>OX016540.1:127449738-128649738 GCA_943590905.1 Sphaerophoria taeniata | reverse complement strand
ACTGCTCGACTGCTAAGGGCAAATGCGAAGTCGATGAGATAGTTTTATAGTAAATGAGAAGGTTAGGAAAAAAACTTTTTTTTTTATTTTTATTTTGTTGTTTTTATTAATTATTATTTTCTAATTATTTTTCTAGATAATTTCACAATTTGTATATTTGAAATCGTAAAATGCTTATGATACAAACTTCTTTTTATTGCAAATTTAAGGGTTTTTTCCATCGTTAAAATTGCACTTAGCTGCAGTTCCTTACTAGCTCACAGATAAGTTCGAATTTTAATCAACACAATGAATTGAATACAATACCTATTAAAATTTAAAAATATTTATGTATTTATTTAAATTCCTTAACTTAGCTGCACAATGTACATTTATTATTGTAGTCGTACAGTATTATTGGCCATTTGTTTTATAGTTATTGCATTTCTTCTACTTATCATTTAAAATATTCATTTAGATAATACAGTAAAAAATCTTAACGTATACAATTTCATTGCAGGGGTATTAAAAATAAAACATGTTTCCTTTTAAATAAAATAAATAAAATTAGTATTGAACTGCTGTCAGACGTTTCCGACAGCTTGTTTTGTTTAAAAAAATATAAAAGTAAAAAAATAAATTTGTTTGTACAAAATAAATAACTTAACCACTAATATTCTTCATTAACGGTAAGATAAGGGAAAATAATTCAAAATTATATAATCTTATGTTCTAAGGAATTAGTTTTGTAATATTTTTTATACAGGCTCAGCTTTTATAACATTTTGTTTTTCTTAAATTGCACTAACCAGCCAAAGAATTATATTCATGTTGACTTACTTACTTTAAGTAATGTTTGAAGGTTTTGATTTATTCTCAACTTCTGGAATCTGCAAAAAAAAAAACAATTAACAATTAACAATCATCATTCATCAAGAAACTATTTTAAAAATTCTAGACAACCTATTAATGTTAAAACAGAAACTAAATATCAGCATTTGAACTATGTTTAACGTCTTATTTTTAATACTTCAAACTATGTAATGTAGGTACCTCAAACAAGGGCACAGTATGTATTAATAAAAACAATACTTGTATGTTTATGTTTACCTGAAGAATATCACTATAACTTGAATGAATTTATAGAAATAAAAAGATTAAACAAAAGAGCTGAGCCGAACTCTGGTTGTGGTAGTGACAAAGGCTGAGTTCGTAATTGTAAAACTTCCGCAGTGCTGCCAAAATTGTGTTCATAAATGTAAAAAAAAAACAGCATAAGTATTCATAAAAGTATAACGACTGTCGTTTTGCTGTCAAGTCGGTATTTGTTTTAATTTTGTTGCTGAATTTGCAGGAAAATGGCAGGGAAGCAGATGATGATGTTTGTTGCTCATCAACTCCAGAAGTACTAAACGGATCTTAATGAAATTTAACACACAGACAGATTATAGTCTAGAATATCACATACGAAGAAATGCCGGAAAAGAAAAGAAGGAAAAAAGAAAAAAAAGAGGAAAAAGAGAAAGAAAAAAAAAATAAAAAGAAAAAAAAAACATAAACTTCGAGAAAATAGTGACACAAACTAATTTGAAGTTGAAAAGTCTTAAATCTCTTTCCGAAACTCGTTGGGCTTGTCGAGCTGAATCAATCGCGGTGGTGAGGACTCAATTTAAGTCCATTATTGAAACTCTCGAAGACATAATACAAAATACAACAGATCCAAAAGCCAAAGCCAAAGGCTTAGGTATCTTGAAAGCAGTGAAACATTTTAATTTTATCGTATGCTTGGAGATCATGCACCCAATATTGCAATTGATAGTTCTAGTAAGTCGGACACTTCAATTGCCGACTATCGATTTAACCCAAGCCATGGAAGACGTTTGTGCATTGGGGCTTTCTTTGAAAGAGATGAGGATTTCCGACACTATTTATGATGATATGTATGCAAGATCGGTGACTATCTGCGATGAATTAAGCATTGACATTCAACACCAAACCCTAAAGATCGCAAGGTATCCACTAGAATTGACGGAAATCTCAGCAGTGCATATGTGGCTGCAAGCGCAAAAGATGATTTCGATTTTTTTTTTATTATAGAGCTTTAGCTGCGGGGCGAAATG
This sequence comes from Sphaerophoria taeniata, assembly GCA_943590905.1. NCBI lineage: Eukaryota > Metazoa > Arthropoda > Insecta > Diptera > Syrphidae > Sphaerophoria > Sphaerophoria taeniata. The sequence goes on along the minus strand of OX016540.1, from coordinate 128,647,639 downwards.
TTGTGGTAGCAAGCACCTGGTTCCCACAACTCAACATCCATAAAGGTACTTGGAGATCTCCTGATCAATCAACCGTCAACCAGATTGATCACATAGCGATCGACGGGAGGCACTTTTCCAGCATCAAGATGTTCGAACTTTCCGAGGAGCCAACATCGACTCGGACCACTACCTCGTCGTAGCCAAGGCAGTGCTACGAATATCCCGACAACGGCCAAAACAAAGAAATGCTGCAAGAAAATTCGACGTCGGACGGCTACAATCGCAAGAGATCACCAGATCCTTCTCTGATCGAGTGACAAGTAACCTCTTAAGGAGTCCTATGCTGCCAACATCAAGTATCGAAAACCAGTGGCAACATTGCCAGAATGCAGTTAGAGATGCCGCCTCTAATGTGCTGGGTTTCACACAGCCGCCAAAACGAAACTCCTGGTTTGACGAAGAATGCAGGCAGGCTCATGCAGCCAAGCAGGAGGCATACAAAGCGGCGCTGCAAAGAAGGACAAGAGTTGCTCCCGAGCTCTACGAGCAAAAGAGGAGAGAAGAACGCCGGCTTCTCAGGAGAAAAAAGAGAGAGCATGAGAAGCGTCAGATCGAAGATGTTGAGAGAGCTAACAGCAGGAATGAAGTTCGGAGGTTTTATCGGAAGGTAAGACAGCTGGCTCAAGGTCATCGAGCAAGAACCGATGCCTGCAGAGATCAACAAGGGAACATCATAGTAGAACCGCAGTCAGTGCTGGGGATTTGGTAAGACCACTTCTGTAGACTGTATAACTGCGACGACGAACAGAACCCCGCCATCAGACAGGAGCCTTTTATCATACATACACGATGACAGCCAACAGTTCCGTGAACCCGACCTAGAAGAAGTGAAAACAGCAATATCACGGCTGAAATCCAACAAAGACGCTGGAGCAGATGGTCTAGCTACCGAGCTGTTCAAAGCCGCAGGCGACGATCTAGATAGGAGCATGCACCAAATCATCTGTAAGATATGGTCGGAGGAATGCATGTCCGATGAATGGAACCTCAGCATTGTTTCCCCGATCCTGAAAAAGGGAGATCCTCTAAACTGCGCCAACTACAGAGGAATCAGTCTGCTTAACATCGCCTACAAGATCCTCTCTACCGTAATATGTGAACGTCTGAAGCCTTTCGTCAACAATCTGATTGGTCCTTATCAATGTGGCTTCAGGCCAGGAAAGTCTACCATCGACCAAATTTTCACATTGCGGCAGATCCTGGAAAAAACCTATGAACTCCAAATCGATACCCACCACCTCTTTATCGATTTTAAGGCCGCGTATGACAGCATCTACAGAGACGAACTGTATAAAGATATGTCTAGTTTTGGCATCCCTGCCAAGCTCGTACGCTTGTGCAAAATGACGGTGGAGAACTCACGCTGCTCCATCAAGGTTGGCAATGAGCTTACGGAATCATTCGACGTCAAAAAAGGATTCAGACAAGGCGATGCACTGTCGTGCGATTTCTTTAACATCGTTCTTGAGAAGATAGTCCAAAACTCCACCGTCAACACCAGAGGCACTATCTTCTATAAATCTGTTCAACTTCTCGCGTACGCCAACGATATTGATATAATGGGAAGAACACAGCGTGATGTCAATGGCGCCTTTGTAAGAATTGAGACAGAAGCGGCTAAGATGGGTTTAGCGGTAAATGAGGGAAAAACGAAGTACATGCTGTCTTCGAGTAAGGACACCCAACCAACATCGACGGCTCGGACAGAACGTCACAATAGACGCATACAACTTCGAGGTAGTTAAGGAGTTTGTCTACGTAGGCTCCGCTATTAACACGGGCAATAACACCAGCGCTGAGATAAGACGAAGAATTACTCTTGCTAATCGCTGTTTCTTTGGGCTAAGAAAGCAACTGAGTGGAAAAGCCCTATGTCGAGCAACTAAGGTAAAACTGTACAACACCCTCATCATCCCTGTCCTGCTATATGGACCCTAACAAAATCGGATGAATGTGTCTTAGGCTGTTTCGAGAGGAAAATTCTTCGGGTCATCTTTGGCCCCGTGTGCATTGATGGGGAATGGAGAAGGAGATACAACAGCGAGCTTTACGGGTTGTACAACGACGTGAACCTAGCCAGAAGGGTCAAGGTCCAGAGACTCAGATGGCTCGATCATTTAGAGCGCTTGGACACCAATGCTCCGGCCCGGAAAGCCTTCGACTCTATTCCCGAGGGACGCAGAAGGAGAGGAAGACCGCGACTCAGGTGGCGCACACAAGTGGAAGAGGACCTCAATCAACTTGGAGTGCAAAACTGGAGACAGCTAGCTAGGGACCGAGCTAACTGGCGGAGACTGTTGTTGAAGGCCAAAGTCCACACCGGACTGTAGCGCCACCTTAAGTAAGAGCTTTAGATGATTTAATTGAGTTCTTGAATGAACGTTTCAATCAAAAAACAAAAAAGCTGTTGCAAAAATGATATCCTTAGGTTCAAATGACTACAATATTCAACTTGAAGACATTACACTTCTATCGAGTCAATTTAAATAAGATTCAGATTCATTTGAAGCCAAAATAAGGTTGTTAAAAACCAGAAGAAATGACGTTCTGACTCTTCAGAACACTTCAGATTAGTTGGAGTGGCTATCGAAACACGTCAAAACTAAGCTTCGCTCCACAATGTTGCAGGATCGTTTAGATCACCTAATGCTTCCATTTATCGAGCAATAGTTGGCTGCAAAGGTAGAAGAAGAGGAAAAGATAATTGAAGAATTCAAGAAAATTGTTGCATTTTATAAGAAGATGGCATTATGAGTTAATACTCCATGTTTTTTTTTCTTAATATTAATAAAAAGTTTTATACAACATGCGCGTTGTAATTGTAAATTATTTAAAATTAGATGGAATTACTTAATTTTAATTTAAAAAAAAACGCGTATGGGGAATTCGTGTGAAAAAAGGCGCCATCACACAAATTGATAAGGACAACAAATACAACATACAAAATACAAAAAAAAAGAAACAGAAAGAATATAAAAAAAAGAGAAAAAAAATATTTATTTTCAAAAACATGAATTACAAATGAAAGAGATTTGCTGCTGTGGCTGTTCTAGTTTGTAAGTAGTTGATTCTTTGATTCTATATAACGCCTCAACTGCTGAATCGATTGAAATTAAATTATTACAGTTACAGAGACAATATTGAGCATGAGAAAGGACGGGTATACAAGCAGAAGGCACTAAGTCATTTTTTTAGGATTTTTACATTTTAATGCAAAGTGGCCAAGAATGATGATATCTGTCTTCTCCAAACACCTCCTGTGTGATTATTCAACTTTAAACATGAATTATTTGAGGTAATGTTTTGAACTAAGTCAGCTAAATGATTTATAATTCTGTTAAAACGCACTAAGTTGACTTAGTGCTCTTTGGCTGTCATAGAATAAAAAACAATATATCGTGGGTATACAAGCAGAAAGCACTAAGTCAAAAAACATAGTTTTGAGTTAATTGATATTTTATGTTTGTTTAGTCGTGAAAATTCAATACCGATGGTTATTTTTCATCTGAGCACTTAGAAATCTTTGTTGACATTATGACTTAAGTTTGCAATAAAAATTTTTAGTTTTTGCCGAACCAATTCGAAAACATTGCAATAGAACTACAAAATATGCTGACTTAATGCTGTTTAGGGCTCAGTTATAGCTATCAGTAAAATCCTTCAGTAAAAATTTTGTTTTGCTATTTTGAATACTTTAATCTTATATTTTGAGGAAAATTTTGATGAAATAAGTTGAAAATACATTTCGACTTTTTTTTTCAAAACAAAACAATGCATTTAGTGTTTAATATTATTAACAAATCCATTTTATAAATTTTACTGATGAAATTTCATTTTACTGAACACCTGACTGCCAAATGTCAAAAAAAAATTCCTTTTCGTTTTACTGCTGGCGTTTCATTTTTTTACTGTTGAGATGAACAGTAAAAACGAAATTGTTTGCGGCGCGAAGGTGTAAATTTACTGATAGTTATAAACGCTCATCAGAAAAAAATTCAGATTCCAAATATTACAATTTTTACTGATGAATTTTACTGATAGCTATAACTACGGCCTTAGCAGAATTGATAATGCAAAATTCGGGAAATAAGCAATTACAACTAAAAATTTAAATTTAAAAAAAAATGTTTTTCTTTAAGTGTATTATTAAAAAGTTTTATTAATGAGGTATGGGTATAATACATTGAAGAATATGGTAAGTTATAAAAATAAAATTAAATTAAAAAATGACTTATTAGAGAGAGATGTGTGACAAAGGAGTTGTACCTGAATTTGTCCATTCTTGGTTTAGGTCTTTGATCTCACAATCTAATTAAAAAAACTACAGAACCTTATACATCGGAAGAAAGCGATGGTGAATAGTTCAAGCCTTTTCCCTTATTTTTTTTTTTAAATTACCCTTAATTTTCATAAGAGTTCCTTCTTATTTTTATTTTCATAACTTACCATATTCTTCAATGTATTATACCACTACCTCATTAATAAAACTTTTTAATAATACTTAAGGAAAAACATTTTTTTTTAAATTTAAATTTTCAGTTGTAATTGCTTATTTCCCGAACTTTGCATTATCAATTCTGCTAAACAGCATTAAGTCAGCATATTTTGTAGTTCTATTGCAATGTTTTCGAATTGGTTTGGCAAAAACTAAAATTTTTTATTGCAAACTTAAGTCATAATGTCAACAAAGCTTTCTAAGTGATCAGATGAAAAATAACCATCGGTATTGAATTTTCACGACTAAACAAACATAAAATATCAATTAACTCAAAACTATGTTTTTTGACTTAGTGCTTTCTGCTTGTATACCCAAAGGACTTTCGAACGCAATCAAAGGGGATAAAAAGTTAGCAAGCGGTTGAAATAGTTGGCCAAAGTTTGTATGGATGTTACGTCATTCCTGATAAACAAAATACAACATTCAAATGGCTGGAAAATGACAACCCGTAGAAATCATGGAAGAAAACTGCTTGTAGGGAAGCTTCAATACTCCAGGGAACAACAAATGGTAAATTGATCTAAGTGTGTCACTCTTCTCATAGTATCGATGTTACTACTGTGGCATATCTGCTTAAAGAAAAGCTCCCAAGAGACTCTTTGGTAAAACATTGCATAAAATTTTCCATTTATCCTACTCCTCGGGTCTCGTTCCAAGTGGATTAAAACAGAAGTTGTACAATGTACAGCCTACGAAAAAAGGCGAATCCTTCAGTCTAATTGCCGACCAAATGTATCCTCGACTCTTTTTTCCGAAATCGAAGAAACCCCGTTTATTACTAGGTTAAGAAAACTTCTTGAAACTTCTTTATGGCCAGCAGAACAACTTTCACAGCATTAACGTCGATCGGTGAACTCACCAAGTAACGGAACTAAATATTAGTTCGAAAATGCGTGTTTGTCGTCTGGACGTATCTCTACTTCCTTGCAGTAGGCATTGTCTTTCGAACCGTTGCGTTGTTTAGAAGCTGTATTTGACGGATTCAAAACAGAAATCCACAATATAAGCACTGATGTGTCCAAAGGCACTCTTCTGTCAAAGACCGTCTTTCATTTCAAGACCAAATGACATCTCCTTTCATATCTTATTTTCTCCTTCTTTTTTTCTGATATCATCAACGATTATCATTTCATAAACCCATTGAGTTCATTTTTATTAATATACACAAATAAATTAATTCATAATCCACCCAACCATGCTTGTAAAATTTATAATTTTTTGTTGTTGTATAACGAAAAACAAACAAAAGAAGTCCTTACCTTTGACATCGGTTTCATCCATAACCTCGCCTTTGGTAATGACCGTCACTTGCTCTGTATTCAAGTTGTCTTCTGCTTCCGTCGGTGAACCCAAATTTCCATTATGCAATATGAGTCTATGGTGATGCGGATGTTCGGCAGGGATTTGAGCTGTCGGCGGCACAACTGGTGACCAATGGTGATGATGCGCTAATGACATCTGATGAACTGGCACTTGAACGGGAATACCGTCTGGAGTAAAGCACGATACGCATGGGCCACAAGTTGGATCCATAATAGGCACAAATTGATCGGACATCCATTCGAAGGAGAATGCTGGACCCAGTGTCTGTACGGGTGGTGCGCTTGTGGGTGTTGGTGGAGTAGTCGTTATGCAGGGACTGAGTTCCTGGTGAGCAGAGTCGCTTAGCTTCTGAGCTGTTTCGGACCATGGGGGGCTAGGATTCCACTGATCAATAAAATCCGGTGGATCACTAGGTAAGGCTTTGGTTAGCAATCGTGGCCTGGTCGGCACCACTGTGGCAAAAACCACCGAACTGCTATGATGATGATGATGGTGGTGGTGATGCAGATCCATGCTGCCATAGTGAGTGTCCAGGTCGGTAATTGACTCGGGTGAATGATCTTCGACGACATACAACGGTTCTAGCTTGCCAATTAGACGCTTTTTCACAGCAGGTGGTGATCCCAATCGCATGCTATTGTAATTTGAACTGGACACCGAACTATTGGCGCTATTGCAACGCATTTCAGATGACTGAGCATGGGCATTGGGTGATGTTGCAGACGTTGTTGATGTTGTTTGAGGAGGTGGTACTTGGCTGTAATCAACTGGCTGCGATTCGAGCCGATACACAGAGGCGTACGTCGTTGCGTTTTCAATTGACGTTGTCGTGCTCATTCCGTGACCGTCAACAGGACCATTGTGGTGTTGGAGTTGATGGTGACTACCATCACTGCCACCATTGCTGCTCATCACATGATGTGACGTAGGTGATTGTTGTTGCGACGCCGATAAATGATGATGATGATGAGAGTGGTGATGGCCGGCTGATCCAATGCCCACGGGTGAATGGTATCCATATGGCACATGTGATGAGGATGATGGTGGTGGAGGCGGTGGGGGATATCCATGGGTAAGATTCGCCGGGAGCGTTGGCGAATGATGATGATGGTGCAGCTGACGATGATGAGGATGATGATGCGGATGGTTTGGATGGTGGTGATAGTACGCAGGTGTGGTCGGTGGTACTCGTGTTGGGCCTTCGAATGGCAGTCCAAATTGGATCTTCGATTGAACCGAGTAAAAGTGGTACAGCCAAGAATTTTCAACCATCACGGAGGCCTCACGTTCACTGGAAATAAAAGAAATCAAAACCAAAATATTAAGACGTCCTATATTGATCAATACTGTAAGAAAGAGGTTAAACAAAGCTTTCACCTGAATATTGTTGTTTTTATCTATCTATCTCTATATGTACATTTTCATATTTCATGACATTTTCATTGTTAATACTGTTGTATTCAGATATGGTTCCTGTGAACAAAAGAATTGGAAAAACCGCATGGAAAAGTGGGAAAACAGGAAAACTAAACAAAAGTCGGAAATTGAATTTTTTTTGCCTGGAATTTTTGTTTCAAAATGGGTTTTCGAATGAAAAATAGAATTTTCTTAATGAAAAACTCATTGATTTTCAAAGGGAAAAGTGCACGAAGAGTTTCAAGACTAAAATCAAACTCTTGCATGGAATTTAAGGTTCAATTGTTCCAGAATTGGTTTTACAAACTGAAAAATAGAAAATTCTTTAGGATTTTGACTGTGCATTTTTATAAAATTTTGAAAGTATGCGCAGGCATAGTCGAGTTATGGTTTCTGTGAAAACAAATTTTGGAAAAATCTTACGGCAAATTGGACAGAAGGAAACAATCAAATGATGGTCGAAAATGTATGGGATTCTAGGTGCAATTGTTCAGAAATTGCTTTTCTAACGGAATAATTATTTTAGTGAAAAATTTGGTAAACTCCCGAAAACGAGGGTTCGCGGGTTAGAATATTCTAAAAATAAAATTTCAAACAAACAACAAAAACATTTTTTTTTTCTGTCCACACTTCCACAGAGTTCTCACACAACAAAGAAACTTTAAATTAAACTCAAGATTGTAAACATAAGACTTGGTTCTTGTCTGCAACCTGCTGTCTATGACCTATATGACTTACTTATAGCTTGAAATGAATCCGACAGAAATTTAAAATCGGTACCTATATGTAAGCCTGTTACCCAAGCCATTTTCAAAGCTTTCGCGTCTGTCTCCACAAACCAAAGAACGGTCCACGACTATCAATCATCCCTAAACTCCTTACCTTAAGTTCACAAAAAAAATCTATATTATAACAATCAAAGAATTTTTTTGTGGAAAACGAAAAACTACGGAACCGCATTATTATATTTATTTGTGCGATTTGTTGTTTAGGAAACATGTTTTTTTACCTTTGAGAATATTCTAAGCGTAAGTCATATGATGGTTAATTCAACACATCCCCTTCTGTCCAAAAGAAAATCTTAGTTGCCTCCGAAAGAAGTTTTTACTTCTAGTAGAATGCTACATTAATTCAGTTTTCAGAACATCATAAACATCCATAACTATTAGTGTGCCTCAGAAGTGAAACAATACAAATCCGGGAGGTTTGTTGCCAATTTCCGAGTTCAATCCGGTGAATCCCACAACTGAATCACTTATTGTGAAACAGATACGTGGTTGAGTTATGATCCCCTATACGCTACACATCCGGTACATAACAGCGCCAAATAAAAGGACTAAGAATAAGAAAAATTTGATATTTGTTACATTGTATGTATATAGTGCATAGTCATTGAAGCGAAAAATACGGTCTTACCTCCGAATTTTTTGCTGTGAACCGATTTGCATGAAATTTTGGAATTAGGCTCATCTTACCCTTAACTTCAAAAGTGAAAATGACTTGAACTCTGCAACCACCCTGGGGATGGTTGCCACCCCTTCTCGGGGGTGAATTTTTTTTTTCAAAATAACCTCGGATATCGATAGAAGGCCTAATTTTAAGCAAAAAATCATCTGGAAAGTTTTTCAAAAAATCCAATACCTACTTTTCAAGTTATTGGCAATTGAAAATTCGCAATATTCGCACTCCGAAATTTTCAGTTTCTAAGTAGAAAAAAATATGACAAGTTTTGACCATAACCATTGTAAAGGTAATTAGGAGAGCTACAACATCCTTCATTGCAATATATAGTAGAAAAACTTTTTCTAAAACGGTGAAGGGTTAAAGGGCTTAAGAGAGGCTGTGATTGCGCTGCCACGCGCTCTTTAAACAATCATATCTCCGCCAATTTTTGTTTGACAGAAAAAACAAAAAAACCAAATTGTTTGTCAGAAAAATACCTAATTTTTTAATCCGTTTACTTTTATGGTGACGTGAAATAACGCCCGACGAAATAAGGCCCCATAGGGCTTTATTTCCATTGCAACTTAGAAATAATGCCCGTGGGGCTTATTTCGGTTTTTCTGTTTTGATTAGAAAGTTGGCGCAGGGAAACTCGTTCCGAGATCAGAATTCCCGAAAATTGTTTTCGGAACTTCTGATCTTCTATGGAGGGTCATAAGTGCCGACTTCGATTTAGGGATTATTAATCCACTATGGTGGGTCAATAGTCCCAACTAGGTTTTACTTTTAATGGGACAAAAGTCAAAATAAAAAAAAAGTGGAACACGAATGTTCATGCTAAAAAAATACAGTACTACACTTCAAAAAATAGGACCACGTTTCTTTATTAGCCGTCGACAAAACGGTCAGAGCAATTCGTTTTTCAAAGCTGTTGAGGTTTCCTTTTATTTGGAAAAGCAACCACTCACATCCTGTAATGCAAAGAAAGATTTTCGCAAGAATTTCAATTATTCATTTTCAGCATCTTTTTGAATTTCGACTGAGGATGAGGCCGATACGAAAAAATCAAGATCGATTTGATTTAATTGCGAGCGAAGCGAGCTGAAAAAATTTTGCCCAAAAGAGAATCAATTTGGGGTGTGAAAATAAAAAAATTCGCGCGAATTTTTTAATTTTCACACCCCCCAAATTGATTCTCTTTTGGGAAAAAAATTTTCCGCTTGTGTCCATCCATCTTTCAATGTAAATGAAACCGCTTGGTTATTTTAGGTGACAGATAGATACAATAAGATGAAATTGGCTTCAAGTATAGTGTGCTTGTAGAATGCTGTACCCTCACAGAACTTTGATATCCCAGAATGCAGAAGAACGTTTGCATTTGATAATGTTTTCTTAACGTCACATAGACTTAAAGCATGCGGTATGTTTCAGCTGTATGCACAGAAAAACCTTGAAAATGTAATAAACTTATTTTATTGTTTTACAAAATGTTAAAATTAATCGCGAAGGTCGGAAACCCTGAATTAGATTTCTGGAAAAATGAACCAGTATAGTGGGTTAGTAGTCGCAAAATGAAATTCGGCACTTATCACCCATTATTTTTATCTTCTGGAAATGCGGTCTTATTTCCATGTAAAATGAGGCCTTATTTACACAATTCAATTGAAATAAGGCCTGTTGGGTGTTATTTCGATTTCTTCTTCATGGAAATAAAGCCGCATTTAAGGTGGGGCCTTATTTCGTAGGGCGTTATTTCACGTCACCTACTTTTATACGTATTTGTCGTCATTTTTGAGATATTATGTTTTTTTTTTTTAATTTGAAATTTTGTTCTTTTTTTAAATGTTTTTTGAAAAATATGTGTCCTGAAGCAGCCAAACTGATACTATCTATCAAACTCTTCATAATAAAGTTAATTCTAGGCGGAATACGATTAATTTTAATTTTGGTGGAAATGGCACTTATGAAACCCATTGATTTAAAAGAAAAAAACATTAGATGCTCCCCTTATTTGCAATACAGCTCACTTATTTTACGTGCAAAAGACTTTTAGTAGTGCTCATTTTAAAGCTTATTTCAAGCAATACAAAACCCTTTTGTATTAGAATGCATAAAATGCATCTGTTCGCCGCTAGATGGCATTGACTACATCGATTAAATTTCAGACAAAATAAAAAACGGCTTTCATCTTTAATATCTAGCTTAATATTGCACTTAGAATACTTTATAAAAAAACCAAATTGTTCATTTTTTTACCTGCTACAATTTTGTTCTTAATAAAATTTTCGATAAAACGTATATTTTTGGAGATATTTTTGCAAAAAAACGATGAAAAACGTGAAAAAATTGCGAATTTTCAATTGCCAATAACTTGAAAAGTATTGGATTTTTTTAAAAACTTTCCAGATGATTTTTTGCTTAAAATTAGGCCTTCTATCGATATCCGAGGTTATTTTGAAAAAAAATAAATTCGTCCCCGAGAAGGGGTGGCAACCACCCCCAGGGTGGTTGCAGAGTTCAAATCATTTACACTTTTGAAGTTAAGGGTAAGATGAACCTAATTCCAAAATTTCATGCAAATCGGTTCACAGTAAAAAAAATTCTGAGCAATAATGCTTCAATGACTGCACTAATATGTACGTACATACATAGTTTGCTTGTTATGAGCTTATTTTCAAGTTGCTTAAAAAATGTGGTGAGCTGAGATCGGAAGAAAGTGTATGGACATGTTTGGATATAAGGCTCAGATTTCCAATAACGAGTTTCCTCAATGTCTTGTTAAAACCGGCTTGACTCTTCTTTCAGTCAAAAAATCGGTTTTCTGTTCGAGCCACAAGGTTCCGCTCGATTCGCCTTTGATCGCCATAATCATCCTCAGTAGTTAGGCCTTGGTTTTATTTTCGACAATAATTCCAGCTTAATATTAGACTGTGAGGTTAAATTAGACCTACCTTAAGCAAAATAAATTAAAGGTTTTGACGCCGAAACAGTGCTTAAGTAAATCAGAAAAAAAAGGAAAAATAATTGATGCAGTTACCATTGGCTTTAGTCAAGGCGAAAAACTGGGGCCAATTTATTGACACTCAATTAAATTTGAAATAATACAGACTTAGTCAAAATACTTAGAAGCTCGATAACGTGAGAGGTAATGCCAAACACACAAAAACACACACAATTCAGTAACGTATTATTCGATAACGGATGCGGTAATTCGGACCCTGAGCATTCTTTCACATAAATAAAGGATGAAAATCACAATAATTTTCAATTTCTTAATTTAACAATTTTACTTAACCTACTTCTTTCTTGCTACTAACAAATGCCCCCCACCGCATTTCAGGCTCACCGCAGCCACTCAGACGCATGCCACTCACTACATGGACAGGGCTTCATTCAACCCCTATTAGTTAAAAACCGGGCTTCTAATGATACTATTAAATATGACAGACTTTTAAAAATATCCCAAGGATATTTGTTTGTTTTTGAAATATTAAAAGTGAAATGTGAAAACAGTTTGAAGAATTATTTTATTTTAATTTCGATTTGAAGTGACAAAAAAAAAATGAAATGTGATTTTATTATTTGAGTAGTACTTCACATTAATTATATGGGAGACTTTACTTCACCTTTACCATAATTTTAATATCATAATATCCTGAGTCTCTAACAAGAATGATGTCTGCATATGTAACGCGTTCTAGTTTCCTTTTTATTTGGGGAAATTCAAAGCCCACCTGCATACTGGACATTGACGTGAGTGTAGTCAAGAGATGGTTCAAGAAATACTATCCACTAGCTGCAGTAATTTCGAAAATAGTTTCAGGCGTGCGAATTAATCTAGATCTATTTTTAGCAATGGGCCAAGAAACTTTGGGTATTACAAATATTGGATATTTGACGAATATTGACGAAGTACTAACACTAGCAAAATCGGCAACACAAATTTGCATAGACCCAAGAGCAAAAAAATACATAATTATATTACTCTCTGGACAATCGGTGTTATACACCGTGACCTAGAAGATAAGACAATTTGAACTATACTTTTCATTCTTTCATATTTCTTTACCTTTGCAGAGAGTATTCCAAATCGTTTAGAATGATCCCAAGTACTCTCACCGCAATGGTTTTCACTAACCGAAATTTTTGGAAAAAATAAAAAAGCACTTTTTGAATATATTAATTCATCTAACATTTAAATAGTAAATTGAAAATAAAATATTTAATCTTAATTCAATGTAATTCTTCTTGCCTTTTACTGTTTTGTATATATTATAACTTATCTTTTGTTTTTTTTTTGTATTTAAATATTGTATGTTCATAATATTAAATGAACTTATTAATATCATAACTTTATTTTGTCCTGTATTAAAGGTACTATAAAAGACTCAGTCTTATTTGTACACCATTTGAAATAAAATTGAAATTGAAATTGAAATTGAAGTCTGTATTGTCCCATATCCAACCTTGCCATCAATCAGTTTTGTCTATTTTCTGTTACTGAACGATTTTCAATCAAGTCCAACAAATATTCTTAACTACTTCTACTCACGCAGAGACTTTCGAACAATTAATAAATGAAATGAAAAATGACATTTAGCGCTAACGGAGAGTGAATAAATATAAACCTTCTTTTTGACATTGACTTCACAGTACTTCGCACATAGATGTGACGAACATTAATTGGCTCATATCATCGCACAGGTGGCCTCAGGGTTTAATTTTAAATTTGCCTTTTTTGGCTGTGGTGTGGCAAAGCATTAGTCAAATCAGTCTTAAGATTTTAAAATTTCATATTCAGGTAATGAAATTTTAAAAAAGAATAAAAAAGCGAAAAAAAACTTGAACCTTACTACTGAAGCCAATTCTCAATTTTGAACTGTTTAAACGGTTGTAAATACGAACTTTAAAATGCTCATACTTAAGGAAAATCACCTTTTAACTTGGTTTATATGATTCCTTACGATACGATATTTATCATAAATTGAATTTTGACATCAATGTGCACAAGGAACAAAACCTTTTATTTTGGTTAACATGGTGGTCATAGTTAAGGGCAATATCCTTTCCTGCTTTTATTTCTTTTGTTCAGAAACATTAAGCAAAAGAGTCAGAAGCGCCCGCCAAAAAAAATAAATATATTGATTTATAAAGCCACCATTGTTCGTTGTCACAATATATTGTCATTGTTGTTGAGGCTTGTCGACATCCCAGCATATTCTGTTGATTCTATATGAAAGCGAAAACCCTCCGAGACCAAATATTGCAGAGTTTATAAGCGCCAAAGAAGTTTCGTTGCATTCATTGTTTAAAAATTGAGACAAAATTACAAATCCAAGTCCATAGTTCACTGAGGTCAGTCATAACGTGAAATGGAGCAGGCAGACTTAATCCTTTCCTTTTGCTGGGCATCAATAACTCAAGACTCAAACAACACGCAATGTAGACAACTACAATCACTGTATTCTTGGTTTTGAAGATTTAATTTATTAGAACATCACTCTCAACTGGATTGGTTACAAGCTACTCTTAAATCAACTTCATTTCTTAGCCTATTATTATTTATAATAAATTAGTGCCTCTTCAATTTCATTATCAAATCGATGATGGTTCGTCATTTGCGCAGCAACAAAACTCTAAACTAATGAGGAGGGCGGTATTGAACGAACACCTTGGCGTGTTAAGAGACCTGCTCTGTATTTAGTATTAAACGTGGCTTATCTATTTGTACGATGAAATATTTCATCAGCCATCTCCAGAGAGCAACAGTTTTCGAACCGACAAAAAGAACAAAATCTCACTAAAAGGTATGGGTTCAGGTCATATTGGGAAGGATTGTTGGTTCGTATGGTATGGTCTTTTAATAAGGGCCTCTCTGCCTTAGAACTAAAGTCGATTCTGTTATTGGAATGCCAAGGCACTGTATCGCATTGAAGATTGGAATATGGGCGAATAAATGGCAATAAATTGAACACTTAATCAGTATCCACATAATTTTGTTCAATTTGTAAAATGAGAAAGAAACATTTAAGATGAGTGATAACACAAACTAACTCTCCAAACTCCAATACTTGATTCGGTTTGATTTTTTTTTTATTATTATTTGCAAGGTGTTAGGATTGCAATTGAAGCTGCGTTTTTGTATTTCGTAGCTGAACTTTGCTTACGTATAAATTATATTTATGTTAGTTGTCACATGACTACAAAATAGCGTTACGACTTGAGAGAATATGTCTCTTTGATAATATCATATCAGGGCTCAGGTACTCTTCCTTTCTCCTAAACCACTCTACACATTGCTGGCAACCTCGTTAAGGCGTAAAGACGTTAAGACCCGTTGAGTACTTTGAAACATCTAAGATTCGAACAGCGGAAGTAAGTTCAGTCAAAGTGCAATGATGTGAAAATATCCCCCTGAAAAGTAAAACTAATCGTTAAATAAAATCAAGTGGTTCGACCGTCAACTCTTTTGTTTCAGTAAGTTCATCAAGTGAAGTTTTTCAAATGTGAAGAACAAAATTGCCATTCGATAAATTGTATTTACGGCTTGATCACAAAAAGAAAGGAATATCCAACATGGCTCCACAGAGTCTTCCATAACTCCAACTATCCAGCCAGTCTCGTTCTTCGTTGCCAATATTGTATTCCAGGGTGTCTGCACTTAAGCGAAGCACTTGCGTCAACTGATAAAACTTCAAAACACCGTCCAGCTTGCTGTTTGTCTGATTTTGTTCCTCTTGAGCTGCGGTTATTGCAACAAATCATTTGGCAGTGGTTGTGGCAGTACAGCTGAGTGCTATTCTACGATTTTAAGGATTTCCATCGCGTATGAATGCGTTCAGCAATTTTATTGCGATTGGACTATTTTTGTTTAATTTCAGAATTCTACTCATCCAAATAACTAAAGCCATGACAAGCACTCGCGTTCTGAATTTGCACCCTCTCGTTGCAATCGCTGCCGCTGCTGCCATCATCGACAAAAATAAAAAGAGAGAGAAAGAACTACACTCCATCTAATCAGATTGCATGTCGACTAATTCGACTTTTGCGGAAAAATTATGTTCGTCCAGATGTAATCAAAAAAATAAGCCATTCTTTGGACGGTCCCGCTTAAAGATGGCCTGTAGTTGGACGAAGAGGAAACCTTTTTTTCGTAGTCGTCAGTGGTCTTCGTCCGTGTTAAAAGTACCCACTCGATGAACTTCCGAAATGAGATCAAAGTGGAATTGAAGCTGGTATGATTCTCTCTGAGCTCTGACCATTTTAAGCTAAATATAAAAACGAAAAAACTGCCCAACGTGCTTCATCACCTGCGTTGAACTATACGTAAGTAAGTGTTTCTTTTTTTTGTTGCTCTCTTCTAGAATGGTTTTTGCAGAAGAACCTCTTCAAATGGGAGCAAAGTTCACGCCTGTATAACTTTTAACGAGGCTCGTCATGAGCATTTGCAATGAAGATAAACACCGCGTTCTGCACAATGCACAGCTCATGGAGAGATTTGGAAATGCTACTGCAGATGTTATTTTGGTTTGGTTGTTTGAGTTTGACGGTTCTGTGATGCAGTAAACAACTAACAGTGAGGATTAAAAATTTTGAATTTAATTTTAAAGGTTCATGCTGTTATTTGGTACTGGAACAATGCATAAGCAGACATATGTTTTTAAGCCCCAGTGTAAGAATAATAAAGCAAACGAAAAATTGCCGATTCCTCATCAACGTAAGCGGCGTTTGCACAAGAATCCTTTAGCCTCTCTGTCATCTTCACTCAATTAATCTCATTCACTCGTAGTGGTCATTGTCAATGTGCATACAGGAGATGACATGAAGATCGTCTCGAAGTTCGAAGCATCTCATTCGCATTTGCATTTTCATCTCACTTCTATTTGTCTATCCGTCACTTCGTCAGCTTTGTTTATAGTCAAAATTTTATTTATTCCTTGCGCTTTGCTTCGTCGCATACGCGTAGATTCGTTGACGTTGGATGGTTTCCTTAGGCAATGATTAGTGTAGAGACGGAGTTGAATCTTATCCGCATGCTTACGAACTGATGAATGACCACCGCTCGCAAAAGTTGCGCACACTTTAAGAGTCGTGTGCATTGATGGCACATTTAAAACGAGCCACAGACCGACCCGAACTTGATGTCACTTTGTCAAATGTCATGTTTAATTGATGCGATGTTTTATTGCGTATAAAAAATATACACGGCGTAAATTTTGTATGAAGAAAATTTTCGCGTTGCAGTGTTGACTTTTTGTCTTATTTGACTTGGTGCATTATTTTTTCGTTTTTGATGTTACTAAGACGATTTAAAAAGTGCATTCAAAAACGTGTTTCATTAAGCTTGCTTAAAAAAGTATTCGGGTAGGTCAAAAACGGTAATTTTTGAATATTTAATTTCATGCTACACACTATCATTTCAATGAAATCATTTCTTACATTCTATTAATTCCTTCTACATTCTACTATAAACTTTCTTCGTGTACTGAAGTATAGTTAATTACATAAGGAAAAAAAAAATTAATTAACAGTGGATGCAATCAAATAAGAATGGATGATACAGAAAGAGCATGTGTGTCAATTATCCTAGCCCTATCTACCAAACAAAAACTTCAAAGAAACAAGTGGGTGAAAAAAGCGACAAATCTTAAATATAGTGCAGTAATGGGGATGTCTGCAATTGAGTAAATTGTTTTCGATCTGTGTTTGATTTTTCCACTTTTTCGACTCTTCGGTATGGTCTTACATTTGTTTTTCACAAGAATCATCCCTGAATACTACTGTACTTGTCATGAATGTTGGGCCGGCCGTTAAGGAGTCCATACCGGACATACAAACAAACAAACAAATTTAATGGGTGCCTATTGTTTCGCTTTTTTTACTTGGCCCCCAGTCACTTCGTTTTTCACACTACAACTTTTGTTTAATTCGCCAAACTATTTTTTGTTTTTTTTTACTTAGTTTTTCGATCACTTCGCCCCACTATAACTTCGCATTTGTTTCTTTTGTTTTTTAGTTGTTTTGCATTTCCGTTAAAAGTGCACTGAGTTATTTGGTTTTAGTTTATCTCGATAACGGTTGTTTCGCCTTTTGTTTAATTTGATTCAAGGTTGTTTAATAAAATAAATATATTTTTGAGAAATTCTTTAATGTTTAATTTTTATATCTTAGTGATATGTTGTGTAAGCAATCAATTCCAAAATATCTGGTGTATGATTTTTTTAATTATTTCGCCCATCGTTTATTTCGTCCTTTTTTTTGTGGATGTTAAGAGCCCAAGGGCGTTAAAATTCGCGCGAATTTTAACGCCCTTGGGCTCTTAACATCCACAAAAAAAAGAACGAAATAAACGATGGGCGAAATAATTAAAATCGAAGTAAACAAAAACGAAATAATAAAAAGCCAAGTGAACTTAAGACCAAATAATAAAAAGGCAAAACAATATAAATACGAAGTGAACAAAAACAAAATAAACCAAAAACGACAATATGATGAAGCGAAGTAAATATTGGGCGAAATAAACGAAAACGAAATAAATAAAAAACAAAACAACAAAAATACGATCAGCCAGTTATCAACTACGTAAATTATCCTTTTTGTTTCCCTCCCCCCCCCCCCCACACCATCCCCGTTTCGGGGGGATCTTGCCTCTATTTCTCTCTCCCTTCCTCGCCCTTCCCCCGGTACTATATTCTCCCTTCCTCTCTCTCACCTCACCGATCAATCTCCGTACTTCCTTCTCATTCTGCACTGCTTAGTGGCGACTATTTTTTTTTTTACAAATCCGTCACTCCGCACTGCTGGGATTCGAACCCAGGCATGAGAATGCACGACGGTCTCTTGATCGGCACCTCTACCCACTGAGCTACTTGACGCTTTATAAAATTGGAATTGATTTTCGACCGCATGAAAACTAGGGAATAAATAAACAACACAAAACGTTTTTCTTTTTCAGGAAATATTGTCGTAATTTACGATTCAAGAATCGTAACAAAAAAAAAAACAGTTTGGATTCAAAAGTAGTAAAATGCGATAAGAATTCATGATTTAATAAACACCTATTTTTTAATTCAGGAAATATTTTTGTAAACTACGATTGTCTAAGATCGATTCGTTCATTTAGCTTCAAGAGCTTTGTTTTTAGAATATTGAGATCATAAATCTCGATCTTTGATTTTGTAAATCAGAATTATTTAGTCGTACAATTTATATCATGCTCCAAATGTTTAAAATTACGAATACAAAATTTGTAAATTGCTCTTACAATGGAAATCTAAAATCATGACATTTTTTCGTAATTCTCAAATTATACAGTTTTGTAAATTTAGACGGAATAAAGATTGATTTACAATATTGACTCTCATTTTACGAAAAAAGGAGGATGATTTACAAAAAAAAGATTTTTCATAATTTACGACATAGAAATTCGTGATTACTGATTTTTCATTTCTTTCCGTGAATATGATGAACATTTTTCATCAATTCAGTGAATATTTTCATCAATAAGATTCACATTTTCATCATATTGAAGATCGTATATATCAATATGATGAACATTTTTCATCAATTCAGTGAATATTTTCATCAATATGAATAATAGGATTCATTCATGCAATGATACTATTCATAAATAAAAAGCGTTTATATTCTTCTTCGTACTGATGATCGACTTCATCAATATTGAGGTATATAATGGACATGATGAAAACACAAGTCTGTTTTGTTCATCAATATGATAATCATTTACATCACCTAATTTTCTTCCAAATTCAAATTGAAGTCGATTTTTTGATGATAGTCTTCATCAATATGATGAAATAAAATTGTTATTTAAATATGATGAATCAATTCATCATATTGAAGAAGAAATCATCAATGGGATGTAAAAACATTTTTTTTTCGTCAAATAGATGCTTTCATCCTATTGACGAAAACTTTTGATGAACTGATGAACTAAATTTTTATCAAATTCTGCCGAAATTCTCCCAAAAAAAGTTGATGAATGCACTTTCATCTTATTGATGATTGGTTCATCCGTCATCAAAAAGTTTTCATGAATTTATACATAATATGCAAGAAAAGTACATCTTATTGATGAATTACAGTTGATGAACGCCATTCATCAATATGATGACGGCTTTTTTTTCAGTGTAGTTAATTACATAAGGAAAAAAAAAATTAATTAACAGTGGATGCAATCAAATAAGAATGGATGATACAGAAAGAGCATGTGTGTCAATTATCCTAGCCCTATCTACCAAACAAAAACTTCAAAGAAACAAGTGGGTGAAAAAAGCGACAAATCTTAAATATAGTGCAGTAATGGGGATGTCTGCAATTGAGTAAATTGTTTTCGATCTGTGTTTGATTTTTCCACTTTTTCGACTCTTCGGTATGGTCTTACATTTGTTTTTCACAAGAATCATCCCTGAATACTACTGTACTTGTCATGAATGTTGGGCCGGCCGTTAAGGAGTCCATACCGGACATACAAACAAACAAACAAATTTAATGGGTGCCTATTGTTTCGCTTTTTTTACTTGGCCCCCAGTCACTTCGTTTTTCACACTACAACTTTTGTTTAATTCGCCAAACTATTTTTTGTTTTTTTTTACTTAGTTTTTCGATCACTTCGCCCCACTATAACTTCGCATTTGTTTCTTTTGTTTTTTAGTTGTTTTGCATTTCCGTTAAAAGTGCACTGAGTTATTTGGTTTTAGTTTATCTCGATAACGGTTGTTTCGCCTTTTGTTTAATTTGATTCAAGGTTGTTTAATAAAATAAATATATTTTTGAGAAATTCTTTAATGTTTAATTTTTATATCTTAGTGATATGTTGTGTAAGCAATCAATTCCAAAATATCTGGTGTATGATTTTTTTAATTATTTCGCCCATCGTTTATTTCGTCCTTTTTTTTGTGGATGTTAAGAGCCCAAGGGCGTTAAAATTCGCGCGAATTTTAACGCCCTTGGGCTCTTAACATCCACAAAAAAAAGAACGAAATAAACGATGGGCGAAATAATTAAAATCGAAGTAAACAAAAACGAAATAATAAAAAGCCAAGTGAACTTAAGACCAAATAATAAAAAGGCAAAACAATATAAATACGAAGTGAACAAAAACAAAATAAACCAAAAACGACAATATGATGAAGCGAAGTAAATATTGGGCGAAATAAACGAAAACGAAATAAATAAAAAACAAAACAACAAAAATACGAAACAAGTAAATGGCGAAGCGACTTTGACGAAATAATCAAAAACGAGATATTTGAGGCGAAACAAACCATACCCAAATTTAATATACATGCATCTATTTTTATATTTGTATTTATTTGTATTTATTCAATTTATACATCAACTGTACAAAGAAGATTACTCTTAAATTAGGTACAGGCTTAAGATGGTTAAATAGGCATAGAAAATGTTAATTATGATTACAAGATATATTAAAAGCTATATACAAATGAAAGAAAGAAGGGGATTTTTCAATTATCGTTATTTAGATGAGAAAGGAGAGATCTTAAGAAGTTTTTATGTTCAAATGTTCGTCTAATAGAAAGTGGAATATTATTCCAAAGGGAAATAGAGTAGACGAAAAACTGTCTTGCAGATGTCAGACACGTAGAAGTATGTGGAATAATTGCAAGATTACGTGCAGATCTCGAGAAAGATAATTTTTCATACAAATACTCCGGATTCTTAGACATAATAAGCCTGATAAGAAGTTTTATGGTGCGAACTTTCAAAAAAATGTCAAGTGTGCATCCTAGAATACTATCAGCATAGTCTGAGATGTGGTCAAACCTGCGTAGGTTGAAAACATAGCGCGTTGCGGCATTAAAGGCTACTTTAAGTTTCCTTTTAGACTCAAAATCCATATTTGCAAAGATTATATATAGTGAGACTTTTCGTAGTTTACTACGGATGCAATGAAAATGTAGGTACACTCGGTCGTATACGCGTTTTTTATAGGCTATTTATTTTACATATACGGTTGTTTTACTAGCAGCATTTGGAATGTAGGTAAGGCATGTAGGTATTCGTTGAAAAAAAATGTTGAGATTTTGATCAATTATGACATTGATGAAAGAAAAGAAGTCGAAAAAAGTGGGTCCGACGATTCCGTCCGTCTGTCTGTCTGTTAACGCACTTGCAGCCTTAACCGCTGGCGCTGGTCCATTTGACTTGAAATTAAGAGCTTTGAGCTACCAATGAGTCGATTTTTCAATTTTATTTTTAAGATCATAATTTAGGGAAGCCACCAAAATTTTTTTTTGGTCAGAAACCAAAAGTTTCAAATTGCCCAAAAACGGCTCCACAGATTTTGTCTAAACATTCTCGACATTTTTTTTCGAAACACTGGTGTTTTTAATTAAAAAAAAATATTTGTGTATTGCTCCAAAACGGTACCGCTCATAGAACAGTTTTTGTTATGATTTTCTCTAATAGTCCAATCAGCATTTTTTTGTTTAGTTAGGTATATAATATATTGCCCTAATATTATTTTGTTTTCAAAAAAATTTCAAATTTTTTCTTGTATCTTTAAAGTGGAAAACACAAAGCTGCTTTTCCGTTTTTTTTTTTTTTTTTGAAAACAAAACCGACAACTGAAGCAAAGGAAGTCTAATTCAAATGAAATCTCCATATCAAAAAGTGGAAGACATTTCAACTTTTGCTACAGCTTGGTCTTGAATACTGCATACCCAGATTAATTTTAGGACATTTTCGAAAAATTTCATATACAAACAATTAATTTAAAAAGAACCGCACAAGGAATTAAAATAAAAAATTAAAAAATAAGCAATTCCTTAAAAAATTTTATAGCAGCAATTTTTACAGATAAAATGTGTTTTTGAGGTAGATATTTCAGTTTTAAGTTTTTTTATGAATTTTAATTAAATGCAGTGGCGAGGCGTCATATTGTTCAAGTCGTGCATGAACGACTGTATACTGCTCCCTTGTTGCCGCAAAATAGTTTTCCTCTCTCTGTTTTTTTTTTAGTTATAGACTTAACTTCTTAATTAGAAGTGTTTTTGTACATTTTTTTTGTTTTAATTTAATTGTAAAATTGTAAGTTTTTTCTTATTCTTTTTGTCCACAATATTGTATTATGTGCTTTATATTTCATGTGCAATAAAGTTCCCCTGAGGAAGGCAGCAACCCCTGCCGAAACGTCGGGAAAAGTTAATGTAACAACCTTTTATTTCATTGCAACGCTTAATGTGACCAAAATAGCCGAAGGAAAGCTTAATTTTTCCAAAACACACGTAAAAAAACAAATCGCTCGTAGAAGGGATCTTGTCGTGCAGTGCAGTTGCGGACGAGTAGAGCTTTTTTTGAATGAATACACAGAATTTTGGAAATGAGAAAAGTGGGTAGTTTTTGAATATGATAAATGAAACAGACGGACGATCATTTTCATGATTGTGTTCAAATCAGTTTGGAAAGAGGAAAGCTTTTTTTCCTGTTTGAATAATGGAATGAAGGAAATGAGACTAGCCCAGCATAGTTTTTGAATTTTAGAATGTGTATTCGGGTTGATTTTGGGTTTGAACGACTACATTTTACAGGCACGCGTCGCCGCTGATTAAATGTATTTATTTCTAAATGATTTGTGGGTTAAGTTTTTGTATTCAGGAGCAAGTTTTTGCGACGCAGTCGTTGCCGTGCACATTTTTACTTTTTGTTTGTGAACCTTACGTTTTTGTTTCAATTATTTTTTGTTTCTTGTTATTTTTAACAACCTCTGCCGTAGACTTTTTATTCGTGTCCAATCAGCAATATGAAAATGTTTGTCTGCTAATATTGTAAATAGGTGTGGTTGTTTGGCAAAGCTATCCGTATCCGCTTCCTTAAATCCCGCAATTTTAAAATCTCGCAGACTAAAATTCTGAAATTTGAAATCGAGAGATTTCAAGTTTTAGTGTCTTATTTTCTCAGATATATTTCAGCATGAACCAAAAGGAAAACGATATTAACTAATAATGAATAAGCATAAACTGGGACAGTCGAAAAGCAACAGAACTACGAAGCAATGCAGTCGAACAGTTATTCGCAGTAAGGTCTTAAGATTCATCTTTTAAAAAAGACAAAGAATGTCCAGAGTTGAATATATTAAGAGCATAGCTTGAAATGGGTATGGTTTATTTCGCTTTTTTATCTCGCTTTTGGTCGTTTCGCCACGGTCGTTTTGCATTTTGTTATTTCGCATTTCATTCGTTTGGTCTTTTAGTTGCTTCGCTTTCGATTGTTTCGCTGATTTTTTTTCGCCTTTCAGTCTTTTCGTTTTTCGTTTATTTTGCATTCGTTTATTTTGCATTCGTTTATTTCGCTTTTCGATTATTTCGCTTTTTTATTATTTTGATTTTAATTGTTTCGCATTCATCTGTTTTTTTTTTAATTTTAATTTTTTTGTACGTAAGGATCCTGAAATCTTCAGGATCCTTACGTACACAAAAATTAAATTTAAAAAAATAAAAAAAAAACAGATGAAGGCGAAACAATTAAAATCATATGGACTTGAATTGACGATTTTTTCAAAATAATAGGAAAATCCTTCACGACTTAAACTCCTTTCCTCAAATTGATTTAAAAGTATCGCATATGATTTTACTTACCATTTTTTTAAATTTAAAGACAATATTAAAATACTTCACTGTATTCTAACCTTACGCGGGCGGTTTCAAAGACTAAAAGCCATCTATTGAAGACTAATTAGAAAACAATTATTACATTCCCAAGAGAATTCAGAAAAAATGCGAAATAACCGTTAGCGAGATAACCTGTGGCAAAACAATCGTATTGCAAATTAACAATTTTGCGAGAGAGTTAATGGCAAAACAAAAAGAGCGAAACAATTGTGGCGCGAAACAGGAAAAAACAAAATAAACTAAAAACAAAACAAGTTTCGCGAAATAAAAGAAAATCGAAGAGAGAAAAGCGAAATAACAAAATGCAAAACAAAAATGCCGAAACAATAGGTACCCCTTGAAATCTATCTCTTTCCTAGGTTTAAGAATATACATTTAGCTATTTGAACTGTACAGTATATATTTTGTTAAATTTGATCATGAAATGCATACAACCAGTTTGTAATGAAAAAAATTATCTTTTAATTTTCTTATTAAAAAATGCACTGCTTTAAAAATTTAATAGTTGACTTTTTTTAAAGTGCGAGATTTTGTAGTGAGGGATTTTGTAATGCGAGATTTCGATAGTGAAAGTTTTTTTTTACACAAGCGAGATTTTCTAAAAAAAATGAGTGATTATGTGTTTCGACATTTTGAAAATGTGTGATTAAGAAAGAAGATATTTTAAGAATACGGGATTTTGTAATACGAGATTTTTTCAAATTTGCGAGATTTAGTTAAAAGTGATTTAAGTCTGCGGTCAAAAGTATTGCTCCCATTCATTAACTCGAGTTAATGACTCAAAAAAAACTAGAATGGAAATGAATCCAAAGCTATGCAGCAATCGTCTGTTGGTGTTGGATGTAAACTATCCTAACATGAGCATAGCTCATTCGAGAAAGAAATATCAGTTTTAAATGGTACACCACTGTTTTTGATGATGATAACACTGACATTTCTCAAAAAATTGCTGTTGCTGTCAAGCTATATGTATGAGCTTTAATGTTCCAATTATTCAAATAATGATTCATCCATTCTTTTTTTAAATCAGACTGAATTTAAATTTTTTTTTCAAATTACAGTAAAGCTCTGTTCATTTTAGAAACGAAAAATATTTATGAACAAAAACAACGACAGTTTAGTTTCTGCAAAATTCGCGTGAATGGGCATAATGTTTCTGTTTTCGGCTCGCTTGAATCAACTAACCGTACAAACATTTTCTCCCAGCTTAGTGGAACTATTAACTCTGTCATTTCAAAGTCCCATCATAAATGTTTTCATGTAAAATGACTCATACTGTCAAAACAAAAAGTTATATGAGCTGATGTAGTAGAGACAAGCTTTTAACTCTACACGTACACGCTTGAACTCTACAAGGCCACACTTCACAAACTCTACACATAAGTCAAAATATTTGGCTAAGCCGTTTAATAGCTACAAGAACCAGGAACCCGAAACATTATTTATTTGGAAATCGTTAATTACTAACGTTACATAAAAAAACTTAAATCTAATTATAAATCTTATACATTGTATTATAGAAAAGTGATGAACAGTGAATACATTTTTCACCCTGTCCTTATGTGAATTTAGAGAAATGGCCAAAGAATATGTTTTTAATGGACCACATGGCCAACTTTCGGGCCTGCTGAAATTTCGCAGGATTGTTGTGTGAATGTGTTGTGTTGAACTCAAATTCTCGTTTCCCTTAGGTACACAAGAAGCGTGGCGAGGGCGAGGCCACTTTACTTAACGCTTTTTTCTAGTGAACTATCCAACGGATTTGTATGAAAGTTCAGATTTTATTCTTTTAATTATAAGAACCTTCTTATCTATATCTATATCTATCTATATCTATATCTATCTTATCTATATATCTATATCTATATCTATACTACATATTATAAAAATCTAGCTCCGTTCGTTTGCGGCATATAGGCATAAAAACCGGTTGGCCGATTTTCTTAATTTTTGTCTTAAACTAAAGAGGATTAAGGGTAGATGGTTTGAGACAAACAGAATTAGTACTTTTTAAATCACAAACGGTTCAAATGTTAAAAATAATGCTTTTCACACTACAACAAAATATATCAATATACCTACGATTAATCAATTTCATTTAAAATTTCGTCAAATATTTTTATTAAAAAATGTCAGTGAAGAAAATATTTGTCAAAAATTGTTTTTCATCAAAAAAAAAAAAAACTTTACTCGACATTTTTTTGTTGTCTATATTTTTCCTTTTTTAGATTTGTTTCTTTTGAGATATGGCCTTGGAAGCGGGAAGTGGAGTAGCGGGGTAGTGGGGTAGCGAGGAGCGGGTAAGGGTGTAGCGGGTAGCAAGTAGAAGTAGCGGGTAGTGGGTAGCAGGTAGCTATGGAGGGTACGAGGGTAGTGGGCAGTGTACTAGGAGGGTACCAAAGTTAAGGTCTTTTTTTATCAGATTTTTTTTGATGAAATACTCGGAAAACTCATTGGTTTTCAAGGGGAGAATTGCATGTAAATGTAGTAAAGTGGTTCTCAAATGGAAAACTGGAAAATTTCAAAATAGGTTTCCGAAAGGAACTCGGAAAAATCATTGGTTTTAAAATGGAAAATTGCATATTATTGCAGGTACATTGGTTTTTAAATGGAAAATTTCAAAGTGGGTTTTCGAATAGAAAATAGAAATTTCTTGATGAAAAACTCGGAAAATTCATTGGTTTGCAAAGGGAAAATTGCATGTTATTGCAGGTGCAGTGGTTTCAAATGGAAAACTGGAACATTTGTGATGGGGAACTAGAATGGAAGAAAAGGAAAAAAATGGAAAATTTGAAATGCAAACAAAATTTGACTAAACAAAATCTCAAAAACACTCTTTCAAATGAAATGCATTACTTTTGAAATGGTAAAACGGAAAGTTCGTAAAATGGAAAGTTCGTGCTGTTTGTCATCAAATTTTGACAAAATGTTAGATTATTATTACAGTAGGGTTTTTAAGAAAATTGTACAAAATCGGCCAAGCCGTTCATAAGATATAGCAAATGTGGAAACACAATTTTCCCTATAGAACGTTAACTATGCATTTGACCATATCCTTAACAAAGTTGTTGTGCATGAGGCAACGAAGATTTCTGAGTTGTTACGACCTTACTAGCTGACAAAGTAAACGTTGTTTTCTTAGATATATAAAAATCTCATACAAATTCGCGGAGGACTCACTGATTTTATACCAGTGGAGTGTTTAGAACCAAATGTTGAGGTAATGTTCGGTTAGTGGCATAGATGGGT
Organism: Sphaerophoria taeniata; assembly: GCA_943590905.1. Classification (NCBI taxonomy): domain Eukaryota; kingdom Metazoa; phylum Arthropoda; class Insecta; order Diptera; family Syrphidae; genus Sphaerophoria; species Sphaerophoria taeniata. Next base: position 128,620,015 of record OX016540.1, on the reverse strand, counting down.
TCTTAGTAGATATTTTGTACAAAATCCGACCAAGCTGTTTTCATGAGAAATGGCCAGGGTATTGGTTGATGGGGTAGCGGGTTGACGGATAGTGAGTAGTTAGACACTGCTGGGAAGCGGGATAACAGGTAACGGGGTAGCGTGTATAGCGCGTAGAAATAGGGTAGCCGGCAGTGTTTAGTGGGGTGATGGGTAGCGGGGTAACTGGGTAACAGAGTAGTGGGGTAGTAAGGTAGCGGGTTGTGTAGTGGGCTACAAAAGTTTAGATCTTTTATTTATCGATTTAGGCAGTGCGAAGTCTGCCGGGTCAGCTAGTTTATTATATATTTGAGAAAAATCCACATTAGTGTAAATGTATAAACGGACTCTTCGTCCGACACGCCCACAGTGATATTTGTAATGTGTAATAAAAGATTTAAATCATTTTTTATTTAAATTGAAAACAACTCACTTTAAAACTTGATTTGTGCAAACTATCACCGGCTGTTGATTGCTACTGTCCTGACTATCACGAACTTGGAGAACAACATGCACCCAAATGAACTCCCCTTGCCGCCTTTGCATTCGTACTAAAAGAATACAAGATCTATCCTGCTCCGATTGGGTTACTAAAACAAAATGATAAATAACAAAACAATTAATAAAACAAAAATATTTCAAAATCATTATTGACGCTATACTTACTGAGCCGGTGTTTATTTTGAGCCTCACGAAGATTATCCGAATGAATTAGGTGATACCACGAAACTCCTTGAATGTAACTTTTACTATATCCCAAATGAAACTCGCCACTTAATTGTAATCACACCAAAATGTCAAAATGAAAAATAAAAAAAGAAAAGAACCAATATTAATAAAAGTAAAAGTTTGTTGAGTCACTTGGCTATGTTCAAATTTCAAAAGCCTTTAAGGCAAAACTAACTTCTTGTCTATATGTGCTATTTTCATGTCCATTGAATGAATTGTTGTAAACACATTTGTTGCACCTTGTACGACACACTCCCTGGTCTCGGGCATGGCAATAGGTGTGCATGTAGCCAAAAAGACCGGCTCATTGCGGCTGCATAGTGGCAAAAATGACAGGTAATGGCCTTGAACTAACACAACCTAGAAATTAACAAAAAAAAGGAAAAATAATAAAAGAAATATAAAAAATTTTGAGTCAAATAATAAATTTTAAAAACAAATCCGCACAATCGCCACAGTTTGTGCGGCTCTACATGCACTTAGTCAATAATTCATGAGTTTCTAGCATGTCTCCGAGTCCGATGTTTAGTTTGTAGGATTAAAGTTTTAAAATATGTGGCCGCGAGGCATTCATCGTGGCTTGCAAAGCTCAAGTGGCGTTTATTCCTCAGCGCGGGTCACTACTGCTATACTATTATCGACGCAAGCCATGTAGAAAGGTTAGCTGAGATAGACAACGTTTACTAAGTCAATAGATATGCTTATATTCTTCATATGCGTGTACTTTTGGTTTCTGTTTGGTTGAGCGTTGAGTGTTTTATTGCATTGGAACTTTGTGTTCTAGTCACAGAAACAAGTAGATCGGTTAAGATCATAGTTTTTAAAGCAATAAATATGTTATTGTTACAAGTGAAGGTAGATAAAAATGGACAAGTTTTACAATTGGCCCATTCACAAAATGGAGCATTGGAATTTGTGTTAGGAGAAAATCTAGGTTCTAGGGTTTTCGGTATAATCAGAAGCGTAATTTAATCAATATATTTCACTGAAAATTAAATTAACGTCAGAGGTTGCGGAGTGATTTGAGACAAGTGCGTTTGATCGCATTACTCGGTATTGGTATTGGAATTGTTCACTAAGCGTTTATCCAAATTGACGAAGATATCAGCAGAAGATGGTCCGTACAATAGCATATCAACGCAGTTACGCAGAAGACACTGAAGGAAGGAATTGCTTTATTCCTGCTTAAACGAACGGAGGCACCAACAACTTCAAGAGAAATCTTGCAGACTCTGCATATATCATTGAAGGCTTCCAAAATACTGCAAATTGAAATGATCGTCAAACTATCTAAAACAAAAATCTGATTAAGATAAATTTTCGTTCAGCCTGATATTGCTTATGTTTTTAAAAATGTTCTGCAACGCATCAGGTAAATGCTTGCAAACTCAAACGCTAGATCTTCCTGTGATGATAAACCCATCGCTCAATATTTTGAAATTTGAGCATAGCTTCTTTTATTAATCAGAAAAGTACATCAACGATTTTGAAAACATTTTGATAGCGCAAAGATTAAATTCTGAAGTGTCTCAGCCTACAAAAGAAGCTTCAATTGTTTAGCTCAAATGTAGAACCATGGAACGTGCAAGTATATTCATATAATATCTGTCTCAGCAACATTCTTTGGATTTTCTCTTCGAGTTAAATATCTAACGAGGTCATGCATGGGAAGGCCACTAGGCAATCTACTGCCTATTGGCTTCGTATTGACTATATTATACGAAGGTGTAAGGGGCAGTATGTAAATTGCAAGTTAACTTTGAAAAGACAACGATATTAATGCAAATCAACCAGGAATATGGCGCCCGATCCTGAAAAAGGGAAACCCTCTAAACTGCGCCGAATACAGAGGAATCAGCCTACTAAACATCGCCTACAACATCCTCTCTGCCGTAATATGTGAACGTCTGAAGCCTTTCGTGAACAATCTGATTGGTCCTTATGAATGTGGCTTCAGACCATAGGAAAGTCAGCCATCGACCAAATTTTCACTTTGCGTTAGATCCTGGAAAAAAACCCACCCACCACCTTTTCATCGATTTTATGGCCGCGTATGACAGCATCTACAGAGACGAACTGTATAAAGCTATGTCTAGTTTTGGCATCCCTGCCAAGCTAGTTCGCTTGTGCAAAATGACGATGGAGAACTCACGCTGCTCCATGAAGGTTGGCAACGAGCTTACGGAATCTTTCGATGTCAAAAAAGGATTCAAACAAGGCGATGCTTTGCTGTGCGATTTCCTTAACATTGTTCTTGAGAAGATAGTGCAAGACTCCACCGTTAACATTAGAGGCACTATCTTTCAAAAACCTGTTCAACTTCTCGCGTACGCCCGATGATATAGATATAATGGGAAGAACGCAGCTTGATGTCAATGGCGCCTTTGTGAAAAACGCCAAACATGGTACAACATTACCCATTAAGCCACAAATGGCTAATGTTGGTATACCAATCGCTACATGTAAACTTTTGCTACAACAAGATGCTATTAAGAGAACTAACATCAGGTGGAATAACATAACCACCTGTCAGGCAACGAAAAACATTTGGCCAAATTTGGACTTAAAGAGGTCCAGATGCCTGATATCTCTAAGCAGATTGCATATAAGCTCCTTAGTTGGTGTCATTACCGGACACTGTCTAATTGGAAGACACGCTGCGCGACTGGGCGTATTTTCTAATGACTTCTGCAGAAGCTGTATGGATGAGGAGGAGGAGGAGACAGTTCTTCACCTCCTCTGCACCTGTCCTGCTCTTGCTCATAAACGTAGGACCCACTTAGGGGAATACTTCTACAATGATCTAAACGATCTCGAACACATTAACTTAAATAATCTTCTACGTTTCGTAAGGAACTCTAATTGGTTTCAATGAGCTTCGAAGAATAGCCTTCTAAGATTCATGTGGTATCACAATGGGCCTTTGATTGGCCTAAGTGTGTCTCTTAACATCCATGACAGCCACTTTAACCTAACCTAACCTAACCTCGTGAAAAACGAAGTACCTACATGCTGTCTTCGAGGAAGGACACCCAACACCGACGGCTCGGACAGAACGTCACAATAGACGCATACAACTTCGAGGTAGAAGAGGAGTTTGTCTATCTAGGCTCCACTATTTACACGGGCAATAACACTAGCGCCGAGATCAGACGAAAAATAACTCTTGCTAATCGCTGTTTCTTTGGGCTCAGAAAGCAATTGAGTGGAAAAGCCTTCTCCCGAGCAACTAAGGTAAAACTGTACAACACCCTCATCATCCCAGACCTGCTGTATGGTGCAGAAGCATGGACCTTGACAAAATCAGATGAATGTGCCTTAGGCTGTTTTGAGAGGAAAGTTCTTCGGATCATCTTTAGCCCCGTGTGCATTGAAGGGGAATGGCGAAGAAGATACAACAGCAAACTTTACGGGTTGCACATCGACATGGACCTAGCCAGAATTTTCAAAGTCAAGAGACTCAGATAGCTCGGTCATTTAGAGCGGATGGACACCAATGCTTCGGCTTGGAAAGCTTTCGACACTATTCCCGAGGGAAGTATAGAAGGAGAGCAAGACCGCGACTCAGGTGGCGCACACAAGTGGAAGAGGACCTCAATCAACTTGGAGTTCACAACTGGAGACAGCTAGCTGGCTGGCGGAGACTGTTGATTGAGGCACAAGACCACACCGGACTGTAGCGCCACCTTAGGTAAGTAAGTAATATGGCGCCCACGGGCTAAGAAGCATATCGCATCGCAAGGCAGTCGAGAAGGAATCATAATCACTAGGCAAGAGTTGGAAGGAACTCAAAAACATTTGGACATAAAATGAAAACAAAATCGAAGAACTTGATCCAGTCAAATTTTAAATTTTTGGCAATTGGGTTCTAAGTTTTTGCTTTCAGCGAGGGCTTTCAGAACACACCAATGTTTATCGAAGACCCAATGCAAAAGACATAATTTTATATTACAAAAATGAAATTCGCATACCACACGAATTAATATCATTTCCACTAATAGTTTATCTTCACTTTTAAAATTCTCTATTGAAATCGTGTTTGCTATTACATTATTAATGTTGCTCAACTTCAAAAAGTTATCATACGATGCTTGTTCTGCAATTCCCAATGCACCTAGCCATTATTGTGTGAGTGCCAGAAAAATTCAAATTTCCATGTGGCGCCAGCGCAGCAATAGCAACAGTAACAAAACGAAGATTTTGGACGGTCATCGGTGGCCTATGCCACCACGATCATCACGTCTCTTCGGGTTGAGAACGTTTTGCTCCAGAACGACCAAAAAGGGGCAAAAGCCAAATGAACCAAACACACAGAATAAAAACCAACAAAAAAGAAAAGCCAAGAGAAGAAAAAATAATAAGTAAAAAAAAACCTACAGTTCTTTACATGGACACATTTTAATTGGATAATGGACAATTATTTTGCATTTTGTCTCCCGAAGAGGTCCACCGTGGACTTTGAGTTTTGGTTGTTTTTTTTTTTTGCCTTGTCGTTGTCCGTATGGTCTTCGTTTTGTCTAAACCAAAGTCTCGGATATCCTCTCTGGCTTCAGAGATGAACAATTCAAAAGTACTGGACAGAAGTAAACCTACCACCAGCGCTGCCATTCCAATGATACCGATACCAACACGTTTCATAGCAGATATTTGTCTCTTGGTTTATTTCGTTGTCGCCGTCGTCGTTGGTGTTGTTTATTTTTGGATTTTGGTCTTCGATTCGAGTTGGTATCTCTGAAAGATAAGCCAACAGCAGCAGCCAGCGGCAACGCAGTGGTGCGGAGTGGTGGCACATTTTCACCGAATGTCAGAATGGTCAATATGGCCCACAGACACAGCCACAGCCACCCCTTTGTTGAGATCTTAATAAATGAGAAATTCACATAGCCAAATTGGAATGGAAATTTCTACGCCTCTCTGTCTTGAAATAGAGTCCCTACAGTGGTTTTGAACCTAACAGCATTGTATTGGTCTCTGCACCCTCCAAGATCAATTCTTTGTCAAGTCGAATGGGCGAGTGTAATAAATCGATTTAGCAATGTCCTGCAGTCTGTTCAGTGTGTAAGGAGTTTGTAGGTTGCTCTTGGGGCTGAGATGCATTTCTATTTATGGTGTATTGTGGTGTTTGCACAGCGGCTCGGCGCATCGCTGATGAATAAGGACCGCAGGTTGAAAAGGTTACTGAGTTAATTATTCAAGCTTCATGCAAATTTTATGTTTCAATGCGTTTTGTCAACTGAAGGAGGATAAAAAAGCAAATTCGACTCTTTAAAAATTGTTTTTGGATGTTCGGTAGTGAAGATATTTAAAATGGATTAAGTTTAAAAGCATTTCAATTGTTTTTGCAATACTATTTGCAAGAGAAAAATTTAAGGTTACTTGATTTACGTCCCGCTGGTCGGCTAGTGAAACAACTAAATTTTGATCAGCGCTTGATCAGCCATAGTTGATCAAAGAAAGGAAATTTAAGAAAAACGCTTTTTCACTCAGTTGGAATTTGAAATCAAGTTTTAAATCTGCATACACTTACAACGTAATACTTGTAACTAAGTAAAGGCTCGTCTTGACGAAATTATTGTGCATACATCAATTTAAAAACTAAAATGTATTTATTTGAAGAGCATTGATGTTTTTGGTTTTGCCCATAAGCAAGCTTTTTTGCTGAATTATATCATTTTTTTGGTCACTCACCTGCATGAGAATTAAGGAGAACGAAGGTATCTATTTTTGATTTCTCTTCGTTCGCACTGGAGCGATTGTTTTTTCTTTGTTCTCATAACTTCAGAATTAATTTCAATTTAAACAATTTTATTTTGGATTTTGTACCTATGTACCTACGACCCGCAGAAAATATTAAGCCAATTTTCGTCCCCCGGCTTTGGCCGAAGGCAAAAGAACAAATAGACATACGGTCGGAATCGTCATGCCCAAATAGGTCAACTTCCCCCAAACTGCAATTTCATTCCTATATTAATTCTTTTGCTATCGTCAACAGAAGTCCGTCTCAGAACCTTCTCTCTCAGCCATAATCAGATCAAAAATCAAATAGAGTCAGTGAAAAGAAAATTTAATTACCCACCGACAAGTAACACCAAAGGAAGTAGCAAGCAATAACTATCTTGAGATCCCCATCATCATCATCGATAATGTAGCTGTGACAAGCTTCTAAACCACAACCAATTAACATTACATGTTCTTGGTAACAGAGATACCCACAGCCCAGATCCCTGATCTAAAGCAACTCTTCACAGTGCGAGCATGAGAGAAGGGACATTATTGTTGGATGCTTCGCGGATATCTTAATCTCTTACAACTTCAGAAGAAAAAATGAAAACTTAAAAAAAAAACAATCTCTCAAATAAAACCAACAAACACACAGGAGACAGACAATTCCCTCATCATCAAGGCATTGCATATGTCGAGGTGATGGCGGGCGGTATGGAGCGGACGCAAACCTGGTGGGAGTGAAAATAATTGGGTGAAAATGTAAACCAAAACAGTTCTTCTGTAAGTTTTTTTTTTCATCTTGTATGTTTGTTTGTTCATTGGACGGAGTACGCGCGCGCTTCTGCTTGCGTCCAACTAATCTTACAGACAGCTCCACAACCACACAGTGTGTGTCCGCCTACGTCTGTGGCATCATCAATTTGATTCCATATAGTTCACCAGACTCTGATTATAATGATGCAGAGCGCATTGCTTGCTAGCTGATGTTGTTTCAGCTTCAATTCACTCTTTTCGGTTGTTCTCTGTCCCTGGTGGGCAAAAGTGAAGACATTCCCTGGCGACATTATCTTAATCTTTCGGTTGACATTTCCTCATAATAAAAAGCAAACCTCCAACGGGCACATGCTGCCTACCTGAACAGTGAGTGCACAAAAAGTCTGTATAAAAAGCCCTCATCGGTAAGAAAAAGAAACGAAAGAAGACTCATGGGTCTTACGAAAGTACCCTTCCACCTAACTAGTCAAGTGGATCAACCATTGTAACTTGGCACAATACCTCAAAGAGCCACTCTATATATAGGAACGTTCTTTTGTTCAGGATACATCAATAGTCAGATGTTTTCGTACCCAGTCCAGTGATTTGATCTGTCATATTATTAACTCACCTTCTGGTCACCGAATCTCATTTGTCTTCGGGCGTTTCGACTGACATTCATTCGACAGAGAAACATACGATGTTCACCCTCTAGACTGGACATTGCTGAGTTATGTTGCTGACCAGGTTGTTGAGGAACATTACGATTGAGTTCGGCTTGAATAGGTCCGTGGTCTTGTTTGTCAATAATGTCGTATACTGAATCACCGTGAATGAGGAGGTCTTCCTGAAAAGAAACAGTAATGAACATTTTAAAGCTTTATTTTTTTTTAAGTGTAATGTTTTTATCTTTTTAAAAACGAAGAGGACATTGTTTGCTTTTGCGAATCAGTTTGAAAGTCTCCAAATCTTTCTTTTGAATTACTTAAATGAAAATTGTTCTGAAGTAAAGTGGTTATGTACAATTTCTTGACCTATATCTTCTCTTTGACATAAATGCATGGTTTTAATTACGTCTTGCTCTCATATTAAAAATCAAGGGAATGGTTTATAGCTTATAGGGAAGTTTTTTCCTGTTTAAACAAATTTACTGTGAGGATTAATTAAGATTCATTAATTATTTATTTAGTAGTGTTCGTGGCTTAGTGGTTATAGGTGCGTTGGCTGCTGAGCAGAACGTCGCGTCTTGGGTTCGAGTCCTACTCATGCTTAGTAGTTTTTATTTCATCTTGGACACTGCCTCTTGCGAAGAATTGACAAAACTTCCAAGAGTATCAATCTGTCATGAAAAAGTGTTTCTCAACTTTGCCGTTCGTAATCGGCATTAATCACACGCAACCAAAGAATTGTTGATGAGAGTTAGCCACTTAGGCCTTGGCTCTTCAAGAGCTGTCGTGACACTCTATTTATTTATGTTTTTTTTGCTAATTTCAGGATAGATTACTATCCCAAAACTAAAATTACGCCTGAGTGAATAGAAAAGTATCTTCTACCCATATTCATAGTTTCGCGGTGCACCTGAAGAATACTCGAACACTATTATACGTGGCCATCGCCACTACTTAATAATAGTTACCCGAAGGTTGAGTACAGCTGCAGTTTGAATTTTAAGTTTTTACCTCGAGTGTCCAACATCGAAAATCGACTAAAATGTCCCCGACATATTGATACTCTAGGCACAACCTTACTCACACATTGTGGACCAACAGCTGAGTAAAATATGGTTATGATGACATAAAAGTTATTTCCTGGTAACGGTACCAGTCTACGGACAGACTACTTTTTTTTACTTTCAATGTAAATATCTTTATTTCTATTAGTGTTTAATTCAAATCTTAATATTTTGCTAAGACCATAGATATTTGTCAGTAGTACGCTGTACGAATGAATTGAAAGAAACTTTAAACATTGATTTAATCGGATGAATTCTAAAACAGGGTGATTTTCTGGAGTCTCCGAACAATTGTTCTAGTCTTTGGACGATCTTAAATGAAGTCTCCGGAAAATTTCATTTAAAATCTCAACCAAAATCGGTACCAGTCTCCGGACGATCCAAACAGAGTCTCCGGACGATCCAAACAGAGTCTCCGGACGACTTTGAACCTACTTCGTCATACTTGATTGCTGCTTGACTGACACCTAATTTCTTCGATCTAATGTCGTGATGCTAAAAGAATTGACTACTACCTGTAGGCCCTATGAACTCAACATAAACCAAACAAAAACAAAAGCAATGACCAATCACACAAAAATATATATCGCATTAGACGGGGTAAAGATAGATTATGTAGAAGATTACATTTACCTTGGACAATTAAAATCATTCAAAGACCAAGAAAACAAGGAGATAAACAGACGAATCGCAGTTGCCCGTAGCTTAGTTGGTAAGTGCGTTGGCTGCTAAGCAGAACGTCGTTGGTTCGAGTCCTACTCAGGCCAAGTTTTTATTTCATCTTTCACGGGCACTACCTCTTGCGAAGACCTGACAAATCTTCCAAGAGTATCTATCAATCTGTCATGAAAAAGTGCTTCCAAACTTTGCCGTTCGGAATCGGCGTTAAATTGTAGGTCCCCTCAATTATTCACACGCACTCAGAGAATCGTTGAAGAGAGTAAGCCACTTAGGCCTTGGCTCTTCAAGAGCTGTCGCGCCACTCTATTTATTTATTTATAAACAGACGAATCACAAACAGTTGGAAACAATTCTGGAATATACATCAAAATAATGGAATCAAATTTAAGTAACAACACAAGAAAATATATAATGGACTCGGGAATACTACCCGTTATGACTTATGGACTACAACCACTTGGATTAACCTCAAAATCAACAGAAAAACTAAGGATATGCCAAACTAAAATGGAAAGAAAAATTCTAAAAATGAGACAAATTCAAAAAATACGAAACCAACATATAAGACAACAAACAAAAATCATTGATGTAGTTGAAAGAACAAGAGGACTTAAATGGAGCTAGGCAGGACACATCTCAAGACTTCAAGAACTAAGATGGACTAAAATAATTACAAAATGGACTCCAGCTGACAAAAGACAACCTGGAAGACCTAAGAAAAGATGGGCTGATGATTTGGTGGACTACAGACAAAATTGGTATAATGAAGCTAAGGATAGAAAAATTATGGGCAACATTGGGGGAGGCTTATGCCAGAAATATATCTCCATGAAAAGAGCAATCAAAGATTTATATTTAAATTTAATAAATTTTCGATATAATTAATAAGTTAATACCAGACTTTATTTGTAATTTAAATTTATTAAAGAAAAAAAAAACATTGTTAAAACGAAAATTGTATATATAAATTTTTAAAAAATTCAAATGGCAAATAAAAGCTTATAATAATAATAATGTCGTGAAAGGCTTACTTTTAAGTTGTTTGCATTCATCTTCAATAAAAAATTTAAGACTATTCATATCCTCTCTAGCTTCGCTACACAACCAAACCTACTTTTCCAAACCCGTTTTCAGGCACTTGGAATCCTTCAACACTTAACTGAAGCACTGTTTTTTGTGCACATCTCATTCAAATATTATACCTTCGATGGGGGTGGTTTTGGTTGATTTCTTTTTGTGTTTTTTGTATGCATTATGCATATGCATACCAGTGAAGAAAAATGTTATTTTCAAATAAATAGAAAAGTGGAGGTGGAGGGAAGAATCTGAAGATATCAGCTGTATATATCGCACGATCGATTTACACCATTTTGATTTCAAAATATTGTGTTTGGGAATACAATTTTTAGAGTTTTTTCTGTTCATTTTTAGGTAATCCATCAGAGAGATGATAATGGAAAATGTTTATCCTGTATATAAACAAGTACTTTTGACAAGGAAATTAAGAGTTTCAAAAAGAATTTGAACATAAAAAAAAAAATAAAACCTTGGAGCTGTCCGGAGACTAGATATTCGCTATTTTTGGTACCAGTGTCCGGACACTTAAAAAAACGCAAAACTCAATTTTTTTTTAGTTATTGGAAGTTCATTATATTTTCTTTGAAACAAACTCCATTTGATTTCAAGATCTCACAAGATCAACTATTCCCAGTTTATTTTTCCAAGGGCTGCCACTTTTTTTTTACTAAGAAAACAGCAGAACAGCAGCGGCTGCTGCTTAAACCACCAATAACTTTTCCGTTATACATTCGATCGGCTTGAAACTTCGTATGTATATGTGGAAAATCTTACTGATTCTGTATTTTGTTGTTTTTTGCAAATTCTGTGTTTAGTTTCACTTTTATTCCCCATAAAGGCAAAATCGTACGGACACTGAGGCCTGTCGGGAGAAGTGTCTTGGAAGTCTTATCAACTCTTCACAAGAGACCAGTACCCTTGAAAGATGAAATTAAAACTTTATATACCCGAGTTGGATTCCATCCCACAAGTTTTGTCTAACAAAAACGAAAGAATGATAAAATTTGAAATACAATTTGTGTTTTGTTTTGCAGTTGCAGTTCTAAATGGTCAACATTTTTCTGCATAAACTGTCAGCAACACATCTATAACTTTAACTAAACTAACTACAACTAAATTCTAAAGCCTGAAGCCAACATTGACCTATCAACACCATACATTGGCTTTAACATTTACTTAAACATTATTTGCATGCAATTGATTATTATTATTTTATCGCTTTTTGGTCAGCTATCCACCATTCAAATAGGAACACAACATAAAATATGGAACTCCGCAGGTGAATGGAGTTATGTATTTCAATTTCCATAGACATCCGCACGCCATTCTACCAGCCACCTTTCCGGCTCATAATGCTAGTCTGAAAAAAAAACTTTCGAATAAGAACCTATTTCTAATTAAACAAGTCATAAATTTGCCTATTTAAACGGTTCAAACCTCAAAGAAGTAAAAAACAACCACACAGATAAAAAAAATAGTAATGTCAAACCACCTCGTCCAATAGACTCTCACGCTTTGTCTATCCTTGTATTGTAATCGTGGTTGCCAAATCAATATTTTCTGAGGAAGAGTAGGTATCAAACTTTCTGATGCAATTGATCTTTAAGATTTTGTTCTTTGTTAAGTTCCCAGACTTGTGTTCATTCATCTACATTCTACATCATGGAAAACACGAAAGAAAAATTAAACACTAGACTAAATGTCTTTCGTTGGAGAGGAGTTGTTAGTTTTGGACCCGCATCTCCGTAAAAAAAAAAAAAACAACAGTTGGCAGTACTGTTCGCAAAAAGCTTTCAATGCCAAGTGCGATATTAACACACAATTGGAAAATACTGCAGTTTCATAGAAATTAACACACAGAGTGATACTAAACACAAAATTAAAAGATTTCAAGCGCTTACAAAACATGTGACACCGTACAAACTACACACTCATGATATCACTTGAAGCCTAGAGCCATGGGAACGCGGGAGTATACTCCACTCAAATCTCCAACCAGCCTTCCCCCATTATACATTTAGGTGTTGCTTTCTTGGTGCATTTATTTTGATATTGTTGCGCACAAGTGTACCGTGCGCGGCAGCCGCTGCGCCGTGCCGCACCACCACCACCGTTGCGATGTGAGATTTGCGTGTTGCAATCGATGTTTTGGCTTTTTGTTCGGCAATAAATAGAACAGAACCAAATGGTGCGCTGTTATGGGTATATGTGACCAAAGAAGGTCGCCACTCTTCGGTAATATTGTGTTGTTGATTGTGGGGCCAATTGTGTGACTGCTTTGCCATTATACTAACCAATCTACTATATGGTGAACTCCTTACAGCTTCTGCTGAGCTGCCGATGACTGTGTTGTTCATCGTCAGCTCCTAAAGCAATTAAACTGCAATTTATTGATCGTTATGGCTACCATATAGTGGGTTCATAAAAGTGTTTCGGATTCTTTTCGAAATGAGGCTCTCTTTTTGGTTTGTTATACGATTTTTGTTGGTGGCATATGGACTATGGACATATGAATGTATTGATAAATTTAAAGTCGATGATAGATGTTCAATGCTATAGGAAATTGTTGAAACATGAATTTTCCATTAGGTCAATTTAATAGTTTAAAAATAAGCATGTCAGCAGGTTGGGGAAAGAAATTTTAAGATTTTAAAAACTAATAAGCATGAGACTTCATTTAAACATTTTTGACTGTGCATAGAATTGTAAAAAAAATTAAATCTAGTCCCTTTGAACCAACATTACATTTAATTCATCGTTTTGTTCATATTTAAAGAAAAGAAGTCAAGTACAAAATAAAGAATTATTGTTCTGGAACTAAAGATATGATTTTCTCGTATTGTTATTCATAACAAACGATTGGATGTACAATGTTTGAGGCGGAGATAGTAAAAACTATATAGCTATCGATGGAACTTGATCGTTCTTGCGATAGGAAGGCGTACTGAAAAGTTAAATTTGAATAGCAAATCGTTGATTATTGTCATCTGCAGCTATGCGTAGAATAATGCTCTGATCAAATTTGGTGCAGGTACTTCATATTTTTACCATATTGAAAGAAAAAGTTCTAGAACAATTGCACAAAGTATTTCATGCAATAATTTAAGATTCCGATTTCTTAATTTCTTTAATTTGCCCGATCCTGAAAAAAGGAGATCCTCTAAACTGCGCCAACTACAGAGGAATCGGCCTTCTTAACATCGCCTTCAAGATCCTCTCTGCCGTGGCGCCTTTGTGAGAATGGAGACAGAAGCGGCAAAAATGAGCTTAGCGGTAAATGAGGGAAAAACGAAGTATATGCTGTCTTCGAGGGAGGACACCCAGCACCGACGGCTCGAAAGGAACGTCACAATGGACGCATACAACTTCGAGGTAGTAGAGGAGTTTGTCTGCCTAGGCTTTGCTATTAAAATACCAGCGCCGAGATCAGACGAAGAATAACTCTTGCTAATCGCTGTTTCTTTGGGCTCAGAAAGCAATTGAGTGGAAAAGCCCTCTCTCGAGCAACTAAGGCAAAACTGTACAACACCTTCATCATCCCAGTCGTGCTCAATGGTGCAGAGCATGGACCTTGACAAAATGGGATGAATGTGCCTTAGGCTGTTTCGAGAGGAAAGTTCTTCGGGTCATCTTTGGTCCCGTGTGCTTTGATGGGATTTAACAGCGAATTTTACGGGTTGTACAACGGCATGGACCTAGCCAGAAGAGTCAAGGTCCACAGACTCAGATGGCTCGGTTATTTAGAGCGGATGGACACTAATGCTCCGGCCCGGAAAGCCTTCGACACTATTCCCGAGGGACGTTGAAGGAGAGCAAGACCGTGACTCAGGTGGCGCACACAAGTGGAAGAGGACCTCAATCAACTTGGAGTGTAAAACTGGTGACAGCTAGCTAGGGACCGAGCTGGCTGGTGAAGACTGTTGATTGAGGCCCAAGTCCACAACGGACTGTAGCGCCACCTTAAGTAAGTAAGTAAGCAAGTAAATTCTTTAATTTTTATAGCGCTGGCTCGGAATTCGTATCTAAATACTGAAGATATGCTCTAAAAAATCACATATCTTATCTTAAGTTCCAGTGCTTTTTCTATAAAACGGATGTTGGAACTAAAGCCAATAATCCGCGATTTCGGATGTGGATGAAAATATCCTCAACATCCCTTTGATACCTATCTTCTGGTAATGTTTTATGATACAAAAAGACACGTATCCGCCGTAGTGATCGAAAATACAACAATTTTCAAAATGAAATTATTGTGTTGTTGATAGTAAATTTCGAATGTGACATTTTAGTTTTTGAAATGTAAACTCTTCCTGCTTGAAACAATGCATCAAATGTAGTACCTTACTAAGCTCAACACTCTATATTGCTTTCACTAGACATGTCACACACATTATAATAAAAAATTGTAAAGCCATAAAGCAAAAGCGAAATTTCAATTTTATCCCATGAGTCCATGAACAAGCTAGCTTCACATATCTAATGCTAATCACTAGACAAATCTTGTAGCCTTAACAGAAAGTACATTGCAACTGACCAATTTAATTAATTGCTTGTCAATATATTTTGCACAAAGGTAAAAAATATACACAACAGTAAGAGAGAAAGGGTGTCCACAACATCACCCAATAAATTAGAAGAAATTCATAAATAACCTTTTTGGTCATGGATGTCAAGACATTTTTGAACAATGCAATTATATTTCTTCATGTTCACGTAGAAGCAGGAGCAACTAAAGTTAATTAACGAATGTCTTTTTTTAGTAGATTAATATGGGTCAACGGCGGCAGCAGCGGCGACGAATAGACCCAAGACCATGAAGCGACGATGCTGATATGCTTGGTTCTTGCAACATTCAGTGTTTCTCTAATATGGCAAACTCTTCATTGGAATATTGATGCCATAAAAGTGCAATTCTTATCTGGATTAGCTTCGAACTCAGATATATTAACCAAATCGTAATGACATACACAGAAACAAAACATATATGTGGACAAAGCATAGTTTATGCAAGGATGTACGAATTGACAGTCATTTTGACAGCTCGGTTAATTAAAGTTTTCAATGTGTCGAAAACTCTCAATGAAGTCTGAACCTGGACAGTTGGACATGTAATGTATAGGTGCTTGGTGTTCAAACTTTGCGCAACCTTAGCGTGATTGTATTATGTAATCAAGAAAAAAGGGTTACCATCCTTACATTAAAAAATTGCGGTTTTGGTTTGGGACAAAGGAGAATTGAATTTTAAACTTTGGAGTCCTAGTTTGGATTTAAGTTTTTAGTACTTTTACAGGATTTAAGCTTTCTTTCGCAGGTGGCCATGGCTCAGAGGAATGAGTAGTTGACTGCTAAGCCAAATGCTGCGGGTTCAAGCCCCAGCTTCGGCAGCATTCTTTTTCTACGAAAATCGCCAGCTTATCTGAGGCCACCTGTACGATAACATGAGACAATATAACATCTATGTCTCCTCCTCTGAGCCACGTAGGTTTCTGTTATGTGTTTTCCTTCTTTATATCTATCTGTCTCTCTCTGTTATATTAATGTCTTGTTCTGTCCCAGCCGATGGTCTCAGTCACCAGTGCTGCTATGTGTCTGTAGTTCGTCACATTCATGTGCGAAGTACAGTAAATTCAATGTTCAATCAATCAAGCTTTCTTTGAATCGTCAAACATTTTTATCGGGGTCCATTGGTTTCTGAAATAGTCTTTCCAAATAAGAAGAAGGCCGGTTGTTGTTATCAAAAACAAAACTTTCAAATAGGACATAAAACGAAAATGGCAACCTTATAAAGTATACATGCAATCTTTGTTAATATCAGCTCCTCAAACTTTAAATTTATTAAAAAGCCACAGATTGGTTTCTTTAAATCTAAATATGATTAATAGACTACCCTATAGGAACTCAAAGGCTTGTAAGTTATGTTCACACTGAATAATTGTTGAATAGCCCTCGAGGTATCTATTCAAACAAATAAATAGACTTCAGTTCAGGGTGTGTCGAATACAAGAATATTCCAATAAAAATTAAGTCACTTTTTGACACTTCATTACAAGGAGTAAATTTGCAGAGTTATTGGACATTCGAAACATACGAGTAGTTTAATCAATAGAAATGAATTATTGGCCAAAGGGAGGGTAATTTTTGTTTTATTTTCGCATAACAATAAATGGGAGTGTGAGGAGAGTTCTAATATGGGTAGCTCAACGCTGTCAAATGTTGATAGGAATAGGAACTCTTTAAGTGTGGGCCTGGCTGTAATTGGTAAATGGTAATAACGAATAGAGCACTCACTTATAGACTTTGGCATGCAAGCACAAACAAATACAAAAGAGTCTGCAACCAATTAAATTAGGTATTGAATTCTTGAAACATATCTAAATTTTTGAGTGAAACATAAAAATGAATCTTTGGCACACCTATGCTTTAAAAGAATGTACAACTTTTGGTCACTTTGTGTGCTAGGTTCTATATTGTATTACCATAATTTTTGTAGTTTCGTTATTTTGCTTCAACATTGTTTCAAAGCATTTTCAACCATCACTAATAACGGCAAAAAGATTATCAACAACAAATGCAAATTGAAGAAAATTGTGAGAAAGCTATACAAACGCAAAATCAATGAAATCCTACAAACCTTAATACTACTTTGTATCGCTGTGAATTTAAAGACTTAATAAAAGGAAATTACTGAGCACTTACCATCGAATGCCCTAGGTATTCGGCAGCATTGTCTGAAATGTACAACAGTTTTCCATTTTGCGTTAGCATCATTAGAAATCCGGAGAGGGCCTGGAAGAAAAAGAAAACAGTAATTCAATTATCGACAAAGAAGATACAAATAAAAAATAAAAAAAGAAAGTAACAATCTTTATATGAATGGATTTGTCCATTTTGTTTTTCAATTTTGTTCAAGTTCTTTAAGACGTGTCGTCGCGACATTTGCTTTTATTCATATTACATATTGTTATTTTAATTAATATTGGAAAGTGTATAACACTTGAACTGTGTCGAGAATATTTTTTTTTTACAAATTCGGAATCTTTAGATAATATAATAGGTGTGTTTTTTGGCAAAGCTTTCCGTATCCGCAGTTAGTAGACTAGGTACATGTATTACAAATACAACACGATACTGCCGATAAAAATAGAAGTAGAATCATGCTGCGGTAAGAATTTAGAAAATTCAATAATCGTCTTTATTCTAAATACAATAATTTAACAACTGTGGATGCGTTTTTTTTTTGGTAAATCCTACTGCACTGCGGATAGATTTGCCAAAAAAATCACACCTAATGTTCACTAAAAGTTTTTCAACAGAACGCTATAAAAGAAGAGCGACAGTGACAGTGACAGCAAACAACGCCATATTTCTTGCCGCTCTTTTGATATTTCTCTTCAGTAAGGTTCGCCATTTCATGATTTAAAGATATACGAGCCAACAACGAGTCGAAATTATTAAAATTCACTACCGAAACTCGGAATCAGTGGCCTCAACGTTAAGAGTGCTACGTCCAATTATGATCGTCATAATCGTCCTAGCAGATCAACAATTGAGCATTTAGTGGAAAAATTTGAATCCACAGGCACAATACAAAATGTTCCCGTGCTAGTGAGACAAAAAAGTGCCCGTAGTGTCGAAAATATTGCCGCCGCTGAGGCTTCAGTTGCAGAAAGCCCAAATGTTTCTCTCACAGAACGACTCTCAAGCGTTGGGCATCTCTGTGACGTCGTTGTGGCGAATTTTGCGATAAGATCTTGGCGGTGACGTGAAATAACGCCCTACGAAATACGTTCCCACGTTAAATGCGGCCTTATTCCATGAAGAAATCGAAATAACACCCGACAGGCCTTATTTCAATTGAATTATGGAAATAAGGCCACATTTTACATGGAAATAAGGCCGCATTTCCAGAAGATAAAAATAATGGCCCAATATTTCGGCTGATAAGTATACCAAATTTCATTTTGCGACTACTGACCCACTATGCTGGTTCATTTTTCCAGACATCTAATTCAGGGTTTCCGACCTTCGCGATTAATTTTAACATTTTGTAAAGCAATAAAATAAGTTTATTACATTTTCAAGGTATTTTGAGTGCATAAAGCTTAAACATACCGCATGCTTTAAGTCTACGTGACGTTAAGAAAACATTATCCAATGCAAACGTTCTTCTGCACTCTGGGATGTCAAAGTTCGGTGAATGTACGGCATTCTACAAGTACACTATATCAAGTATTTCATCAATTGCATCTATCTATCAACTAAAATAACCAAGCTGTTTCAATTACATTAAAAGCTGCATCAGAAAGATGGATGGACACAAGCAAAAAAAATTTTGCCCAAAAGAGAATCAAATTCGCGCGAATTTTTTTATTTTCACACCCCAAATTGATTCTCTTATGGGCAAAATTTTTTCCGCTCGCTTCCCTCGCAATTAAATCAAGTCGATCTTGAATTTTTTGTATTGGCCTCATCCTCAGTGGAAATTCAAAAAAATGCTAAAAATGAATAATTGAAATGCTTGCAAAAATCCTTCCTTGCATTACAGGATGTGTAGTGGTTGCTTTTCCAAATAAAGTTTTTTGAAACGCATGTCATGCAAAAAAAACCAAAAATACTTCGAAGACTTCTTAACGGATTATGAGCTATGTTGGGTAGAAGCTGTAAAAAGAAATGGAGCGACGAGAGGTAGAGCATCGGATGGAGCACTATATGGTTACAAAAGGACGATTTCAAAAATACAGCACAGTTTCAAGGAAATGGAGGAGCTAAAATATTTAGAAATTAAGATAGATGACAAAGTGATAAATGTATTGCCTGTTTATATTAACTGTTCAAATAAGAAATGGAAATAAAGCCCTATGTGGCCTTATTTCGTGGGGCGTTATTTCACGTCACCGATCTTGGCCTACATCCTTACAAGATTAAATTGACGCAAGAATTAAAGCCGCTTGACCACCAGAAGCGTCGTATGTTTGTGAATTGGGCTGAGCAACAACTTGAAAATGATTCGGATTGTCATCGAAAAATCATCTTCAGCGATGAGGCTCATTTCTGGCTGAATGACTTCGTCAATAAACAAAATATGCGGTATTGGTCAGGCAGCAATGCACATGTATTCCATGAGCCATCATTACATTCCGTAAAAATTACGGTTTGGTGTGGTTTATGGGCCGGGGGCGTCTTTGGGCCGTACTTCTTCCGTGATGATCAAGACCGGCACGTTACTGTGAATGGGGATCGCTACCGTTCAATGATAACCGAATATTTTTGGCTCCAATTGGATGATATGGACTTGGAGGACATGTGGTCCAAACAGGATGGTACCACAAGCCACACAGCGAATGTCACAATCAATTTATTGGAAACCAAGTTTGACAAACGTGTTATCTCACGAAATGGCCCAGCCGCTTGGCCGACTCGGTCGGGCGATTTGACGCCGTTAGACTATTTCCTGTGGGGCTACGTCAAGTAGCCTTGTACGAATATCGAACGTGAAATTGCAGGAGTATCAGCCGATTTATGCTTAAAAACCGTCGAAAATTTGGGTCAGCGTCTGGACTTCTGCAAGCGTGCCCGTGGTGGCCATGCAAAAAAATTCGAGTTCCATACATAATGGCATCGAAAGTACTTATACGAATAAAGAATTTCATTGACATCCAAAACCGTTTTTGTTTTATTTAAAAAATCTTTTGTAGCGCTCTTAGTGAAAACCCTTTACTTGGAAATTAATTGAGACCCACGTCTCGGATCCACTAATGATGACTGGTTAGACTATTGTCTTGTACAACTATCCAAGTTATAATAAGATTTTTGGAGCCTTGAAAGACCATACAAGGTTCTGTTGGCCTCGAGTAGTCGGCCGAGTATTTCGAGGTAGATAAATCCCTGGGTATGGCGCAATCCGGATTTATTTGGTCTTGAAACGTTGGTTATGGTCAGCCCATATAGCCTTGTCATTTCTCCCCCAACCATGATGTTTTAGGCCTTCAAGTATATAAAATGAAGGGTATGTTGGGATGTAAAATTCTAGACATTTTTCTACCGTCGCGTTGATTTGCCTGGTCTGAAACCACATTGGTATTTGCGTTGGGGTCGTATGGGGTGAACTCAACAATGTTATACCCGTACAATTGCTGCACTCTGTGATATCTTCTTTGTTATTTAGGGGACATATAATTATTCCTTTGTACCAGATTTCTAGAATTTCTTCCTATTCCTATATGTGCACTGTAACTTCATGGATTAGGTGGTGAAATGATGGCCCTGCATGTTTCATAAGCTCGGCTGGTGTGGCATCGGCACCTGCGGCTTTGTAGCGTTTTGTTTTTGGAAATAAGCATATGATGTCAGTAGGTACAAGAGTTCAATGACAGGAGGTATCTTCTAAAATATTTAGAATTTGCACGCAGCAGGTGAACAGGTTTATCAGTTTTGCTTCGTCATCAATGTTTTTTTTAAATTGCGATCGACAATAATTATAATTTAACGTACCTAAGTAATTTACACATTGCAAGCAGAACATTAGCCGTTTATTGCACATCCACCATACAAAGTTAATTTACCAATCCTGAACTCAATTAAACCGAAACAATGCCAATCTGTCAGTCCGAATAAAGTTTGATTTAATAATAGTCCAGCCCTTTCTCTCAAGCACTCTATACAACATAGTATTTCCATCTGTCTGTTTCGCAATAAAATTATACAAAATTTTCTAATCAGCAATTTTCATTTCGCCGCCACAACCGCCTTTCATTGAAAAATAAGTCGAAAAAAACAAAAGGCAAATTGTAAAAATTCGCAGAGATGAACCACTCGCACCATACCACTCGAGGCGCTCCAGACCCAAGTGTAGATTTAGTTCCCATAATCAAATGATGAAAACTTGAATACAACAAGAGAGAAAAATAAAAATTTCCCTGCGAGTATCATAGGCCTGGCTCGAGTGGAGTTCCTTCCTTCCACCATACTTCGAAATGCACATGAATACATAAGTTCCAACTTCCAAGGTAATTACAAATATATATCGAAAAAGTCTACGAAGCACGAGGAGCAGCTTCCTCTGGACCGACCACAAAGATTTACACAAATCGGCGAGCGTACTTAGTTATTTGGTATCTGCCTTAGTCTGTGAATAGACATAGAGTGTTGTTCTGTGTCGTTGTTGTCGTTGTAGCCATTGTCCTGATGCAGATAAGCCTAGCTGACTTAAGCGTGGAAACTAGGTTACCAAAGTCGATAAGCTACAAAACAGTCATGTTGCCCCAAGTACTTATATCTACTTGGAGTGAGTGCATCTTTCAGCTGGCCCGGAATTGGTGCTATTAATTAGTGAATCCTGAAACGCCAGACGAAAAACCATATTTATCGCTTAGCAAAAGTAGAGAATGAGGAAGGGCATTAGAAATCAAAAGGTAGATAGAGATTCATTCATTCAGGCCAAAGTGAAAATTGCTTGACCTTTTTGCTTTGAGGTTGCTCAGTGCTTGCAATCTGGAACGTTTCTTTCTCTCTCTCCAACTTTATGGCTATGGACACTTATGCAAGGAATTCCCTAACTATGATGATAACTCCAACAATGAGATCTTAAAAACGAAAAACAAAATCATCAAATCCTTCAAAGACAATCCCAACTATAGAAGACTCCACTCCCAGGAATCAATCTCCTCGACTAGTCAACATAGACAGAGCCAACAGCTGCTAGTTCCTCAGACCTCAGAGTTCCTCGTAATGATGTCTTCCAGAAACAACTCTATTAAATTGATTTACGTAGAAAAAATATTCAATGCGCTGAACGAACGCTCTCTCTTTCTTGGTGCGCGCCAGAGATCGATCTACATTCGTGACTGAATTAACTATGCGCGCTGCTAGATGATGATGAAGGAAAAGCACAGTATTTTTTTCATTCCTCTTTCTAGGTAAGTGATGTCCAGGCTTAGTCTCGGGCTAGACAAGACGACTTGGCAATGTGGGATTGTGGATTTGGACTCTTCTTAGGAGAGAAACACTGTGGTCAATGATTAAATAATGGTTCATCCGTTGGTATGGATTGATTGGGTTTGAGTTTGAGTGCAGATTCAGTGTTTTTTTGTTTTTTGTATTTGTGTGATCTTGAGATATTTGTGTAAATAAAAGCACAGCGCTAGCGTGAAGGTGGCCGACCGCACATATCATAATTTGTTTGGTTTTAAGTTGGTTGAAATTCCGCGCACACTGATTTATTGGAAGTTCCCACGATCCGGGGCGACTGCAACCGGCAGCGGGCGGCGGCGCGGCATCGTTGTTGGCCACTGCAATGGTTGATCTGGTTTTGAGATTTTTATTTTTAATTCCACTTAATGTCATTTAAACCAGCGCAGCGTTTGCTTTTTTTTTCTTTTTAAATCTGTTCCAAATGCAAATGAGATGGTGAATACGTTGTTCCCACACTCAATCGGTCAATCGCATTATACATTATTTTCGACTCTGAATAAAAGAATGAATGCAAATGAGTGCGAATTGGGTATTATAAATCTGCTACTGAGTGATCTTTTCATGGAGTCCTGTCAGTATGAATTTCATCTTACGGTATTAAACATAAACCAGATTGGTGTCTTCTTGCTTGATCTACTTTTCTGCATATTTTTGACAGTTTTTGAAGTTACACTCCACATGAAACTTTTAACTTTAAGGGATATGTGGTATTTTTGAAAAGTTACGATTTTGTCACTCTTCAATGCTCTGATCGCTTCCAAGACCAATATGAAAAAATAAATTTGCACTTCTAATTTTAATGAAACTCCCGGTAAATTAAAAACCCAACTATAAATGCTTAAGTGAACTGCCTTTGAAATATCAAGTGCAACAAACTAACTTTCTCCAAAACGATGTAAATATTTGTTCCACTATTCGGTGAGATAAACCATCAGATCACCAGTGGACCTGTTGCTGCGAAAGCCGTACTGCCGGTCATTAAGAAGCTTTCGGTCTTCAATATATTTCTTGAGCTGATAGTTTATCAGCGTTTCCATGAATTTAGAAAGAAGGGACGTAAGTGCAATCGGACGATAATTGGAGGGAGAAGACGATTCGCCTTTTTTCGGAATTGGCTTTACAATTGCTGTTTTTCAAGTGCTCGGAACGAGCCTAGAAGAATAGGATAGATGGAAAAGCAAGGGTTTTGCCACCGTTCAAGCCACAGCACGAGTGCGGAAGAAGATTTGTCCCATGGAATCATTGACGCGCTCAAGAACTGGAGGAGCCATGACACTCTCTGGCAGCGAAGAGTTGGAGGCGAACTGCCTAGCAAAAAGGTTAGCTTTCGCGAGAACACGGTGGAATAGTATTTATTTCAAAACTTTTTATTTGTTTATACTATCGACGAATAACTTTTGACAAAACATCGATATCTCGCTTCATTCAACCTATTGCCGTTTTTCTATACAAACTCTTGAACTGTGTCCAATTTTTCGTTAATAAAAAGATCAGCTTCATCTTTCAATATTTGTTTGTGTGGCATTTAAACTTGAACCCACCAAATACGACTTGAATAAACGGTGTGGAAGAAAATATCTAATCCAACGAAGAAGGGATTGATCGAAATCGAAGGCTCGTTTTCTATTATAGAGACCTTAATGTTTTTTTTTCGACTGTAGATCTATTGTTCCTAAAGCTGCTGGTCAATTATAAGTTTTCGGTGCAATCGGTTGGTAATTAGTGGAAGAAGAGAATTCGCCTATTTTGGGCTAGGCAAATGCTATTCTCATCTACGCGGATTGTTTCTCCAGCGTGAAAGAACACAGGTAGATGCTTGATGATAATAATAATATTAATTGAAACCATTTTCGCGTGATTACTATTTCATGTTCTTTTTTACTTTCCAACACAAAAATTGGTTCGAACACGAGTTTACACGACCTGGTGGTCGGAATCCTCCTACAATATATTTTCGATCCTTCGATCAACATTTTCTTAGATAGATATTAATTAATTATTATTACTTGCGTGGGTTCAATTACTTAACCAAAAGGTATCGGATAGCTTTTTGATATTGTAAACCATAGTAAAAAATAGCAAATACATGAACCATTGCCTGTCAAAAAAAAAAAAAAATCCAAAGGTATCTGGATTTGGTAAACCTCGGGTATCCGAGTATCGAGTGATGAGCTGATCAACACATGATTTTTTGTCTTGGATTGTTTGGTGCGCTATTTTTTCAGCTTCCAATTTAAAAGATAATTGAAAGAATTATAAGCAAAACGACTATCGATGTTATTTTTAACAATATTTATTATAATTTAAATGACTCGGAAGATGTTTGCCGACGGATTCACAGCCATAAATAATTCCCTGTTCTCAAGCGTTTGATTTGTTTTTTTTATATATATATATATATATATATATATATATATATATATATATATATGTTATAACCAAAGAAAATGAAACCAAGATCTTTTGATTCTTCATTATTTCATGATCCATTTCCTGTCAGTATCAATAATAAAAACAAAGTTAACGTCCAATACTTGATTCATTTCCTGTCAGTATCAATAATAAAAACAAAGGAAATGAATCCAATACTCAACTTGATAATCTTAAAAGACACTGGCTATTTGCGATAAGTCAGCATAAAACGTAATCCGATACTCACTTGATAATTAAAAGAAACTGGCTATCTGCGATAGTACAGCATAAGAATAAAATCAGTTCTAAAATTACTCTCAAATAAACCAGACGAAATCAAGAGCTCTGCTCGAGATTCGTTTTTTAAAAAATTGTTTTAATAAATAACAATTATAATTGGCGCAGTCGGTAGGATACAAATATATTTTTTGTATCCGTTAAGAACCATCATTCCGATTAATCAGTGAAATTATATTCGTTTATAAGACTCTACGCAAAAGAGCATCTCGAAATAATAACTAACATTAATCAGTGAACGTTAAGAACCATCATTCCGATTAATTAGTGAAATTATATTCGCTTATAAGACTCTACGCAAAAGAGCATCGCGAAATAACATTTAACATTAATCAGTGAATAAAAATCAGTTATCTGATTTCCAAAACAAATTGCTCATTTTTCGTTTAATTAGTGAAATTATATTCGCTTGTAAAACTCTACGCAAAAGAGCATCGCGAAATAAAAACTAACATTAAACGTGAAAATTTAAGTCAGTTAGTAGTTCACGTCACTGCAACGATACTACAAATTCCATAGAGGAAAACTGACTTTCAAAAAAAAAAAAAAAATAATAAAAATAAAAATGCTGTAAAAACAACTGATGAGCCTCATCAAAAAACTCCAGAAAACAAAGAAGAAAAGGCCCAAGTATATGGACAATTTCATCAAAAAACTCAAGAAAACAAGGAAGAACAACCCCCATTTAAACAAAATAAGAAATACTCCCATACCTGAACACTGTAAGTCTTACTTAGAATTTAAAGATCTTAAAATAAATAGAAATATTGCAAAATCAGATCTTACGAATAAAGATTTTGTAAGTGAAAATATTAACTTAGAATTTAAAGATCCCAAAATAATTCAAAATATTTTAGAACCAAATTTAACAAATAGAGATAATAAAAGTGAAAATATTGTTAACAGTTTGCCAAACTTTAAATTAGAAATAACAAATAACAAAATGGCTCTTACACTAACTCTTGATCCATTAAAATATATTGAAAAATTAAGTACGTTTGACGGTAGGCGAGAAGACCTATATACATTTATAGCTAACATAGACGGTATTATACCGACATTAGAAAAATATGACGTCCAAAGTCAAAAAATGTGTATAAATATCCTAAAATCCAAATTAATTGGAAAAGCCAAAAGATGCATAGAGATTCACGCCCATCTAACTACATGGCTAGATATTAAAGCACTACTCATTTCAAATTTTGGAGGTTTTAAAAGTTCCTTCCAATTGTATGACGAGTTACGACAAACTCCATACAAAGGTAACGTAATGAACTTTTACAATGACATCCAAAAGATACTGTGTGAACTAAACCAAAAAACCGTTCAAGAAGGGAAACAATCTGAAATCCCTCACAATACTGACACAGCTTTGAATATTTTCAAAGAACGTTTACCTGTTCATATGAGAACAGTTTTGTTTGCCTTAAAACCACCAAACTTACAAGCAGCCTTAAATGAGTTAACTCAAGCTGGTTTTGTAAATGAAAAAAACCGAAGAAACACCCAAAAAACTGCTAGAAGCACCAAAAATTCCAACTCCACAAAAACCCCAAACTAATTATAAAAAATATCCAAATCAAAATAATTCACACCAAAACACTAACAACCCTAATCCTAATTATAAAGGCAATAATTATGACCCAAACTACAAGCCTCCTAGTAGACAACATAAACCTATGGAAGTTGACCCAACTTCTAGTCAGTTAAAAAAGATCCAAACTAACTTTAACGAAAGTGAACCCAATAACTCGGTTTTTCCGAATGTAGCCTCGGAACTCTGTCCACCCAACGAGACAACAAACTCCCCTTTATTAAGTTAGAAAAAAACAATCAAACGTTAAGACTATTAATTGACACAGGAGCCACTAATAGTCTAATAAACGAAGAAAAAGCTCCAGTATGCTACATAAAAACCAGAGAACACCCATTAGAAATCAAAACAGTAGGTACTTCCATTTTCATAGACAAGGAGTTAGTAATACCAAAAGAAAAATTTGCACTCAAATCTCGTGTAGATTGCATTTTTCAAATCCATAACTTTAATGTTAACTTTGATGGATTAATCGGAAATAACATATTATTTCCAAACAACGCCAGTATTGACTTTAAAAACAAAATCTTAAAATTATATGAACATAGTATTCCACTGTTCTTTTCTGCGGAAGATGAACAAGACTACAACAAAGAAATCAATCACTTGGAAAATATGATACCAGATTCTACACTGTTCGAAAATTTGGAACAACAAAGAATCGACCATCTAAACGCCGAAGAACACAACAAATTAATGAAACTTTTAAGTAAACACAAAAGAGTCTTCTACCAAAAAGGTGATGATCTAAGTTTCACAAGCCATGTAAAACATAGTATCCCCACCATAAACGAAGAACCCATCTTCACTAGAATATATCGCTACCCTGAAATACACAAACAGGAAGTAGATAGACAAATAAAAGACTTACTAGACCAAAAAATTATCAAACCAAGTACTTCACCTTATAATGCCCCAATCTGGATTGTTCCAAAAAAGGAAGACAAGCTAGGAAACAAAGAATGGAGGATAGTCATCGACTACCGAAAATTAAATAAAGCAACAAAAGAAGACAAATTTCCTATTCCACTAATCGACGACATATTAGACAAGTTAGGAAAAGCTAACTACTTTTCTACGCTCGATTTAACAAAAGGATTCCACCAAATTGAATTAGACCCTAACGATAGAGAGAAAACAGCATTCTCAACGCTATCAGGACACTATGAATGGTTAAGAATGCCATTCGGTCTCAAAAACGCCCCTGCTACATTCCAACGAATGATGAATGAAGTATTGAAAGAATATGTAGGAAAAATCTGTTATGTTTACCTCGACGACATAATAGTATTCTCAACCTCATTGGAAGAACATATAGACTCACTAAATAAAATCTTCACCAGATTACAATCTGTTAATCTAAAAATATCCCTAAACAAATGCGATTTTATGAAACACGAAAGCGAATTCTTAGGTCATATAATTACCACAGATGGAGTAAAACCCAATCCCAATAAAATAAATGCGATAAAAAACTTTCCCATACCAAAAACTATTAAAGAAATTCAATCTTTCTTAGGACTAACCGGATACCTTAGAAAATTCATCCATGATTATTCCAAGCTCATAAAACCACTAACTCTCTGTTTGGGAAAAGATAAACAAATAAATATAGGTAACACAGAATACAAAGAATCATTTGAAAAATTAAAACTGGCAGTGTCAGACGATTTATTAAACAGACACCCAGATTTTAACAAAGAATTTATACTAACCACAGATGCATCCAATTTCGCAATTGGAGCAGTCTTAAGCCAATCACACGGACCACTATGTTTCGCATCCAGAACTCTAAATAAACATGAATGCAATTATTCAGTTATAGAAAAAGAACTATTAGCAATCGTTTGGGCAACCAAACAATTTCGCCATTACCTATACGGTAGACACTTCAAAATACAAACTGATCATCGACCATTAGCTTGGTTGCACAATCTCAAAGAACCTAACTCGAAACTCCAAAGATGGAAAATAAAATTGGAGGAGTATGATTTTCAAATCGAACACATCGCAGGAAAAGAAAACAAGGTAGCCGACGCGCTATCAAGAATAAGAATAAATGAAACAAATTCACTTGTAACCAACAAAACAAATCAAAAAAATGTATTGAACAATATAGAACTCGTTTCCACACAACACTCAAATGAGTCGGACAGTTCAAACTTAATTCCAATCACCGAACAAAGTTTAAATATATTTATTCGACAAATTATTATAGAAATAGGAGAACAAAATAATGAAAGCATAACTTTCCCTTTTAACAAAAGAAGAATAAAAATAATTAGGCAAAACTTCACGGAATCAGATTTCGAAAAAATCATATTAGAAACTGATATAAACCATAAAAATGCTTTATATTGTAAAAATGATGAGTTATTTTTAGAATTCCAGGCTTATTGGAAAACACATCACAACAACCAAATCTTAATCAGAACTCATATATTCCTAGAAGACATTTACGATATAACTGAACTTGAAGGAATTATACACAAAAACCATAAGCAATTAAATCACGTAGGAATAGAAAAATTATACTTAGATCTAAAAAGAAAGTATTATTACTCAAACCTTAAAATGCAAATAACAAAAATCATAAATAATTGCGATGTCTGTAATTTAAAAATAGAAAGAAACCCCATTAAATTACCCTATGAAAAAACGGAAACACCCCTAGAACCACACACTCACTACCATATGGACATATGGATCTTACCTAATAATAACAAATATTTAAGTTATATCGACAAATTCAGCAAGTATATGCTTCAGTAGAAAAACTCAAAACAAAAAACCAAAAAGACATTTTAAACGCTATGGAAAAACTATTCTCATACATGTCTGAACCCAAGAAATTAACTTTGGACAATGACCCCCACTTTCAAAACTTATTCCATAGAAAATTATCTTAAAGAAAAGAATATACTAACACATTTTACTACCCCTTATAGACACACCGGAAATTCGGATATAGAACGCCTACACAGCACCTTAAACGAACATATTAGATTACTTGAGAAAAGCGAAAAACTGATCGACTTAGTAACAAAAGCGGTAGATACATACAACAAAACAATACATCTCACCACAAAAGAGAAACCTTTAGAGGTACACCTAGGCAAAATAGATAATAAAAAAATATATGATAGAATAGAAGCAAATAAGAACAAAACTCTAGACAAAATAAATAAAAACCGATCAGACGCAGAAATCAACCCAAAATTTACAAAAATAAACAACCCAGAACGATTTAATAAACTAAAAACCAAACACAAGAAAGTTAAACTAATTAAAACAATCGATAAAAAATTACTAATTAAACCCCACCTAAGACAACAACTCCTTCACAAAGACCAATTCAGAAAGAAAAAGAAATTTACGGAAACACAAAATGAAAACAACCAATACAATAGCAATCACGATAGTGATTCACTTATTAATAACTGCAGTGAAAACTAATGATTTAAAAATAACAAAGATTGATAGAGAATTTTTAATTATACAAGAAGGACAAATAAAACTTATTAATGATTATGAAATTCTATTACATGTAATTAACCTCACAGAATGTCAATTATTAATAAACCAGTTAAAAGATCAATACCAACTTTTGACAAATCCTAATGACTCACAGAAACAAAAATTAAATACGCTAGAAATAAAACTCCAAACAATTATCCCACATCATATTATTCATAAACGCGGATTAATTAATATTGTAGGTAAAGGAATGAATTACATATACGGAACTATGGACGACGATGATAGGCAAGCCATAGAAGAAAGGTTACAAAATTTAGAAGATAGTAACAAAGAACTTTTAGCAAACAATAACAAACAAGTAAACATTAATAAACAATTCAACGAACAATTCTTTCAACTACAAAACATAATTAAGCAAAGTTCAATAACTTTAACTAAGTACAAGAAAATAAAATCAGAAATAAATAGTTTACGCATGGAACTAGAATTCAATAAAAATTTAGCAGAAATACAACAAATAGTAGAAAAAAATTGACAATATCATAATGACCAGTAGGACAGGTATATTAACACAAGACATACTAACAGTAAAAGAAATTTTTGACTTCAATATAAACATAGAAAAACTAAAAGAGATAAAACTGACATTGGCTACCTATAACGAAAATTTATTAATTATTCTAAGTATACCAAGATTTAATGAACATTTATACAACAAAATAATTATACATACCTTCCCGGTAAAAGATAAAATAATTACAATACCTTGCAATGAATTTATTGAACTTAATAAAAATATGTATTACATAAGCAAAGAGATAAAAAATCTAACGAAAATTGAAGACAATTGTATCGAAAACATATTTAAAAATAATTCAAATCTAAACTGTAATGTCAAAGATTACAAAAATGAAAATGTTATAATCAATAAAGAAAAATATTTAATATTAAAAAACATAAAGAATGAAAAGTTAGAACAAGATTGTAATAACTTAGATTATACTTTACAAGGAAACTATATTTTGGAATTTGAAAATTGTAAAATAAAGCTAAATAATGTTTCTTACAATAGAAAATTATATCAAAATAACTATAAAATAATACCATTGATAAATTATAACTTTTCAGATAGTTACTTTAAAGAATTAAATTTCAAACCAATAAATAATATTGAAATATT
This sequence comes from Sphaerophoria taeniata, assembly GCA_943590905.1. Taxonomy (NCBI): domain Eukaryota; kingdom Metazoa; phylum Arthropoda; class Insecta; order Diptera; family Syrphidae; genus Sphaerophoria; species Sphaerophoria taeniata. Next base: position 128,588,368 of record OX016540.1, on the reverse strand, counting down.
AGAATCAAAATTACATAAGAAACATGTAACATATAATGTAATAACTATCGTTATTATAATATCAATTTTAATCTTTGCAATCATGTATTTAAAAATGAAATTGAAGAATAAAAAAATTATTACAAACGTAAGCCTTCCAACGGTCACTTTTCAACCGTTAGAATTCTCTAAGGAGGGAGGTGTTATAACCAAAGAAAATGAAACCAAGATCTTTTGATTCTTCATTATTTCATGATCCATTTCCTGTCAGTATCAATAATAAAAACAAAGTTAACGTCCAATACTTGATTCATTTCCTGTCAGTATCAATAATAAAAACAAAGGAAATGAATCCAATACTCAACTTTATAATCTTAAAAGACACTGGCTATTTGCGATAAGTCAGCATAAAACGTAATCCGATACTCACTTGATAATTAAAAGAAACTGGCTATCTGCGATAGTACAGCATAAGAATAAAATCAGTTCTAAAATTACTCTCAAATAAACCAGACGAAATCAAGAGCTCTGCTCGAGATTCGTTTTTTAAAAATTTTTTTTAATAAATAACAATTATAATTTATATATATACAGGGTGATTCACGAGCGTTGTGCCAAAAAGCTAGAGCGTGTAGGTTGAGTTGAGACAAGAAAAAAATCGTATGGGAGGGGGGGGTCTATTCCCCCCCGTTTAGCCGGGAGGGGCAATTTTCTGAAAAATTGACTTATTTTGTAAAAAAAATATTAAAAATCAACGGCTTAGTTTACAACATTGTGCTATACCTTTCTGAAAAGCTAAAAAAATTTTCTTTCACTTTGTTTCTAAAATAAATTGTTTTAACGAATAGTTTTAAAAAAATAAATTTTCAAACTCAAAATTTTCAAAAAAAAAGCCAAAAAAAAATTTTTGAACTAATTTTTTTCAAAATTTTATGTAATTAAGTACTGATTTTGTTTTAAAATTTCAATGTCTTTGTGAATTTTTAGTCAAAAACAGAAAACCGGATGCAAAAATGTCTTTTCGTTTTTGAGAAATAAAAAAAAAACCAAAACCACTTTTTTCTAAGAAAATCTTTGTTTTTATTTTTACCTATCTGGACTTTTAGTTTAATTTATTAGTTTAATTTACAAATTTAATTATTATGTAATTGGAGTTTTATGAGGACTCAATAAAGTAGAAAAGTATTGGATTTTCAATGGATTAACCATTTTATTCATTGATAACGTCTGAAAACTGACCTGCAATTTTTTCTTACTATACCTGGGGCCGCGGCCACTCGCCGGCGAAGTGTTTTACCTGCTAGGGGCTTAAGATAATTAAACCGAAATTTTTCTTGAATGAAAAAACAATTAACAACCTAAAGGTAAATAAAAAGCATCGCATATTTACTTAACAACCATTTACAATTAAAATATTAACTCATCAACACATAACAATAACAAACTCATACGCTCGACAAGAGTTAGTGGACAGGAACTTTTGCTACGGTTTAACTTGTTGTCGAGATTGGGAAGCCAAAAGACTCTACCCAATAGATGGCGCCCAAGTCGTAGCATGTTTTCAAGAATCCGCCGACGAGAGCACGGAGAGCTAGAAGTGAAAGGTCAATGGCAAACGTTTTCAATGAACAAAATGATTAATCCACGGAAAATCCAATGCTTTTCTACTTTATTGAGTCCTTATAAAACTCCAATGACAAAAAATTAAATTTATAAATTAAACTAGTAAATTATACTAAAAGTCCAGATAGGTAAAAATAAAAACAAAGATTTTCTTAGAAAAAAGTGGTTTTGGTTTTTTTTTAATTTCTCAAAAACGAAAAGACATTTTTGCATCCGGTTTTCTGTTTTTGACTAAAAATTAACAAAGACATTGAAATTTTAAAACAAAATTAGTACTTAATTACATAAAATTTTGAAAAAAATTAGTTCAAAAAATTTTTTTTGGCTTTTTTTTTGAAAATTTTGAGTTTGAAAATTTATTTTGTTTAAACTATTCGTTAAAACCATTTATTTTAAAAACAAAGTGAAAGAAGAAGTTTTAAGCTTTTCAGAAAGGTATAGCACGGTGTTGTAAACTAAGCCGTTGATTTTTAATATTTTTTTTTACAAAATAAGTCAATTTTTCAGAAAATTGCCCCTCCCGGCTAAACGGGGGGGTGATTCACCCTGTATATACAGGGTGATTCACGAGCGTTGTGCCAAAAAGCTAGAGCGTGTAGGTTGAGTTGAGACAAGAAAAAAATCGTATGGGAGGGGGGGTCTATTCCCCCCCGTTTAGCCGGGAGGGGCAATTTTCTGGAAAATTGACTTATTTTGTTTTAAAAAATATTAAAAATCAACGGCTTCGTTTACAACACCGTGCTATACTTTTCTGAAAAGCCAAAAACTTCTTCTTTCACTTTATTTTTAAATTAAATTGTTTTAACGAATAGTTTAAAAAAAATAAATTTTCAAACTCAAAATTTTCAAAAAAAAGCAAAAAAAAACATTTTTGAACTAATTTTTTTCAAAATTTTATGTAATTAAGTACTGATTTTGTTTTAAAAATTCAATGTGTTTTTTAATTTTTAGTCGAAAACAGAAAACCGGATGCAAAAATGTCTTTTCGTTTTTGAGAAATTAAGAAAAAACCAAAACCACCTTTTTTCTAAAAAAAATCTTTGTTTTTATTTTTACCTATCTGGACTTTTAGTTTAATTTATTAGTTTAATTTATAAATTTAATTTTTTGTGATTGGAGTTTTACGAGGACTCAATAAAGTAGAAAAGTATTGGATTTTCCCTGGATTAATCTTTTTTTTCATTGATAACGTCTGCCATTGACCTTTAACTTCTACCTCTCAGTGCTCTCGTCGGCGGATTTTTGAAAACATGCTACGACTTGGGCGTCATCTACTGGGATATCTTTCAGGGTAGAGCCTTTCAGCTTCCCGATCTCGACAATAAGTTAAACCGTAGCAGAAGTTCTTGTCCGCTAGCTCTTCTCGAGCGTATGAGTTTGTTATTGTTATGTGTTGATGAGTTAATATTTTAATTGTAAATGGTTGTTTAGTAAATATGCGATGCCTTTTATTTACCTTTAGATTGTAAATTGTTTTTTCATTCAAGAAAAAATGCGGTTTAATTATCTTAAGCCCCTAGTAGGTAGAACTCTTCGCCGGCGAGTGGCCGCGGCCCAGGTATAGTAAGAAAAAATTACAGGTCAGTTTTCAGATGTTATCAATCAACAAAATGGTTAATCCAGGGATAATGTAATACTTTTCTACTTTATTGAGTCCCCATAAAACTCCAATTACAAAAAATTAAATTTATAAGTTAAACTAATAAATTAAACTAAAAATCCAGATAGGTAAAAATAAAAACAAAGATTTTTTTTAGAAAAAAGTGTTTTTGGTTTTTTCTTAATTTCTCACAAACGAAAAGACATTTTTGCATCTGGTTTTCTGTTTTCGACTAAAAATTAAAAAAACACATTGAATTTTTAAAACAAAATCAGTACTTAATTACATAAAATTTTGAAAAAAATTAGTTCAAAAATGTTTTTTTTGCTTTTTTTTTGAAAATTTTGAGTTTGAAAATTTATTTTTTTTAAACTATTCGTTAAAACAATTTAATTTAAAAACAAAGTGAAAGAAGAAGTTTTTGGCTTTTCAGAAAGGTATAGCACGGTGTTGTAAACGAAGCCGTTGATTTTTAATATTTTTTTTAAACAAAACAAGTCAATTTTTCAGAAAATTGCCCCTCCCGGCTAAACGGGGGGAATAGACCCCCCCCCCCCTCCCATACGATTTTTTTCTTGTCTCAACTCAACCTACACGCTCTAGCTTTTTGGCACAACGCTCGTGAATCACCCTGTATATATATATCAAGACTGTATCCAAAATCCAAATAGCTGTTAAAACGTCTATATATATATATATATATATATATATATATATATATATATATACCCGTATCTGGGATATCTTTTTGTACAAGACTGTATCCAAAATCCAAATAGCTGTTAAAACGTCTATATATATATATATATATATCTATATATATAAAAGAACAGCTTATTTTTTGTGTTCGTTCGCTAACCGGCCACACCGGTTGACCGATTGTCCTAATTTTTTTTCTAAATGAAAGAGGATTATGGGGAGAAGGTTTAGGAAAAATAAAATGTATACTTTTCAAATCACAAATGGTTCAAATGTTAAAAATGTTAAAAAAAATTTATATTTCGCACTCCAAAAAAAAATAATCAATATACGAATACTCAATTTTACTTTGAAATAATGTCAAATAAAAAGCAATTATTTTAATTTATAACATACAATGTATGTATGTGTGTATGTTGAAATCATCACTTCAATGTCCTGCTTTTATCTGTCGAGCTCTATAGAACATAGCCTTCATCGGCTGATTCCACCCCTTCATTATTGGAAAAATCTTTTCACCGAGCCATCATAATCCGAGCGGGCTAAATCTGGTACTTGAGTAAGTAATTCAAATTCAAACTCCATCTCATTAATATTGGCCAAATCCATATCGGAGTCCTTCTTCATCAAATTGGGACGTTTTGGTTCTACCCTGATATCATCTCCCAAACCCTGCAAAAATTGCATAATACTCCTTTCTCAAGATAATCGATGAAAATTACAAGACGTGCATACCAAAAAACTGATGCAATGACCTTGCGTACTTATGGAGCAAATTTCTTTGCTTTCCTTAGAGCCGATTTGACCTTTTTACTCCATCGTTTTGACTGTTCTTTTGTCTTATGTTAGAAGTGATGGACGCATATTTCGTAAATGGTTATTTAATGACTCATAAACTCGGCTTTGTTTCTATGAGACATTGGCAAACTTTGAAACATTCTTACCCCGTAGTGTAAGTTTCATTGTTAGCTATCGCAGCACCCACCTTAAGCACAGCTTTCTCATTCCCAAATGTTTGTTAAGTATAAGGTGTACTCCACTTTTCTGATAGACCTACTTTGTCTGCTAACTCGCGCACTTTCAGTCGGCGGGCATCCCACGATGTTAAATTCAATCCATGTTTACCAACTCATGAGCATCTGCTCGGTGATTGCCAATTTAATACTAAGCAATACTTCAATTTTGAGCTGCAGCGAGTTTGAGCTTATTCATACATATATTCCATATGTTTAATCAACAACTATACCCTGGTAAATCAACCAAAAGTTTACAATGGCTTCCGAAAATTTCCGGTGTTTTCAAATCGCCAGATTGCTCAATTTTTCCAGGAAGCCCACATCAAATGATCAACAACAATCATCAACAAGAAAATCAAAGTCTGTGCGCCCTCTATCCATCATTGAAAACCAAACTAATCTGCAATGCCTGGTTACCCTGGTGATAATCAGAACTATCAAATATGTAGAATTTAGCGAATCGATTATCTCATGATTTCGATTTGAAATTTCGGAAAAATGTTTGCAAATAATAAAAAATTTGTTGTCAACCATTTTTGTTCTATGCCACACATTTGCAGTTGCCCGTAGCTTAGTTGGTAAGTGCGTTGGCTGCTAAGCAGAACGTCGTTGGTTCGAGTCCTATTCAGGTCAAGTTTTTATTTCATCTTTCACGGGTACTGACCGGACCTGACAAATCTTCCAAGAGTATCAATCTGTCATGAAAAAGTGCTTCTCAACTCTGCCGTTCGGAATCGGCGTTAAATTGTAGGTCCCCTCAATTCCTTACACGCACTCAGAGAATTGTTGATGAGAGTAAGCCACTTAGGCCTTGGCTCTTCAAGAGCTGTCGCGCCACTCTATTTTATTTTATATTTTTGCAATCTTTTCTCCCGATACCTACAGTATTAATTGGCTCTCATTTAGCATTATCTCGGATACCAGGGATTAGAAAAACTCTAAGCCCATTTTGACAAATAGAGTTCGAGTGGACCTCTCTTTTGATATATCATTCGACGGTTTTTTTTTTTGTCCAAATTGATTTTCATGCCGTGTCCTATATAACTCAAAAAAAAGAAAAAAAGGCATGCGGGTACAACGTCCCGCTGGTCGGCTTTCTATATATATAAAAATGAAATCCTGTTCGTGTGTAACCGCATAACTCACAAACGGCTGGACGGATTTGTTCGTGTTAAACTGTAGATGAAATTTAGGGAAATTTTTTAAAAATTATTTGCATGTTATTGCAGGTGCATTGGTTTTCAAATGGAAACCTGGAAAATTTCAAAATAGGTTTTCGAATGGAAAATAGAAAGTTCTTGATGAAAAACTCGGAAAACTCATTGGTTTTCCAAGGGACAATTGTTATTGGAGTTGCTCTGAAGGGTGGCGAGACGAAGTTCGCGGGGTCAGCTAGTATATATATATATATATATATATATATAGACGTTTTAACAGCTATTTGGATTTTGGATACAGTCTTGTACAAAAAGATATCCCAGATACGGGTATCTCAGATAGCCTATCCGATAGGTGAATGAACGCGGCCATTCTTTGTCTTTAGCACCTTACAACCGGTATGTCGCAACTGAACATAGCTGTTTTATCCATTCCCGAAATTGTAATTTCCCTTACAATTATACATTTTATAAATTTTTCTCTACAAATTGTCTTCTCTTTGACTTTATTTTCATATTAATGGCCTTTCTTCTGCATTCGGTAAAAGTGTGGAGAAATTTGAAAAATTTAAGGGCTTTACACATAACACATGTCTTAGGGCCTATGCATCACCACATTGTACGCTCAGGCGAAAGTATTGTTTCTGCAAGTACAAGTTGCTATTGCTAATGATATACGAATTTATTTCAAGCCTACTGACTGGATTCACAATGACGAGCCGATCGTAGACACGCTTCTTGGCTGTTGTAACAGAAGACGATAAACAACAATTTTTTGAACGACATGATGAGACACTAACATTCCTATATCGAATGATAACCGACGTTTACAGCTTTCTTTGAAGATAATCACTTCAACACCATGTGGTTCGAACAAGCCACCTAACACGGTCAGCTATGACCTTGGTGTGTGAAAAATATCCTAGTGGCATTAATTTCACGTTTTGGCGTAATGAGGGTCCTATATTTCTTTTTTCCTATTCTTGAAGTCTGTTTTGTTAAGTTCGAAATCATTTCAAAAGCAGCAGCGCGGCGCTATGTTTGTAAGGATTCAATAGTTGTAAATTGTCAGAATGCATATACTCGTACATTAACTCCATCACGTTAAAGAATTTGTCGTATTGACAGAAAAGCCATAATGACTCCAAAAATTACGTTTTCTTACCACTTTAACCTTCCTATACTCGCGCATTGGTCTCTCAGACCGACAAATCATTAATTCTTAGTTTTCTTGAAAAATAAAATCGCTGTCTCTTTGAAATTCTGAGTAGCTTCCTAAATAAGTATTTTCTTTCGATTAGATGGGCGCAAGCTCACCTGTTAGGTAGACGTGTTGTATATTTTGTTAGTTTTCGGTCTGTCAGACCGACGCGAGTACAGGTGTTACAATTTTTGGTTAAGTAATTTTCAAATTTTAGAAGAATTAGTGGGTGGAAAATTTTGTATTACTTTAGGGGTGTTTATATTTTGCATATGCTTATGTGTATGTATATACTTTATATATGTATATATATATATTTAACATAATAAAACATTTCTAGGAACCGTTTTGAATTGGTTTTTTGAGCATGCACTTATGGTATGTTCAGATTACTACGATTTGAACAATTATGAAAACTAAATCTCTTTTTATACTTTTTTATAATTATTGTTATTTGTTGTCAATGAATTAATAATTTTTTTTTGTTTTTTGTTGAGACAAATATTTAATTTTATTTTATAAGTTGAGGTCCAAAAAAAACCTGAATTTTTTGAGAGGCTTGCATTAAATGTAATTGCTGCCGAATTAAGTTTAAAGTTGCTATGTTTTTCTATTTGTTTCATTTGAATATATTACTTTCCTTTAAAATAAACCGCAAAACCATTTGGAAAATACATATTCACGAAAATGTAGACGAGATAAGATCTCGGTCTGAGAGACCGTGCGCGAGTATACGTGTATTGTCAAAACGCGCGAGTATAGAAAGGTTAATGACTAAGTTATACATTTCGCAATCAGTGTACCCATAAATCGCCAAAATAAAACACATTTATAGAAACCAACTCAGATCCGTCTATAATGACCCCTAGAAGTCTTTTTGTCTTTTACTTTTCAAACAAAATAAATATTGAAAGAAAAATCCTAAGCTGCCAAAATTAGCATGAACGTCGAACGTGCAATAAATAATAAAAACAAACTTTTTATCCTAACCTCACTTCCATTGACGTTCTTGTTGTTGTCTATACAAAACAAATGTTTTAGAGTAATAATTCTCGCTGTATACACGTCAAGTTAACTCGCTGACCGCGACCGGGATGGAATGGTAACCGAAAAAGTCAGGCACGGTGCCTGTCTGTTGATGGGTGGGAAAGGGGAAAAAGGTATATCAAAAACAGGAGGTCAGCAGCCAACGTAATGGAGGCACTTAGTTGGGCTCGTTGTAAATTCTCCATTACTTTTCGAGTCGTACATAAATGATGTATAGATAGATGTGTTCTTCGGTGTTTGTTAGCTTGTTTGATCGACTTATGGCGAAGCGAATCAGTTCGATGGGTATGTACCTACTTATGTAGGTTTTTATATGGGGAAACAGAGCACAAGAGTAATAGCATATTTAACTATTTATTGTTATGAATGCTGCACAATAGATCTCTGGACCGAGTGGTCTGGAGTGATTTATCATCTCGACGAGATCTCGTTACCTATTATTTATTTATTTTTACTTCAATATAATTTTTTATGATTTTTGTATTTCATTCATATGGAGAGGTTTGTACAATATTTGTTCTTGGTTTAAAGTTTTTGGGAGATGAATTCGAGACTTTTCTTATTTGTTTAAAGGGCTTCACAAAGGGCTTGAAAGTTTAATTTAATTTTTACCCATTTAAGTTCGTTTTAAAGCATATCTCATTTGATTAGTTTTGTTATTTAATTGCTTAGTTGGACTTGGAGTCAAAATAAAACTCAACACGATTAGTTAATCTTATTCTAAAATTCACTTACATAGCAGAATTGTTTGTAAACCAAAGACAGTATGCCATTATGCAATCGAATTTATAAATTTATCCCATTAAAGCTGTCATAATAATGAATAAAGCTTAGGCATTACACAATATTTTCATGAAAAATCAGCACAGATGTTCAATAACGTTGGTCGTCGACTAGCAGTCAATGTGCGATTCCTTCGCAAAGCCGTGTTACAGCAGAAGAAGAGTGCGCAATTTAAAGGTACGAGGGAACTGCCATTGAGCATCATTAATGGACTAAGAAAATAAGTTTCAGGGGGACTGATTTATTATAAATACTTGTTGGGTAATAGAATATCATAAATATATTTTTAAAGAATGGATTGATACATGGATGAAAGATACGATTTTCCTTGAACTTAAACAGAATTGGATCTAAAACGGGTGTCTGGTAAAGAAACAGACGCTTTCTAATACAATACTTGGTGTGTGTTTTTGATTTTTCTTACTCTAGCAAATAGTATTGGCAGGCATATTTGTCGAAAAACTTAAAATTAATTCAGAAAGAAAGCTTAAAATTTCAGATTAAGTAACAGCAGAATATACTTGTTTAAAATTAATAAAAAGAAGAAGAATAACAATAAAAATGTAATAAAATAAAAAATAAAAATAAAAATAAAGAAAATGAAATATTAATTAATTAAATATTTAAAAGTTATTCATTAACATTCATCATCATCATCATCATCAACATTGTTATAATATCCATAGCTTAGAAGCAAGGAGAAGAATTCTTTCAGAGTTTTTCCAAACAAGGCCTGGTTGCTAATAAATCTAATAGAGCGAGGGAGGGAGTTCCATAACCGAATAGAATGCACGTAAGACTGCCGTTCTGAAACTAAGAATTTGAAGCGCACTGGGATAAATCTATCTTGTTGCATAAGTATTCTGGTTGATGAGACTGCCAGATAATTGTGTTAATTAAAGTTCGAAGTTTAAATAGATTATCCAAGGAAAGCCATAGATATAGACTTGGTTAAACTTGAAATGTGATCATTTATCTCTTGAGACCATAAACATTGCGCGCAATACTTAATGTTTATCTTAAATGCATAATGCATTTGTATGAAAATATTCTGTTGAATTTTACTACAAAAATAAGTAGCGGATGTCAGATTTTCATAATTCGATTTTCAAAACTTGCAAGATAAATGATAGTCACATCTGGGCAGACAGACAGACGGACCGGACGTGAAGAAATATAAGTTTCCCTTCTTCAAATCAGGTAGGGAATCTGCAAATAATAAATTTCAAAAGAAACGACTTAAGCGTTCAAGTAAGAGTAAATCTAATAATGAGTAGACCATACGTGGTTAGGTTAGGTTAGGTTGTAGTGGCTGTCTAGTGTCTAGTTGTTGTTGACTCACTTATACCTTAAGGACCCATTGTGATACCACAAAAATACTCATGGGAGAGCAATGAACTTAAACAAACCAATTCTTGCTTTTAATGAAGTTAGAGAGACATTTTGTGTCGATCGTTGCCAGTTCACTGGTATTATCGAAGAAGGGATTACCGAGAAAGTTGTTCCTTCTAATGGAGAGTGCTGGACATGTACATAGAAGGTGTTGGACTGTTTCCTCTTCCTCCTCGTCCATGCAGCTTCTACAGAAGTCATTTGTGTAGACCCCTAGCCTCAGTGGTTAATACGTGGTTAATTTTTGTTTAATTTTTGGTCTCACATACATGAGAAATAAACGGTAAAGTGTTAAAGTAGGAAGGAGACAAAACATAAGAAATAAAAAAAAAACTAGTGAGAGCTATCAAGGATCACTCGCCCTTAAAAATACGTGCTAAAAAAATGCCATAAAAAACTTGTTCATTTCAACCCTCAAATAGTGTGACCTAGTTTAATAAAATAAAACACGTTACAAGGGTTGATAATTGAAGTTTAAATCGTAATGTTTTATGTCTTACGAAGTTATAAAAGCCCATAAATTGTACTAATGTGACTTTATGGAAAACAACTCTAGAAGAGCGGAGAAGTTGTTTGCTGAGCATCTTCGATTAGATGCATGAAGTTAGGGGTAGACCCCGAACCTAATGAGCGACGACATGATCAATCCAGCATTTTCCTGAACTTCTTTTTCTTTTTCCGAAACGATGCAATGACCAAAAAAGCGGCAACTTGAAAGAATTTGTGTTTTTCCTACCACTTTCAATATCCGACTAGCACAACATAACAAGTGGACAGGGTTATGAAAGAACTCTATGAAATTGTTCTCTCAGACCCAAACATGTCAACTATCGATAGTAAACGTTCAAGAGTTACTCTTGAGAGTTTGCTATCGATAGAACTCTCATATGAACACGCATCTTAATATTACGCTGCTAACAATCAGTAATGTTAAGAAAACGGCGAAAACTATTCATATGTGATGGTTTCCATTGCGATCGCTGCGTAAACGATTCAAGTTACCCAAAAAAATATGTATGAAAGAATTATTCCTACTTAAATGGACCATAAAAAATGTTTGCGGTGGTATATGACTTTCTTTATAGATTGATTCACTATAATCTTTTTTATAGTAACCAATTTTAAGAAATTCAGTCAACACCAACACAGTTCTTTTCTGAGATGAGGGATCTGGAATCGCCCCTTGGGTAATGACACCATTTAAAAACCCAATCTTGAACACGGAGAAATCTTAAATAACATTATATGCCTATATGCAAACGTGCTCCATTTTATTTTTATTTCAATTTCTGTTAGTTAATGCCTGAGTTTTCCGATGAATATGCAGTTTTTACTTTTTTTATGCAAACCAATTGAAGTAAATACTACAAATCTGACCTTTTACTTGTTGATCTAGTATTTACTTGAAGTATTTACTACTAGTAAATACTTGATTTTTATGCATATGCCCCACAATAACAATCTAAAAGTAGTAATAGACATATCAGTTAGAGGAGAGTTTCAGAAAATTATCATTAGCATAACGCATTTTGAAAAATAATTCGTTACCAAAGGAAGGAAAGCCTTTGTTTTATATCCTTCCTCAATCACGGTAATTATGGATAGTTCATCCCAGAAGTAAATCAAATGAATATTTCTTAGTTTTGGGATTCAGTCTGTCTTCACATATTTGTAGATTATTAAAAGATAGGAAAATTCTCGGTTATATAGAAAGATGAAGATAAATTCTTTTTTTCTCAAAACCAATATCATTGAACATATTTGAATTGATCGTAAAATATTACAACGAAGTGCTTTTGACAGTCATTTTTAAAATAGCCGCTCAAAAATTGTTGCTCATGTTGTATCTCCTCCTATACCCACCAGAGGAAATCGTCGTGCGTTGAACTCAGCACACTTCAATTGTGTTGTACTCTTTGATTGTCAATTCGATATCATATTTCGGATATTGTTTTGGGTCAATCAAAGTGCAATCATACAATAGTTGAATTGTGCTGACTCTTTAAACGTGCCGACGATTATCCACTGCGAATGTTTGGGCTCGCGATCACCAAAATGACACGACAAGGAGAGTCTTGTAAAAACATCCCAAGAAGTCGGTCGTCTATTATTTAACATTGGCGCAGCCGGTCCGCGAATCTCGTTTTCAAGTGTGTAGTGATAGTAGATATAGTACACCAGCAGGTCCGCGTATTTCGTTTTAAAGTGTGTAGTGATAGTAGATACAAAGGGAGAAATACAGGTGAGTATACTTTAATGTATGTACCTATATATTTTTTTTTATTGTAAGTTGTTGTACCTATAAAATTGATTTTTTTTTCCTTTACGGTTGCGTGTTTCAATTCTTGGTCAAGTTTCGTTTCTTTTACTTTATTTTCTCTCAAGTTTGATTTGTAATTTGATTGTAATAACTTTAATTGAGGAAGGTCGATTCTGAATTTATTTGATTAAAAAAAAAAAATTAGATCTGTTGGTTGGCGTTAGTTGATGGCACAGGTAGAAATTTTAGAAAATGGTAGCGAAATGTCATTTGAAAATATAAGCAAGGTAGTTTCAAGATTAGTCCCCATATTCAACGGGGAAAGAAATCATGAACTCTCACGAAGAGTTCATGAATTTTTAAACGCATGCGACCTGGCTTTGAAAATGGTAAAGCCAGACGAGGAGGGGATCTTAGTGTCTCTAATCTCAACGCGATTACAAGGCGATGCGTTTGAGTTAATTCGTTTAAACATTGTAAATACAATAGGGGATTTGGCAAAACTGTTTAAAGACAGTTATTTAGTGCCAAAAACTCTGGACAATGTGATGAACGAATTGAAGCAATGCCATCAGCTGTTAGGCGAAGATGTAAAAGCGTTCGCTAGACGTCTAGCAAAACAAAAAGCTACATCTGTTGAGATTATTGACTCCAGATATTCCGCAACTGAGTCAGTAGGTCTCAAAAAGGAAGTTGAAAACACGGTGTTGACAACATTCAAAATAGGGCTAGTTGATCCAGCTCTTCGCCAATTTATGCTGGGCAGCAAAAGCAAGGACCTCAATGAAATCTCTGAGGAAGCCTTGAAAACTTCACTGTTAATACAGCCAAATGCGATGGGCTATATGCCGTTGGATCGTATTAGTTCAATGTACCAAATTCCTGGTACTTTCCATCACAACTACAATAGCCTGACTCAAATATATCCATCTGTGCCTCCTCTGCCTCAACTTTTAAACAGTTATAATACACTACCACACCATTTACCTCAAGTGACACAAAACTACACATCTACGCCCATACAACATCCCTCACACATCACACATAATGAAACACCTCAATACATCCAGAATTTTCAAGACCCTCCCCACTCCAGCAATAGACAGTCAACAAGGTCTGCAAATCCCATTAAAACTTGTGGATTCTGTGGTAAGCAAAACCACAGCTATGTTGATTGTAATATTCGTAAAAGAACGCCATACTGCGACGCATAGCCGTAGCTAGGATTTTGTTTCAGGGGGGGTTAAAATAAATGATAATTTTTTCAAATTTTTAATAAAAAAGGAAACATTTTTATCAAATTTATCACATTTTTTCAATTCGCCAAAGCCAATTCATTTGTTCACGAAACAATGTTTGATGGAAAGTTTAAAAATAATTCTTGAGTGTATCTATATATTACCCTTTATTAATGGAAAGGGGTTGGAAAGGAGGTGCCGGACTGTCGGTCTCGGTGTATATTGGTCTTAAATACCTGAACATTGCATTGAATTGGAAAGTCAGAGTGTGGAAGGGAGTTCCACATTCTTGAAGTACGGCTAAAGAACGATTCTCTATATTTGAGAGTATGTCCGAAGTTGGACTCGAGGGTAAACTCATGGCCATTCCTAGAAGCGCGAGTATTACGAGCGAATTGTTTTAGGGGAGGAATGCAACTGGCTATTTGACTTGAGCACTTACCATACAAGTTACGATAGAAGCGAAAGAGACACGACACGTTACGACGACGGTGGTCTAACGAGGTGAATGAGTTGGTTAAGTCTCTGTCACCAATCAGTCGAGCATCTCGAGATGTTCGGTCTCATTGATGCAAGTGCCACTCATGTACAGTGGCAGGAGAGGTATATCTCGTTTTAACGATACGATTTTGTATTCTCCATTGTACAATGCTGTTGAAGTCAGTGTTTAATGAGCTTATCATATTTTGCCGTTGCAGCTAAGCACAGACAATGAATTTATACAGATGTCTCACCCTTATGGCGAGAAATAATATGCGAAACTGAGAGCTACCAAAAAAAGCTTTTTTTCCAAAAGCTTTAACACATTCACTAAATGCATTCAAAATCTATTTTTGCTCACCTCATTGCCTACAAATGAATACTTAGGCAAGGAAAAAAGCTTTCGAAAGCTCCTTGTCTGTTAAGGCTTTGTCTGTTAAGAGCAAAAAATGTATCATTTTTTTCTGCAGGGATGAGACATCTGTATAAGTTTATTATCTGTGAGCTAAGGGTACTATCTTCAGCGAAATAATTGATTGGATTAGAAGTTACAGACAAGAGATCATTTATACAAATGAGAAAGAGGGTTGGAGACAAAACGGAGCCCTGAGGTATACCATATATTGTGGGTTTCAGGCTTGAATCCGTCAAATACAACTTGCAGTGAACGGTTCGAAAGAAAGTTTCTAATCCAACGAAGAAGGGATTCAACGATATTGAAAGATTTGTTCCACTGTGGACCAGTTACTGTACTGCCGGTCATTAAGAAGCTTTCGGTCTTGGAGATGTTTCTTGAATTAATAGTTTTTCAGCGTTTCCATGACCTAACAAGGAAGGGACGTAAGTGCAATCGGACGATAATTGGAAGGAGAAGAAGATTCACTTTTTTTTTGGAATTGGCCGGACAAATGCTGTTTTCCAACAGGATAGATGGAAAAGCTTACGCAAGGGATTTGCCAGCGTGGAAGAAAACCTCTTTAGATTAATAGCAGGGATACCATCCGGACCAGCAGATTAATGTATATTGAGAACTTCTAGGACTCTCGCCACAGCACGAGTGCGGAAGAAGATTTTTCCCATGGAATCATTGACGCGCTCAAGAACTGGGGAAATCATGTTACTCTCTAGCAGCTTTCGCGAGAGAGCTAACAACTGGAGTTTTTTATTGTCATCGAGCGTATAGGGACCGAAGAAGAAGAAAATTTTTTCATAGTTTTTACAAAAGACCAAAAATTCTTACTGCCTTTGCAGTATTTTTTGCCTTAATGGCGAGAGTAATAATTGATATCTTGATTATACCAAAATAAATAAATATACAAAGGTTTCTGGAAGAAAATAGAAAAATACCCTTAAGCTTCAATGGAAAAGTTATAAATTCAGTCTTAGCAAGACAAAAAAAAAATTATTTAGTTGTTAATCAATAGTTATTTGATTTTGCTTCACAAAATTATTTCGGGGAGGGTTAAACCCCGTAACCCTCCCCCTAAATACGGCTATGCTGCGACGCTTGCGAGGACTATGGGCATGCTCAAAACAGTTGTCCCCGCTCACAAATACGAGCTACTCGGACAATAAGTCAAACGCCTAATAGAGTCAAATGCAAGTGGTGTTCTAGGGTGGGGCATGTGGAGGACGATTGTTTCTCTAAGAGAAATTACCTCAAAGACCAATCGGGAAACGCCCCGGGGGCCAATTTAAATCACTAAATTGTGCCCCAAAAAATTCGCCCTCCACAAAATCAACAACAAAAAATAAAAACAAAAACAAAAAGAAGATGACGAAAAATAAAAAAAGCAATGTAGACGAAGTAAAGCCATTAGCGCCTGTATTAAACGATGAACAAAAAGAAAAAAGAACACAAAACGTTGACTCGGAGGAGTTAAATTTCTTTACTTTTGAGTCGATTCGTAAAACGAAGCAGAAGTCAAGGCCACCAGTTTCTGGGACAAATATAAACCCAGGTCAGTTTGGTTTCTTATTTCTGATTTTTAATCTTCGTTTCTTTTGGAGTAAGTGCTATTCAAAGGTGAAATTTGTTTATAACTTTTTGAATGATTATTTTAACTTTTAAGTGTTTTGTTTTGAAGTGTTTCAACCAGTATGCTTTGCCGAGAAGTAAGAAAAAAATATTGTATGCATTTAGGAATCTTCGTAAGAATGACGTGTTCGTCGAGCTGCCTATGTCAATGGCCAAGTCAGAAAAGGTACTTCTTCTGGTCGACACAGGAGCGGACTCGAGCTTACTAAAAAGAAGTTCATTAAAAAATGCGACCATAATAAATATGGATGAAACAAAGCAACTGGGGGGTGTTTTCGGTGGAGTAGGTATGACATTGGGTACAATTAAAACCAATTTACTTTTTCCAAGAAAATTTTTTACTAAATGGAATGTTGTAGATGGACTAGAAGATATACCTGCTGATGGTATACTGGGTCGTGATATCCTTTGGAATCACACAATCATCGACGCAGTTTCCAAAAGAATAAAATTTTTGGATGAAAAAAAAAGAAGTTTTAATTGATCTACCTCTAAAATGTCTGCCAACGAATCATCCTCCTTTTTCTTTATTAAACGTTGTCAAGTGTTGGATTGGAGCTCGTACGCAAATTATTGTTAAAATATAAATTCCTAATTCCAAGTCAAATGAATTGCTGATACATTCACAGGAAATTGATGATGGAATTTATTTAGGAAACACAATAGTTAAGGTACACGACAGTTACGTCCATGTCCCTGTTTTGAACAGTACAACAGAGGACTATTTCATGGATAAAAGCTTCATACCTATACACTCAAATCTTAAAAATTATTCAATACTAAAAAATAATCCGGGATCGAAAATATATGCGAATTTTAAACAGATCCACATTAAGGAACGGGTAAAGAACCTTCTGTCTTTAATTAAACTAGATCATAACTTAACAGAGCAAGAAAAAAATTCTATAGAAAATTTGTGCATTAAGTTTAATGATGTATTTTTATTAAAGGGTGATCGTTTAAGCTTTACACCCGTGTTAGCCCACAACATACCCACCAAATCTGACCAAGCACCAATCAATACAAAGCAATATAGAACTCCCCAGATTCACAAACAGGAAATTGAAAGGCAAGTGCAAGAAATGCTTGACCAAGACATAATTTCTGAAAATAAATCACCTTGGAATTCACCATTGCTCATTGTGCCAAAGAAAATGGTTGAAGGTCAAAAACGGTGGAGGGTGGTTGTTGACTTCAGAAAACTAAATGAAGTCACAATTAAAGACGCATTTCCCCTTCCTAGAATAGAAGAAATTCTCGATCAGTTGGGTCATAGTCAGTTTTTCACCATATTGGATTTGGCAAGCGGTTACCATCAGGTGTTGATCGATCCAGCCGATAGAGCAAAAACTGCATTTAGCACCAGTACAGGGCATTACGAGTTCAATAGAATGCCCTTTGGTCTAACCGGTGCTCCGGCAACATTTCAGAGGATCATGAATCACATTCTGACAGGGTTGCATGGAATTGATTGTTTCGTTTATTTAGATGATATTGTTGTCTATGGTAAAAATCTAGAAGAACATAATCAAAAACTTTCTAAAGTTTTGGGAAAACTTAGGCAGCACAATCTCAAATTAAATACCGAGAAATGTAACTTCCTACGGCGTGAAGTAACATATTTGGGTCACCTATGTTCTGAAGCTGGTGCTTCACCCGACCCAGCTAAAACACAATGTGTTACAGATTTTCCTAGACCCAAAACAATAAAACAGGTGCAATCATTTCTGGGACTTACGAACTACTACAGAAAATTTATACCGCAATACTCTAAAATAGCAGCCCCAATAACAAAGCTGCTGCGTAGTGAAAGTAGTTTCGAATGGTCTTCAGATTGTGAGAAATCATTTCAGTTCCTCAAGGAAGCGATTTCCTCACCACCTGTTCTCATCTACCCAGATTTCACACAGCCATTTATCCTGACTACGGATGCCAGCAACGAAGCTCTAGGAGCCGTTTTGTCTCAGGGCAAAGTGGGTGAGGATAAGCCTATTGCTTATGCTAGCCGTTCGCTAGATAAATCTGAAAGAAATTATTCTACGATAGAAAAGGAATTGCTTGCCATAGTTTGGGGGTGTAAGCACTTCCGAACATATCTTTTAGGTCGAAAATTTACAATCTTTACAGACCATCGTCCTCTTATAGGAGTATTTAATGTAAAGGATCCAACCACAAGACTCTTGCGTTTTCACCACAAATTGTCTGAATATCAAGGTAAAATCATGTATAAGCCTGGTAAAACCAACTGCAATGCAGATGCGTTGAGCAGGATACATCAATTGTATTGATTGTATCAATATTGTACAGACGAGGAGTTAGGCCAAACGGAATAGGGATGTTCTTAATATTGGAAACAATATAAATATTAAAAACGACATCGAAAGAGGAAATGGTAAGAAAGGTAAGAACAATCGAGGAAATAGAAATGACTTCCAAATTTTAGAAAATCCCGATGACATACAAACAGTCCTTCGCGATTTTCACAACTCCGCACTAGGGGGACATCAGGGGATGACAAAAACTTTTGCACGAATTCGTCGTCAGTTTAGATGGAAAGGGATGAAAAATGACATTGCAAATTACATCAGGAATTGTGACAAATGCCAAAAGAATAAGTCAGGGAAAATTACCAGAATGCCAATGGTATTGACAGATACCCCATGTTTTCCTTTCGAAAAGGTATACATGGACATGGTCGGTGTTCTTCCACTGACGTATTCAGGTAATAGATACATTCTAACATTCCAGGACGACTCAACGAAGTATATGACCTGTGTGGCAATTCCTGATGCTGAAGCATGCACTGTAGCAAGAGCTTTTTACGAAGAGATTGTTACAAGGTTCTGTATACCCAAAGTTCTTGTCACAGATAATGGAACAAATTTTACTTCGAAGCTTTTTTCCGAAACTTGTAAACTTGTGGGAGTTAAAAAGATCCACACTACCGCCTATCATCCACAGGCCAATGGTTCACTTGAACGCAGTCACAGACCCTTAGCGGAATATCTAAGGAGTTTTGTTGACAATGATGATCAGTGTTGGGACCAGTGGCTGAGACAGGCAATGCATGTCCACAACAACACGGTGCATACCGCCACTAAACCGACACCAATGAAGAGCTTGTATGGGTTCGAGTTCGAAATGCCGAAAAATTTAAAGAGTACACCTAAACCTCTGTATAATGATGAAGACTATCCGAAACTTCTTCAACATCAACTGCAGAAAACTCATGAACTTGCAAGAAAGAATCTCGAACTGGCAAAACAAAAATCGAAACAGCAATACGACCGTCAAACCAACCCTGTTTCGTTTGCAGTTGGAGCAAAAGTCATGCTTAAAAATCCAACGAGGAAAAATAAGTTCTCCTCTATTTGGTTGGGTCAATACGAGGTGGTGTCTGTAAATGATATTGTAAATACCAATATTCGAGTAGGTAGGAAAATCAAAAGGGTACACAACAACCAACTTAAGGCTTATTGTAATGATTAAATTTGATTTTTTTTATTTCTTTTTTTTCTCTAGACTGTTGACTGACTGGTTAATTTTTAAATTTTTTTTTATTTTTAAATTTTTTTTTATCAAATATAAATTATTGTTTCTTTTTCTTACATTAAATTTATCAATTTCAATTTGTTTGTTTGTTGTTTGTAAGTAAAAGAAGAAAATGTACGAATTATTTAATACCAAACAAACCCATTTAAATATCTTTTTAATGTGTAAACTAAGCTTTATTTTTCTCGTGGCAAACATACCGATCGTAACAGCATCAACTCCTTATGAAATAGAAAACCTTACTTTAACTCCGGCACTATTTGAAGGCATTGGGAATGCTGTCTTCTTTAACAACAAATGGACCATATTCACAAAAATAACGCCCATGGATTTTTCGGAAGTTTTGAATTTTGTAGACAAGTGTGACGCTATGATCAAACAGCTGTGCGCACCTCTACAACTTAAATTCAAAACAAATTGCAACACTAGAACGGACGAATTGAAAGCGATCGTATCCAACCTTCGGCAAAACAACATGCGATTAAAGCATATGGCCTCTCACCGAAGAAATAAGAGAGCCATAGAAACAATTGGACATTTCTTCCATTGGGCTTTTGGAACTATGGACAAAGAGGATTCTGATAAGATTTATGACCATCTTAACAACTTGGATACCAACGAAAATGAAACGCTCAATTTATTTACGAAACAGATAACGGTGGCAAATTCCAATTTTGATAGGCTGAGTAAACCTATCAAAACGTTAACGGAAGAGGTTGGCAAAATTGGGAAGAGTTTCGAAAACTTTACCACAGATATTGAAAATTTCGCGACGGCAACAATAAAAGAGTTAGCTGCGACGAAATTGAAAGTGGAGATAAATGAAATGATCTCATTAGTTACCTCTAAACTACTTGAAATCCAAAGTCGCCAAATAACTGAGCTATCAATTTTGACTGATTTGTACCAAAATAAGCTTCATCCTTTTATTTTGGACGCAAACAATATATCATCAGTGCTGAAGAATTCTTAGTATGAAATAATGGTTCTTAATCCAACCGCGTTGTTTAAAGTTGTTCAACTGTTGACCTACCCTCAAAAAGATTCAATCGTTTTAAAGAACACTGTTCCGCTACCTGAAGCCGCCATGTTCTCCTTATTCAAGATATACCCAGTGCGAACAAAACTCGATCACCATTGGGACTTGGTTTTGGACGTTAAGACTGAATACATCGCAGAAGCAGACGATCGTGCTTTGTTTGTCACCATGACACGTACAGAGTTGATGCAATGTTCAGAGGTCCCGTTCAATTCCTCAATAACGATAAAGGTATGTCAACACCAAAAACCCATACAAACCGGTGGAAGCCCCGAGTGCCTAGTAGAGCTATTGCAACACTCTGTTACCTCAAAAGTGAACTGCAATTACGTCGCCTCACCAACTACAAAGGGGGTTATCACGAAGATGTCAACGAAAAATCAATGACTTTTCAATATGAGAGAATCAATTGCTCTCAATTTTAATTGCGATGGGGAACTGTATACTCCAGTGCTTAAAGGATTCGGAATTCTGCACATTCTACATCCTTGTGAAATAAATACGAAGGAATTGCGTATACCATACGAGCAGGTTTGGA
Organism: Sphaerophoria taeniata; assembly: GCA_943590905.1. Taxonomy (NCBI): domain Eukaryota; kingdom Metazoa; phylum Arthropoda; class Insecta; order Diptera; family Syrphidae; genus Sphaerophoria; species Sphaerophoria taeniata. The sequence goes on along the minus strand of OX016540.1, from coordinate 128,566,726 downwards.
GTCCAAAGCTTAAGATCCATCAACCGAGAGTGAACCATTCAGATCTTATTGAACTACTAAGGGATAGATATGTTAGAAACTCTAGTTCTTTATCCTTTATAGTTCCGCAGGTACATACAAAATAAAAGTCCTTATGTTTGAATAACAAACAAAACAATCTTTATTTAGTGAAAAATAATTTGGGAATGAAAAATGTATGAACGAAAATTTGATTCAAAGGAATATGAACATAATTAATTTTTTTTTATAAAGTAAGTAGGTATGTAATATTGTACTGAACGTAAAGTTAAATCTTTAACACTCCTCCTCGTTCAAATAATATTACATTTGTCTCGAAAATAATTATGTTTAGACTCTGATAATGGTTTTGTCAAAATTCCGTTGAACAATATTCATATTCAATTGCTGATATGTCAAGTCTTCAAATATGTCCGGGGATTGAATTTTTAAATAATTTGTATTTAACTGCTTTTGCATCTTAAAGTCCAAAGTCATTTACAATTTTCTTTATGTAATCTGATTGTTATCTGTTTTTTTTCTTGTAACTTCAATTTCAAGGTTATATTTGATAAGTCCTAAATTTTTAATTTTGAAATATTCTTGTAATGTTTCTTCAATTTCTTGGAACTTTTGTCATATCCGGGGGGTGCTTTCATGTAAATTGTTTCCAATAATTTTTCATTTAAAAACTTCATCATAAGCTTCACAGAACTGTTGTGAGAAACCCTGTTCTACATATTTTGCTTGTATTTCTCTATTTTCCCTTCAGATCGAATTTTCCGTTTAAAAACCCATTTTCCACCAATCACCTTTTTTTCAGTTGGCAGATCTACTAACTCCCAATTCACATTCTCTTCAAGTGATTCCAGCTCTTCTTGCATTGCAGCAAGCCAATGTTCTTCCTCGTCAGATTCAAATGCTTCCAGATAACTACTTGGTTCGATCACTTCCTTGATAATATGAACTTCTTCGCCATAACGTATGGGTCCTATTCCTTTATTTGATCGATTTGAAGTCCGAATTTGAGGTATATCTTCATTTATTTCATTGTTCGTTTCATTTTCATTTTTTTCGTTCTCCTCCTGATTGGTATATTTTTCCTTTTTAATGTCCGAATCTAAATACATTTCACTGTCGTTGTTGCTTGATCTTAATAATGGTGAGAATTTCACATCTCTACTTATCAAAACGGTTCTAGTTTTCTTGTCAAAACATCTGTAGGCCTTTGTGTTTTCGCCATAGCCTAAAAAAATTGCTTCGACACTTTTATGGTCTAATTTTCGCCTTTTTTCATCGGGAAAATGTACAAAACATTTTGAACCAAAAACTTGAAAATTTTGAATGTCTGGTTTTACACCATTCCAAATTTCATAAGGTGTCTTTTCAGATGTTTGAGTTATAACTCTGTTTTGGATAAAGTTTGCAGTCGAAATTGCTTCGCCCCAAAAACTATTAGGTAAATCAGCATCAATCAACATGCAACGTCCCATTTCTACCAAGGTTCTATTTTTCCTTTCTGCCTTACCGTTTTGTTGTGGACTGTAGGCTGCAGTCAATTGTTGGTGTATTCCTTCGGACTTTAAATACTTTGTAAGACTTATTCCAACGTACTCACCACCACGATCAGACCGTATTACTTTTGGCTTCTTAGAAAATTTAGTCTTACAAAATTCAACAAATTGCTTAATTGCCTCTTCAACTTCATTTTTATGTCTAAGCAAACGCACTACAGTAAAATCTGAAAAGTCATCTATAAAAGTAACTAGATAATACTTTCCAGCATGGGTTGCAGTTTGCATAGGTCCACATACGTCTGTATGAATTAAATCTAAACAAGCTAATGACTTTAATTTGGATTCTTTGAATGGTAGCCTTGTCATTTTTCCCTTCAAACAAGTTTCGCAAATCTCTTTAATATTGCACTCTTTAATGTTCAATCCATTGATAGATTCATTTCGAAACATTTTTCGAATTACATCTGGGTGTCTATGCCCCATTCTTCTGTGCAACTGATGAATACAATTCTCATTGTGTTCAAGCACAGTACAAACTTTATTTTGTTGTCTTAAAATATATAAGGAATGGGCTGCATCTGCAACACCGATTTGCTTACCTTCATTCTTGATTGCACAAATTTTAATGTCGAATTCAACACGTAAGCCTTCTTTCGTTAGTTGCTTCACAGATAACATGTTACCAGTCAGAGCAGGTGCATATAAGACTTCATTGAATTTTATTTGATGTTCCTTACCGTCTTCATTAACAAACGTTAACCATCCTGACCCAATACCATGGACTTCCGTTGATTCCCCATTTGCTAGTTGGATTGAACTCTTGTAGTTCTTTTCTATTTCGCAAAAAAAACTTTCAAAATTCGCGACATGTCGAGTTGCCCCTGAGTCTATTATTCAGTTTGATTTCTGTCCTTGGCCCAAAGTGAATAAATAATCCTTTTCATTTTCGTTTGAAATATTTTCTTGATTTGAATTTTCTTCAGCTGTGTTGACTTTATGTGCACTTCTTGGATTCTTCTTAAAATTCTGTTTGGATAGCCATTCTTTATATTTGTTACATGACTTCTTTAAATGTCCTTGTTTCTTACAAAAGTAGCAGGTAATGGCACTTGCATTTGCTACAGTTTTCAAGACAGTATCGCTTGAACTACTGCATGTAGTAAAACGCCGTTCGTACTCTGCAAGGACTCGTTGTTGTACTAACTCAAAAGTAACCTCATCTTCTTTTCTTGATTCAAGTTTAGTTATTAATGTATCATAGCTTGCTGGCAGGCTTCTCAATAACATTGCAGCACTCCATTTATCCGAAAGAGTTTCTTCACCAATGTTTCGTAATTTTGTAAAATAGTCTTGCATCTTGTTGATATGTATTCTTGCATCACATCCTTCTTCTAATTGTAATGAACAAATTTGCCTCATTAAGAATACCTTGTTTGTAAAAGTATTTCGCTCGTGGTACGTCTTTAGAGCATCCCATGTTGATTTCGCTGTGGTTTTTGTTCTGATGTGGGCTAATTGATCATCTTCAACGCACAGACCTATAGTTCCTCTAGCTTCATCATCCAAGATCTCCCAAGCATCAATATCGTTTTGATTTTTTATCACTCCAGCTTCGCGTACTGGAACTGGTTTGGTGCCCAAAATTACGGTCTTCCATAAGTTTTGTTTCCGCAGAAGTAATTCCATCTTGAACTTCCAGTTTATGTAATTGTTGTTGTTCAGCTTTATAAAGTTTCCTTTCTCGGTCATCTTTAGAATCCTTAAATTTTCTTTTCTTGAATTTCTTTAATTTATTTTGTAGCACTTCTAAGTCTCATAATCTGTTAGAAACTCTAGTTCTTTATCCTTTATAGTTCCGCAGGTACATACAAAATAAAAGTCCTTATGTTTGAATAACAAACAAAACAATCTTTATTTAGTGAAAAATAATTTGGGAATGAAAAATGTATGAACGAAAATTTGATTCAAAGGAATATGAACATAATTAATTTTTTTTATAAAGTAAGTAGGTATGTAATATTGTACTGAACGTAAAGTTAAATCTTTAACAAGATATGCCAATCTTACAGTGAGAACCTTTTCGAAACCACCACCACTATCTTTAGGTAGTCATAGCGATATGATTGCAAGTTTGGAGGAGGGGAAGAAGTCGTTAGAGGATCTACAAGAGGAAGCGAATCAGATCGAAAACAGGAAGAGTGTGAACAGTCAGCGATTGGAAGTGGACGTCCATCGATACTCCCTTGTGTCCATCAGTGTGCTCATAATAGCACTCGTGTTGTTCAAATGGTACCTTTCAAGAAGTTCGTTTGCAAACACCGCCAACATACCAAGTCGGATAACAACAAACATAACAAACGTTGTCCCAGAAATATCCGATGCCGCCAAGATAGATGCCGTCGAGATGGATGCCCTGCCAGATCGTATAGCTGCAACAAGGAAATCGATACGAGGAGTAACGTTTGCCCGAGTTAAAAAAAAAAAAACTTATTTTTAATGTATAATGTAGTAAGAAAAAGAGAAAACAAATAATTAATAAATAAATAATAATTAAATAAATAATTGTAAAATGAAAATATAAAGAGAAAAAAAAATCTTAAAATAGTTACTACACTTTTATGTTTTTTTTCTGTTCTAAAATATATATACAAAAATAAATAAAATAAACTGTCCATTACCTCAGAAAAATGTATTGCTTACATAAAAAAGGGTTATTTTTATATATAAAAGAAAAATTATAATAGAATATAAAATTATATTTGTTAAGTATTTTTAAGAAATTGTCCAATAAAATAATTTAATCTTGTCGATTGTCATCCGGTTGATCGTGAGTTCTTCCTCCGGGTGGGGAGGGATGTTGTATCTCCTCCTATACCTACCAGAGGAAATCGTCGTGCGTTGAACTCAGCACACTTCAATTGTGTTGTACTCTTTGATTGTCAATTCGATATCATATTTCGGATATTGTTTTGGGTCAATCAAAGTGCAATCATACAATAGTTGAATTGTGCCGACGATTATCCACTGCGAATGTTTGGGCTCGCGATCACCAAAATGACACGACAAGGAGAGTCTTGTAAAAACATCCCAAGAAGTCGGTCGTCTATTATTTAACACTCACCTGCACCTATATAATGGCTCTGTTGCTTTGTTACTTGACGCTTCCTGCGCGATCGTGCCCTGAGGGCTCCGTTGGCGAGAAAGAACGGTTCCAAGGACGATATAAACCGAGCTTTTTCAAATTTAGCGCAAAACAAATATAAAATGGCATAAATTAAGCTTATCTAATTCTATTAAGCGGAAAAGTGGACACAAAATATATGGAGGTCTTCGATGGCTCTGGGTGTCTCATTATATAACAACTCTGAAAACTCGGTTAATATTAGCCAAGACTTTGATTATGCCCCTTATATTGTTCTGCTGCAAAGTTTTTAGTAACTTCGAACACAAACGTAAACTTAAAAACAAAAGACTCATTCAATCTATGTACGTCTTTAAAAATAACGTAGTTGTTTCTTTTGTCCATGGGCCAAAATTCTGCAAAAAGAGGTATCTTAAAAATCCCGTACAACTTATTTTTTCCAAAAATCAAAATCTTATAACAATGTCTTCTGAGATTTTCAAAGATTTTCTTATAAATTTATTTTCTAAAAAAAATAATCAAATTAGTTTTTGCATTACTCTTACGATGTCCCCATAGTCATAGTGCGTTTATGTTTGATCAGACTTTCTCAAAAACTCATACTTTGCCTAATTAATATTTGATGTGCATATTCAGAAAAGTTTTTTCATAAAATATTACTTCAACTTATTTGAAATTTATTTGCATTAAAATTTTTGACTACAAATGTGAAAGTGCAAATGTGTGTCGTAGTGAAAACTTTTCAACAAGGGAAATGTTGAACACGTTCTGCATTGACCACCTTGATCAAAATACACTAATGTCTATTCCAAATGAATAATTTCATTGAATTCGATTAACCAAAACCAACACTTCTCTTCTCCATTGAAGCTGTATAGTATATGCATATAAACATAAAGCATAATAGCAAAGACCATATAACAAGTAAAGATGTCGCACGTAGAACAAAAATCTGTGCCTGTTTTTTTCCACCATCCCTTTTTTGCCGTAGGTCCAAAACATGAGTCTAGGAATTTGAATGTATAGAAACATTTCACATGTTGTGGGTACACATTGTGCGAAAAAGAGCGTTGCTATTTATACTGAAAAGGTAGAGGGAGAAACAAGGTTTTTCATGTTTATGAATAGAAAAAACAGAAACAAAACGTATATATTTTCAATGGGTCCAAAACATTGTTGCAAGATTTGTAATAAATTTATGAAGCAGAAGAGAGAAAAATTATTTTTTTGTCCTATTCGTACAAGCAAGCTAGGTTGATGATCGAGTTAAAAGAAAGAAGGGTGAGTTGATGTCCTACACGTGTATGTGTATTCACATTGTCTTAGGGATTTTTTTTTGTTCGCTGCGTAAAAAATGCAAACCAGTCTTATTTATTTTTTTCTTGAAAGATAAAACAACCTTGAAAAAATAGTTTTGATAATGTTTGTAAATAATGAGTTGTGGTAGTTTCAATATTGGGCTTTGCTTTTGTTTTGTTTTTACTCCTTGGGGTTGGTTTGGTTATTCATTCACATATTTAAATGTAGGTCAAAAAAAAATTGACTTTTTGATGTTAGGATTTATTTATGCGTATGTTACGTATGTTTGGTATATTTTTGATCTCTTAGTAAGGTCTTTCGTTTGTTTTTTTTTTTGGCTCGTTACTATTGAAGTCGGGAATGGATCAATTAAAGAGGACTACAGGTGATTGGTACATTTCCTTTTATTTTTTATCTCTCAAATACAAAACTAATTATAATAATAGCACAGTGCAGTATGGAAATTGTTGCAAATCTACGAATATAATGTAGCTTTGAATTAAAATTCCAAGTCTTCGAAATGTACAAATAACCTGTAGTTGGAAAAAAGAAGTTTGAATGTTGTAAAAGTGGTAATTTTTTGCTAATCGCTGATCGAGTACAAATAGGGGTGGGAAGGCGTTTAAAAATGCTAACAGATCCTCTAATATGCCTTTTTTACAGAAAATGAAAAGAAATGAAATCATAAAACTACGTATGTATGTGCATACCTACCTACCTAAATAATATCTTCCTGCCTTCGAAAGCTTTTAAGGAAAAAATATAGAACAAAAAATAACCTTATCAACCTGCTTAAACATATTATATGTACCTACCCTACCCCTGCTCCCACAATTAACTTAGAAAATTCGCTTTTCTTCTTTTTTTTCATCCCTTTATAAAAGTAAGCATTTCGTCGCCCTGCTGCTGCTTGTGTAAAGCAATCGAGTTGTGAACAATAATATATACATACATACTAGCATGACAAAACGATCATGTTTGTTTTCATTTATTCCTATTCAACTTACATCTCTGTCCTTCGCACTTAAAAAATGATTTAAAAACAAACGTTTGTATATTTTCCTTATTTCATTGATCTTCCAAGTTCCAATTAACATTACGATGATAGAGAAAAGAGAAGTCGAAAAAAGTTGGTCTGGCGAGGCGATTCCATCCGTTTGTCTGCCTGTACACACACTGGTTCGAATGACTTCAAATTTGGGTCTTTTCTCTGTTTGAGTGCGAGAATCCTTGTAAGAAATATGTGAGAAGGAGAAGGATAAGAAAAATCTGAGTTTTGATTTTTTCAGAAAGGCAAAAATTAAATTACGCCGCCGCCGTAGCAAGGAAATTTATTGAAAGGGAAGATCACTGCTATTTTGGATTTCTTTGCGAATGGTTGTGTTTTTCTAGGTGCTGAAGGATTTTTTATTATATTTGTTACGTACAAAAAACATTCTTTTAATGGGAGGAAGTGTTGCATTAAGCAATGTGGAAGATCGTATAGGGAGAATGGCCATATTAAGCTTTTCAAGTTTCCTGCAAACACAAATTTGCAGGCAATTTGGAGAGAGAAATGTGGCATTTCTCAGAAGGATTCTTCAAACATTTTTTACCTTTGTAATTTACATTTTTCTGTGGATTGCTTTGGTAAGAAATATTTGAAGAAAAACTCTATACCCACATTGCTTTTGCCAACGCAACAATTGACTTCTTCTGCAGAAGTTGAGGAGGTGGATGATGATTTCGTTATGAATGACTTAGTTCTTGTCAGAACTCCACCTCCCCAGGTTCAAACGGTGGATGACGATTTTAATGTGAATGATTTAGCTCTTTTCAGAGCTCCGTCTCAGCAAGTTGAAATGGTGGATGATGATTTCGTAATGAATGATTTAGCTCTTTTAAGAGCTCCACCACTTCAAAATGCGAATACGGATGATGATTTCACATTGAATGACTTGGTTCTTCTAAGGACCCCACCTGATCAAGTAAGAAATCAAGGCTCATCAGACTCAATTGAAGGTTTGTGTAGTTCATGTTTAAAAAACATAAAAAACTGTCACTTCTACATGAAGAAAAGCGCAAGTTTTGCTAAAAAATGTGACTCTATGAGGAAGAAACTCATTGCTGTTAAAGCCGAATTGAAGGCTTTTAAAATGCACAAAAAGCGAGTCAGTGTTCGACCAAAGATATTGAACAATCAAAAAAATAAATATAAATTTATTTCTGAGGAAATAAATAAATTAAGTGTTCCAAATAATACTAAAACATTATGTCACATGCTGCTGCAGCAAAAAAGCGGTATTACATGGAGTGAAGAAGAAAAAGTCTTAGCCCAAAACATATTTTACAGATCCCAATCTGCATATGTATTTTTAAGAGATGGTCTTAACTTGAATCTCCCTCATGTGTCAAGCTTACATAGATGGTCTCCAGTCAAAAATATGCAACCAGGCTTTATAAACACGGCCTATAACGAATTTCTAAAAAAATTTACTGAAATGGATAATCAGAGTAAAATTTGTGCAATTGTGTTTGATGAAATCGCCATTAGAAGAGATTTGACTTACAATTCTGCAGTCGACATTATAGATGGGTTAGAAGATACAGGCTTTATTCGGACAAATAACATTGGAAAACAAGTGTGTGTTTTCATGTTACGCGGTCTTCTTTCGAATTGGAAATGCATCCTAAATTATTTCGTAAGTGAAGCAAATATAGCTGGAGAAGATTTAAAGAAAGTCTTATTAGAAAACCTTAAACTATCAGAAAAAATGACTTTAAATGTCAAAGCAGTAATTTGTGACCAAGGACCAAATAACAGAAAATGTTTGGGAAAATTGGGTGTGACAAAAGAAACCCCATTTTTTATTTTTAATGAGAGGAAAATTTTTGCTTTTTATGATATACCGCATATCATAAAAAGTATGAGAAATTCTTTAATAAAATCCGATTTTGATACGCCAGACGGAATTGTAAGCTTTTGTCCAGTAAAACGCCTTTACGAGATGGAAAAATATAATACCACCAAAATGTGTCCGAAGCTTACTCAAAAGCATATCGACCCTTCAAGTTTCGATAAAATGCGGGTTCGATATGCTGTTCAAGTATTCAGCAAGACCACAGCAGCGGCTCTCTTTACGGCAGTAGAAACGGATAATTTCCAAGAAAATGAAAAGCCAACCGTAAGGTCAACAGCAAAATGCTTCCAAAAAATAGATAGAATTTTCGATTGTATGAATAGCGGAAGCCTATACGACAAGAACTATTATAAATCGGCATTGAAAATTAACAATCAGATATACAAGAATATCGAAGAATTTATAGAATATATCAGAAATATCAAATTAATAAAACAGACAAGGGTGTATTGGATTGATGGGTTCGAACAAACATTGAGAGCAACCCTGTTAATTGCTGATCAAATGTTTGCTGAAAATGAAAATGTTGATTTTCTCTTAACAAAAAGATTAAACCAAGATGTCATTGAAAATGTATTTTCGCAAATACGTGCAAAAGGCGGGAACACAAAGAATCCGTCTGTTCACGAAATAAATTTTCTTGTAGCCAAAATAATGACGACGAATCTCTGTTCTTTTACAAAGTTTGGTAATTGTTCAGAAGATGACGACCAAATGCTTACTCTAAAAGCCTTATCTGAAACTTCAAATATACCCGAAGTTGAAAGAAATTATTTTCAAGAAGAACAGGAAATGCATGAAATTAATTCCGAAGTTGATAATTTTTATGAAAATTTGGATGATGAGGATGCAATGCAAATTGAAATAATTTCGGGTTCCTTTGTTTCGACAGAGTTAACATCAATGAGGTATTTTGTTGGGTACGTTGCCTTTAAAAGTATAAAATTAATTAATTGCATGGAATGTGAACTCAAGTTTAGAAAAGAAGACGAAGTTTTAACTTGTGGGACTGAAATGTTCATATTTGCAAAAAATTACTCAGAAAATTCTGATTTTGGAAATTTATATGCTCCATCAGATGATTTTTTTAATGTCTGCAGGGCACATATAACAATATTTAGAAAATATTTCGACGAAGAAAAAAAATTAAAAAATTGGAAAAAAACGATAATGGCAAAGTGCTTAGAAGAAAGGAGCTTAACGAATATTTCATGGTTTGCAAAAAAAAGTACATGCTACCTTCACAGAATAAAAGCACTTAATTTTTTATTATTAGTTTTATTAAGAAAAAATTGTACCTGGACAACAAAACAATTTGTAAAAAGTTCAAAGGAAAAGGTAAATATATTGGAAGCCTGAGTATGTAAATTGGACTACCTTACACTTGAACTTCTCATTACCCATAGTTATGTCCAAATCTCATATGACGAAAACAAGAAGGTAACCAATGGTACAGGAAGGAAACTTCAATTAACTTAATTTTTCTTAGTTTTGTAAACGGCAGTAAAAAGAGGCAATTTTGTTGAAAACGATAAGCTAGTTGTTCAATCAACAGCAAAAAACACTTGTTTTACTGAAAAAAAACTGCTTGTGGTATACAAGAAAATTTAAAAACCTTCCATTGAAAAAGCTGAGATCATAAAGGATTAAATTGGCTACATAGGTACATACATTACATTATTAGAAATTACAAAATCTTTCATCAACTAAATAGTAAAGAGTAACAAAAAAGAAAGCACTTTGCCTTGATATACGTAGGTACCTAACCTAGATACTACCTACCTAACTTACCTACCCTAATCTTAAAATAAAGTTTTGTGAACAAAAATTTACAAATATGTTTGAATGTAAGAAATCGCATTAATTCTGTTTTCGTAAATTGACCTATATAAATGAAAACAAATTAAATCCATAACAAATTAATTAATAAACGCACATATTATTACAGGTGTATTATGTTGGGTAAGGTTGAGGTAGACGCCTTCCCACCCCTATTTGTACTCGATCAGCGATTAGCAAAAAATTACCACTTTTACAACATTCAAACTTCTTTTTTCCAACTACAGGTTATTTGTACATTTCGAAGACTTGGAATTTTAATTCAAAGCTACATTATATTCGTAGATTTGCAACAATTTCCATACTGCACTGTGCTATTATTATAATTAGTTTTGTATTTGAGAGATAAAAAATAAAAGGAAATGTGCCAATCACCTGTAGTCCTCTTTAATTGATCCATTCCCGACTTCAATAGTAACGAGCCAAAAAAAAAAAAAAAAAACAAACGAAAGACCTTACTAAGAGATCAAAAATATACCAAACATACGTAACATACGCATAAATAAATCCTAACATCAAAAAGTCAATTTTTTTTTGACCTACATTTAAATATGTGAATGAATAACCAAACCAACCCCAAGGAGTAAAAACAAAACAAAAGCAAAGCCCAATATTGAAACTACCACAACTCATTATTTACAAACATTATCAAAACTATTTTTTCAAGGTTGTTTTATCTTTCAAGAAAAAAATAAATAAGACTGGTTTGCATTTTTTACGCAGCGAACAAAAAAAAATCCCTAAGACAATGTGAATACACATACACGTGTAGGACATCAACTCACCCTTCTTTCTTTTAACTCGATCATCAACCTAGCTTGCTTGTACGAATAGGACAAAAAAATAATTTTTCTCTCTTCTGCTTCATAAATTTATTACAAATCTTGCAACAATGTTTTGGACCCATTGAAAATATATACGTTTTGTTTCTGTTTTTTCTATTCATAAACATGAAAAACCTTGTTTCTCCCTCTACCTTTTCAGTATAAATAGCAACGCTCTTTTTCGCACAATGTGTACCCACAACATGTGAAATGTTTCTATACATTCAAATTTCTAGACTCATGTTTTGGACCTACGGCAAAAAAGGGATGGTGGAAAAAAACAGGCACAGATTTTTGTTCTACGTGCGACATCTTTACTTGTTATATGGTCTTTGATAATAGTCTATGAACTTTAGGTTCATGCAAAGTACAGTATACTGTCCCTTTTCCAGCACACCCTTTAGGTACTCCATTGTTATGCAAATAATAGTAACAAAATGGTTTTTTTTTTTTTTTGTATCAAACCCAAAGGAAGGGCATGCACAAAGTCTAGATATCTGATTCCAATTGAACTCAATTCAACATGTTTTTTTCGTTCCTTATATTTATCTTATTATATTCTCTCACCATCATTGACTACAATAGGCATCAGGATTTAGTTTTTTTTTTACCAAATGAAATTTTCATCATGATTTATGGACCTAATTATTATCAAAATCAAACTTCATTTTGTTGAACAAAGAAAATACAAAAATCTGATAACTTTTTCTGTTGGATTTATTAAGACGTTTGCTGGCAGCAGATTCGAGAAATAAATGTTAAATTATTGTCTATGGGAGGGGCAAAGGGCGACGGAAAAAAAATGAAAAAGAAAAAAAAAAGTTTACCAAAATACTTAGGTTCAATAAGAAAATGGATATCTGCATAAAAACATTTTTGGTGCATAAAACATAAAATGTCTTTAGTGGCTATCTTAACTTACCTTGGAGAAGCCTATATTTGGTGTTGGCGCATGGTGAATTGAAATGTCGTGGCGTTTGAAAACTGAAAATGAGAAAAAAAAACATAAATATTAGACCAATGAGTAAAACGCCATCTGTCGTTGAGAAAAGCGTGCAAATATGCTTATAAACTGTATTTCTGTCATGTTAATATTTCATTACACTGACATTAGAGACGTTAAAGCTCTTAGATTGTGAAAAAGCCTGCAGCGAAGGTGCGCAGGGGCAGTAATAGTAGTGAGAATGCGAATTCTTTGTATGGGCTTGTCTTAGCATTTGTTAGATAATTTACGGGCTTAAAAAAGTTTAAGAAAACGACCACTGATCGTGATTGATAATCGAAGGTTTCTACAAAAAAAAAATTAATGGTTGCCAGCTGTTAGTTTTTTTTTGTTACTTCATAAGAATACTAGCTCACCCGACATACTTCTTACTGGCTCAATCGATAAATAAAAGACCTACCCTGGTACCCCGTTAGCCGGTAACCTAACCTACATGCTAACTGCTATCATAAGTCATAAACAGCTTGGTCGATTTTGTACAAAATACTTAAAAAACCATTTACACCACGACCCGAAAGTTCCCTCAAAATTCGGTGCAAAACACTACACTAGTATGTACAAAAGTAATGAGTCGAACTAAATACCACAAACACAATCAAAGGTCTCATACATGTACATCACATAATCCGGTTGAAAATTGAAATAAACTAAATAAACTCTTCACTGACATTTTTATTTTGTTGATGAAAGTAAAAATATTTGACGAAATGCTTGAATGAAATTAAGTATTCGTAGGTATATTGATACATATCTGATATGTATTGCTGTAGTGAGAAAAGTATTATTTTTTAACATTTGCACCGTTTGTGTTTGAAAAGTATAAATTCTGTCTGTCATAAGCCTTCTACCCTTATTCCTCTTTAGTTTAAAACAAAAATTAAGAAAATCGGTCAACCGGTTGTCAACTTATAAGAGCACCAACATTTTAACGAAATTTCGTTTCTATATACAAAATAGATTTTTTTCTTATAGTGTTCATTTTGTTTTAAATAATAATCCAGTTTCTCAAATAACGGCAACCATAAAATGCGAATTGATTCCAAAAGTCTCAATGCACTTATGAAGAGGCGCAGGCGCCATCCACCACCAGTTTATACTTTCGGGTTTCACTCGTAAGACCCATTTAACCGCCTGTCTTCACCATCTTGAATTAATTTGAATACAAAATGTTTATGGTTACGATAATGCTGTCGGTGTGATGTTTTAACGAAATTAATGTGATGCATGCACTCCCACACCTACCACATGGAGTAGAGAGCTCCCGATATTTAAGACATATTGAAAGTTCAGTGAGTTAAACGGGTAAACACGCCCCAGGAATATGTACAAATTGATATTGTAGCAGTTATTTTGTTTTAAACGACATGGAAAAGGTCATTTCAGTGGCAAGGTGTTAAAATCTGAGTGACTTTCATTTTGAATGCTACAGAAGGAAACAAATTGTTTTTATGTTTTTGTTCCCAACTTGACGACGACGATCGAAAAAATAAGTGGTTTTTCAATAAGTTGCTTTTTATTACCTAGATGTTGAAGGTGCAGTCTTTGAATGTTTTTCGTTTGTTTGTTGTTTTTTTGTTTTTTTTTTTGTCAATAATGATATTTTTCTAGGTTTCAACTTGACTTTATTTTAAATTTAAGGGCAAACTATTTCCTTTCAGTATCAGGCTGTCAGCAAAGCCTCCGAACAAATAGGAGACATAAAGGAACTAGGCCGATTGTGACACGAAGAGGAGACTTTGAAGAAAATGCGTTTGCTATATTTAGTGACCATCGAGAGAAAATTACCTCAGATGGTGTTTTTCAAACAAACAAAAAATTTAGGAAAATTTGAAATTATGAGAATCATGGAGAACGAAACAAATTAATTTTGAAAGACCGCGTCTTAAACCGCTCTGCAACACAATAATCGGCACCTACCAGTGTGGCCTTACGCCAGGCAGAACAACGATAGACCAAATATTCACACTGATGCAGATCCTGGAAAAGACAACGAATTTCAAGTCGAAACCAACCATCTTGTCATCGACTTCAAAGCTGCTTATGATAGCATCCACTGCCAAGAGTTTATGATGGCGATGTCTGAATTCGGGATCTAGAACAAACTGATCCAGCTGTGCCGCATGACGCTAAACAATGAGCAGTCCAGTGTGCAAATGGGTAACAGCTCATACGAGTTGTTTCAAACATTCGCAGGGTTTAGACAAGGAGATGTGCTGTCATGTGATTTCTTCAACAAAGTCCTGGAGCAGTAGTGCGCAAGGCAGGTGTGAGCACGAAAAACACTATCTTCAACAAATCCACCCAGCTTCTAGGCTATGTGGACAATATAGACATCATCGGTTAATCCAAGAGAGCTGTGCTTGAGGCCTTCACAGCGATTGAAGAACAGGAGAAACTCGTTGATCTTGAAGTGAATGAGGACAAAACAAAGTACATGCTATCAACAAACAAAGCAACAGCTGTCCACCGCCTAGGACAAAACGTCACTGTTGGTAGCAGCAATTTCGAGGCAGTTAAGGAGTTCATCTACTTCGGAACAAACATCAATCCGACAAACGAAACCTTAGTGGAGATCCGAAGAAGAATTACCCTAGCGAACCGCTGCTGCTTGGGTTTGGCCAAACAACTGGGTTCAACACTCCTTCACTCGAAAGACAAAGTGTCTACTATACAAAACTTTGATTTTACCAGTCCAACTCTACGGCCGGCGCCGAGTGTTGGACGATAAGTAAAAAAGGGGAATTGACCCTGGGCACTTTCAAAAGAAAAATTTTTCGGCGGATTTTCGGTCCTGAAGATGGCGAATATAGAAGAAGTTTCAACCGCGAACTGTGCGCGCTGTACCAAGATGTGGATGTAGTCCAGAAAGCCAAGAAAAGACGACGACAACGCTCCAGCCAAGAAAGTCTTCTTATCGCAGCCCCCAGGTTCGAGACGAAAAGGAAGACCGAACCTACGGTACAAGGACCAAGTGACTGCGGGTGCCAGAGCGCTTGGTTTCGGTGACTGGTGAGTGCATGTGATTGACCGTTCCTGATCGATGGTTGCAGTATCTCATTCTGAGATCCTCCATGGATTGTGAGCCGGTTAAGTAAGTAAGTAAGAAAGATTTTCTTTACTGGATTTTCAGCTATTACCCACATTATCATAGACTCCTATAGTTCTTGTCTTTATTTTGTTTGGACCCCATCCTAGAGTATCGTTTTGTTTATTACAATTTTTGTTTACCTTTTAAAATCACAATGAAAAATAATCATAGAATATTTTGATGTATGTACATTGTACAACCTTTGCTTTAAAACTGTGTTATGGTCTCAATTCACATTTGAATTGTATGAAAGTAATAAATATATTGGAATCATCATACAGACTCAATTTTGTTTGGACGCAAAACACGCATATAGTTGCCTCACCTTAGTCCTTGAGCTCGTTTGACAGATTCAAGATGCAATGAGTCGAATAACATCGAATAAGTCTTCAGGCTAAATCAAACACCGGTATGCTGTGTATATATCTATCCATTTATGCCTTAAATTTGTTACCAGCTTATTGTATTGTTGTAAATACTTGTAATTATAATTGCTTCGTCATTATACACATTCACATAGATACACAGGTAAATGCTTGCTAGACTTAACCTAAGCAGAACAACCTTCAAGTGCCGCCGCGCGTTGCCTTCACCATCAACGTCGTAGACCACTAGACAACAATTTTTATGCAAATCAACGTGCGCAAGTGGTTTTCCCTCAGATTTTCCCATGAATCTCGGATCTGGTGTGGATCCGAGACTTTGTAAATTGATGTTGACACACAGCTTAGGTTTTTTTTGGCGGGAATGACAAGTCAAGACTTCTCTCCCATGCAAGGTGGTATAGCTGAATAGGGAAATGAAGTATATCTGCAAGGCATTGTCACGTAGATACATGGAGAAGATACATCCGCCACCATCACACAACCACCCACACTCGCAGGTCGTCGCTCAAGATACCAAATTTAATTGAAAGAAGATCTAGGAAGTTCATCCGATCGGTTGTAACTGATACCGAATGATAGACATAACTGCAGACAAATTGCTGTTCCTTTCGCTGCGAGTGCACACAAAATAGATACAAGGTGCGCCTCACCTCGATAGATATCTTCTGAATGTAACTATTTTTGATTGTTGTTGTTTTTGTAGTAATTAGATACAAAAAGACACTCTCATGGGAGAGGTGTGGATGAAAAATCGAAAATAATTGTCGAGATGCGATTTGAAATGAAATGAATTGCGCATTGAGTCGCGCGCCACCACTGCACCGCCACATTATTCTCGTCCTTGATTGTGTTGGTTGTAAATATTCGGTTTGGGGATAATTTAGCTCTTGTCTCTAAGATGTTTTGAACCCCACCCAGAGATTTATAACACAGATTGAATGATGAGTATTGGAAGTGTTTGTTTGTCATTCTATTGCCAAGTGCAAGCCTGATTCATATTTGACAATGACACAATTGTTTGTGCAGTCATCGCAATTCATTTTGGAGGAACTCTATGTTTCTCGGTGCAGCTTAATCATATGTTAATATGTTTTGATTGAGGAAATTGATTATAAGGCGAAATCGACCGACTCATGTATTATTACTGTGGATTTTAATAATGCCTAACAATTACATGGTATGCTTTGTGATAAATACAGAATTTATTAGTCAGATCGAGTGATAAGCAACTGTGACGTCAGATGGGAATGATGATTGATCGGAAAATGTGTCATTCCTTTTACAGAAGTGCAAATAGATGTCAATATTTAATAATAAAATGAATACAAAGAAACCGATACAAAAATAAATTCGTGCAATTGAAAGACACATTCCCTGTCTATTAATTATCGTTAGTCTCCTCTATGGGGTAAGCCTTGACGTGGCGGAGCGGCTTACGGTAACTACTACTGCGATGCTTAGAGCTATGCGATCGCGAAACTTGTTTTCGCAGCAGGGCCTCCCATGGTCGACAGGTCGAAGCGGAGTAGGCTGTTACTACTAATTACCCCACAACGAAGGAGTGTTCCCACCAAGGCACTTCCCACGAGGGACGGCAGCGGATGAATTTCTTTTTGGAATGAACGGTGGCGTCCTCAGTTCCAGTTAGGTCGAACTACTTGGTGAACACCTTTACGGGCTACTTCGACATATTTGAAGCTCAGGTCGTAAAAGGAGCGGTTTTCCGGCTTTTGTACTTGGAGTCACATCAAGTACCTGGTACTCCAGGTTGGGGGTTGTACGTCGGGGTGACTTCCCGGCTACATAGAAAAAATCTAGTTACGAAACATCAACAGGCCTCGGAAACGGACGGATACACTGATGACGACCCAAGCAAACGTATAAAGGACAGCGAATTTCGGATATGCACGTGGAATGTTAGGTCCCTTAATGGACTGCATGCTGCCGAACAACTAGCGGAGACCCTCAACTGCTACAAAGCAGATATTACCGCTATCCAGGAAATGCGATTGGATGGACCGGGCGAAAAGAAGATGAATAACTGCGACATCTACTATGGGGATTGCTACCGGGAACAGCGACTCTTTGGATGCGGATTCGTCGTGGGAAGCAGACTCAGGCAAAAAGTCTTGAGCTTCAAATGCGTAAGCGAACGCATCACGACGATCCGAATCAAGGCTAAATTCGGCAACATTAGCTTAATATGCGCGCATGCCCCCACAGAAGAGAAAAAGGACGACACCAAAGACGAATTCTACGAGCTCCTCGACAAAACATATGAGCAATGTCCTAGCTATGACATGAAAATTGTCCTCGGCGATTTTAACGCAAAGCTGGGAAAAGAAGGCATCTTTGGAAGAACAGTCGGAAAGCACAGCCTGCACGACACCACTTCCGACAACGGATTCAGGCTGATCGATTTTGCTGCGGGGCGAAATGTTGTGGTAGCAAGCACCTGGTTCCCACATATCAACATCCATAAAGGTACATGGAGATCTCCTGATCAATCAACCGTCAACCAGATTGATCACATTGCGATCGACGGGAGGCACTTTTCCAGCATCAAGATGTTCGAACTTTCCGAGGAGCCAACATCGACTCGGACCACTACCTCGTCGTAGCCAAGGCAGTGCTACGAATATCCCGACAAAGGCCAAAACAAAGAAATGCTGCAAGAAAATTCGACGTCGGACGGCTACAATCGCAAGAGATCACCAGATCCTTCTCTGATCGAGTGACAAGTAACCTCTTAAGGAGTCCTATGCTGCCAACATCAAGTATCGAAGACCAGTGGCAACATTGCCAGAATGCAGTTAGAGATGCCGCCTCTAATGTGCTGGGTTTCACACAGCCGCCAAAACGAAACTCCTGGTTTGACGAAGAATGCAGGCAGGCTCATGCAGCCAAGCAGGAGGCATACAAAGCGGCGCTGCAAAGAAGGACAAGAGTTGCTCCCGAGCTCTACGAGCAAAAGAGGAGAGAAGAACGCCGGCTTCTCAGGAGAAAAAAGAGAGAGCATGAGAAGCGTCAGATCGAAGATGTTGAGAGAGCTAACAGCAGGAATGAAGTTCGGAGGTTTTATCGGAAGGTAAGACAGCTGGCTCAAGGTCATCGAGCAAGAACCGATGCCTGCAGAGATCAACAAGGGAACAACATAGTAGAACCGCAGTCAGTGCTGGGGATTTGGAAAGACCACTTCTGTAGACTGTATAACGGCGACGACGAACAAAACCCCGCCGTCAGACAGGAGCTTTTTATCATACACGATGACAGCCAACAATTCCGTGAACCCGACCTAGAAGAAGTGAAAACAGCAATATCACGGCTGAAATCCAACAAAGCCGCAGGAGCAGATGGTCTAGCTGCCGAGCTGTTCAAAGCCGCAGGCGACGAGCTATATAGGAGCATGCACCAAATCATCTGTAAGATATGGTCGGAGGAATGCATGCCCGATGAATGGAACCTCAGCATTGTTTGCCCGATCCTGAAACAAGGAGATCCTCTAAACTGCACCAACTACAGAGGAATAAGTCTGCTTAACATCGCCTACAAGATCCTCTCTGCCATAATATGTGAACGTCTGAAGCCTTTCGTCAACAATCTGATTGGTCCTTATCAATGTGGCTTCAGGCCAGGAAAGTCTACCATCGACCAAATTTTCACGTTGCGGCAGATCCTGGAAAAAACCTATGAACTGCAAATCAATACCCACCACCTCTTCATTGATTTTAAGGCCGCGTATGACAGCATCTACAGAGACGAACTGTATAAAGCTATGTCTAGCTTTGGCATCCCTGCCAAGCTCGTTCGCTTGTGCAAAATGACGATGGAGAACTTACGCTGCTCTATCAAGGTTGGCAATGAGCTTACGGAATCATTCGACGTCAAAAAAGGATTCAGACAAGGCGATGCACTGTCGTGCGATTTCTTTAACATCGTTCTTGAGAAGATAGTCCAAAACTCCACCGTCAACACCAGAGGCACTATCTTCTATAAATCTGTTCAACTTCTCGCGTACGCTGACGATATTGATATAATGGGAAGAACACAGCGCGATGTCAATGGCGCCTTTGGGAGGATTGAGACAGAAGCGGCAAAAATGGGTTTAGCGGTAAGTGAGGGAAAAACGAAGTACATGCTGTCTTCGAGTAAGGACACCCAACATCGACGGCTCGGACAGAACGTCACAATAGACGCATACAACTTCGAGGTAGTTAAGGAGTTTGTCTACCTAGGCTCCGCTATCAACACGGACAATAACACCAGCGCTGAGATAAGACGAAGAATTACTCTTGCTAATCGCTGTTTCTTTGGGCTAAGAAAGCAACTGAGTGGAAAAGCCCTCTCTCGAGCAACTAAGGTTAAACTGTACAGCACCCTCATCATCCCTGTCCTGCTGTATGGTGCAGAAGCATGGACCCTAACAAAATCGGATGAATGTGCCTTAGGCTGTTTCGTGAGGAAAATTCTTCGGGTTATCTTTGGCCCCGTGTGCATTGATGGGGAATGGAGAAGGAGATACAACAGCGAACTTTACGGGTTGTACAACGACGTGAACTTAGCCAGAAGGGTCAAGGTCCAGAGACTCAGATGGCTCGGTCATTAAGAGCGCATGGACACCAATGCTCCGGCCCGGAAAGTCTTCGACACTATTCCCGAGGGACGCAGAAGGAGAGGAAGACCGCGACTCAGGTGGCGCACACAAGTGGAAGAGGACCTCAATCAACTTGGAGTGCAAAACTGGAGACAGCTAGCTAGGGACCGAGCTGGCTGGCGGAGACTGTTGATTGAGGCCCAAGTCCACAACGGACTGTAGCGCCACCTTAAGTAAGTAAGTCTCGCTTAAACTTGGGAATGGCTGGACTGATTTATTTGATTTTGGTTTCGAATTATCATCAGTGAAAGTTCAGGGAAGGTTTAAACAGCGAGAACCTTTTGAAACATGGACAAACACTCATGCTATGAGCAAAATTCATTTTTCCATACTTTTTGAAGTACGTTTTTGTGTTTCCTTTTATTCAAATTCAAAGGTCTGTGGCTCGATCAATTCAAATGTCGGAATCTACGTTCAGAAAAAGACTGTAGTCCTTGAAACCGGCTACAAACCTTGGGAGGTTCGACAAAACTTTTACAAATGAGATGGAGCAAGACCCCTGTATATATATGAAGATGGTTGTCGGGATGTTTTATGGCCTGACTACAATAGGTCTCAGACAACTCGCATTTTCTTTTGATGTAAGAAATGGGGTTTCTAATCGTTTTAACACCAGCGCTAAAATGGAAGGGAAAGATTGGCTAAGAGGCTTTATGCAAAGACATCCTGAACTCTCACTTAGACAGCCTACCTCAACTAGTGTAGTTCAAGGTATTGGATTTAAAGTAGTGTAGCTCAAGGTATTGGATTTAATAAGCCCCAATGTGATCATTTTTTTAATAATTTTTTGGAATTGATGACAAAGTACAAATTTTCTCCACATCATATTTACAACATGGACGAGACGGGCATATCAACAGTTCCAAATAAGCCATTCAAAGTTATTTCATCGAGGGGAAAACGATGTGTAAATAAGATTTCAAGTGCTGAAAGAGGGCCGAATGTGACCGTTGTATGTGCAATGAGTGCTAGTGGACATTACATTCCACCTGCCTTTATATTTAAACGCAAGTAAATGAAAGACAGTTTGTGGAATAGTGGGCCACCTTCTTCTCTTGGTATGGTTCTTGATACCAGCTTTATCAAATTGGCTCCAAAATTTCAAGCAACGTGCTTGGATAACCATGATTCACACTGCACTCTTAATGCTGATGAATTCTATCGGAAAAATAACATTCATGCCTTGACGCTGCCTGCTCATAGTAGTCACAAAATACAACCCCTTGACCGATACTTTTTCAACAGTCTTAAGAAATTTTATACATCGGAATGTGAGAAATGGATTTTGAACCATCCAAGTCGTACAATTACAATGGACCAAATTGTTTCTATTTCTATCCCAGCTTACCTAAAAGCAGCGAACGTATCCAATGCTATCCAAGGCTTCAAAGTGACTGGAATTTGTCCATATAATCCCGACGTTTTTAAAAAAGAGGATTTCTTGGCCACTACTGTGACGGAAAGGCCGCTTCCCGAAGAGCCAACAACATCGAATGTCGATACACTCACCACATCAGTCGTAGAACCAGATGGGATGTCCATCTCTTCGCCAATCCTACCACCAGACATCTTCACCAATTTGGAAGCCAGCTGAAGCTTTAGCTTGTCCTGGAGCCTATGTTTCATTTATCAATTGATCGTTTGAACGATTCTGCACAAGAACTAGTGTCAGAATTAGCAACTGGCCCACTAATAAATAAGTGCAGTGGATACGGTATACGGATACGGTATTTGACCTTGCTCCCCTACCCCGAGGGGATCTCACAAGGTCAAATAGAAAGAAAAAGAGGTCGGACATAATAAGTAGCTCTCCATTCAAGCAGCAGCTGGAAGAAGCAATTCCTACCAAAAAGAAACCAACAACAAATTTGACAAAAAATTAAAAGCCAGTCAAAGTACATGTACCTACGTATCACCTATGATTAACAGCAAAACAAACATTATTCTTTCATGTTATAAGCACAGTTGCGATTTAACACCGTGGGAGCAGTATTTCAAGCCCTAAGTTAACTTAAGAAATGTACCTATGCCCGAGGATATTTAAACAAGTAGGTGTACTGAAAGAATCCTATGCACATTCCCATTTCATACTTCGCTCTTTAACAAACTGCACCTTGAATTCCTGCTTTAAGTTCACTTTGTCTGCAAAGCGCGATGATAATCTTTGACGAGACATCATGACGAAATGTTCCCTCCAATGTCAACACTAATCTGATGTCTTTAATCGAACGACACACCACCTTGAGCTTGAAACGAGTGCAAGCTGCATATAGTTTTACCTGTGCTCTTGTTACTGTTATTCTTGTTTTTGTTTTTCTGTGTTCTCTTAATTAACAATTTTCATTTTCGCGATCGCTCTTATTCTCCGATGGTGGCATTCTTAGATCCAAATTCAGATATAGAAAGAGAGGTTCATCCACCCACGCATCAGCCGGCATCACAGATTTTCAACGACACAATCAGCCTTGAGAGATTATGTTAGAAGATGATTCGCATGTCATCGTCTGTCTGCATACAGGTTTGTTTGTTCTTTTTTTTTCGTTCTCATTGGAACCAAAGCAATACACCCTGTGTGGGATTCCTTTCACCCAATCTTTGCGATGGCATTTGGAGTGTATCGGTTCCAGAAGATAGCCTGTCAAACTTTGGCAACTTAAGATATCGCGAGGGCGATTCATTGTTTTAGTTCGGCCAACGCAAGACTTACGAGATATGGTTTTCAGCAGCAACCTTCAATGCTGGAGAGTATATACATGAGCACTCTGCCGAGCAGTGTTGGCATCATGTGGCACGGAGGCCTCTTCAGCAGCTAAACCAAAACAAAAGCAGCAGCAGCATTATTCCACTATCAGCGGTTGTATCTTTGGCTAAATGCATGTTTTTTGTGTCGGGCTTATCTGGTGAAGCAGTCAAACTCATTTTCGTTCACTGGATTGTTTAACGTCCAAGTCGCGTTTATAGAAGTAGGTACATATGGCTTTAGTTTGGACCTGGGCAGGCCAGTAGGTATCAAACGATCGATGTTCAAGTTGCTCCTGCTTGAGAAAATTTCTCGCCTCGGCCGTTACTGCACCACATATTCTCGCCGCGCACTATCTTCCATATACATATGTTGGGTCTGAGCAGATCTAGCGACTTGCAACTTGCAACTTGAAAAGGTGGCTGTAGGCCTTTGCAATGTTAACTCCCTTGGTAAGGTAAATAGTTTCAATATTCGAAGAACGTATTAAGTCATATTGTTATTGTGTGCTTTTGTGCCTGTAGGCTCTTGGTTGTTGGCACCAAACTAGTAGACACTCGACCGTAAGTTTCTCTTTTTGGAGGTGTGAAAATGTGTGAACATTGTGCAACAATCTGGGGAAGTATGCCGGATTCCCATATACACAAACGAACCATTCCGATTAGAAGTTCGTTAGTTGGGTGGGTCCGTTTAGCTTTGAAAATTATTTGTTATCTTATTTTATTTTTTAAGGTGTAACGTACGTAGAATTGCCCATGGCCTGTGTCATAAATATTACAACTAAGAAATCGAAGCGCATAACTTTTTAACCTATTTGTTTGCGCATTGAGTGATTTATCTATTTTTGAGATGAATGACAAAGTGCTAGGTCAAAATTGTGTAGAAAGAGGTTGGAAGTTGCTTGTAAGTTAATACGGATTATGGATTGTGTAAAACAATGAATTCATGTTAATAAAAATTTAAGAATGTTTTTAATAGAGTTTTGTTTTCGATAATCATTGCCGCAAGCCATTTTTAAAACGTTCGCAACTCAAATTGATTGAATCGCATAAACCTCCCCCATGCTTCTCCATCTTCTTCTATCTACTGCTTCTCGTCAATAAAGTGGGCATGTTTTTCCGATGTCATCCTTCCAGCGTTTATGTTGTCCACCTACGCTTCTTATGCTTTCTAAAGGTTTCCATTCGGTTACTAATTTTGTCAATCGATTATCAGGTGTACGAATTACATGGTTAAATTGCTGAGCAATATGAACGTTCAAACTAGCTCTCTCCATTGCTCTTTGACATGATTGCAGTTTCATTTCAGTGTTTTTCGTGATTTGCCAAGTTTGGCACCCATTATATTGTGTCTCAAATTATCAGTTTTATAGATTTTGACTTTGAAAACCGACGTGGGTGTACAGCGAATTTTGCAAAACAATAAATGGGTATTGGAAACGGGCGAATGATGCAAATTGATGAATCTTGGCCATATATCTCATTGCCAGAAAACTTCTGTGAGATCAGAGAAAACATAGCCGAATTGGTAGTAATAGTTTCCCAAACATTGCACAGGACGTCAAAAATCATCATTGGCTCAGTACTATGTTAAAGGCCAAAAACATCAATACCGGTAACTTCGCTATTCAGAATTGAATGCACTGCGAAACAACAGCATTATAAATCCTGTTGTATATCAACACGGGGTAGCGAGTAGCGGGGTATTTGGTAGCGGCGGCGGCGGTGATTACTCTAATGCCCATCACTTCACCCTCGAGCCCAACTTCGGACGTACGCTCAAGTATAGAGAATCGTTCTTTAGCCGTACTACGCGAATGTGGAACTCTCTTCCACACTCTGTCTTTCCCAATCATTATAATGTTCAGGAATTCAAGACCAATGTACACCGACAGCTCCTTTCTCACCCCTTCCTTTCTTCCTAATGCACTCACTGTGTCTCTGGCATAATAAGGGTATAAAAAGTCCATTGAGTGGGTGCAAATTATAAAAAAAAAAAATGTTATCTTCAAAAACTTTTCCAGAGATTTCTCTTCAAGTAAAATTGGAATTCGACGTTTCTAATTAGAAAAATTCGTCCCATCAAATAGTTTGGTTCTGTTAGCGATTTGCATCGACTCGGAGCACTACCTTGAATGGTATTGTGTCTGTAGAGGGTAGATTGCTAACAGCAAACTGATTATAACGGGTGTTTTTTTTTTTTATAACTTAAAGTTGGCATAACTTTTCAAGACGGCAACAGCTGTCAAGTTATTTATTCTCAGTTTGGTTTGGTAATTCATCATGAACAACGCTTGCAAATTGTGCAATTTTATTTCGAAAATAATGGTTCTGTTTCATAAGCGAATTTTGTTTAGCGATGAAGCGCACTTCTGGTTGAATGGCTACGTCAACAAACAAAACTGCCGCATTTGGAGTGAAGCTAATTCTCAAGTGCATGTCGAAACACCGTTACATCCAGAAAAACTGACTGTTTGGTGCGCTTTATGGGCTGGATGGAATCATTGTCAATCGAAAACAACCATGAATAAAAGTTTACAAGAAGAAAAAAATCGAACGGGGATATACGTTCAAGAGTCGGCAGAAGTCACGGCTGCCGGCGAGGGCTTGGCTTCGCAAGAAGCTAAGTCGCCAGTGACAACAAACGTAAACGAAATTGACAAGAGAGAACTAAAAAGACAACCGGCCATTCTCTCAGTAGATCTCCTTCCCGCACTGGATGGGTTAACCATCAAAGGTACGGAGACCTCGGACGGACCTCCTTCCATAGGTAGTCAAACCGAGGACGAGCTACTAAGAGACCCGAATCAAGAAGAGGCTATGTTGAAGTCTGCTGCACCCCTCAAAGCTTCGAGGCTACGCAGCAACTACAAATCCTCCAAAAAATTCGTGGAAATGACCGAGTTGAAAGACC
Source organism: Sphaerophoria taeniata (assembly GCA_943590905.1). Lineage (NCBI taxonomy): Eukaryota > Metazoa > Arthropoda > Insecta > Diptera > Syrphidae > Sphaerophoria > Sphaerophoria taeniata. The sequence continues at coordinate 128,540,424 of OX016540.1, read as the reverse complement.
CCGCGACGCTCAGTTCGAGAGATAAGGCTATCCTTAAAAAGCATAAGAAGCAAATTAGGAACTTCGAGCGGCAGCAGGCAGAGACTGCCACTGCAACCAAGGGCACAACTGAAGAAACCAAGAAGTCGGAGAGCAAAGGAGTAGATGCTGCCAAATCTAGGTCTGTCCCTAAAAAGGCAAACCGTGAACAGGCTGGCAATAACTCGACCGCTCGGAACGACAAAGGAAAAGTTCAGGCGACTTCCAGCAAGAAACGGTAAGCCAACGCTAAGCAAGCACCGGCGAGCACCTCTTCTGGAATGAAACCAGGAACATCCAAGAGACAAAGATCGGAGGAGAAAGTCGAGCAAGATGGTGCAAAAAAACAGAAAACCAGCAGCTTCGACACCACCCCGATTGATCTACAAATCGCCATTATAAGCCGTGATGACCCAGATGGAAAAATCTCGGCAAAAAACTGGCTTCTTGTGGAAAGCGAGATCCTCAAAGCCATGATGGCGGCATCAGAGAACGATAGTTCTGAGGACTACATCTTTGACGGTGCAGGGTGGTGGCGAGGAGTCAAAGTGGTATGCTGCGGTGACCAGAAATCACGGGATTTCCTGACCAGCACAATCGCCAATATTGGCGAACTCTGGAAAGGCTCCTCCCTTGAAGTTCTCTACATGTCTCACGAGAACGTGGATGTGGCCTTGATCCAGGAACCATGGTTAGGCAAAAACCGAATCCGAGGGTTGAGGTCAAAATACTACAACCTTTTCCATTCCACGTCAGATGAAAGTGATATTAGAAGTTGTATCCTAGTGAAAAAATCAATTAATCTTCCTATCTAGGTACAGCAACAAGGACAATACGGCAATCAGCGTCGAATCGAATGAAGGTAACTTTATTCTAGCGTCGACGTACATGCCGTACGAGGAGGAAAACCCGCCATCAAAAACAGTCCGCGATCTTGTGGCCCATGCCACAGCAAGCGGTACACCTTTGGTGGTGGGTTGTGATGCCAACGCTCACCATATACAATGGGGCTCAAAGGACATCAATAAAAGAGGTGAGTCAATTTTTGAATATATTCTCTGTTCTAATTTATCGCTATGTAATAGGGGTAATCACCCTACCTTTCGTAACAAAAACAGGGAGGAAATCATAGATTTGACTCTTATTAGTAATAATAGTAAAATTTCAGTCGAAGACTGGAGAGTCTCACCTAAAGAATCTTTTTCAGATCACTTTAGGATACTCTTCTCCATAGACAGGAACTTTACTCAAAAGAAACCTTACAGGAACCCAACTAGAACAAATTGGACAGAGTACGAAAGATGGCTGAAAAACTGTATTGATCCTCCAGGGGACAATACAAGTCTAAACATTTCAACCATCGACACTGTTGTCCAAAACTTGTCTAGTAAAATGAGAACGTCTTTTGAAAAGCACTGCCCTTTATCTCGTTCCAAAAACTCCACTAACCCACCCTGGTGGAATGGTGTACTAAAGAAACGTAGAACAGAGGTTAGAAAACTTTTCAATAAAGCTAAACTGGGTAAATTAGAAGAGGACTTAAAGTCTTATAGAGCCGCACTTAATACTTACACTAAAGAGTTAAGGAAGGCCAAAAAAGATTCGTGGGCTAAGCATTGTGAATCCATTGAAAAAACAAGCGAGGCGGCGAGGCTCCGTAGAACCCTGGCCCTTAATCCCACGGTACCGGGGTATATAAAACACCCTGACGGTTCATGGTCGAACTCAAGCCTAGAAACGCTTGAACTCTTCATGGAAACCCATTTCCCCGGTTGTAAAAACCCAGAAAGTTCTGATTACTCGCAATCGAACACGCTGGATTTTACTTATACAGAATCAGATTTAGAACTAAAACAGGTTATTACTGAGCAGAAAATTATCTGGGCAATAAACTCGTTCAAACCCTACAAATCGGCGGGACCAGACGAGATTTTCCCAGCTCTTCTTCAAAATGCTCTCAAAGTAGTAACTCCGTGGCTTAGGGTAATCTTCATAAGTTGTATCAAACTTGGATACGTCCCTAATAGCTGGAAGAAGGTCAAGGTAGTCTTCATCCCAAAAGCAGGGAAACCGACTCACTCGACCGCCCAGGATTATAGACCAATAAGTCTCTCCTCGTTTCTCCTTAAGACACTAGAGAGGATAATTGATCTACACGTTAGAGAACTTCTCAACGAAAACAATTTGTGCAACTACCAACACAAGACTGCTCTGCACGAAGTGGTTTCACATATTGAGAAAAGTCTTGAACATAAAGAATATACACTGGCAGCATTTCTTGATATCGAGGGTGCGTTCAACAACGTTAAAACGGAATCATTCAAAACTGCCTTAGTTGAAGTTGGAGTTGAATCTGTCATTGTCGATTGGATCTTCACCATGTTAAATGGCAGAATTATCAACTCTCAAATAGGAGTTAGCACTATTGAGAAAACAGTTGCTAGAGGCACACCACAGGGAGGAGTTATCTCACCCCTGCTCTGGATCCTCGTAGTCAACAAAATTCTCACAAAATTAAAAAAAATCAGGGCATTAAAATCGTGGCATATGCAGATGACATAGTGGTTTTAGTATCAGGCAAGTTCCTTACCATCATCGAAAACATTATGGAAAACGCATTAAAGGATTTATCTTCCTGGGCAACTAAGAACGGTCTCGGGGTCAACCCCACCAAGACGGAGTTAGTTTTGTTCACGAAGAAACGGAAACTGGAGGGCTTCAACCCTCCCAAACTAAATGGTACTCCTCTAAAACTTTCTAAGGAAGCTAAATTTCTAGGAGTGATCCTTGACTCCAAGCTTTCATGGAAGCGTAATACTGAGGAAAGAATGAAAAAAGCACTATGTGCATTCTACACATGCAAAAAGACCTTCGGTAAACGTTGGGGCATGCGACCGCAGGTCATCCAATGGATGTACACAGCGATTGTCAGACCCATTCTTACCTATGGCTCTATTGTATGGTGGAAGGCGGTGGAAAAATCAAGCTATCTCAAGAACCTGAATAAGGTACAGAGACTAGCCTGTATAGGAATAACAGGGGCTCAAAGATCCACGCCACAGGCTGGGTTGGAAATGATCTTGGACCTCCCGGCTCTGGATGAGTTCATAAGATGCATGGCAGCCAAAACTGCAATTCGTTTAAAAGAACTGAGTTTTTGGAGGCACAGCACTTATGGACACGGGTCAATCTTACAAAGATATGGCACGATTCCAGGACTGATGGAGACCACCGATTACATTCCCCCTTTACTAGATTTCGATAGGAAATTTTCTATTTTTATACCAAAAAGACAGGGTTGGGATCCTAATTCACTTATAAGTAAACAGGGTATCCCTTTCTACACTGACGGTTCAAAAATGGAATCAGGAACAGGTGCTGGAGTGTTTTGCCAATCTCTCAACATCAGAGCATCGTATAAACTCCCAGCTGACTGTAGTGTCTTTCAGGCCGAGATCTTTGCCATTGAAAAAGCAGCTGAATTGGCACATCACGAAAAGCTAAGCTCTTCGGAGATCACTTTTTTTCGTGGACAGCCAGGCTGCTATCAAAGCCTTAGCCAGTGAGACCATAAGATCAAAAGCAGTTTTAAACTGTAGGAAGGAATTAAATAAAATCTGCCACACTAACCAGGTAAAGCTCTGCTGGGTTCCTGGACATAGCAATATAGAAGGGAACGAAATAGTAGATGAACTAGCCAGGAAAGGGTCAGAAGCAGACACAAGTAGTAGCGACCATTCAATTAGGGGACCACTCGTCCCAATTGGGGTACTCAAGAGGAAGATAGACCTTAAACTAAAAGAGCAAATCAATAACTCCTGGAAATCCAGGGACGATTGCGTAATCTCTAGAAGTTTATGGCCTAACACAAATGAAAAAGAAACTCGGTATATTCTATCGCTGAGTAAAAAGAACATTAAAATCTTGATAGGTGTACTAACGGGTCATTGCGCCATTGGCACAATGGCCAACAAGATAGGGGCATTTGCACCCGATTTTTGTAGGAGCTGTCAGGATGAGGAGGAAATAGAAACCATTAAACACCTGCTCTGTGACTGTCCGAACCTCCAAACTAGCCGCCTCCGACATTTCGGAAACAGGTTTGTTGGAGAACTGGATGATCTAGCACAGGTCTCAATGGCAAATATGAAGAAATTTATAGATAGCACAGGTTGGTTCGTTAACGAGCCAGTCTACGTTAATCGACCTTGAGAAGCATCGATGCTTACTTTTATTTTTTATAGGGGATCACAATGGACCAATAGGCCCCGTGTACGCAACAGCTCACGCTGTGCAGACCCCTCATAACCTAACCTAACCTAACCTTGGTCCGTACTTCTTCAAAAACGATGATGGCTACAACGTTACAGTCAATGGTGATCGGTATAGAGCCATGATTACTAACTTTTTCATTCCTGAATTGAACAATCATGATGTCCAGCAGCTGTGGTTCCAACAAGACGGCACAACATGTCACACAGCTCGTGCCACAATCGAGTTATTGAAAGACACGTTTGGTGACGGCCTAATTTTACGATTTGGACCTGTGGATTGGCTTCCAAGATCTTGTGATTTAACACCCCTAGACTATTTTTTGTGGGGTTATGTAAAGTCATTGCCACAAGCGCTTGACCATTTGGAAGACAAATGTTGGAAAAAGTCATCGAAAATGGGACGTCCAGGTTGGACTATATCCGAGCCAGCCGTGGCAGTTATATGCTAGAAATCATATTTAAAATGTTATACCACAAGATTATCTTTCGAATAAATAAAAAATCATGTCAATCGAATATTTCATCGTTGTTTTATTACAATTTAAAGTTCCTCTACAAAAAAAACTCTACCTCTACCTCTACCTCTACCTCTAAAAAAAAAACACCCTTTATAATTCATGCGAATATAAGGCACGCTCTTGGACTCATCCTCAGAGCTTGACGAAGAGGAAAGATTAAGTCTCAAAATAAGAGTGCCGGGCGTCCTAAATAAACTATCAATCAAAATATTAATCACTAAAGAACGACTGGTTGAGTAATATATGCAAAAAGAGCAATTGAACGTAAAATACTGCATGCATGCATGATGCATGCCAATAAGAGGTTCAGGAAAGAGAAAATTAAAGTTCATAAACAAAAGAAAGGAACCTAAATAACAAAATTTGTTTTTAAAATAGAAAGAAATAACGTCCGGACTTGAAAAGACGCGGAATCCATCTGCAAACAACGTAAGCAGAAGAAGAACAGTTATCAAACTAGAGAAGGTTGAGGAAAGGCTTACCGGGGAGAAGATATAATCATGAACTTTGTTAAAGTATCAAACCAAAACCAAGAAACAAAATGGTACTAATGGAATCCCGCAAAATTTATCTACTAGGTATTTAACTTGTTTCTTTTTTGCCGTATTATTCTGTTACTATTTCCTGTTGTGAGCTTTTGTCATTAAATTGATACTCACTCGCACTACAGCATTGGCATCGCGCCTCTAACATCACCCACTGTGTTTCATATACACATATTATGATACGCCTGCTGCTGCATATGGGCTTCTGGTACGGTGTTAGCAAGAGTAGGTCGGTCACCTTAACGCTTATCTATCATCTGTTGCAAAACTAGCAACCAAGTGGTATCCATATCCTATTTATAGTCTTCGAAAAACCAGCACTGCCAAACAACGACAGCAATCACAGTGCTAACCAAACAGTTTGTCTGACCGTTGTTAGTTTGTTTTGTTTTTTGTCTTTTTTCGAGTCTGCGAAAACGAAACAAAAAAATGGTTTCTCGGGATCTCCATAGTTTCCAGGATATATATGTCCACTAATTTGAAAAACAATTTCCGTAATTACACAGCGGATGAGTGAGGTCGGTGTCTATGGGTACCAAGTGAAGGTAAATCATCCTCATTCCAACAAAGCGATGCAACGCAACGGACGAGGGTCCAAGTTCTATGCTTATGTCTATAGAAATATTTTGCTTTGCTAGTTGCTAATGCAATTCGTGAAATTATTTTCCCTCATCCATATGGCTGCAGTTTTTTTTATAAATGTAAGTGCATCAACGGACCAAATTGCACTAATCGCCCGCGACCTAAGCAAATTATTGTAAATACGCTCTAAGATCAGTATGGTGGGTGACCAGAACAGAAGACTTGGTCTCTGCCGTAGCCGCAGCATTTGCTTTATCCTGGGATGCCATATTGGACTGAGTTGCAGTTTAAACAGCATTAGCAGATTGGCAGCGATTAGCAGCGGTATGTTGCACAGTTTGACCGAACAGTGAGAATTGTGTGAAAAATAAACGTTTTTCAATTGGAACAATATACGTTTGAGCATGTGCAGCTTGCTCTATTGTGGGTTGTTTGGCTTTTCCCTCTTGTTATCAATGAGTTGTGATTTCTATAACGAAGTTGTTAATAAATTCTTAGTTCTGCTGTTTAAAAAGTTTCGAGAAAAAGAATTACTTAATTGTTAGAAGTTGAGGAACAGAAAAAGGTTAATGATTCTTGGTAGATATGAGTGAATAGTTCTTACTAAACAGAAAAAAGCACATAATATTTTACGTTGACGGAAGTTTGATTTTTTTTAAAATCCGTTCCAATGCTCACCTACACCAACGATGTTCACATAGTCGTTAGGACACAGCACCGAACAAAACAGCAACAATAACCAACATCGGCGACTTGGCCAGACGCCAGAGCGTATTATTGGAGCATTTCGTTGGATTTCAGCTACAATGTTTCTAACAAACATTTTTTTATCATTGTTGCGCACTCAAGGGCTTTTTTCTATATACTTTTGTATAGACAGAAGGTCCGGAATTTATGAATATTGCAATGACTGGGTTGGACCGAGTGTAATAAAGATTGCCAAATTCACGGAGGACGATTCTATACCTATACCAAATAGTACGACCGTAGATTGGCTTGAGGGTAAATCAATGAGCATTCCTAGAAGCGCGAGTATTACGGGTTATTTTTTTGAGCGAAGAAATGCAACTGGCTATTGTACTAGAGCATTGACCGTGTATTGACCTGTACCTACTCGTTCCAAATGCTGTTTCTTTAGGCCACTAAATACACTGCTCTAGCGCAATATATGTTTGTATTCCAAGACTTTTAACATAACAAACGTTCATTATGATGCCAGAAGCTTATGGCCGTGTTTCAAGCGCTTATGAAGAACAACATTCAACAGCGAACTTTACAAAATTTACAGACATTCTGATGATGAACTAACAGCTTGTGTGCAGAGACGTTGTCCCTCCTGAAAACTCGAAGCGAAAGAATTGTCTAGAATTACGTACTAGGTTAGGTTAGGTTAGGTTAGGTTATATGGGCTGATAGTTGGTTTTGTTACACTTAGATCAATGTAGAACTTTTGTGATGCCCTGAAGTATTGTAACTTCCGAAAGAGTGTTGTGATGTTCTTTTGTTTTTCCCAGCTAAGGTAGGTCAGCGGGTCCAGGGTCTTCCGAGGAAAGAACAAGTAAAACTCGGTTTTTAAAGAAATTTAAGTTCAATTTTATTTATCGTAATAATGCGGTACAATGAACGGCGGATTCCTAGAGCGAACGGCGGCGGATGGGATTCAATCCCTAGCTCTAAGAATTTTAACGGAGTAATAGCTTAACTAGTCCCGACACGGTAAATGGGATTCAATCCCTAGTCGGCATAATACCTTAACTAAATACTCCAATGGGATAACTTCCCTAGCCCCAACAAGTACATGGGATTCAATCCCTAGTCGGGGCAATACAAACAATCTACGGTGGGATGATTTCCCTAGCCTCGACAGAATGGTGGGATTCAATCCCTAGTCTCGGCACTACACTTAACCTACGGTGGGATAACTTCCCTAGCCTCGACAGAATAGTGGGATTCAATCCCTAGTCTCGGCACTGCCAATAACCTACGGTGGGATAATTTCCCTAGCCTCGACAGAAATAGTGGGATTCAATCCCTAGTCTCGGCACTACAAACGAAAGAAAAAAAATAACCAAAAATTAATTTGAGGCTTCAAAAGAAACCTCAGGATTACTTGTTTAACTATTAACTAAATCAAGCACCTACACGGTCGGAGACCGAAAGAAGTCTGATTTTTGTCATCAATATCACTCCTACTTGATAAATTTTGCGTAACAAGTAGGAGTGAACTGAAAGAATACAGAAAAGAAATACTCGTGCATTTGCACATGCGACCATGCGACCAACTTCTGTGCTGCTGCTTCTCTGCTTGTTGTTCGTCGTTCGTGTGGTTGTTGTTTTGCATACTCCGACTGTGTGCTTGTTGTTGCTTTTGTTTTCGTTTCTTGCTTCTATCGATGGTTGGTGTCGGTTGTTGTTTTTTTTCTTTTCGGTGCTTGTTGTTGGGATGATGGTTGGTGTCGGTTATTGTTTTATTTATATTTTCGGTGCTGGTTGCCGTTGTTGGTTTTAGTAACTTCGTTACACTCCCCCCTTTCTTTAAGAGACGAGACCTCTCGTCGTAATCTGAAGTAAGGAAAAAAAATGTTACTTCATCATTAAAAATATATTTTCTTCAATAATTCGTTTTTTTTTTCTTTTTTTTCTCTTCTTCGTCATTTATGATTTTTTTTTCTTTTTTTTTTTTCCTGTTTCTTAATAAAGAATAACAATATTTCATTTCAAAGGAAAACAAAAATCATTTAATAATAAAAAATCAAAACATAACAATATTTTCATACAAAAAAAAAATATAATTCATTTGATCGGAAAAAGTAAACTTCTACGGCTCGACATCGATTAGCTTGGTTTGCCCCTTAAAACGTAAGCTTGCCTGCGTCCTCTTCTTATTTATCCTCACAGAAATCTTTCCCCAAGGCTGGTGGATATAAAAAGACTGGTGCGGCTGCGGCCCTCGGAGAGATATTCCGATAAACGGGTCGTATCGTACTTTGGGCTCCTTCCTGGCCATATTGTCTTCGGATGCTGCCTCGGTGCTGTCAGGTGCAGGTCTGATACCGACTATCGTGGAGATTTGTTGCGGGGGGCTTCGGTTTACTATGTCCGTCTTTACATGGTCGGTAGTGGTGGTGGCGATGCTAGTCACGGTCGGTAAATCCAACGTAATAGTTTGGACTGGGAAGGTGGGGGACTCGACGGTAGCCTTTTCTTTCGGTGGAGCGTTGATGGTGGATGGTAGTGTCCGCGTGCTGGTGGCTGCAGAACAGCGCACCGTAGGGGGCCTCGCACACGGATTAGGGACCATAGTCACTGGTGCACGTCGTTTCGTCCAATTTTCTTCCGCCAACTCCCGCTGTTTCCTTACTTCCTTCATTATGGCTTCGGGTGGTGGAGGGGGACGTATCGGCTGTGCGGCGTCACGGTTGTGTACTGGCTGGGCTGGTCTCCTGGTATTAAGGCGGGCTTTTGCCTGTAGCTGAGCGCGCAAAGTAGTCAATACTTTGCTGGGTTGCGTCGGTCGTCGAACTGTCGGATCCAGTTTCTCGGGCTTGGCAAGCGTAGGCCTGATTCCCAGAATTTGCTCCACGGGAGCACGTGCGACCCTCGCCTGTTTACTTGTCCCCGGTCTTATGTTCTCGGCCGGACTACGACTGGCGATTCTTTCCGGCGACGATAGCCGGTGGAATCTGGTGCTGGGAGATCGCTTTCTGCTCTTCTCCTCTAGCTTCGGGGGTGAGCTGCGCCTGGGCTGGGTTCGGCTGTCCATGATATTTTTAATTGCTGATGTGTTCTGGTCGAGGTTTGTCGGTCGAATGATTCTTTTCTTTGGCAGGCTAGTCTTGATTGCAATTAACTCTTCTTTGTTTGATCCGCGCGGCTCGGAGGTTGTGCTTAGACTGATGCAATTTTCGTTGCTGTCCTTTTCGTCTGAGTAGAAGCCTTTTAAATCCCTTACATGTGCTCGAATGAAAATTTCCTTTTTCTTAGGTCCGTTATTCTTAAAATTCTTTTTTAATACCGCGATGACGGGGGAAATAAATCTCACTACCACGTATGGACCGTCGTACTTCGGTGCCAGTTTCTCCGCAAAGTAGTTGGCTCCAGATGACAAAACCCTAGACTTTTTATAAACCTGTTCTCCTATAGCCGGCCGCCAAGATCTCTTTCGTAAATTATACGACTTGGACTGTATTTGACTCGCTCTCTGCTGGTTTATGCGGACCAAATCGTATAGAGCGCGCATTCGCTCTTGATACTCGTTGATGCTCTCCGGCGGGTCGTCGTTCAGATGATTAACATGAAAATCGTTAGGGCTGCGAATTTCGCGTCCAAAATTGAGCATGGCAGGGGAGAATCCGGTTGATTCATGGTGACTCGAGTTTATCGCGAAAGTAAGTTCTGGAATATGTTCGTCCCACGTCCGTTGGTTTTCTTGTATATACTGTGCAATCATTGTTTTGAGCACACGATTGACTCTTTCTGTAGGGTTCTCCTGAGGGGTATACGGTGCGGTGAAACGGTGCTGAGTACCCATATCGGCAAGAAACTTCTTAAACGGCTGGCTTGTAAATTGTGATCCATTGTCGGACAGGAACACTCGGGGGACTCCAAAACGATTCGTTATTAGTTCACGTACTGCCTTAATCAATCCGGCGGTTGTTGCGGCTCGCATGGGGGTAGCCTCGACCCATTTTGTAAATTTGTCTGTTATTACTAATAACACGGTATTACCTTTCGTGGATCTAGGCAAGGGACCGACAAAATCCGCACAGATTATCTCCCACGGCTGCTCTGCTTGTCTTGAATACATTAAACCACTAGGTTTCTGTTGCGAGCTTTTGTACCGGTTACATACTTCGCATTTCCTAACGTACTTGCTTATGTCTCTAAACATGCCTGGCCAGTAGTATTTCTGTGCCATGCGTGATGTTGTTTTTGCGACGCCTAAATGGCCGGCCGTGATTGCGTCGTGGTTTTCTCTCAGTTTGTGGAGGCGGTCGGAATTCGGGACACATAACTTCCAGACGTATTCATTGGGCCTGGCTAAAGGCTGAAAATTTGTAAAACGGCGGAACAGCTGGCCATCCTCTATTTTGTATTCCGGGTGCGAAGTGGGATCCTGTGCGACTTGATTTTTCATCCTTTCCCACCAATCGAGTTTGACGTCGTTTATGGCTGCAAGCTTGTCTACCTCCGTGATCGGTAATGGGTCGCGAGACAATGCATCAGCCACCACATTCATCGCTCCTTTTCGGTAGTGAATCTCGAAATCATACTGTTGCAATTCCAAAGCCCAACGCGCCAATCTGCCTGATGGGTTCTCCAATGAATGTAACCACTTCAACGAGTGATGGTCGGTTATCACCTTAAAGTGATAACCTTCCAAATACGGACGCATTTTTCTAATGCCCCAGAGAACAGCCAAACATTCCTTTCAGTTGTCGCATATTTTTGCTCTTGCTCGGTAAGTGAGCGGCTGGCATAAGCTATAACTTTTTCGTGGCCTTCTATCGGTTGAGTCAAAACTATGCCCAAGCCAAAATTGCTGGCGTCGGTTTGTAGAGTAAAAGGGAGCTCGAAATTTGGGCATGATAAAATGGGCGCTGCGGTCAGTTTAGCCTTAAGCGATGCGAATGCGGATTGTTGGGACGGTCCCCATTCCCATTTAGCGTTCTTCTTTAGTAGTTGGGTCAGTGGTGTGGCTTCTAATGCAAAGTCTTTTATAAAGCGTCGATACCATGAGCAGATTCCCAAAATGCGACGTAGTTCCCGAATAGTGGTGGGAGCCTTCAGTTCTTGGACAGCGGAGATCTTATCATGGTCGGTGTGAATGCCATCTTTGGTAATAACATGTCCTAAGAACTTTAGACTTTCTCGGCCGAAGTTGCACTTCGCGTTATTTATTTTCAAATTCGCATTGCGTAACTTGTGGAACACTTCGGCTAGATGTTGAATATGCTCTTCGAAAGTACCACTGATCACAATTATGTCGTCCAAGTAAACGAACACATGGCTTAACATGTCTGCTCCGAAAACTGCGTCCATCGCCCTCTGGAATGTCGCCCCAGCTGAATGCAAACCACATGGCATGACATTCCACTCAAATAGGCCTCTGCCTGGAACAGTAAATGCAGTGTATTGGCGACAGCTCGGTTCCAACGCGATTTGCCAGTAACCTTGTTTTAAATCAATTGTTGACATGAACTTAGCTCCTTGCAACTTGTCTAAGATTGCGGCTATATACGGTAACGGATAGGCATCTTTATATGAAATTTCGTTCAACTGCCTAAAATCGACGCATACTCTCCATGTCCCCTCCTTCTTCTTCACCAAAACTATCGGTGAACTATAAGGGCTTTTTGACGGGCTTATCTTACCGGTCCGGAGTAGATCGTCGATTTCGTCGTTAATGACTTTCTGCATTGCGGGGTTGCGGGGGTAGTACCTCTGCTTGAAGGGTTCCTGGGTCTTAAGTTGAATGCGATGCGGAGGTACATGGGCCATCCCTTTTAATTCCTCAAACTTATGTAGTTCGGTCTTCAGAAACAGGTCGAGTCGCTCCTGTTGTTCGCTTGAAAGGTGTTGGGCAACTGAACATACGTCGGTGTCTTTGCATGGTCGTTTTCCGGTTATAGGTTTACTTCCTATAAACATTTGTAACCCGGCTTGTAACAGTAGGTCCATCCCGATTATGGCATCCTCATCGAGATTGGGCATGAATGTTACTTCCCCGGTAACGACATGGCCCTCTAGCGATAATGTAACCGTATAATGCTCCCAGGTCATAATTGGGTTACCGTTGGCTAAATGAATTGGCTGTTCCTCTTCACGCATTGGTACGCACCATGCCTTGAACCTTTCTCTCAAGGTTTGACCTATAAAAGTCTTTGTAGCCCCAGAATCAACTAGCGCATGATATTCTTCACTTTTTATTCGGAGTGTAATGAAATATCGAGGATCTTGAAATGGAGGTGCGGTGACGATAGCGACGGGGGTTCGGTGACATGCGCAATCTTTCGTTAATCTACCATCCACGCCACACCAGGAACAAAATAGCCTATATGGCCTACGGCAGTTGTCTTTACGATGCCCTCTCTGCTTACAGTTCCAGCAGTGCGTGTTGCGATCGTAAGGCGTCTCTGCAGGTGGACCGCGGGAACCGTGTGATGGCATTGCGGGTGGCGGTGGAGGGCGCGTGTTGCGTTCATCGTTCTTGATTGTTTCAAACTCTTCCGCCAGCAGTGCCAGCTCATCTAAGTTGGTAAAATCGTGTCTGCGTATATAATATCTATATTCTGGGCGCATATTATCGAAGATACGGTCGATGTTGTCTTCGATCCTGATGCGAGGGTGTTGCCTTATAAGGTACTGGGCGGACAGCAAATAGTCTTTAGCTTTTTCTCGAGGACCTTGACGCTTGCGAAATATTTCCTCCTCTAGCCTATGTAAATACCGGGCTGGCAAGAAATGGCGGATAAATGCTTCCTTAAATTCGGCCCAATTCGAAAGGCTGTCTCCTTTAATGCGGAGCCACTCCAGTGCGCTGCCTCTGAATATCTCCGGTAGTGCCCGCAAAATGTGATTCGGCGGGATATTATAACAATGGGTTAACTCAGATAATCTTTCAAGGAATTCCAACGGATTTCCCGTGGAATCGAATCTAAGTCCCCATTGCGAACGATATTCATTATCTCAGCCTCATAGCTCATAGTAATCCGGTCAGGCGACGAAGAAAATACAGGTGGAGGAGGTACGAACTGGCTGCGTAGCGCTTCTGTCGAAGTTGACTGCTGAGTTCCAGTGGCAACGGTTTGACTTGCCATTTCGTGGAGAACTGTCGTTGATTGGTCCGGCGCTGTCAACCTTACTTGTGCGGGCGGGAGCATTTTGCTTTTATCCGGCGGAGGTTCGGCTTCGTCGGCGTCGTTTCTCTTTGCCACGGTTTCTTCCCACTCTTGGCATAGATTTTGGGTAGACTTATTGGCTCGCATTTCCTTGAAATGTTGGCTAAGTCTTTTTCGGAGCGTTTGTACGTTGCCGGTGGTGTCTAAATTTCTCTCCGTTAAAACTTTGACTAGCTCAGTTTTATTGAGAAAACAGATGAACCCTAGATTTTTGTATGGGTTGAATTCGGCGGTGTCTTGCGGCTGGTCTTCGGATTCGGATGTGGACATGTTGCGGATCGGTGATAGGTGCGGTTGGTCACGGTACGATTTTTTTTCACGGTGGAACCTTTTTCTTTAAAGGTCCCTGCTCGGGCGCCAATTTGTGATGTTCTTTTGTTTTTCCCAGCTAAGGTAGGTCAGCGGGTCCAGGGTCTTCCGAGGAAAGAACAAGTAAAACTCGGTTTTTAAAGAAATTTAAGTTCAATTTTATTTATCGTAATAATGCGGTACAATGAACGGCGGATTCCTAGAGCGAACGGCGGCGGATGGGATTCAATCCCTAGCTCTAAGAATTTTAACGGAGTAATAGCTTAACTAGTCCCGACACGGTAAATGGGATTCAATCCCTAGTCGGCATAATACCTTAACTAAATACTCCAATGGGATAACTTCCCTAGCCCCAACAAGTACATGGGATTCAATCCCTAGTCGGGGCAATACAAACAATCTACGGTGGGATGATTTCCCTAGCCTCGACAGAATGGTGGGATTCAATCCCTAGTCTCGGCACTACACTTAACCTACGGTGGGATAATTTCCCTAGCCTCGACAGAATAGTGGGATTCAATCCCTAGTCTCGGCACTACCAATAACCTACGGTGGGATAATTTCCCTAGCCTCGACAGAATAGTGGGATTCAATCCCTGGTCTCGGCACTACCAATAACCTACGGTGGGATAATTTCCCTAGCCTCGACAGAAATAGTGGGATTCAATCCCTAGTCTCGGCACTACAAACGAAAGAAAAAAAATAACCAAAAATTAATTTGAGGCTTCAAAAGAAACCTCAGGATTACTTGTTTAACTATTAACTAAATCAAGCACCTACACGGTCGGAGACCGAAAGAAGTCTATATCACTCCTACTTGATAAATTTTGCGTAACAAGTAGGAGTGAACTGAAAGAATACAGAAAAGAAATACTCGTGCATTTGCACATGCGACCATGCGACCAACTTCTGTGCTGCTGCTTCTCTGCTTGTTGTTCGTCGTTCGTGTGGTTGTTGTTTTGCATACTCCGACTGTGTGCTTGTTGTTGCTTTTGTTTTCGTTTCTTGCTTCTATCGATGGTTGGTGTCGGTTGTTGTTTTTTTTCTTTTCGGTGCTTGTTGTTGGGATGATGGTTGGTGTCGGTTATTGTTTTATTTATATTTTCGGTGCTGGTTGCCGTTGTTGGTTTTAGTAACTTCGTTACAGTGTTTTAACCTATGAATTCTATGGTTGGTTGAGCCATTTGATGGACCTGACAAAGTTCAGTAGGCGATTGCCTGGGAGCTCAGATAGTTCTGCTAGTTCATTAAAGAAACAGTTGCCTAAAAATTTATACTTAGTTTGGCAGAGTGCTGGACAGTTGCATAAGAAGTGAGTCGTGTTTTCGTGCTCTTCTTCATTGCCGCAGCCTATACAAATGTCGTCTATGCTAAGCCTTATCTTCTTTTTGTGGTAGCCAAGTAGGTTTTGTCTCGTTATCACGCTTATGACTTATGAGGGATATAGAGACCGTTTTTTAAGAAGTAAAATCCTATCGGATTTTTTCTTGTCGCAATAAGGCCAGAGTTTCCTAGTGTTACCGCAGGTTTCTAGTATAGGTTCCATTTATCATTTGCGTTTTGAATGATATTTTTACTAATGTTTCATTTTAATTCGCATTGAGGGATTCTGATGTTATGGTCTATGAGAGAGGGATCAAGTACTGAGCCTTCTCTTGCAGGCTCATCCGCTTTTTCGTTTCCCGGCACACCACTGTGACCGGGAACCCAGCAGAGTCTTACGTGATGCTGCATACCAAGAACCTTTAGATCTTCGCGACAGCAAGAAACAAGCTTTGACTTGATTTGCGTGGCAGAGACCGGTAAAGTTCGATTCAATAGTGTAAGAGACACTGTTTTCCCAATCTTCTCTATTGGGGAAGCTGGTAATAAAGGTTTTATTGAAGTCTAAATAAGATGTTGTACAAACGTTGTTGCCAACGTATTTTGTAAGAATCGTGGTATGGCCGTGTTGACTAGTTCTCCAGATGTTGGTTTCACTAAGTCAAAGAGCGCTGTTTGCTGCCGATTCTTGTACAAATAAGTCTATAAGGGTGAGATTTAGGATCGCTTCGAGACCAGCAGTTGGTGTAGTCATATCACCCCCGTAGTGCTAACGCATGTCATTCCTTGTACTTTGGTAAGGGTTTTTAAGTTCGTGGATTTCTCCAGAGCTTGCACTCAAACCTAACAATGGCTGTGTACATCCACATGATTATCTTAGGATTTGGCCTCCAATTTCTTCCCAGAATCCTATTACACGAGTAGAGTGTAATCATTGCTTTCTTGTATCTTTCTTGTATGTTTAGACCCCAGCTGAGTTTCTTATCCAAGATAACTCCAAGGTATCTTGCTTTTTCTGAAATTATAAGTGGGGTGTTATCAGTTTTTGGTATTTCAAAAGAAGGTATTTTCTTTCTACCGGTTCTATTTTCAGATGATTACTTTAAGACCGCATTTCTTGGTCCAGTTACTGACAGTGGTCAGGTATTTACCTGTCGCCAGAAGCGCTAAGTCATCGGCATGTGCTATAACTCTGACACCACTGTTCTTGAGTTTGATGAGAATTTCATTCATCACCAAAGTCCAGAGAAGAGGTGAGAGGATTCCGCCTTGTGGAGATGTGTACATCTTTATATCAGAATTATCTAGTTCACAATGGATTTGCTACTTTTCAGAATACACATGACCCATTTCATAAGTGTGGGTTCTATTTTAAGATCAGTGAGCGCTTTTTCAATGGCACTGTTGTGAACATTGTTGAATGCTCCTTCGATATCAAGAAAATATGCAAGGGTGTATGTATTGTTTTACCGAGCAAATTCTCTATTCTTACTGCACAATGTAGGGCTGTTTCTACACTTCTGCCTTTTGTATAGGTGTGCTGAAATGGTGATATAGCGTCCGGCTTTAGGTAGCTGCGGATATGCATATCGATTAATCTCTCAAGTGTTTTGAGTGGAAAAGAGCTTAGACTGATAGGTCTGAAGTCTTTTGGTTCTGTGTGACTGGGCTTGCCACCTTTTGGTATGAAGACGACTTTGACTTCACGCCATGTCTTCGGAACATATCCTTACTTTAAGCTGTTATGGAATATGTTCATCAGATGTGGAGTAATGATATCACTGCTTTCTTGCAGCATCAAGGGGAATTCTAGAAGTACTAAGAATCGCAGTTAAAAACAAACAAAGTGGCAGACATCCGATTAATGTTTTTCAAATATCAATCTTCCATGAAGTTTGAAATTGAAACGATAGATTTGCGGAGTTGCATAAAATAGTTTGCAGGAACTTGTTCTTTCAATAATTTTTTTTTATCTGAAAGTCGGCAATTAAGGGTTATCAACATGTCAACATAATACCTTTTAAAATATTCCATGACTAACGCAAAACTATCAAAGTATACTGTAACTTCTTGTCAACCAACATACAACAAGAATGTCAAATCAATCTATTCAAAGTCCGCAACCATTAGTTTGCCTTCATACCGAGTTCTTATTGCAGAAACCTATTGCTTCAAAAGTCTACAAGACAGATTAAGCAAGTTGGTAGTGTACCTACCAACTGCAAAGTCCAGCACCAGCAGCAACTTTGACAGCAATAAATACTGTTTAAGACACGTCACTTGGTTAAATTATTCGTACACTCTAATTCACGATGAAATGAAGCCGCTTTTCAGCTAGAATTTCCGTCCAAGAGTTACGCCACAGCACTGCGCGCTCACCGCCCGTCACCGCACCGTGACATAATTTGCTAATTTTGAGCTAAAAAGATCCGCGTTCTGTGCGACTGCCATGGCGATAGCGGCGGCGGCGGCGGCAGCGCTCAATTAGTTCTCGCGCTAGTCAACTACAACTTGACTTGTAATATGCACACAAGCCAAAGCCTGCTCAGATCAGTTCAATGAATGTTTACAGATTCCAATGATTCCTATAGTGCTTGCGCCCATTAGCAAAGCTGCAATTGTTCTGCATGCTGAATCTGATTGCCGTAAGGAGACACTTGTCTCCTACAAATAGGGGAGAAGTATAATATGTCCCTCACTGCACCTTCATTCCCAGTTTGTTGATTCAAGTCCAATGCAATTGCAAATTAAAATAAATAAAATAAAGTCAGTCAGGACCGTAAACGATCACTGGTGACAACGGCTACGACCGATGAGGACCGACGGACGAGTATCAAGTCACCTCTCCAGTCTCCAATAATCATTGCATTGGACCGAAACAGATACCAGAAACCCAAAGTGAAAAATAAAGACGAACAAAAAAACAACCATATTAGTATGACTCACCCTGTTGAAAGTAGTTCGCTTTTCGAACGTAAACACACACCAGCGCCATTAGCTGAAGCTGCGATAACCGCTGTCTCGTTGACTGTGGCAGCGGTAGTAAATCTCTGAGGTTGGCTATCTCCGCATTGATTAGATCCCGCCGTAGTTTGGATGCACCTTTTGTTGATTTATTCGCGTCGAATCTGTGAAAAACAAAAACAAAGAAAAGAGACGAGAACTCTCATTAAAGGAATGTGATGCAGGGATGAAAAATCGTCTTTCAGCATTGTATCGAAATTAAAATAAAAAGTGTATCGAATTATACTTTAATTGTACGTTAATTTTCCTTCTTTTTTTTTTGTTTAAATAAATCTACAATCTAAATAAATTTAAAAGCTGCAAAACTTTATAAGACTATGTTCTACTTTGTAAGCGATTTTGAAATAAACAATACAATACAACCGATCGAAACGCTCCCAAGTAAGCAAGTTACCTATAATGGAAGGATGTTACGGACGGCTCCGCCCGCACCGTTTGCGTTCATTATAGTTTTGGCTTTATTGAGGATTCTTTTTCATAGTTAAAACATAAATATCTAGCCGACCAAGATGGTCATGTCGTTTTCAATTTTCTCGGCTTCATCAACAATTTTTGCTCAATACAAACTTATGCAATAATTGGCTATCTCGGCTTGTAACTAGGTGGCGCTAGATTCGAATGCCAGATAGATTATACCTGTCAAATTAATATACAAAGGGCCGACCGACCGCGACGCCATCCAGTTCCGATCAACAAAGCTTTGGGCGTCCTGGTCTACGCCATCCTTCCAGCCTAAATTTGGTCTGCCGCGCTTTATCCTACTAAGAATTGTACTGCAAAGGACTTTCCGGGTCGGAGTTAGTTGTCCATCGGAGTCTACCAAGCTTAATTTTTGCCATCAAGACTGCTTCGTGGAAGATTTGATACACCTCGTGGTTATATCGTCTCCGGAATCGTCCTTCCTCAAAACGGAACCAAATATTCTCCGTCTTTTCTCTCGAACGCGGCTAAGGGTTCAGAGTACCTTTGGCTAAGCATTGAGATCTCGGATCCGTAAGTGAGTATTGGTAAGACTATCGTCTTATACAGTATAGCAGTTTTGAAGTATTAGTAAGATTTTTGGATTTAAAGAGTCTACTTGAGAGGCAAACGTAGATTCTGTTGGTTTTGAACAGCCGCCCGCATATTTTTTTGTTTCCATATTGTTATCGGCTGCTACTTCTGACCCAAGGTAATTGGAGGATCGCACTTCTTCGAATTCGTGCTCCTCTATATTAATAGTTGTTCTTCTACTTTTTCCAACGTTTTCAGCAGTCGGCGGCGCCACCATGTACTTAAATTTTCCCTCATTTATAAGCAGTACTAAGATTTTTGCCGCCTGCTCGCTCTGCATAAATGAGGATTGTACAGCTTGTGGCTTGTGGGTTCCTTCCAAAGTTTTCAATGTCGTCTGTGTATGCCAATAATTGGGTGGATTTGATGACGATAGTAGTGCTGGTGAATCTAATTTATGACAAATAGCTGTACTTGCAGTGTTACCCGCGATAACCGGGATAAAAAGTAGTCTATATGATTTTCTGACCCCTTAACTATCACTACCTATGCAATGTGTCAATCCTTTGCTCTATGAAAAATTAGAAGAATATGTGTACAAAGTTTCATGATGATCGCTTTAGTATCTAGTTTTTGCGTGACGCTCTGACACCGCATGGGCTTTCACATGTTCATTTATAGTAGAAATTACACCTTATTTCTCCATGTTGTTTTCAAAGCATCACAAAACCAAATGAAACATTGAGCACGGAATGAAAACAAATGAGAATGAAAACGAATAAGATTGATGACGCCTACCTACGGCTTACATGTTACATCGTTACTTAACGTCCCATTCAGTGACATTTAAACGCGTTGCGAAACTAGCAGTTTTGTTAGTGCGTTAAGAAAAAGGATACTTGGTGATATGAATTTTTGTAAAAATATTCATGATTTAGCAGAATACCTATTACATCAAGTGAAAGACTGGAAGTGCATAATTGTATTGAATTTAGTAAAAGTGTATTAGTGTACTTAAGGAGAGGCAATAGTATCGAAAAAAGTACAATGGTATCGACTTTTGCAACCCAGATGTGATGTGTTTTAATGGGCAGTTGTGCAGGCAAGGGAAGAGTTAAGTTGGGTGTCGATGTATTAAGTATCTCTGTAAATGTAAAAGCTGTAGGAATTCGGGCGCTTATACAGCTTTGTTGAATTTAATGAAGCAGTTAAACGCATTACAATTTTGTTAACAACGACACTTTGTGTGTCCATAAAGTTCAGCTCAATTTTGAATATCTAATGGTTTTTGACTCATGAAATAACTCTTTTAAAGTAGAGGTGATATCGATATGTATTGGCTATGGGTATATGTATATCACAAGTTTTGAAAGGACAAGTTTTTTTTTCAATATGTGACTACATTTTGCTGCAATTCTAATTGCGCCTTTATCAGGGAAATAAACGAGTAGATTGAATAAAAATACACAACAAAATATGCGTAAGGCAATTTAAACGTTTACGACTTGTGTCTGAGGCAAACATTCAATCTGTTAAGAGTTAAAGATTATAATGTTTCTTATTGTTATTTTTCTTATTGTTCATATTCGCTCATTCGAGCAAGGCGTCCAGCCCACTGAAGTCTACCAAGCTTAATTTTTGTGATCAAGTCTGTAGATTTCGTGGTTATATCGTGTCCGGAATCTTCCTTCCACCCAAACGTTAGACTATTCTTTCGAATGCCGCTAAGAGTTCAGGTCTCAGGGTGACTTCGGCTAAGTACCCAAATTTCGGATCCGTCCATCGTGGTGAAGGTAAGATTTTTGGATTTAAATAACCTTGAGAGACTAAAGTAGGTTCTGTTGGCTTTGAACAGCCGACAGCGTATTTCTTCTTCCATATTGAATTGCGACGATTCGACGAAGCTTAAGTTGAATTGATTAAATAAGAATAATGCGAAACACCAATGAAAATTAAAAACATAAATTATTTTCAGCAATTTCATAGATTCGCGAGGGGTCACTTGTCTGTCACTTCAATGAATTAGTTTGCAAACTTTGTGTCTGTTAGGTGTTAAGATACGCATGAGAAAGAACAATTTTTTAAACGATTAATAAGAGTGATAGTAGTGGAGTCAATGATACTCAAAAAAGGGCGTTTTCAGAAAGTCCTCAGCAACAGCTCGGATTTGCTAAAAAAAAAATTAAAATTTTTTTGTATTTATATTGTTTAAAATCTGAAACATTTCATTTGGGGGAAATAATTGCTTATATTGTTTAAACAATTTTTATATTGTTTATAAAGGGTGATCCAAAACCGATGTTTTTGGTAATTGGAGTGTAGGTATAGGTTGCATTAAGACAAGAAAAAAATCATATGAAAAGGGGGTCTGTTGTGTCCCGTTTAGCCAGGAGGGGCGATCTTATAACTAGTTGTCTTAGTTTTTTTCAAAAAAATATTAAAAATCAACGGCTTTGTCCATAATGCCGTGTTACACCTTCTCGCAAAGCTAAAAAATGTTTCTTTCATTTTGCATTTAAGACTGGGTTTCCTTTTTTCTTGAACTCCGAGTTCGTGTAAAAGCATGCACGAGTGTTAGTGAATATTTCCCTTTCTTTTTTTTATTTCCGTCTCACATAGCCACTTGAAATTTCTAGTTTTCTAGTTTTTGTTTTTTTTTCTCACTCAGAATTCAGTTTTAGTGAGCGATATGTAAAAAATGAGTTTCGCTTACGAAGGTCCAAAAAATAGGGATGAAAAAAAGAGGTATTTTCGCATGTATCTATTTACTATGTGGAATTATGGACTGTGGTGTGGACATACACAAAAATGCATCTACATTCTACATATGTACGTATTATGTTATGTGCACTTAGAGTAGGAGTAGCATTCATGAATTGTTGTTTTTCTTCTTTCTACGCAAATTTTGTAATTTGGGATTATGATGGTTTTGAGTTTTGCTGACATTTGTGTTCGAATTGTTTCTCTTTTGGGGTCCTGACGAACGATTTTAATTTTTCTTTGGTTTCATCTTTATATTTATCTATAAAAAGACGAAGAGGTACTTTTTGACAAGCTATGAACAATTAAAAAAGTTCAAGACGATATTTTGATCAAAGATGATTTTACGATGATAGAAAAATCAAAAAAGTGATTGCCTCAATTCTGTCTTTCCTTGGGTATTTAGGCAAAAGTTACCCGATTGTCTTCAACTACTACGATTGTTCTTTAACCGATTTGGGTCACGGATGGGAGATTATTTGTTTTTTTTTTTTTAAATAGGCAAAAAATTACTCAAACTATAAAAAATTTTTATTATTCCCAAATGCATTGGGGTTTATTTTCTTAAGGTTTCAAGGAATATAATATTGACATTGCCTTTTCACAGTACTTCGCGCATGAATGTAACGAACTACAGACACATAGCAGCACTGGCGACTGAGGCCATCGGCTGATGAATATAATATAATATAATAAAATTTATTTTTCTAAACCTACCTACACCTGCAAGTAATAATATTATGAAGAAAAATGATTCCAAGGAATCAAAAATTATTTTTTGTCATCTAGTTATCTTACAAAACAAGATTAGGTCAAGATTAGACACTAGATTGATTTTTATAATTCTATAAAACAAAGAATTCGCAAGAATTCGATTTGAAATACAATAAAATAACCATAATTCAAATCATCGGCTTGTTCTTCTTCAAAAAAGAATATAACGATCCCACCAGCACAGCATAGAGAAACGATAGGAAAAAAATGTCATTGCTACAAAAACAAAAGCAAAACAAAAACAAAAAAGAAACAAAACCCTTTACTAATCCTAAGAAATGGCACACACCACCACGAAAAAAGATCGTTTCCTCATTGCGTAACAGGATTTTACTTCTCAAGCCCTTCCACATAGAGAATATTATTACCTTGCCCTTGCACTTGACTCATTTTCAAAAAATATAAAATACGCGCATTCACATACATATTCGAAATGTATGCCTGCCAATATGACAAATGTAGGGAGGTATTCAAAACAACTTTTTCATCGAATACCTACAAAGTACATAGTAAGTGATCACAATTGCCTATCTACATTTATATGTCTGCATATGATAAACATTCCAGAAGTATAAAAAAATTAATTTTCATTCTCAAACGAATTCTATGAGAACGTTTGGTATGAACATTTTTTTCTCTATCCTATAAAAATAAAACGAAGGAGAAGAGAATGAAATATAAAACAACGCCACCTAGTTCAGTTCATTTGAACTGAGTACCTTAGTGTGTGTGAGCAAACGCGATTTTTCTTGTAAAAATCTAAAAAAAATACCCATTTTCGAATATTAATATAAAATAAACGGGATATCGTAAAATTATTTTAATTTCTGATTTCTATATAAAAAATATGAAAAAAAATTAAAAAAATATTTTTGAAAATATTGTTTGCTGCATTCTCCTCATAATTGATACACAAATATTGACTTTTTTAAATGCATTTTTAAATATGTTTTCATTTTTTTCTTTTATTTCTAAAAACGTTACTGAGTCGCAGAGATGTTCAATTTTCATAAAAAAATACTTTTGTTGTTGAGTCAAACTAAATGGGGCTGGAATCTTGTTCGCCGTAGAATATTCTAAGAAAAACATGCATTTTTTTACTTCGCACTTCAAAAAAATCTAGTAAAATATTTTATAAAAAAATAAAAAAAATATTGTGATATTATGTATATTTCGACAATATAAAAAAAATATTTTCAATTTTTTATCTTTTCTAATTTAGAAATTATTCCAAATAAATCAGACCTACTTTTGCTAAATTTCCCCCATTTTTCGTGATTTTGTTAATTTTTTTTGACGAAACTGGACAAAATATTAAAAAAAAGGCCACGTTACTGAGTGGTGAGACATTTTAAGAATAGATAAAAAATATAAAAAGAATAAAAAATAAGTTTTTAAGGCAACAAAACTTTTCCCCTGCAAACGTCTCCAAAAATTTCATAATTTTTCGTTACGCATGACCATTTTGGGATGAAATATATTTTTAATATTTTTTTTAGCTAAATAATTTCTTAGCTTATTAAATGTATAATCTATACCCGTTGATTTCATTTAAATATTCGGAATATTTTGGGAGCTACACAGTTTTACGCAAAAGACCAACGAAATTTTCAATGGGAAACCTAGCCTTAAATGAAACTGTTTTTAGGAATGGCTTTCGAAAAATTCATCTTCAAAGTGAAAATATTGAAATTTTTAACTTTTTTTCAACTTCGAACTAATTTTTTTCGAAATTTTATGCAATTAAGTACTAACTTCTTTCACAATTAAATGCGGTTACAAGTTCTAAGGGAGATCCAGAAAACAGCATGCCTAAATGTCTTTTTGTTTTCGAGAAAATAAGAAAAACCAAAAAAAAAACTTAGAAAATTTGGATGATATTTTGTTCTATTTATTCGAAAAAATAATACTTGCAAGTAATTTTGTAAATTTTTTTCTGAGTGTTTTTAGTTTTTTCTTAATTTCTTGAAAACGAGAAGACATTAAGGAATGCGGTTTTCTGGATCGCACTGAGAACTTGTAGGTTAGGTTAGGTTTAGGGACTGACAGTTGATGTCATTACCGTCACACTTAGATCAATACAGATCCATTGTGATACCCGCGAGTATTGCTACTCAAGCTAATATGAAAAACCTATGTGTTCAGTTAGTCAAGCCATTTAGAGGCCTTGACGAAGTTCAGGATGCTAGTACCTGGAGTACTAGAGAGTTCTTCTAAATCCTCAAAGAAAAAGTTGCCAAGCATTTTCTTCCTTTGATTGGAAAGTGCCGGACAGTGACACAGAAAGTGCGAAGTATCTTCATGCACCTCCTCGTCTCCGCATCCTCTGCATAGATCATCTGAATTGATTCTCATCTTCTTCATATGATAACCTAACAGATTATGTCCAGTGATTATGCTTACAAGAGATCGAAGTGATCTCTTGTGTAGTTGCATAATTTTTTCCGTTCTTTGTTTGTTAAAACAAGGCCAGATCTTTCTTGTTCTGCCGCAGGTGTCAAGAAGGTTCCACCTTTCATCGGCCTTGATAGTTATTCTTTTTGAGATTTCCTGTTTTAAATAACAGGTAGGGGTGCTAACTAGCTGAGCTTGGCTTACGTCAAGCATTGACCCTAATCTTGCTAATTCATCGGCTTTCTCATTGCCTAGTATATCGCTGTGGCCCGGGACCCAGCAGAGTCTAATGTTGTGCTGTGCGCCAAGAACCTTAAGCTCTTCGCGGCAGCATGAAACAAGCTTTGATTTTACCTCAGTTGCAGTAATCGCTTTTATTGCCGCTTGGCTATCAATGTAAAAGGTGATATCAGCTCGTGGTATCGCCATCATTGATACCTTTTTAGCAGCTGTTGTCACTGCCAGGACCTCCGCTTGGAAGACGCTACTGTAGTCTGGAAGCCTAAGCGAGGCGGCTAACTTGAGAGATTCGGAATAGAAGCCTGCTCCTACACCAGTGTCCATTTTAGAGCCATCAGTATAGATAGCTATTGACGACTCACTGGAGTACGGTATATTATCTATCCATTCCTCTCTGCTTGGGAAGGCAGTCTGGAATGGTTTGTGAAAAACAAGCTCGGGTGTTTTATAGTCCGTTGTAGTACTATGACCCATAACTTTATCGAGGATCTGGGCATGTCCTATGGAACTATTTTTCCAGATTTTAGTTTGACTAAGTCTCAGGGCACTTTTGGCCGCAGATTCTTGAACAAAGAGGTCTAAGGGGATAAGATCGAGTATAACTTCCAATCCCGCAGTTGGAGTGGATCTCATTGCCCCCGTAATGCCAGTGCACGCCAGTCTTTGAACTTTTGTCAAAGTTTTCAGGTTCGTGCTCTTTTCTAAAGCTTTCCACCATACCAAATTACCGTAGGTTAGTATTGGTCTAATTATTGCCGAATACATCCATCTGATAATTTTTGGGTTTGGTCCCCAGGTTTTCCCGAAAATTCTATTGCAGGAGTAAAAGGCTGTCGATGCCTTTTTGAATCTATCTTTGATGTTCAAGCCCCAGTTTAGTTTTTTATCCAGGATCACACCGAGATACTTTGCGTGATCGGAGATCTTAAGAGGGCAGCCTTCAATTGAAGGCATTTTAAAATCAGGTATTTTACGTTTGTTAGTAAATAGCACTAGTTCTGTTTTAGCCGGATTGACCGTCAGCCCACAGTCCTTAGTCCATTTGCTTACCAACGAGAGGGCGTATTCTGTTTGTTCACTAAAAGTGGGTAGGAACCTGCCAGTCGCTAGTAATGCAAGATCATCAGCGTAGGCTACTATCCTTACTCCACTTGATTTCAGTTTAGAGAGTATGCCGTTCATGACAAGAACCCAGAGTAGCGGTGAGAGAACTCCACCCTGAGGGGTGCCCCTGGATGTGGTTACTCTCACCCTTTCCTCCGCTAGTTCAGAGTTAATCTGTCTCTTTCTGAGCATACACATTATCCACTGCGTTATTGCCTTTTCGACTTTATGGTCGTCCAAGGCTTGCTTCACTGTTTCGTTCTTCACGTTATTGAAGGCTCCCTCAATATCCAAGAACGTTGCAAGGGTGTATTCCTTGTCATTCAGTGATTTTTCTATGACGCTGACAACACTGTGCAATGCCGTTTCAACGCTTTTTCCTTTAATGTATGCATGTTGAAATTCCGATATACAGTCCGGTTTCAGGGTGCTTCGGATGTGTATATCAATTAGCCTTTCAAACGTTTTCAAAATAAACGATGTTAGACTAATGGGTCTAAAGTCTTTGGCCTCCGTATGGCTAGGTTTACCAGCCTTAGGGATGAAAACTACCTTTACCTCACGCCACGATAAGGGAACATACCCCCATTGAAGTGAGAACTTGTAACCGTATTTAACTGTGAACAAAAAAAACATAGTACTTGACTACATAAAATTTTGAAAAAATTAGTTCGAAGTTAAAAAAAAAGTTGAAAATTTCGATATTTTCACTTTGAATATGAATTTTTCAAAAACTATTCCTGAAAACAGTTTTATTTAGATGCGAAACAAAAGAGGCATTTCTTAGCTTTGCTTTGCAAGAAGGTATACTACGGCATTATGAACAAAGCCATTGATTTTTAATATTTGTTTGAAAAATAGGCTTTTTTTGTTATAAGATCGCCCCTCCCGGCTAAACGGGGGACAATAGACCCCCCCCCCTAACGTATGATTTTTGTCTTGTCTTAATGCAACCTATACACTCCAATTACCAAAAACATCGGTTTTTGATCATCCTTTATAAACAATATAAAAATTGTTTAAACAATATAAGCAATTATTTCCCCCAAATGAAATGTTTCAGATTTTAAACAATATAAAAAACAAAAAATTTGAAAAAAAAATTCCAAATCCGAGCTGTTTCTGAGGACTTTCTGAAAAAAAGCTTCATTGACTCCACTATAGGTACATAACAGACTTTTGAAGGTCTGATACATACTGATAGTGGCTGCTGATATACATTAAATAAGCCAGTGAATAGAAGGGTTGAAAGTAAGGAAATTTCTTCTCACTATTCAAACCATTTACCACTACTGTCAATGGAAAAACTGACGGAATTCATTTCATAAGGGAGAATATAGGAATTTTAAGTTTTGGGGGAAGAAAAAAGCAAAACAAATAAATTTGCCAAGTGGTATCAAGGCACTCAGGAGGCTGATAAAAAACGATACGACAAAATAAGAATAATTTCAGTGATATTTTGAAAAAAAAAATACTGTCTGATACAGCACATTTCAGTCCCTCTATTATTATTATTATTATAAATTCCTTATTAAAGTTCTCGATATTTTACAAGATTTTATATTTTTCTAAGAATGATTGCATGGCAAAATTTGCCGTCTGCCTCGATTGACTTATTTCGAGATTTGTTACAAAATGGAAAAAGTTAAAGTTAAAGAAAACATAATTTTAGAAAAATTAGAATAAAAAATAGATTGTTGCGTGAATTCATTTAAACAATAAGAATATATAAAATTAATAAATTGAATTTCATAATATACAGAGCCTACACTTTCGATTTCATTAATCAGTCTAAAAAACTGCTACGATACCCTAAGGCATGAGGGGCCGAATTGAAGCGGTGATTCGGTCAACGAGTGAGTGAGTCTCATCAGTGATCGAACGAACGAGTAACCACTTTGGGATGATGGCATTCGATTGGTCACGTATCGTTTGGGAATTAAAAATTGTAGTAGTCTTTATTCTACTACATCGAGTCTCTGTTTATTTTGAACGAGTCTTGAGTGTTTTGACAGGTAAAATTTGCATTTATAGGGTGCCTCAGTAAGAGTGCACTTTTTCATTTTAAAATAAAAAGTTTTTTTATGACAGAGTTGTGATTTTTTTTTATAGTATTGTAAAGAAGATATGTTCCGATTAAGTATGGAATAAAAAATACGGCAAATGGACCCGGCTCTGATGACCGGCCAGTACTCTTTTCATGAAATTTTCAATGACTTTTGTGGCTGTATATCGCCGTTGACACGTTGGAATTTCTTTTTGAGTTCAGAAATTGTTTCTGGTTTATTCACATAAGCCCGAGATTTCACAAAAACCCAAAGAAAATAAACGCACGGCGTTAAACCGAACGATCTTGGTGGCCAGTTGACATAAGAATTTCGTGAGATAATGCGTTCTGAAAATCGTTGCTGCAATAAGTCGATTGTTTCATGCGCGGGTTGGCAGGTTGTGTCGTGCTGCTAAAACCACATGTTGTCCAAATTCATGCCGTTCAATTAAGGCCACAAGAAATCCGTTATCATATTCCTGTAACGAATGCCGTTCACAGTCACTTTTGTTGTGTAATGAGTTTTCACAATTATTATAACGCGTTGTTCTTTCAAGAAGAGCTCCATTTTTAATAATCGAAATAAACAGAGGTGTCAATTTAATTTCAGCGTTGTAACCTTGTAACTGGCATGAAAAAAAATATTCCAATTTTTAGAAGTGCACTCTTATGAGACACCCTATACATCTTTTCAAATAAATAACAAAACAGTGAAACGAAATGGATAATTCTCATTTATTTCGGCCATCTATTTTTTTGCTGGCTATTTAATGTCCTTAAGTTTGACCTAAAAAGATTATTGGTTAAAATTTTCATAATAAATAAATCAAACAAATAATATTTACACATTTTCCTCCTATCCGTGAGCTCTTTATGTATCGAATGGAATTCAGTTCGATAACTGAAGACAGAATTCAAAATTATTGTACTAGTTGCTCGATAGGTAACTCGATAACGTGAGAGGTAGTGCCAAATGCACACAATTCAGTCACGTATTATTCGATCACTGATGCCGTGATTCGACCCCTGTTTTGTATCTTCAAGTGTAAGAAAGCTCTTCAAAAAATAAAGCCTGCGCTGGGGTCCATTTTCACCGAGTACGATTGCAATTACGGTTGCTAGTCGTATCGGCACTTAATTAGAAATTATTTGTAATAAATAAAATAAAAAAAGTGATGGCGATACGAATATCAGGAAGATAAGAGTTATGGACTGCTTAATGCAAGCAGGTACAAAATGGATAAACAAAATAATTTAAAATTTTACAAAAAGTAAAAAAAGAAAAAATGCAAAATTTTAAAATCAAAAATTTTAAAATTTTAAAATCAAAAATTTAAAAAACAAAACAAAAAAGGAAATAAGCGTGTAGAAGACACTTGTCAAGTTCGTAGAAAGAAAATAAAATAAAAAAAAAGAAAAAAAAGAGTCAGTTTCTCTCTACTACATATACGAATTTATTTATTTTTTTAGTTGTTTAAGGAAGTACAGTATAAAAGCTTCTTTTGTGTGATCTTGCTATGGTTGAAATCAAAAATATTAGAGTTTTCGTTAAGCTTTCGTAACATTCTCGTTATTGGTTCATTACTTCCATAATCAGTTCTGTGCTGAGCTTGATGAAATTGGGGAACTGATCTTAGAAAATGCGTGTTAACGTTAATACCCATTGCGTCAAGGAGGGTGGAAGATTCTGTAGCACCGGATAGAATTTGGTGTACGAAAATAATATCGGCAACTTCACGACGTTTTTCTAGAGATTGTAAGTTTATAAGACGCAAACGTTCTTGATACGGCGGTAAGTTGAAATTGTCAACCCATGAAAGTCCTCTTAAGGCGAAACGGAGGAATCTGCGTTGTATTGCTTCAATTCTCTTTATATGGACTTGGTGATAAGGGGACCATACTTGGCTGGCGTATTCCAGTAGAGGTCTTACAAACGTGGTATAAAGAGATTTCGTAACATAAGGATCCGAAAATTCCTTAGACCAACGTTTGACGAAACCTAAAGCAGAATTAGCTCTGGCTACGATATTGTCATAGTGAGTCCTAAAGTTAAGCTCACTATCACAAATAACACCTAAATCTCGGATAGTTGTTACTCTGTGAACAATACATTCGTTGATATAATAGTCCCGTGTTTGCTGACGGAAACGTTTACGGGAATATGTGATTGTTTGGCATTTGGAAACATTAAGTTCTAAATTGTTTTTTTGACACCAAACATAGAAATTGTTTAAATCGGCCTGCAGGGGTAAAGCATCATCGGTTGAATAAATCATTCTAAAGATTTTCATGTCATCTGCGTACATTGAAACTTGGGAATTTTCAATCAAAGATTCTACGTCATTAATAGTCAGAATAAAAATAATAGGGCCTAGATGACTACCTTGAGGGACCCCCGATTTCGCAGTAAATGGTTCTGATATTGAAGATCTAAATAAAACGCGATATTTACGGTCGGATAGGTATGATTCCATCCACTCAATGAAAACAGGAGGGCATCCAAGAGCCTTTAACTTGAAAGATATAATATTGTGGGATATTTTATCGAACGCCTTGCTAAAGTCCGTAGCAATAACATCAACTTCTTTTTTACTTTCTTTTGAGTTTAATGCATAAGAAACAAATTCAGTTAAATTTGTGGTCGTTGATTTCCCTTTAAGGAACCCATGTTGTTTGGGCGAAAATAAAGATTTGCAATGAAAATACATGGTGTCGAAGATAATACTCTCGAATAATTTTGGAATGCAGGATAATTTGGCAATTGGCCTGTAGTTAGAAATATCTGATTTACAGCCTTTCTTGTGAATAGGTATTATAAAAGAATCTTTCCACATAAATGGAAAAAATCTTTGAGAAAGAGATTTTTGAAAAAGAGTGGTAAGAGGCTGGGCCAAATTGACTACACACTTCTTTAATACAATTGCAGGTAAACCATCAGGCCCCGAAGAGAAATCATCTTTAAGTTTACTTATTTTGTTAACCACATTGTCAACAGTAATGTTGATCGATACCAATGATGTTTGGTTACAATTGCTCAAATAAGTGAAATAGTCAGCATCAGGTACAAAATTACTGTCGGAAAAAGCAAGACTAAAGAAATTAGCAAATAAATTAGTTATAATTTTTGAGTCATTAGAAGAGTGATCTAAATAATTAAGGGTATTAGGATATCCATCCGACTTTTTTTTAACGTTGATGAATTGCCAAAAGCGTTTGGGATCTGAGATAATATCAAATTGCATTTGATTGATATATGCATCATAGAGGAGTTTAGAGAGAGCAGAGAATTCGTTGTACACTTCTAAATAGGAGGAATAGTCTGTTTCTGATTTAGATCTTAAATATTTTTTCCATAAATTATTTCGAGAGTTGCGGAGTGTACGAAGTTCTCTTGAATACCATGGAGGTGATGGTGAGGTACAGTGGCGTAGATAGCTTTTCGCTATGGGGGGGGATGGATCTAGTTCGCTCATTTTTACTTCCGAAATCTATACTAATATATAAAGCTGAAGAGTTTGTTTGTTTGTTCGAACGCGCTCATCTCAGAAACTACTGGTTCGAATTGTAATTGAGTTGGATAGTCGAGGAAGGTTTTAGGCTACATAATATTAAGCTACGACCAATAGGAGCGAAGAATCAGTGTAAAATGTGGAAAAAAACGGCAAGAAAGTATTATTTTTTTTTTTTGAACGCGCTGATCTCAGGAACTGCTAAATCAAATTGAAAAATTCTTTTTGTGTTGAATAGTCCAATTATCCAGAAAGGCTTTAAGCTATACAAAGTTTCGCTGCGAATAATAATCGAAAAGCTTCAGTTAAAAGTCTTACTTACTAAAACGGGGAAAGTAATACATATTTGAAGGCTTCGAGTTAAGAAGAATTTTGAATTAGGGCGAGTCGACTAATACACAATTTTAAAATAACTTTGCAATCAAATTCACGCGCATGATGCACAAGACGCACCTCTGGCCGGGGCACGAGGGAGAGACGGACGAAGTCGCGGGCAACTGCTAGTATAGAATATATGAAAAGTTTTGGATGTTTGTCTGTCATGCTGTAAACGCACCTGCAACTTTAACGACTGGTCCGATTGACTTAAAACTTGAAAATTTGAGGTGTGAGCGAGGTCGCTGTGGTCTTTTTTTTATTTTTTATTTTTAAGATCAAAATTAAGGGAAGCCACCATACAATTTTTTTTGGCCAAAAACCAAAAGTTTCAATTTTCTCAAAAACGATTTTTTTTAACTTCCTCCAAAATACAAAAAAAAAAATTAAAATTTGTTTTTTGTATTTTTTAAAAACCTTTTTAAACTTATTTAAAAATTCTATATCTCGAAATCGGATCAATATTTAAAATCGAAATTCACTAACAAAATGCAAATTCACATATTCTTGAACGCTGCATACTCAAATTAATTTTAGGAAATTTTCGAAAAATTTTATATATAAAAAATTAATTTAAAAAAAAAACCACTCCAAATAACTCGCAAAATTACGACGAATGATTGTCAATCTGCCGCTTGTGTTAGACATGCTTTATGTAATGGGTAATAGCGCATTTCGCTTCCTGGTAAAAATGAATTAGTGTGAATTATCGTTACCGTTAGGATTCGCGTTAACTTCACCGAAGTTGTGCGAACATTTGTGTTCGTGTGGATGAGTGTGTTGCGTGTTTGGAGCGGTTTCTTACACCAAATTAACAATGTGACACACGGCGAGAAGAAATCTAAATAACTTTCAATTTTTGTGTCGGTGTGGGTTTTTGTGGAAAGCTGGATTTAAGCTCTTTTTCTTGCGCGTTTACCTATTATCAGTTGGTGAGAGAAAAAATACTTTTTAAAAATCGATATAATAGCCGAAGTAATAATTTCTTTCAGATGAAGTTGACTTTGTGTTTTCCCCGTAGTAGGTATAGAAATAGAATGTACAATTTACAATGCCTCTAGGAATCCTGTGAGTACTAACTAATAAGACTTGATTCACGTAAGAAGTAGGTACTTTATTTCAAAGTGCGTTTCTTTAACTTATTTGGCTTCACTGGCTATGTTGAACAATTATGAATCCCAATGGGGGGGATATATCCCCCTGATCCCCCCCTATCTACGCCACTGGTGAGGTATTTTTACGTGGTGCATAGGGCACACATAGAAAAAAGCATTCAAAAATTATTGAGTAGAAGTTATTGGTTAAAGTATTGATGCTATTGCTTACAGATTGGTTCAAAATTAAGTCAAAATTTATGTTACTAAGAAGTTCATTTAGTTGGGCGAAGTTAGCTTTTCGGAAATTAAAACGATATGAGTTCTCAGATTCAACTTCGGAATTATTATGTTCGTAGGCATAAGTTAAAGACAGTGGCGGATGAAAAATGTCAATGGTGGAAAGAGTTAAGCTACTTTCCTCTACGATACAGTTAGTTGCTTCATTGGAAAAGATAAGGTCGAGTTGTCTGCTCAAGTTGTTTTTGACATCACTAATCTGATATAAGCCGCAATCAGACAGATTGTCAGTAAATAACATTTCTTTTTCCGTTGTTGCGTTACTAGCAATAAAATGAGAGTCGTCCTCGGATCGCGACCATGACAGATTAGGGAGATTAAAATCCCCTACGAGCAATAAAGCATCATGTACCTCCATAGTGTCACCCAGATTGTCAACTGCTTTAATAAGGTTTTGGTAAGATTCAATTGGACTGCAGGGTCTTTTGTAACAGCACACAACAAAGATGATTTTCCGTTTGATAGTGATTTTAACGCAAATCAATTTAATTTGTTCGGTGTTAGGAATTTCAAAAATTGAACTATCATACCTTGAATGTACTGCTATAAGTACCCCTCTACCAGGCCTAACCCCCAAGAGACCGTCTTTACGGTAAACATTATAATCCGAAATAAAAAACTCATTATTGTTAAAGTTACTTGTTAAATTAGTTTCACTTAGAGCAAAAACATCAAAAGGAAGTTCTTGTAATATTGGGAATACAGCTATAAAGTGGTACGTATTTTCAATTTCATTAAGGTTGCACAAACTACATAACGGGTGAAGGTTACTTCTGTGTGGTTTATAATTTAGATTGAGCATCTCAGTTCTTGCTTTGAAAATGATACTTATTTGGTAAATAACCCTCTATCAGTCACAATATTTGCAAGCCATTTTTCTTTGTTTTTGTCTTCTATTCCTGCCTTTAGGGGAACGGTTGAATGGATTTGGCTCAACAGAGGTAGTTGGCTGACTCAGTTAACGTTGTTTTGATATAGGTATTGTTGTTATATTTATGTCTTCAAAAAACTATTTTAATATTTCTTTCACTAACATAAAACACAAAATTATTAGAGGAAGATGGGGTATTGTGGTATACATGTTTGTATTTTTGCCATACCAAAAAAAGTAATGAACCGCTTAAACTCGAACCGATTTGAATAATTTTGGTCTTGAAATATTTGTCTATGTTCATGGCATCAGGAACGGTTAGAAATTTTCCATAAATTCACCTATTCAGAAGTTATGAGCTAAATTAATTTCCCCATGTTTTTGAAGAATAAAAAACAATGTTATGTGTTTGCTCTTATTCAATTCAGCTTCCCCAACCACCGTTTCTTTGTTTTAAACGATTAAATTGATTATGGTTAGAAATAATTTGCCGTAAGAAGTAATAAATAAAAACATTTAAACAATTAAGGAAGAGATTCCAGGATTCAAAACATATCCCTTTGTACTAACCCACGCCGTTTAAGATCAGTCCCATTTTTTCATCTCCCTTTTCATCGAACTCTATATGGCTTAAATGAACCTGTAAGCAGAATGCTACGTAAGGCAAACAATACTCATTGCTTTGATCCATGTCTCTCTAAATCCGTTCTCAAAAGTTCCCTTCTAAGACTGCCATCATAACCCCATTTTTCCTCCTATTCCTCTATCTCCCAAGATTCTTGTATATTATTGTTATTTTTATATTTTAATTTTTAATTGTTTATACATTTTATATCAAATACCTTGTCTTACTTGTTTTTAAGTTCTAGTTTTAAGTTTGCTTGTATTAAGTAAAATAAAATAAAAAGATAAGCCGATTGTTAAATAAAAAAAAATATTATTAACAATAGATAAAAATATGCAATTTCTCTAAAATCTTTGCAAACCATCGATTATTATCATCGATTATCCACTGAACTTCACAACAACAAAAATAAATAAATAAGTAGAGTGGCGCCACAGATCTTGAAGATTCTAAGTGGCTTACACTCATCAGTCATCAACAATTCTTTGAGTGCGAGTGAAGAATTAATTGACCTTCAATTTAACGCCGATTCCGAACGGCAAAGTTGAGAAGCACTTTTTTCGTGACAGAATTATTCCCTCGGAAGTTTTTCTAGTTCTTCACAAGAGGCAGTTTCCGTGAATGATTAAATAAAATCTATGGGCACGAGCAGGATTCGAACCCATGCGTTCTGCATCTGCGTAACAGCCAGCACACATAACCAATACGCCATGCCACGGGCACTACGATCAACAATCTTAAAATAAAAGTTCGACAGGTGATCATAAGGTTAACAAAAATCAACTTACAGAGTCAGTTTGCTTTGAAATGTTGAAACAACGCTTACTAAGAAATTTTTCTAAATGATAAGAAAACAAAACTGTTTTTAATGACTGTGTAACCAAATAAATAGTTGTAAATTACAGTTGTTTTAGTTTTTATTGATAATTCAAATGACCATATTTCAAAAATATAAGAAACGAAAAAGAAGAAGATTTTTTGCATAAGAAAAGTACAAAACATTAGATATTGTTGTGACCAAGCTCTCAAGAACTAAAAATCACATCTGTCGAAAGTTTACATTTCGTTTGAGAATTGAGATCAGACTATTGAGGCAGTATTTAATATTCAACCCATATTCATCCTTACGTCCATTTTTAATACTATTTTGTAAAATATTTTTTCACTAAATAAAATTGTTATATTATTTTCAACTAGCTAACCCCACGAACTTCGTCTCGCCACCCTTCAGAGCAACTCCAGAATAATCATTCTGATTAACACAGGCATTGTTAAAATGCAATGTGATTTGCTTGAATCCAATTGAAATAGAGAACCACATATCTGAATTTTTCCAAGCTCTACAACAAACATTCTACTTTCATTAAAGCATGAAGTAAAATGCAAATTTCTTTGAAAAATTCAAAAAC
The DNA here is from genome assembly GCA_943590905.1 of Sphaerophoria taeniata. Lineage (NCBI taxonomy): Eukaryota > Metazoa > Arthropoda > Insecta > Diptera > Syrphidae > Sphaerophoria > Sphaerophoria taeniata. The sequence goes on along the minus strand of OX016540.1, from coordinate 128,503,435 downwards.
ATCTCTGTTTTCACTATTTCACAAAAATCAGAATTCCAAACAGCTTACAGTTGTCCCCCTTATTTGCTGACTTTCACGTTAGATTGTCCCGAAAATTTATTTTTATACAATGAAAATTTTATAAAAATGCATTGAGGATTGAGCGGATTAAGAGTCCAAACCGGACATGCAAACAAACCAATCCACCTTAAATTCCATAAAAAAAACTTAATTTAAGGTGTTGAAGTTCTTCGTGCTCTCGCAGAGTTTTCCGAGGTCCTAAACAAAAAGTTTCCATTTTTCTATGTGAGAATCAGTGCACTTTCTATTTGCCATTGGAAAACCCATTCTGAAATTTTCAGGCTTTTTATTTGAAAACCAAACCAATACACCTGCAATAATATGCAATTTTCCCTTTGAAAACCAAAGAGTTTTCAGAGTTTTTCATCAGAACTTTCTATTTTCCATTGGAAAACCCATTTTGAAATTTTCCAGTTTTCCATTTTAAAACCCATGCACCTGCAATAATATGCAATTTTCCCAATGAGTTTTCCGAGTTTTTCATCAAGACCCTCTGTTCCATTCGAAAACCCATTTTGAAACAAAAAATTCCAAGAAAAAAAATTAAATTTTCGACCTTTGTTTGGTTTTTCGAGTTTTTCCACTCTTCCATGAGGTTTTTCCAATTTTTTTTTTTCACAGAAATCATCACTGAATGCAACAGTATGAACCATGAAAATTTCACAAATATCTGTTGGGTCATTTCGGAGGGTATAAGAGACATACAAACAAACAAAAACACATCCATTTTTATATATACTATAGAGATTATTGAACGCCGACCTTTGCACTGAGATTGCAATAGATTAAATATTGACAAAAAATTAATTCTCAAAAAAAAACCTTGACGAAACAACGTTCGTCGGGTCAGCTAGTTCATTAATGAAAGTTGAGCATGAATTATGATGCTAGCTTAGTCTTTTTACTGCAAAAACATCATTTCCAGAAAACAACATAGCTTGCATAGTTTAGAAAAGAAGTGAACTGTGTTGCATTTATTTTTCAAACGAATTTGACGGATTTAAGTTAAAGTAAAAAAAAATAACTTTCTTCCAGTTATTTTCATATGGATTTCTTCTTATCTTGACGAAAGTACTCACAAAGTTCAGAGAAACTCTGGTATCCCAATGGGAAGCCATTTAGGGCTCCTTTTTATATTAGGTATCAACGATGCATCAATATGTAGTTTTAACAATAAAAATCTTTTATTTTTGAAGATATCTCAAAATGATCGATTTCTTTTCAAAAATGATGTAAAAAGTCAATAGTTTCGGATCTTTTTCGTAGATTTCTGAAACATCAAACTAACTAGGGATTGCATGAACCTTAGACGCGAATGATCTGTTTGCTTTCGATTTCCCTACTAACAACTAACACTGCAGTTTATGATAAGCTGGTTATGATTACAGTTCCTGTTTTGTCGGCATTGATGAATAAAAAGAATACTTCCAATTCTCCTTAACACACATTTAAACTACCTACACTGAAAAATTTTATTAGTAAAATTGCTACGAATACCATTTGTACTAGAAATATTCGTACATTGAACGTATATTCGTAGATTGTACTAAGCTTTTCTGTAATAAAATAAATAAATAAAATTACGAATATAATACTAAATTTATTCTTTAATAGGGGGTTTTCATGACCTTTCCTCCTCATAAACATGATTCCAAACATTATAATTTGTAAATACTGTGCATTTTTCATAAGCAACAAATTTCAGAAGCAAAGTAGTTTTCTACTATAACTCTGTGTAAACTGGGCGATAATAAGTAGGTACTTATTGTAATGAAAAAATTTTATTTACTGGTCAATAAACATTAACATTAACATTAATAGTAAATTTTGATTAAATTTTTGGTAAAATACATGATTTTTCGTTCTATGTACCTACTAATATTATTCGTAAAACAAAATTATGAGTACATTGTACGAATTTATTCGTGTATTGAACTAAATCATTCGAAAATCATCGTGTTCATTGTACGAATTTATTCGTGGCTGAAAACTACGAAAAATTCGTACGATGCACACATATTTTCGGTGACGTGAAATAACGCCCAACGAAATAAGGCCCCACCTTAAATGCGGCTTTATTTCCATGAAGAAATCGAAATAACACCCGACAGGCCTTATTTCAATTGCATTGTGGAAATAAGGCCACATTTTACATGGAAATAAGTGCCGAATTTCATTTTGCGACTACTGACCCACTATGCTGGTTCATTTTTCCAGAAATCTAATTCAGGGTTTCCGACCTTCGCGATTAAGTCTATGTGACGTTAAGAAAACATTATCCAATGCAAACGTTCTTCTGCATTCTGGGATGTCAAATTTCTGTGAGGTTACGGCATTCTACAAGTACACTATACTTGAAGTCAGAAAGTAACCAAGCTGTCTCAATTACATTTAAAGCTGCATCAGAAAGATGGAGTAACACAAGCGGAAAAAATTTTGCCCAAAAGAGAATCAATTTGGGGTGTGAAAATAAAAAAAATCACGCGAATTTTTTCATTTTCACACCCCAAATTGATTCTATTTTGGGCAAAATTTTTTCCGCTCGCTTCGCTCGCAATTAAATCAAATCGATCTTGAATTTTTCGTATCAGCCTCATCTTCAGTCGAAATTCAAAAAGATGCTGAAAATGAATACCTAACTGAAATTCTTGCAAAAATCTTTCTTTGCATTGTAGGATGTGTAGTGGTTGCTTTTCCAAATAAAAGGAAACCTAAACAGCTTTGAAAAATGAATTGCTCTGACCATTCTGTCGACGGCTAATGAAGAAACGTGGTCCTAATTATTTGTAAGATTTTTTTTGTAGTGTAGTATACATACAGGAATTTACGGTTTTTGTTTATTTTTTTAGCATGAACATTTGTTGTTTCACTTTTTTTTATTTGGACTTTTGTCCCATTAAAAGTAAAACCTAATTGGGACTATTGACCCACCATAGTGGATTAATAATCCCTAAATCAAAGTCGGCACTAATGACCCTCCATTGTAGATCAGAAGTTCCGAAAACAATTTTCGTGAATTCTGATCTCGGAACGAGTTTCCCTGCGCCAACTTTCTAATCAAAACAGAAAAACCGAAATAAGGCCCCACGGGCATTATTTATAAGTTGCAATGGAAATAAGACCGCAACCCTTGTAGGGGTCTTATTTCCATATGAAATGGAAATAAAGCCCTATGGGACCTTATTTCGTCGGGCGTTATTTCACGTCACCCATATTTTCGTACTATTCATGCATGAAAATTTTTCAGTGATACTGAAACGAAAATTGACATGAAGAAATTACTCGAAAATTGTTTTTAATTTTGTTTTCGTTGTGGATGTGGATGTGGATGTGGATGCAAGCGTGCAAGGCTTAAACAAAAGAGCTGAACAGCAAACTCTAATTTTTCTTTATTGATAAGAGTTATAACTTTCGCGCATTTTTCTCCTCTTTTTCCCAGAGTTCTACCTCAAATAAATTCACAGGCCAAGTCATACATAGGAAATAAGAGGTAAGACTGGACTTGAAAACAGTAGAATAGATTTCGATTTGTTGGCAACCACAAAACTACATTTAGACCCCCACTCTTTCATTGTATTCTTTGAATGGTGGAATTTGAATAGGCATCAATTTAACTTACTCTTATTTACTCCCATCTGGCCGAAGTATGTTTATGTATTTAAGAAAATAAATAAACATAAAGTCACCACAGTCTAACTAGGAGACATAAACCTACCTTCTATAGTTATAATTATTACAAATTATCTTTTAACTTGCAAAATTGCTATCTTCTTCCATTGTGATATTTTTTTAAAGTAAAGCAATAAATAAATTATGTCCAACCGATTTAAAAAAACAGCTTCCTCACTTGGTTAATAAATGGCACTTCGTTGAAAAGATAACTTTATCTCAAAAGATATATTATAAGATCCCAAAGTTGAGTTCCACCTACACACAAATGAACTAAAATAAGATACAAACCTACTCGCTCCTAGTTCTACATTTTTAGAAGCTGAACAGGTGTAATTGGAATGTCACAACTCTCAAGTGTGCCATGATAAATGGTTACAACTCAACTCTTGGAGTCGTGAAAGTATCTCATACAGCGTTATTGCAAATTTATTCAACTATGTAAATTATTGTTCTACTGGTAGTAAGAGGTGCGGGCGGTTCTCTAGACACACTTGTTCGCAATGTTATTAGTTAGATTGACTTAATGGACTGCTAAATTGTCTAGAAGCGGTCTCATTAATTGAATGAGAAAGACATTTCGAACAGCCGCTGATTTGGCCATCAGAGATCAGCATCATTATTACACTAACATCAAACAAAATATCCCGATAGGATAAGCGTTGATTGTGAATTCTTGTTAAGCTTTTCATTTAAGTTGGTGATGGCAGATGGAAAATCGCACGCCACGTGCGTCGTCGCAGTCCGTCGGTCGGCTTAAACAGTATGTAATCAATGGACATAAGCGATTTACTTTAAACGCTCCTCTTTTTTTTTCTTTGGTCTTGAAGAAGTACTCATAGTGGTTTGGGATGAACGCGCGCCGTCGCCGCCGCTGCCGCTGCGAGTACATGCTATCTCATTATGCTTGATTTAAAACGTATCGTAAACGGGCATTTTGCCTTAAAATAGGTAAGAAACGGTTTTCGCTTTTTTTTCTGCATTATTTCGATTTGTTGGCCAACATTTTGTCTCGTAATAATAATCATTTTGATGTGAAAAGTACTCTCAGACTGCATCAGAGAGACCTTTGTGGCCCCCAAATCCACACTCTCACTGCTTGCGCTCGAACTCGGCTCGAGAGGAAAGTCTTTGGCATGGCTATATGATTTTTCTTCGACGATCGAGCGATGGTGTGGAAGGCGGATTTCGGGTTAACATCAGGTTGTTGGAATTTACTCCTGATGACGATAATACTGATGATGATGATGGTTATGGTATTGCAACCACCAGCCATTTCAACCAAGAGTCTCAGTCGTAAAGAAGCGAAGGAGTTGATGTTCGATGGGGGTATTTAATCGAATACCTTCTACATGCCAAGGAATGCTGTTGATTCAATATAATATGCTAGCCTCAAAGTAAAGGCAAAAGGAGGTAAGATCAGCGGTCGGTGTGGGTCCGCCTCGCTTTCGTTTCGTTTCGGTACAAAACGTTTATCATCATTATATCCAATTTAAAGACGGGTTATCATTTTGATTATGTTGTGTGAAAACAAATTACGTTCGGCCTCTTTAAGTCACCTCTTAGCTATTTTCTATGAAGTCAGGTCGCCCATGAAAAATGTTTTTATACAAGTCACCAAACACCCCCCTCAGATAGCATATTCGGACAACGCGCTAAACGATTATTGATCATTGAGGTGAGCTCGCGGACAAGGTTGAAGGTTATGTTAGTTTCAATGCAGGTGCCAGGATAAAAATTGGAAATATTTAGGTAATGGGAGTTAATGGGAGAGGAAAATTGGATAAGCAGGTCCGGAGCAGTAATGTTCGCCGTCTTGTTTAGTTCATGTTTAGAGAACTAAAACGATAAAATAAAGCTTCAGCATTATCCTCTTTTAAGAGTATATGACTTATTTATCCAATTTTTTGAATTATAAAAAGTCGTCTTTTTCTTAATACAAAAAGTTTATATCAATTATAATGCTTTTCCTTTTGTTAACAATAATCAATTTATTGAAGGGGTGGTCGGTCCAAATCCGCATCTGATCTTCAAGGAGATAATATGGCTGTAAGTTGCTTGTACTATCGCATATTTTACACATTACACATACAAAGAGATATAATCGTTAGTAGTCTTCTGTTAAACAATAAAGAAACCACAACTAAGCTTAATGCGCTGCTGTTACTCAGATGTTGTTGGTAATGATGCGGTATCTTGCGGTGAATATAATTTTATTAAGCATTTTGTATTTTACTTTGAAGTGAAGAGGGAGAGTCTATAATTCTATTGAAATGCCGGTTAACATCAAGTGGAAAATAAATTTCATTGTAATAAGGTACACTAGGGGATAATAACACAATACATTCATTATTTTGGCTGTTAATCATTTTGATAATCTTTGCGAATGCCAAATGGTGACCTAATTTGTTTTCGAATTAATAAACAAATTATCCATTCCATATTTACCTGTATGTAACTTTTCAATTGCATTCATGCCAGTTTGATGAAAAAAATATGTAAGACTTATTACGTTCACTGTGGCGAATACGTAATGTGTTATAGATCCGGATGCACAAAATGAATCATATCACATATCGATTACCTATTTTACCTTCATGTGGCAACCACTGAGCTTGTGTTGTTTGATTAAACTCAAAAGTTTTTATGAGATAGAACCCCATCCCCCTTAAAATAGAAAAGAAAACTCTATGTCCTAGTTGACCAGAGACTTAAATCTGTTGCGTAGTTCAAATGGCTTGGTGAACTTTGCCTTGAAGCAGATTGTCACAATTCACATATTGACAGAGCTGAGACTCGATATTTCTTCATCAGTCTGTTACTTACTTACTTACTTACTTATGGTGGCGCTACAGTCCAGGTCGAAGCAGGACCTCATCCAACAAACATCTCCAGCCAGCTCGGACCCTACCTAGCTGTCTCCGGTTTCGCACGTCAAGTTGGTTCAGGTCCTCTACCACCTGTGAAGAGGACTCAGGCTCTTCTGCGACGTCCTTCCGGGTTGGATTCGAAGACTCTACTAGCCGGAGCATTATTTTCCATTCGCTCTACATGTCCCAACCATCTAAGTCGTTGGAGCTTAACTTTTCTAGCTAGGTCAGTGTCGCTGTACAGCTCGTACAGTACTTGGTTGAATCTTCGTCTCCATTCTCCATTTATGCAGACAGGACAAAAAATAACTCGAAGAAACTCAAAGCAGCCCAAAGCGTTTTCATCGGATGTTGTCATGGTCAATGTCTCTGCACCATACATGAGGACCGGGATGATGAGGGTTTTGTAGAGTGTCACTTTAGTTGCTCGGGAGAGGACTTTACTACTCAGTTGCCTTCTAATTCCAAAGAAGCAGCGATTGGCAAGAGTGTTGTTGTCTGAGATGATAGTGGATCCTAGGTAGACAAAGTCCCCAACTACCTTGAAGTTAAATCTGTCTAAGTTGACGTTTGCTCCAAGTCGTCGATGTTGGTTGTCCTTTCTTGTTGACAGCATTAACTTGGTCTTAAGTCTATTCCCAACTGCAAATCCAGTACAAATTAGGAATTGCTATTGTACTCGATATTAGTTCCCGTATAGGAAATATTTTACACTCTTACTTTTCGTTGTCTTACATTTCCTTGATGGTGGTTATATTCGGCTAACAACAGATTAGGATACTTACTTCCTTTTACTTACTTAAGGTTGCGCTACAGAACAGACTAGAACAGGGACTCTATTAACAAGCGTTTCTAGCCAGCTCAGACCCTAACTAGCTGCCTTCAGTTTCGAACACCAAGTAGATTGGATCTCTACCATCTGTGTGTCCCACCTGAGTCGGGACTTTCTCTTCTGCGATGTTCTCCCAAGTAGTATTCGAGGACTTAATATCGCCCTGAGCATTACTTTCTATTCGCTCTACATGACCTTTACCATCTAAGTCGTTAGAACTAAACTAGGCTAGGTCTGTGTCGTTGTAAAGTCCGTACATCCATTTATAAAGACGGGACCAAAAGACTTGATGGTGTTCAGAAACTTACTTTATTTATTTTTCCAACAAAGTGGTAGTAACGGTATGTTTTGCATTCATAAGAAAATCCAACCTCGAAATTTTGTTCTAAGAATGATTGTAAAGAAGACGATAAAAGGTGGCCGGCAATTTCTTCAAACTGGCTGTCGGCCCTCAACCAATCTATAGATAGACTTGGCATTTGGGAATACTTTTTTTTAATCAAATTTAAAAGTTTATCCTTAATTTGTTGACCAAAAACCAGAACTTAGAATTTTCTCAATAACGGTTCCTACGATTTATTGGAAAACTTTTTTATGCATACATCAACTCTTAAAAACCACGATGGGATCAGACCAAGAACATGAAACCAAATCATACTTTAACTTATGCTTTTAAATGCTACTTACTTATTAGAAAGGCGGAAGAAATACGCTGCTTAAACAAAAAACCGTATCATATATTTCATTACAGTGGTCCTGAGATGTGGTCAAGAATTGCACACATTAGCATCATATTGGAGATCTCTTCTAATCAGCATGCCTCAAGACCAGTAGTAAATTTCAGAAGCAATGGAGCCAGCACTGCAGATCGTAATCAATCCACGTGCACTAAGTAACTCTCATTAATATCATATGCATCGATCTACCCTTTGATTCGCTTCTCCTGTCATTATCTGCCTCATAAAATCGATCCACAAGACTTGAAAATGTTGGCGTTTGTGGCTTCTTGTAAAGCTATTATATGAACGAAAGTGCTTGCTAATTAAAAGTAAAGACAAGGTTCCTGCAAATACAAAAAAAGTCTGCGTATTGTACGCTACACCTCAGACGAGATCTTAATCATTGCACCAACAACTTTGGATTGCAACTGCGACGCCACGACAAGCAGGTTCCGCTAGAGTTTAATGTTCGCATAGATCACCAATCGATATATATAGACCTGATAATGATAGGGAGTTCCCCTCTTGCTCTTCTTACTCCCGGGCCAAGGCCCACAGTGCAACACAACCACTGTGTGTAGAAATTTCCAGGAAAATTGAAATATCTACAACAGAAGATCTCTCAAAGACCAATGACGACGACCAACTACGACGATGCTAGATAGAATAATGATCTACCCTGGCGGTATTGCCTAGTTACCAGGTCAATAGTTCGATTTGAGTCCACTACAGAAGGACGGACCTCTTGAGCTACCAAAACTCAATATGATTATTTTGGAGCAAGCAATCTGTAAGAAAGAGAACTGTATCGTGGGAAAGTAAGTAATAAATTTTAAGTAGTAAGAACCATGTCTGTTGGGCTAACAAAAATCGTCTGAAGTGGAAAAGAACATGAAGTGACTTACCTACCTATAGAAATATACCTCTGGCGTTTTTGTTTCGTTTTTAATCTGAACGAAGATAAAGTGCGTCATTGGCAACTTCAGTTCTTCCCGGATATTACTCCTTCCTCATTCCGAAACGCATATAATCCATCAAATGCAGAACAAGTATATATGCGTGGGAGAGGGAAGTTGGAGAGGAATGCATTCCGCCCTTAACATTAAGGATTTACCTGAAGACATTTTATGGTTACATTCGATCGCTTCGAAAAGAGACCAGTAGCCATTCATTATCCACAGATTTGATGATAGGTATAGTTCGTGGTTATAGCCTGATGTTTGAACCTTTGAGATATATGAAATTAAGATGATTAAAGGTTTGCTGGCGGATTGTGTTTTTTGTTTTACTACCTTGGAGTATATTATGGTTCGTTTTGGAAGCAGTTAATAGATAATTAAGTGAATCGGAGAGATGCAAAAAATTTGTGGGAAGCAGAAGCAGGTGAACGATTGGGATTCCAATGAAGTTATGGAATGTGGCTTTGAAGAGTATGGATATTCGTGAGAAGTTGGATAATTGTGTAGTTTGCTCGAATATTTGGATACCATTTTAATGAACCTTTTGTTCAATTTTGTTTAATCAGTATTAGAACTTCTGTTTGGTTTTTATTTTCTGCCTTGAAAAAACGACAAATAATATATTGTAGATACTTTTTTTGATTGATTTTAATGCGTGACAAAAGTATCTTTCCGTTAATTTTAAAATGGTTTGAAAATTGAGAACAGAAAGTAATTTAATTTTTAAAATAGATACCTATGTAAACATGAAATGTTATAGCAACTCAGAACACATACAAAAATTAACACACATTAAAAAAAATACAATTGTATACCTACTCTATCTCCAAAATGAAATGTGGCAGAGAAAATACTCTTTGGTTAATTTGGAATTTTGAAATTTATGATAAGTTAACCTAGGGGTAAAAGGATGTTTCTTGCTTATAATAATCTTGCCACTTAATTTTTAAAGTCATTCCATAATCTTTTCATGTTTTAACAACCACGAAAACCACCCAGGTTCATGAACATGCTCCTTAACCTTAAAATCATCTTAGTTTATTTTCCAATCTTAACAAAAGATGGATTTATAACCTTTTTAAAATAAAAGACTGAATTACATCACTTCCTTTGAACCGTTTTTCGTTATTCAAATTTTCTGGAAACAACTTGGTTTTCATTTTTTTGTGGTTTTAGACACTTTTTTTCAGAAAGAAAGCAAGATTTTTGCTAACGTCCGTATTCATGACTCTTTTTATGATAAGTTCATAGCTAGATACACCTCAATGAGTTTACTATGTTTGCTTCAAATCTATTTGATACTAGCCGACCCCGCGAACTTCGTCTCGCCACCTTTCAGAGCAACTCCAGAATAATAATTAAATAATTATGATTAACACAGATACCTATTGTTAAAATGCAATGTGATTTGCTTGAATCCAATTGAAATAGAAAATTACACATCTGAATTTTTCCAAGTTCTACAACTAACATTCTACTTTCATTAAAGAAGTAAAATGCAGATTTGAAAAATTCACAAAATTCTCTGTTTTGACTATTTCATAAAAACCAGAATTCCAAACAACTTTCCCGTAAGATTGTCCCAAAAATTTGTTATAAAGCAGCCTATAACTACAGAGAAAATTTTATAAAAATGCATTAAGGATTGAGCGGATAAAGAGTTCCTACCGGGCATACAAACAAAACAATGCATTCCATGCAAAAACTTGATTTTAGGCCTTGAAGTTCTTCGTGCTCTTGCATAGTTTTCCAAATTCCCAATTAGAAATTTTCCATTTTTCCATTTGAAAATCAGAGCACCTACAATAATAATTTTCCTCTTGAATGCCAACGAGTTTTCTGGGTTTTTCATCAAGAACTTTCTGTTTTCCATTCGAAAACCCATTTTGAAATAATGTGCAATTTTCCCTTTGAAAATCAAAGAGTTTTCCGAGTTTTTCATCAAGAACTCTAATTTTTTCATCTGAAAATCCATTTTGAAATAAAAAATTCAAAGCAAAAAAAATCTTATTCCCGAATCCCGACCTTTGTTTGGTTTTTCCAGTTTTCCCACTCTTCCATGAGGTTTTTCCAATTTTTTTTTCACAGAAATCATCACTGAATACAACAGTATTAACCATGAAAATTTCACAAATATCTGTTGGGCAATTTCGGAGTCTATAAGAGACATACAAACAAACAAACAAACAAACAAACAAACAAACACACATCCATTTTTATAAATATAGAAGAAAGATAGAAGAAGAAGATTTCTCAGTTGAAAGCTTTAACAATCTTATTAGATTTTCCTAATCTATATAAAAGAACAGCTTAATTTTTGTGTTCGTTCGCTAACCGGGCACACTTGTTGACCGATTTTCCTAATTTTTTCTCTAAATGCAAGAGGTATTAGGGTAGAAGGTTTAGTAAAAATAAAATGTATATTTTTCAAATGCAATCAAATGTTAAACGGTGCTAAAGTTAAAAAAAAATATTTTTTTCAGTACAAAAAAAAAAAACAAGTCTGATCGATTTCAATTTTCGAAAATTGTCAAATCGAAATTTTTTTAGAAAAGTCTTAATCAATATGAAAAGAACAGTACAAAAGAACGAGGAACCTTTTGTTACTTTGATGCACAGACTTGTAGACGAATGTCCAAGGTTTTCCAAATCGATGCTAAAAAATTAGATAAATGTCCTAATATAAGTGCGTTTATGAACTTAAATGGACAATCTGTATAATAAACAAAATCGAAATCAAATATCAAATCAAATCGAAATCCAGTTTCGCCACCCTCAGGCTGTGAGCGTCGTGGTGTACATTCATACATATGTAATATGTATACTATCGCAGCGCAAATTTGGTTTGCAACGCTGTGTTCTACCATGAATTGTACCTCAAAAGACTTCCCGACCCGTTCCTCTTCGGTCATACAACTTGGTTCCCACTAGAGTCTACCACGCTAAAATTTTTTTAGATTTCATACACATACATTAGCTCAAGGTTATATCGTCTCCAGAATCGTCCTTCCTCACAAACAGGGAGAACTAAGAATTCAGAGTGCCATTGGCTAAGCACCCAGGTCTCAGATCCGTAGTTGAGTACTGGTAAGACTATCGTCTTAAAGCAGCAGTTTAGAAGTACCTAATGCAATGGTAACCTTTTAGGATATAAATAGCCTTGAAAGACTTAAGTAGGTGCTGTGGGCTTTGAGCAGCCGGCCGCCTGCGTATTTCTTCTTCCATATTCTTATCGGCTGCTACTACATATCCAAGCTAATTGAACGATAGCACCACTTCGAATTCGTGCACGTCCACCTTAATAGTTGTTCTTCTACTATTGCTAACGTTTTCAGCAGACGGGGCCACCATGTACTTAGTTAAGTGGGTTCCTTCCAATGTCGTCTGCGTATGCCAATAATTGGGTGGATTTGGTGACGATAGTTCCGCTGATAGATGTGCCAGAACCACGGATTGCTTTCTCCCACGATAGGTTGTCAATATTTTTTTGTTCAGAACATTTGTTTTTTTTTTTATTCGAAGGATTTGAGAAAGGTCAGTTGGACGAAGCTTAAGTAATTGATTCAATACTTATTGCGAAACACCAATGAAAATTAAAAAAATATGTGCACGACTGGGTCGTACGAACTTGCTCCTGTATTACAAATTATCTTCTTCTTCTTATAAAAATGTATGTATAATATCCAATGGAATCCGAAATGGCCCCTCAGACATTTGTGAAATTTTCATGGTTAATACTGTTGTGGTGGTTTCTGTGAAAAAAAAATGTAAGAACTTCATGGAAGAGTGGGAAAACTGAAAAAACTGGAAAATCGAAACAAAGGGCAGATATTGGATTTTTTCAAAATGTGGTTTCCAATGGAAAATAGAAAGTTCTTGATGAAAAACTCGGAAGACTCACTGGTTTTCAATGGGAAAATCACATGTAATTGTAGGTGCAAACGGAAAAATGGAAAATTTTGCATTGGAACTCGGAAAACTCTGCGAGAGCACGAATTTAGCATAGAGAGAGCATAGAATTTAAGGTTGCAAAGCTAGGAAAAATTCAGATACGTAAATAGTTCTCTAATCAAGAAAAGCTATGCTTCTCCCATGGACAGCTATATGCGATGCGTTTTCACGGGTGTTTAATGCCCAGAATCTTTTCATAGTTTCACCTTACATCCTGTACAACACCATATTAAAATAATAAAATAACTTTAACTTAACGCGGGCATGTGAACATGTTAACCTCCGTTCACAATAAGAAAAGAATTATTTTCGCGTACCTTATCCATACAAATTATTTTTCAATAAAAAGAAACGACGTTAGTGGGTGCATCCTTTCAATGAACATCGACTAGCAAAAGGACTATTTTATTCATAGTTTCAAAATATGAGAGAAAATCCTGAACAATTTTTTAACTATTTTCATACGAGTGTTAAATATTTTGTTGCCATGAAATCATCAATACTCCAACAAAAAATTCTTCCATATTTTTCATTTTTAATGAGAATGGAACTTGCGGTAAAATGCAAATGCGATATTACAGTGTCAAAAAATAGGGTGTGTGTACCGATTGTAAAAATGGCTCATGATATCTCATATGAGACTGAATTTCCTCTCAAACGATACTTCTCTTACCACAGCAGTATCGCAAAGTTTTCAGATTATGTTCAGAAATCTCAATATATAATTCCAAATAATGCATGTTTAATTTTTCTCAACTATTTTGAGGGGCTATACATTAACAAATTTATAAGAATAAATTACAATTTTTTTTCTTCAAATATTAGACAAACTTAAATAACGGGTCAGCTAGTAGGATAAAAAGTATTATAGTCATCCCCTGGTTCCAAGTACCTTAACATCAATTTGAGTCAAATCGGTTGAATTATTCTTGGATATTAAGTACAACAACGTTCATCGGGTCAGGTAGTAGGATACAAGAAATTGTATAGCCGTCTCCTGGTTCAAAGCTACTTCCCCACTAATTCTGAGCCAAAACGGTGATGCAGTGCTTAGAAATTATTAATAATAGAAATACCGGGGCAGCTTGTATGGCTAATGTGTGAATCTTAGCCATCCAGCGCGCCACCCAAAACGCATGCAAGAAAAATCGTTTAAATCAGTCCTGTCATTTAAGAGGATTTCAGTGACAAACATCTGTTCTTAGATATCATTTGTATGGCAAAATAACGTTTGCTGGGTCAGCTAGTAGGATATACAGTATTCTATGTATGTCTCCTGGTTGTAAGCTATCTGTCATCAATTTTTATCCAAATCGGTTCAGCCATCCTTAGAAATCATTTATACGGCAAAATAATGTTTAGCAGGTAGAATAAAAAGTATCATACATACACAAAATGATTGAAATGAATGGATGCATACAAAAAAATTAATTCAAGTCGATCCAGCCTTGAAGTTGCAGTATAGATAATGACTGCTATGCCAGTTGCCAGGTTGATTTGTGAATTTAAACCACCCAGGGTACCACCTGAACGCATTTATAACTTCATTCATATCGGTTCATCCGTCAAGGAGGAGTTCAGTGGCAAACACACATACAGTAGAATTATATATATGTAGACTAGCTGACGTGGCAGATACAATTTTGTACCCCGCTACGCTCTACCGCTACCACTACCCTCTACCCGCTGAGCGGGACCCCGCTACACGCTAGTTAAACCTGTAGCGTTAATACCCCTTTTACCACGCTACTTCGGTACCCAGCTATTCCGCTGCCCACTGACCCGACTACCACACTGTCCTGCTGCTCTTAAAAAATGTACCTTATTTTTGTCGAGCAAGAGTGTAGGCAGGGCACCTTTAAGTAAAAAATCTACTTTTCAGCCATTTTCTTATTTTTGGATAATTCAAAATTTCATTGGTATTACAAACTGTATATCAATGGATTTTTATGAGATCTGCATGGTAATTCGTCAGTTGTGAAATGATGGGCCGATTTGCCTCGATCTTATCACTGATTTCAAACAGTCATGTATCGCGCATAAAATGCACAAACAGTAGAAGCATTACGATAGATTAAACTTAGCTTATTAATTCGAACGTTGGAAGTTTTTTTATGTTTGCGTCGAGAAACAAAACCCGAACACATTGTTAATAGTATCGCTTTTTACTGATTTGTATTCCATACAAATAAATCGCATAGAAATTCAAACTTTTTCGCGAGACGAAGTTCGCTGGGTCTGTTAGTTAATGTAAGAAGAACTAGAAGCTCAACTGCATAATCCAAACAAAGTCACTTTTTAGGAGAATGAGAGTGACTGGCTATACAAAATTTAAAAAAATAACAGAATATGAGAACATGAGTTAGTATTAGATATTATTATTTTCATCCACTACTTTTGTTCAAGTGCACTTACTTTTAATCTTACAAATGGCAAAGTTTTAATACCGAATACAACTAAATCGGATAAATTTATGATTTACGATGACGGCCACAAAAAGCTATATCCCACTGCGGCATTTAAAAACTGCTAGTAGGTACTGGTGCATAGCATAACAAATGCCACACGCCGCCGCCGCCGCCGTCGGTCGTAGGTTAAGTTACTGTACCCATACTGCAAATGTTTTTATTTTGTGTTTATATAATAACTGATAAATCGGTTCATTCGCATGTCATGTACTCTTTGTACGTCAGTGGGGGTACCAATGTGTACACGTATTTAATGATGACCTAATTACAATAATCATATGCAGAATCGCAATAAATTTATGTGCTATGAAAGGTATTTTGAGGAGAAAAACACAAGAGTATAAGAGTATTAAATATTAAGATTATGATCTATGAGCTGTTCGAGAACGAGAACCACCAATAGTTCATAACAATTCTTAGCCGAAGTGGGAGTGTTGTTTTTTTTTTTTTTTTTGGAATAAACTTAACAAAAAATGTAGAGTGAATGGTTTGTTTTTTGTCGAGGTTTCAAAGATTGAATTTGCGATAATTTCAGTTATCAGGAAACTTAAATATTTGCTATCATGTAATAGAATTAAATTAAAAAATCGTTATTTGCTGACTGTTTTTATTTTAACTGGTTTCGAACGTGGGTTCGAGTCCTACTCCTGCCCATAGTTTTTATTTCACCTTTCACGGGCCAGTGCCTCTTGCAAAGTATTGACAAAACTTCCAAGAGTATCAATCTGTCATGAAAAAGTGCTTCTCAACTTTCTCAATTCATCACACGCCCCAAGAGAATTGTTGATGAGAGTAAGCCACTTAGGCCTTGGCTCTTCAAGAGCTGAGGCGCAACTCTATTTATTTTTTTAAGGTTTGCTATCTTCACTCAAATAAAACTCAAGAAAATTCGCATTTCTTATGCCTTAGGAGCTTCATGTAGGTAATTATAATTAGTATCCTTAGATTGCTTTGACTTTCCCTGCACATAATGGCAGTGAAAATGTTAGTTTTGTTTTGGTAGAGACATTGTTTCTTCTTCTCTTAACTGTGACATTCTTTGTAGTTTTAATTAAGAGAATTTCGAATTTGGAATCCTAGAAAACAAGGTTTTTCTACCATGAGTTACATTTGGCTCTACATTTTCATGAATATAAAAAGAAAAGAGTTTGCTGCTCAGCTCTTTCGTTTGGTAAAGAAACTAAAACTGAAAAAATTTGTTTGCATGCAATAAATTGGCGTTTTTGTACTTTTTGCTTAGAAATATCAACACAAACATGCATGCACGCGCAAATCACTTTGTTGGTCAAATCAAATTGTTGTTATCTTGTAATAATAGCACATCTTCATATTCTCTCAGAAAATGCCTTATCTAGTGGGAATATTGATCACATTATCTGAAGTCCATTTTATTATTGCTGTCCGTGGTTAAAGGTACAAATTTAACAATTTATTGTTAACAGTAGTGACGTCTCCTTTAAGCTACATATTAAGCTAACAAATTATTTCTTTTCATTTATTTGAAGTACTTTGAGAATGCATTGTCATTTCTCTGCCCATTTTTAATGTATCATTTTTCTTAATTAAATTTTCCATTGACTCCTCTTGCCAATCCCGACAAAAAAACCTCACCCGGTTGGTGCCTGCAACAATTAAAAATCATCACAGGCAGCACGCATCATCAAATCAAAATTCAATACAACAAAATCAAAACTGACACCATCACGATGATACTAACGAATACCAGTTGAAAACGGTGCTGACTTCTACCGCACTACGGCTACAAGACGACGACTGAACAGGTAACATGGCAATATTCCTCCCCGCACCACTTCACTACTAAATCTCCCCGAATTTGTGTTAATATGATGACTATCGAACGCGCACATAAATTAAAATCAATTTACACAGTGACGCCAATGACTGACCATGTGAGCAGTGAGCGCATGCGTATTATTAAAAAATAAACACCTAATGACCAAGCTTGCTTTCAAAGATAAAACGTTTATGTCGTAGTACTTATGACTTGTGCACAAGCTAGAGGGTGACAGGCTCTACTTTTTGCTCACCGACTTCGATCTCTCGATCTTCGATGCGGTAACCTGATTATACCGGTTTCTATATACTGTGTCAAAATAAACTAAACCTCTCATCACCATTGTCGTCACGGTAGCAGAACCCGGTAGCAAAAGTAAGGAGGCCAATCAGAATACACCACATTTCACCTTGCCTGTCGGAAAAATGACAGTTGACAGCAAATACCCTGTCACTGTAGAAGCTCTCAAATCATACAGATACTGCTGCAGAGCTGCCGCAACCAGACGTCTGCCGTCTAAACAATGCCAAATCCGATTCGTATCTAGAGAAAGGCACGTTTGTGCCCTCTTTCCTTGCGTCTGCCTGGCCTGCCCCAGCATTGTGTGCTTTAAATTTGGTGAGTGTTAGTGTTGACAATGGCGATGGTGATTGCCATGCGACAGGCTCGTGCCGTGGCTTTATGGGACATGGTGTCAAGTCAATAGCTTGAAAGTTAATGAAAGTGTTCGTTTTTGCTTAGCGACTTTTTGTGTTAAACAAATAGAGCTTAAAATAGATAATGAAGAAAATCAAAACTAATTTAAATTCTCATATAGCTTCGCAAGTAGTAAAGTATCCGTTGCAGGAAAGACAATTTGGTCTTTTTGTGGTCGCAAAAGTATTGCGGAGGCATGGCATAACCTGATAATATTGTTCAGGTTCCCAGCATTCCGAAGCATGCTTTTGTTACTTTTTAAAGCCAATATTGGCTGGAGGCCCTGAAACGCGTAATCCAGGTAGCTCGGATATGGTTTGTGCACAGACAATGTTACATACACGGACAGAGAGTTTGAGGGGATCCCAAAATTAGCGGTTGCTTGGCAGCTACAAGATGTGTTCTTTTGGCTCGCAGAATAGCTCCTGCGGTATTTTGCTACTGGTTTTTGCATCTAATGATCTCTGCGAGACTTGCTCCCAAAACATCAGATATGCACATGCACAAGCACAACCCCATCAGCGTCCAGCATCAGTCAAGTCTGCGTCCTAAACTAAAATTATAGACTTTGCGGTGCGATTTGGTTTCTGTCTGTCTGTCTGTCTGTCTTTTGCCATCTACCACCAGTACAACCAGATGATGATGATGAGTGCATTGCCTTCATTGGCATGGCTCAATGGATGGCTCATGAAAGTTTTGTCGGTGTGGATAGACACCGACAGACCGACAGACCCGCGAGACGGATCGATTGAGTCGATGATCTTAATTTAATGTTCAACTTAATCACCTGCCTTAAGGGAAAGAATTTCTGCTTTTCGATGGCCGATGATGTTATGGTGGCCTTATAGAAGTGTTGTCCAGATATTTTCCCATGCTGAGGGCTTTGATCGAGATAAGTGTTTCAGCATCAGATACTTTATTTAAATAATTTACTCATGATGTCTCACAGGGGAATGCCGAAGATGGTAGAGAAATTGCAATGGATTGATTACGACACATAGATTTTGATGATGCCAAGTAATTTAGCTATTAGAAAGAAAAATTATTTAAACGAAAAGACAGTTAAAGGGAATAAATAAAATCAAATAGGGAGGTAGGTAGTAAACCACTATAAGCGTAAATTGCTAAACACTTTTTGACTTTTTGAGTTATTAAAAATTGTAACCTAATTTGCCGATTTTAATGATAGTTGAAAAAACACAAAAAACATTAATTTAAAGTCGTGACGGCATTAATCTTCAAATGTGTTTAATGTTTACCTTTTCTCCATCAGAAATGACTATATCGTGTGAAGGTGGCGATGGTGCTGATAATTTCCAACACTCTATGTTCTCTCCATTTACAATACTCATTCTTCATGTAAGTTCCCTTTTTAGCCAATTTTGAAGGTAATGAAAACATTGTTAGTTCTCGCTAGGTGTTTCAAGCTGAAATTTTATTTCTATGAAAGTATAGCTTCTAAAACGTTCGTATATTGTGATTTAATATTTCGCAGAGGCAACATTTATGTTTGTAATTAAATTCAGGGACTAATGCTAACGAATTTAGTCAGAACTATAAAAAAGTTATTTTACAATAGATGGGAGGGATTCCTTTTGTCAGAATTCGGAGGTAAAAATGTGTTCTTATAAGACAAAAAATCGTGGTTAAAAACAAAGTCGAAATTGGGAATTATAGCCAATAGAAATGTATCCGTGATAATGCTCGAATTTTTTTACTAAGATATTAGCAGGTAAATGGATAGGTATGCGACATATGGTGCTGCATTTAAACCGAAACAAACGCCTTTTTTTTACTTGACTTGAAAAGACTTTTGGTTACTGTTTAAAAACAAAAATCAGCCTAAGGTCACCATACCAGAATTGGCATGGTCAAATTTTTCTGAGTTGCCATGGATGTTTTTTAGGGAGTAGTTTAATTTCGTTCGCACGGAAAATGACTAATGGACGCAAAGCTCAAAATAAAATAAATGCAGCTGAAGAAGGGATTCCAAATGCCTATTTTCCGTGTAAAAAATGTCACAGAAATTATTTTTTCGTTTTCGATAGAAATGTATTTTTGTTTAAAATTGGTTGATTTTTAAGGTTCCGTTCACAAAGGAGACAACGATAGCCTCATATCATAAGATCAAGAGATTAATTCGTTTTCTGCTCATTCGTCATTCACAAACGATTTCTTAGAATCTGCTGAGTCGATTTCAATGAAGTTTGGTACACACGTTCTATAACATAATTTTGATCTCAAAATTTTGTTTTCATATTTTTATGATAAAAAGTTTTGAAGATCTTCAAGATAGAAGAAAAAATAACACGAAAAAATATGTGTAGTATATACATTTTTATCTGTATAGATTTTTACGAAAAACAGTTTTGAAGTTATTGAAGAAAATAGACAGAAAAAACAAAGAAATGTTTCGCTTCACAATTAGGGTTGGATATACCAGTACGCATTACATGTCTTGTCTTTTCAAAATATGAAACTTTAAAATTTGAAAACCTCAAAGCAAGAATTCCCAATCCGGTTTCACATATTTTGTTGATCTAAACGGATTTCGAAGACTAATCCCACAAATACCCATTTTTGTTCTTGTTTTCTTTTCTTTTCCATTATTCAGAATTTAAAAAATCCTTCAAAGGGTGTCTGATGCACTCGAAACTCTCACAAACTAAATAGCAAAGTAAAGAATTTTTTTTCCTTCGCCTTTTTTTTATTTTGACCAGCAGGGTTACCGAGCTTTGATTTTCTAAGTTTTTGACCTCAACTCTTTCGAAATAATATTTCTTCTTACGCAACCAAAGCCCAGAATTGTGTGCGTTTTTGTGCAATTGGTCAACAATAATTAATTTCTAGAAAATTTTATAATAAATGAAATCTTTTTAATTTCATGGAATTACCTTTGTCTAAATTTTGGGGAAAAAAATAAAAATCCTTTTGAATGCCACCAGTAGTTCAGTAAAGAGCTTTCAACTCAACTCAATACTTTGGGATATTCACTTCACAGTGGACGATGTCGTTAAATTTATTCAAAAGTTGTCCCTATTTAAAATCAAAATCACCCCTGTTCTGATGTTCGTAAATTTTTAAATTTACGATTTCAAAATCGGCCAGCAAAATCGAAACGAATTAAAAACGAAATTAAATTCAGGTCACCTTCTTTAAAATCGAAAGTATTCAGCCTTATTGTGAGTTTCGCCCGGAATTTTTTTCGTTCGCGGGGAATATAAAAAGCTTTTGTGAGTTTCGCCCGAATAGAATTTCATTTCGAATCAGGACTGACAGTGACAGTTCGAATGAAACAAACAATGAGAGAAGAGAATGCTGTTTTCAGGAAAAAAAATATCGCATTCATATTTCCTTTTCAAATTTTTAAACACTTTTATATTTTTCTTAACTTACAATCCAAATGGCTAGTTCATTCAATAAATTCTTTTTCAACTCATAGCTTACATATTTTTAAGGCTATTGACACGCAATTTATGATATCGGTTTTTCATTTCATTTCAAAAACAAAATTTTAAACATATGGGAAATGTTGGCTCAGTGTGTTATCACTGCATTGAAACTTCGACGTCAAGTTTAAATAAATTCATTTTGATTTTAAATTTTATTTCTTGTTTCTATTTGGGAGTTGAAAAATAAAATCGCAAATTGATGTTGAAAGAATGGAATTCGTTAGGTAGGGGAGGAAGGGGTGGATGTGGACAGGGGCGGATGTGGACATCGGCATTTCAAGTCCACTCGTTGCAAATTTGAATATGGCAACAATGCCATCCATTGCCTTTTTCAATTGTGAATGAACCTGAAAGTTTTCAAATCTGTCAGTCTTGTGTAAAAAATGTTACAGGTTCATTCGTGATTTTCACTCTAAAAGTAAAATTATTCTCCCTCAGAAATTCGCAGATATTTTTTAAAAACAAAGCAGAAATAAATGCAGGTAAGTGTTTTTTATATAATCGAAGTGTCTTGATAACATTTGTGATCATTGTTTTTTAAAATAGAGGGTTTTCTAAGAAACAAATGTATTACTTTACAAAAAGTGCTTGCGGGGTGAATGTGGACACTATATGGGACACACTTTTATTAAATGTTTTTTTATACTTTTGTGAATTAAAATAAGAAATTATTATTTTTGAATATTAAAAAAGTTCTTTTTTAAATATCTTGTGTCAGTTTTTAATTATTTATCGGTAATTTTTGTAGCGGTCCACTTCCGCCCCATTAAATACTTTACAAAAAGTGCTTGCAGGGTGAATGTGGACACACTATATGGACACACTTTTATTAAATGTTTTTTATACTTTTGTGAATTAAAATAAGAAATTATTATTTTTGAATATTAAAAAAGTTATTATGTTAGTTTTTAATTATTTATCGGTTATTTTTGTAGCTGTCCACTTCCGCCCCATTAATTTTGGTCCGTGTCCTTATCCACCCCTTGGTGGGGGGCATATGGACAGAAAAAGCTTGTTGATTGAATTATGGAAAACCTTAAAACTTGAAGTCTTATCAAGTTTATGTTTAGGGACAATTTAGGGGAAGCCTTAGTTTATCAGCTGGTAAAAAGTGTTGATTTAAAGTCTTTACTGTAGACAAATATTAAAGATTTAATAAAATTTGTCCACAACCGCCCCCTCCTCCCCCATTTATCTTTTTGTTAGTGCTGTGTTGAGATAATGAAAAGTATTGCACTCTTGAAAAATCAAGCCGCTCACAAAAGGATGTTTCGTCCAAGTGATATCCGTAGATTCCCTCAGCCATCCGCTAGTTCGTATTGAGTGCACTAACTTGACAAAACCCACATTTTAAACAGATTTCGTAAACTTTTTCTGTTACTTCTTATCGCTAGATTCATTTTTAGTCCAAATGATTATAAATTTTACTGCTTCTTATATCTAATCCTTAGGTTTTTTATCAAACCTCTTTCTTGTTCTTCTGTTCGCCTCCTAAATAAAAGTGAAATTCTAAGCCCTGAATGACATTTAATTCCGTCTAAACTGAGTGCTGGCAATAAGGGAAATCTTTCGAACATGAACTTTTCTTTGCCCGAAACTCAAAATAGGCCAAACGAAAAAAGGGATTTTTTTCGGGTGGAATGCTGTTCACGTGAAGCTCGCAATAGGTGTGTTTTCTGTTTCCATTTGGGATTTGAAAAATAAAATGAAAAATGTTATGAAGACGTGGAAAATCGACATTGATATCGTGCCGGCTAAAAAAGTTATGGTGGTCAAAAGGTCACGAAATTCAGTTTGAGCATACTTTGAGCATTTTTCTCTAAAATTAACCATTTTCGGAGTAGAGGGTCTAGAACGCGCTCACATTTGCTCTATTGTTTATCTTTTTTAGAGCACGTTCTAGTCCCTCTACACTGAAAACGGTTAATTTTAGAGAAAAAAGCTTGAAGCATTTTTTTTAGATAATTTCAAGACAAATTTGTTTTTGACCATTATTAACCTCCGGGCAATGGGACGCGAAATATTCACGAAAAACTGAATTTCACGACCTTCTGACCACCATAACTTTCTTAGCCGTTTCGTAAACGAAAATCAGAACAGAGGTGATTATGTTCAAAAGTGTTTTTTTTTTTAGGTATAGCAATCCAAATCACATAATCTTCAAAAGAAAATAATATTCACATTGACCAGCAAAATAAATACAAATAAAATAATTCCAAATTACTGGCGCCCTAATTAGCAATTTCATCGGCCACTGATTTGGGTCGAAGAAAATTCCCAAACTCTTAACATCGCCGATCACCAAAACCAAACAAAAAAAATAAAATACCTCCTAGCCATAAAGGGACACCAAAGGCAGAAACATATATACCCAGAAGCGATTCCCATCGGTGATAGTCGTCTCCAGCAGCAGTCAGCATCACCAGCCACCAAGCAGGGCTATTCCGATTTTCGGTCTGCCACCACCTACTAAACTGATGAATATAAGTTAAAAAAAAAAATCAGAGATGCAACAGCTCCATTGCTTTACCCAAATCCACTTATACAACTCTTATAGAAGCAACATCGGGAAATTCTGCGAATTTACGAGTATTTTTGTTTTTTGTATGCCATTGCCTTCAGATCGCGCAACACTGTTCAGTTGGCTTTGCATTTTGTTAACACTAAATGGCCGGTGAGCTGGCGATGCATGACTGAAGCGAGAGCGCCAACAAAAAATACAAACAGACATTTAAGTGGAGGCCCCCAATCTGAAGGAAGGAAAGATTGAATTTAAGGAAAGTCACACATCCATGGTAAAGGGCCCTTTTTGTTTTTGTTGGTTCTAAACTAAACGTTGCCGATGTTGATGTACCAACTTCGAGTTCGAACTTCGACCATAAGAGCGAAATAACGTAGAAACGAACAAAAAGACAGACAGACAGACATGCGAATTTAAATGAAACGTATGCCACGATAAAATAAATTAGCCCAGAATCATTTAGGAACTAGTGTTGTTAATTAGGTAAGCCTCTGGGAACTCCGCAATCCACATCAGGATATACGGATACGGATATATGGCCATCAGGCAGGACACAACAAGGAGCGCGACTAACAGATACAGATACACGTGTCGTAGTCGATTAACAAGACACGTACCTTCATCTTGTCAGGCAAAAGAATGAGAGAAAGAGAGATGAAAATATAGAAGACCATTTTTACACGTTCGTTGAAAATGTTGATGTGATGATGGGGTATGAGAGGTTTTCAGCGCCTGGGCTTGTGCCTCTGTCATGTACAGTAACGTGTTTGTGTCCTTTCTTGGGGTAACTTATGGCCATAGCATTTGAAGGCCTAATTAATTGAAACTAAATAAATACACATTTTATACTGAGGGCGCGCGAGATTTAGATATGGTGATAGGATGCGAGTCCCAAACATCTTGCATCTTTTTTGGCAACATATATACCTAACCAAACCAACCTACATAAAAGTACTGGAACCTCGATCGGACATCAACGTTTGGTGGACGACAAAGACGGCCAATATAATCTGATGACGACCATGAGAATGGATGCTGTTGTTTTTTGCCGCTGCGCTCTTGGTTTGCTGCTGCTGTGTTTATTTTAAAGCTAAGGAGAGATGTCTTCAAAAGATCAACTTAAGCTACATTGCAACTAATTTGAAGAGAAAACAATTTAAGTGGCCGGCAAATTAAACTAAACCACGCGGAAGATTTTTCGATCGGCTCCAAGAAAGGTTCAGCTTCGCAATCAATGAGGTTTCAGATAAAATAAATTGGACTTCATTTTATCCTTTATTTTTCTAGGATCTCGAAAACTTAGATTTTAAACAATATGGAGTGCTTCTTATGTTCAGTGATATTTTTCAAACGTTTCTCGATAATTCTTGATTTTGATTCATTTTCTCAAATCGCTGGAAATGATTATCTCTTGCGATTCTTGTTTAACATCGAACATGATAAATATCAACAAAAAAAAAAAATTGAGCAGCGCAACAGCTCTTGAAGAGCCAAGGCCTAAGTGGCTTACTCTCATCAACAGTTCTCTGGGTGCGTGTGAAGAATTGAGGGGACCTACAATTTAACGCCGATTCCGAACGGCTAAGTTGAGGAGCACTTTTTTCATGACAGATTGATACTCTTGGAAGTTTTGTCAGTTCTACGCAAGAGGCAGTGCCCGTGAAAGATGAAATAAAAACTATGGGCACGGGTAGGGCTCGAACCTACGACGACGTTCTGCTTAGCAGCCAACGCACCTAACCACTAAGCCAAAGCCTTACAATGTATTTGAATTAGAAATACATAAGTCACGAAAATAGTGTGGACTTCTTCTTCAAATTTAGAATGGGATTGATGTTTGGTTCAAATGCGTTCCTATCTAGAATGAGGAAATTAAACTTAACAGCTTTGCGACAGAGAATATGACTAAGAACCAGTTTACAAGAGTCAATCGACTTCCAAGGGTTGTTTTGAGGTTAAATAAAAAAAAAAAAAAACTAAATAATTTTTTTAAATATAACCAACGGCTCATAATTTCAGCAAAAGTGGTTATTCTTATTGTCATTACGTCTGTCACTCTGGTTTGGAGTCTGAGTGTCTTATGATCTGTTGGCGAAATCAGCACACATCAAGGTGCTTCCTTTACCACGACTAACCGCGTTCTAACTTCGATTGCCAAACTGCCTGGGTGCTGTACTAGAACCACAACGCAAGCTTTTCTAAACAGTGAAATAATTGATGACGATGATGAGTTTTTGACCAAATAGAAGGAGAAGCAAAAAAGTCATGAAAAGGCGATGACTGGAGGAAATATTCTGGAAAATCGAGTGAACCAGATTTCGGTCTGGTCAAACTAGAAGGACAAAGCGCCTAAACTATACCTAACGGGCGTTTTTTTTTTCGAGGTATAAAACTTTAAGTTGACATTACTTTTCAAGTCGGCGACCGATTTAACAGCTGACTTTCATTCCTGAATTGAACAATCATGATTCCAGGAGCTGTGGTTCCAACAAGACGGCGCAACATGTCACACAGCTCGTGTCACAATCGATTTATTGAAAGACACGTTTGGTGACCGCCTAATTTCACGTTTTGCACCTGTGAATTGGCCTCCAAGATCTTGTAATTTAACACCGCTAGACTATTTTCTGTGGGGTTATGTAAAGTCATTCTCATTGATCTATGCGGCTAGGCCACAAATGCTTGACTATTTGGAAGACAACATTCACCGTGTTATTGCCGATATACGGCCACAAATGTTGGACAAAGTCATCGGAAATTGAATATCCGAGCCAGCCGTGGCAATCATATGCCAGAAATCATATTTAAAACGTAATGCCACAAGATTATCTTTCGAATAAATAAAAAATCATGTCAATCGAATATTCCATCGTTGTTTTATTGCAAATTAAAGTTCTATACCTCTAAAGAAAACACCCTTTATAAGACCTAATCAAGGTCCAGTTTCCAGTCCTTAGGAAAAATGGGATTATGGTTTGGTCTCTGTCAAAACTAAAATTCTTCGAGAGTTTGATAGTTCCCGTATTTTAGAAAAATGATAACGAAAATTCGTGAACAAATATTATAATTCTGCTGGTGTGCATTGCATAGGTACTACACCTTTCCTGTCTACAGAGGTATGAGGTACAAGAAGTTAAAAAAATGTTTATTGAGTTTTGGTTTTGCAAGCTTTTCGAAAACAGATCTTAAGATGTCACCATATTGAAAATTAAATATTTTATGTTGAAAATCTACGTATAAGTAGTTAGATATTTGCTGGTAGAAACGCTCTTCCACCAACTCTGATAACGTTAGGAGAGAAACAAATGGGTAGGTAACCATCATTTAATTTGCATAAGATTTAACTTGTTAGCAAGTCCATGACGAACAACAGAAGCACAGTAGAAAATTCCGGCTATCTTTCAGGAAGTATCATATTTTAAATCAAACATCATTTGCATACATACATATATTAATATTACATACGTACATCCATTTTAAAAGCAACCTTTACACTGGTTCTACAAATTACAGGCTAACATCAACAAAAGAAACACTGCATACCAAACTGTACTTTTCATTTTAACTGATCTAATTTCCTGTCAAAACATTTAAACAGAAATCGATCACACAGTACAAAATGTATCACCTTGATGTCATCCAATGCAAACAAACAATATTGTGCTGCTGCTGCTGTTGCAGTAGCAGTTTTTTCTTCTTCTGCTCTTCGAAACGATCCGTCTTTACCAATATGAATATGAGTGGATACATGGTTTTGTGTTCAGTGTTTGTTTTGTTCAAGATATGTATTTCGTCCAGTTAACCTTAAAATTTCTCGTGTTACGTTTACTGAACAAATTTACACCTATAAATGAGTCTACAGCACATGCCTAAGCCGATATATGCCCCTCACCTTCGTTTAAGTATAACACAAACATTTTTATAAAATGCATTCGACGAGCTACGAAGATGAACATAAGAATCTTCAACCTGTCAGTGTTGATAAAGAGTAGAATAATTTAAGAACGTCATCAGCGCATGGCATGCGGACAGAATGGAGTTTACTGGATTTTCTCGTAGCCGTCTCAAAATCTAAACAAACAACAAATCGGTTAGTTTAGGCTTCCTATAGAAATGTTTGTACATTTAGGTATTGAATTCCAAGAATCTATGTTTTTTATCTTATGCAAGAAAATATTGTGCCCTTGAGGAAGTACCAAAGTGAATCGCAAGAGGGTATGTTGTGATTCAAACGTTAAAATTTGGTAAAATCCAACCATAGTTCAAGAAAAGCATTAATAATATTTCCTACTTCTACTTCTAATCCAGTCATTTTAGGTTCCATCTGCGGAATAAATCCTAGAAGGCTAGATTTTTATGTACACCTTTAATACGGTGCTGTTATGAAGTTGAGAAAAGTCGACATTGATATCGTGCCAGCTTAGAAAGATATGGTGGTCAAATGGTCGCGAATTTCCGTTTTTCGTGAATATTTCGCGACCGATTGCTCGGAGGTCTATAGTGGTTAAGGACAAATTGTTCGTCTATAGCTTAGAAGAGTGTTTCTGCTTGTTCAATATTTAATGGTATCTATGGCTTCCAGATATAAGGATATTCGGAATTCCTATCCAAGAGAGGACACCTGACTTCTCCACAATAAAAACTGATGGATATATATATTTGTGACTTATGTATGTCTCAGATTAGAATGAAGTTCAGAATGTTACCAAAATGTAACACTTCACCTCTCTAGAGTGACGATCAGGGAAATATCATAGTGCAACAGCAATATACATATGCTGAGGAAGTGAAGGGAACAAAGGAACACTTCTCCTTGCTATAAAACATGGCTGACGAATCACGTAGTGCTATTGATATAGCATACTATTTGATTTACTCAAACCAGGCTTAC
This sequence comes from Sphaerophoria taeniata, assembly GCA_943590905.1. Taxonomy (NCBI): domain Eukaryota; kingdom Metazoa; phylum Arthropoda; class Insecta; order Diptera; family Syrphidae; genus Sphaerophoria; species Sphaerophoria taeniata. The sequence goes on along the minus strand of OX016540.1, from coordinate 128,474,552 downwards.
AATTCCACCCATCAGACATTTACCATGTAGAGCACTATCGCATCTTGTTTTCTTGATTGAGCAGAATAAGTGACAACTGCTGAAAAAATCATACAATTTTGGTTAATTATATGTAGCAGCTTTTCTGTAGCCGTGTTTTTTCACTACTCAGTAGCCAGCCCAGCAAAATTTCATTTGGCAAACAACAACAATTTGCGCCGGCGATAGAAAAGAAGACAGCGCTGATGGCGTTAAGAAGAATTATTTTGCTACGCGAATCTAATGATCTGAGTTATGAACTCTCTTAGGTTGAAGTATTTGCTTTTGTTCTTAATCCAAAACGCAACCCTGACCCTGAGGTCCATATTGCGACGTTTTATTGCCATACATTCTAGAAACTAACTATGTACCTAAGGGTGGTTCTTATTTGCTTTTTTTATCGAAAATTAATGAAGACATCTGCTCAATCGCGTCCAAATAAATAAAAAAAAAATCCTCTATTTTTTTCTGATTTTTTTCTTTATCCCTTACTGGCCCTGTATCAAAGTGAAATTCTAATACTTCGGACTTTGCGGCTGATTGTTTTTATTATTCCCATATATCTCCATTTCGTCTTTAACGATTGTGTTAAAATTTTGCACAATTATACTTAACATTATCCTTAGCGATATTGCTTTCCAAGATATTATTTAATATATTTTCTTGAATAACAAAAAAATCGGAAAAGAAATCCATTTTTGGGTTTATTACACTCTTTTCTAGATTTTTGGGAATTTCGTCAACACGCTTATGCGATATGTGTTAATAATAAAAATAATACATACTACAAATGTTCATAAGTGTTTTAGTTTCCCTGATTTTTGAAATTAAAACACTTATCTACGAAATTTTTTGGTATGCAACATTATTAAGAAATAAATTTTTTTAAAATTTTAATATTAGTTCTAATTATGGCGAACTTGGTAAATTTTTGTGTTAAATTTAAAGATTGTCATATATTTAAAAGGGGTCTACCACGAATGTAAAAATCTCGAAAACAAAAATCTCGAATGTAAAAATCTCCAAAACAAAAATCTCGAACGAAAATAATCTCGAAAACAAAAATCTCGAATATAAAATCTCGAAATACAAAAATCTCGAAAAAAAAATCCCGAATGCCCAAAATCTCGAAAAAATAAATAATTTTTTCGAGATTAGTTAATTTTTTAAGATAAAAATAAAGGTTGTTTTTTTTTTTGTAATTGTTCATTTGGGAAATTAAATTATTCATTAAAAAAACAGAAAAAGAAAATTTTGTTAAGCAGTAAGATGAGAATTTTAGTCTACAAATGCTAATGCTCAAATGCTTAGTTTTGTTGCCTCAGTGAAATTCGTGACTATTTCTATGCATTGAATAATCAATTTTCCGAAAGTAGAAAGCAATTTGGGAAGTGGTTTTTGACAGAAACTAGACAGGTATAAAAAACCAAGAACCTATGTATTTTCAGTCTTTGGTGTTGTGCAGTTCAAACATGAGAGATCTTAGGAAGAACTCAAAACAAAGTTAAGTATTAGCATAGAAGACTTAAGGTTTAAGTTGGTAAGCCGCACGTTGGCCTATACAAGCTGATTGATATCTTAGCGCAGGAGTCAGTTCAGGCAAAATGTAAAGTAGATAGACTTGAGATGGGGGTAGAATTTAAAGTCAGGCGGGAAAATGTCCTTAAAGAAAAAAAAAATATTGAAAATAATGGAAGAACAAGAAGAAAGAAGCCATATCGGTTACTTAAGAAGCTTAGCTCAAAACTCTTTTTTGTAAATTTAATATTTTGTTGAATTTTGTAAAATATTGTTGTATTTTGTACAATTTTTTTGAATTATTATTAAAAAAACATGTTTTCATTCAGAAATAGAATTAAGAAAAAATCTCGAATTACCATTTATTTATTTTTTGAGATTTTTTCGAGATATTGTCTTTCGACCTTCTTGTACGTTCGAGATTTTTGTACGTTCGAGATTTTCGCATTCGAGATTTTTATTTTTTTGTTTCGAGATTTTTTACATTCGAGATTTTTGTTTTCGAGATAACGGCGTCGTGCTCCCATTTAAAAGATTGTCTCAGGTATACATGAACGGATTAGAACTCTAACATGATGATGTCAACCGGTAACTTACAGAAACACAACATTGATGTTCTCATCCTATTAGCCTCTCCAATGATAGAGCAAATGATTTTATCAGAAATAGTCCTGAAAGAGATAGTAGTGTCTTTTTTCGCTAGCCAACTCCTCATAGCATGAGGAATAAAAACAAAAATCTACTGAAGGCAATTTTCTCACTATCTATCCATTTCCAATCAAAGTTCCATTGCGACACACTTAACAATTCCAATTGCCTGTGTTCACCATAATCCAGCTAACAGCAGCTTTACGTATCGATACGTAAACGCAACTTGAATCAATTACCGCAGCATACCTTTCTTACTGCTTTTTGAGTTGCGGTTGGTGCTGCTCCAAGCCAAACATCACTAAGCCATGTCCACACACATGTTGAACAAATCGCCGGTGCAAATTGTAACACAGACTCAATTTCTGAAGCTAGCCTGCAGCGGACTCTGGCTACCACCATAGACACATAGTTGTTTTCCAGGCAATTTAATTCCTATTCAATTATCGGCCAAACCAACCGCACACCACAAGGTGACAGATATGTCATATTAAAATACCGCAGATAAATTGGATTCCATTTTTGCTGTGTGATTTTTTTTTTATTAACTCGGCGCGTTGCAATCGCATAAATGACAGTTTTCCATTCCCATTCTACTTTTTTATGATTATGATGAATTCACAAGTAGGAGCATCTTTATTAAAATTGGATAATATAATTGAAGTTTATTTTAAAATAACTCCAAATTAAATTTAAAATAAATTTTGATTTATCGATTGAGGCCATGCGCGGAAAAATTTCAAAAGTAATTTGGAATCAAAAAACAATCCTTCTTTGCGTTACAAATGTCATCGCTGTCTCCATGTTTTTCGGTGTTTGTCTATAAGTTTCTTGCATTTATCTATTTTATTTTTAATCATTTTGATTTGTTATTTAAATGTAAAAACCTAAAGCGGACGGTAATGCATCATTTACATTATACCCAACAAAGGCAAACAGGTACACCGAAAGACAAAATTCCTTTGATTTGTGCCGCCGTCTATCTGTGAATGACGCAAGCAAGCAATTGATTATCAAACCGAAATTTTGATCTATTAAATAAAATTAAAAGAGTAAACTGGAGATGGAAGTTAGGCCATTTTACATGAATACGAACGAAGTTGGTTGACTAATGTTTCAACTCTGTAAGCATCATGGTTGTTTTCGGCTTGTGATATGGTTGGTAACATGGAATGAGGAAAGAATGTAGCGAATAGTTAGAGATGAGCTCTATGGATTTTGCAATGTCAGTAAACGTGAGCATTCATCATTATAAAGGCAACCATCGCAAGGCAATGTAGGTACGCGAGGAGACTCGATGTAACGCATGAAAAGACATAGGTAGGTATCTGAAAGATTTTGGAATGGAATTTGATGTGCAAATAACAACATCGAGTTTAGCTTGTTTAATTCAAAAGAAAAAAACAATTAGTGAGATGTGTGAGTGTATTTTGATTCGATGAAAACAGTTTTGCTCAGTAAATATTTTTGTAACACGCTTACAGTTAGTGCGCTTGTGTTACGCAATGACAATTGACAATGCGCAGTTCATTTCCCCAACTTCTGAAATAATTTATTAAAAAAAGGAAAACTTTTCTATAGGTATTCAACTAGGGAAAACAATTCGTGTGGACGTTTAGCTCACTTTGGTTCCATTTAGGCGACCTAACAGAATAAAGGAAACAAAAAGTACCTATTTATTTAGTGGAATCCTCGAGGAGTTAAAACATGAAAAACTCGGATTTCTTGTAACCGTGAATTATTAAAATTTGAAAATATAGTATAGCTAGGCAATACAAATGCATGAATTGTTAAAGGGATAACCAATAGCAACCATTTTTTAACTTACACATAATTTGGGTACCGTTGAATTGTACGTCTGATTGAAACTTTAACTTAATTTAACTTTAACTTTAAAAACGTGTCCTCGAACAAAAAAGATATTGTAAGCTTGTCATTAATTCATATTAATTAACATTGGGGACATTATGGTTACCTACAATATGAAATTGGTTTATTTATCTAGAAAAAAGCTCACCATTGTAATTAGTGATAGCAATCTCGGGATTCGAGGGATCCTGGACCATTTTTTATCCCGAAAATCCCGGGATTGTGATGAAAGAATAACGGGATTTTTGGGATTGGCAACTTGAATATTTTGATGTTTTTTTTGCATTTAAAATAGCTAAATTTTCACTTGATTTTACTTGATTTTTTGATTTTTTTTTTTTGATTTGATATCTATTTATTATGCTTGCTTACACTTATTACATAATTTAAAATATAGACATAAAGAACTTATACATTAATACATAATAATATAGAATTGGATTATAGTGGCATTTTTTATTATGAATTTTAAATAGTACTAAAAGCCACTCTAGCAAATATTACATAAAAGTCTTAAGCGAACATTAATGTATGGGGTGAGATATGTTTAAAGAATATAGCGCAAAATTTAAGTCCGCCTTCTATTAAGGATTTAATGCGATACTAGTTAGCATCGCGTTAACTTTAGCATTGTGCTAAAATTTTTCCAGCATATTAAACATTTTTTAATAAACTGATAACTAGTATCATACTAAATCCATTTTATTAAGAAATATTAAATGAACGCAGCTAAAAAGTGACAGTTCGTTCAAAAACACTAAACAAACAAAGCTTTCAAGAAATAAATATAGTTGTCATTTTTCAAATGTCACATTGGAAATAATTTAAAATTTGTGTATTCAAGCAAAGCAGAGCAATAAGAATGTGAATATCGCTGATGGTCGGAGCTACGACACGAAGGCAGAAAGCAATTATTATTTATTTGTTACAGGGCATAGGTAAGTAGGTTAGAAATTGCTGTCCTACTTTCGCATAGGACACAATTAGCGCTGAGTGTGCCGTTTTGATATCATACCTCGTGAGATTCTAAATAGATTTGAAAATGGGTTATGGATGATGTATGTTCCGCACGTACAATCATTACAACATTATAGTATTATTCTCCTATACCCTACGGCCTATTATCTCATAGTGCCATTTAGTGAGGGAGGAATAAGGGGGGGGCGCTAAAGCCACTTAGTGTTATTGAGGTATGAGATCATGTCTTTGATCTTGAATTCTGAGAGTTCCTCAATAAGTAGAGTGCTCTTTTCCTAGCCAAGGCCGGACAATGACATAGATTCATAGAAAGTATGGGACTGTTTCTTTTTCATCCTGGTCCTCACAGCTACGACAGAAAGAGTTATGCGGTATACCCAATTTTACCGCATGCTCCCCTACAGGCCAATGCCCTGTGCAGGTAGTGACAATCCTGGCAATGTCATGTTTGGAGTTACAGGGCATTGTTCTTATCATTAAAATCGCTTCCTATCTCCAATACGCTCAAAACCCAACCACAAGGTAAGTAGATATAAAATGACTTAAAGAAAACCCATTTTCATGTCTTTTTCAAATATTTAAATTGTCAAGACATAAAATAAATTTAAAAAGTTATTTTAAAGAAATGCTTTCCTTGAAGGCTAAGTAATAGAAATACACCAATTGAGAAAAATTATATGACAACAAAATCCCAAAGACTAGTATGACACTAAAAATTTAAAACCGCAATTTCATGATTTTAACTTTAGCATCATACTAAATGCCTAGTGTGATACTAAAACCCTTTAAAATTTACGGAAACGTCACTTTAGCCTAGTATCATGCTAAATTTGATTTAGTATCGCACTAAAACGTTTAAAATTTTGCGCTATGTTTTTAATTTAATAATAGAAATTTAAACAGAATACAAAAACAAATTGAACATTAGTGGACGTAGGTTAACAAAACTTCGATTTGCCTATGATCGCAATCAAAAAGCCAAATTTTAACTTTCTTCAAGTATAGCGGTAAAGAACGAATACAGCGAATACAAAAGGGTAACGTATGAAACAGTTTACAGGACACAATGGAGTAGAAGCACAGATAATAAATTTATACAGATGTCTCACCCTTATGGCGAGAAATGATATATGAAACTGAAAGCTACCAAAAAAAAAGCTTTTTCCAAAAGCTTTAACGCATTCACTTAATGCATTAAAAATCTATTTTCGCTCGCCTCATTGCCCATAAATGAATACTAAGGCAAGGGAAAAAGCTTGTAAAAGCTCCTTGTCTGTTAAGGCGTTGTCTGTTAAGAGCAAAATATGTTTCATTTTTTTCTACAGGGATGAGACATCTGTATAAATTTATTATCTGTGGTAGAAGTTTCTTAAATGCGTGGTACGGAAATGTGGGATAGATACAAGACATTCACGAGAGCTTCTTGTATTGAGCATATCAGAAATTGGGCTCTGTAAGTAACCACCTCTCATATAAAAAATCTTAGAGGTCTTAAAATAGTAAAGGTGTCTGACAGGCAAGATGTTTAGGGTTCTAAATAGCTCAATAGTGGATGTTAACCGCGTAGCGCCACAAATCATTCTTACTGCACTTTTTTGTAGTATGAGGTTGAATTTTCGAGTGATATGTTCCACCCCAGCAGCTTATGCCGTATTGAAGCTTGGAATGAAATATACCAAAGTAGGTAGTTTTTAAGGTACCGTTATAGCAGAGTTTTCTGAGGTGGTATAGATTGCGAAGTGTAAAGCGTATATATATCTTTAAAGCAGCAATATGACTAGATCAGCTCATACCAGTATCAAAGAGGACACCGAGGTATTTGAATTCATCTACTTCATCTACTTTGAAACAACTATCACAGCAATTTTTTTCTGAATCGTATGTTAAATGATTATCATTGCATAAACAATTAGTGATCTTATATTTTAAACAGTTTTGAGTATGAAAAACAATTTGCAAGTCAGGAGAATCTCTAGTTTTTAAGCTGAAATACATAACTTTCGTCTTGTTGCTGATGTTAAGCTTGTGTTTAGAAAACCAGATACGCAAAAGATGAATATCATGGTTCAGATCAGCTACTAGATCAAGAGCACTTTTAGAATTATAGGCTAACCCTAAGTCATCTGCAAACGCTGTTATTTTAGCTGTAAATTCAAGTTTGAACAGAGAATTTATATAAATAAGAAACAAAATGGGACCTAAAACCCTTGGGGAACACCGATGTTCGAGATCCTAATGTCACTCAGTTTATCCTCAATTTTAACTCTTTGAGTTCTATCCTTAAGGAAGGACTCAAACCAATAGAAAACAAAACCTCGAAAGCCCGCCATATATAGTTTATGAAGGAGAACCTCGTGATCAACGGTATCAAACGCTTTGCTTATATCAACAAATAAACCGGCACAATATAATTTGTCATCAAGGCCCTTGTTAATGAGCGAACAAAAGTCAAGAAGTGCATCTTCGGTAGAAAGACCTTCTCTAAAGCCGAATTGCGACGCATTGAAAAAATTCCTGCGGTTCAAAAAACAAAGCATTCTGTTTTTAACTGCTTTTTCGAAGACTTTAGAAATCGAGGACAGCAGAGATATAGGTCTATAATTATTAGCCTCCTTCTTACAACCTTTTTTATAAACTGGAACTACAACAGCACATTTTAAAACCGCAGGGAATTCACCAGAACAAATGCTTGGGTTGAACAAATGAACTAGGATGTCAGATATATTATATGCAATCATTTTCAAAATATAATTGGAAATTCCATCATCCCCACACGCATGCGATTTTCTAAGCGAGTTAAATAGGCTGTTAACCTCAGAACCAGTAATGGGGTCGAAGTAAAAACTTCCCTGAAAAGTATCTTCCACGAATCCAATGTCACAACATTGAGCCAAGCAAACACTAGGTTCAGATATACTTGGGTCGCCAACTGAACCAAAAAAATCATTAAATATGTTGGCAATATCAAATAAAGGCTGATCAAACTGAACTCCATTTCTGTTCAAGACAATGTGACTCGACTTATTAGAATTGTTAGGATTGATTATACAGTTAATAGCCTTCCACTCTTTTCTAGGATTACCAACAGAATTATTTAATAAGGTTTGATAATATCTATCACGGCAGGATTTTATTTGCTTGTTGACGATTTTACACTTTTTTCACACTTAATACGCAATTTATTTTTATATTTAATTATATTAACTACGTGATTGCTTATCCAAGGCTTCAAATTCCTTTCAGATTTTTTCGGTAAGTAGGTATAGCTGTTGTTGTTTATATAAGCTTGTAAGGTGAGCAAAAAAGTACTATATGCATTAGAAACATTGTCAGCAGCAAGAACTGCTTCCCAATTTTCACAACGGAGGGACATATTAAGAAGATCAAACTTTATCTTTTTAATGATAGATGGTGTTGTGTTTTTTTTCGACTTCAATGCCGTTAAGCCTTTCAACAATATTCCTGTCATATTATGATCCGATATGTGCAGATCAAAAATTAGTACCGAAAAAATTATTAGGACAAAGTTCTTTGAAGCGGCAAAAAACATGATCAAGGCAAGACTGTGATATAAGTCTCGTTTGTTAATAAATAAATGATAACGAAGCGATTAAAAAAGAAAGAAAAATAGTTTTGTTTTTTAAAAGATCAAATCAACAAAAAATGATGCCATTTTACAACAATATGTCCAAATGCTTTTATTTCATCTTTTACGGGCACTGCCTCTTGCGAAGAACTGACAAAACTTCCAAGAATATCAATCTGTCATGAAAAAGTGCTTCTCAACTTTGCCGTTCGGAATCGGCGTTAAATTGTAGATCCACTCAATTCTTCACACGCACCCAGAGAATTGTTGATGAGAGTAAGCCACTTAGGCCTTGGCTCTTCAAGAGCTGTCGCGCCACTCTATTTATTTATTTTTTATGTCCAAATTGAACATCAAAAACAGGTTTTCCTGCTGCTGGAGTGCAAAACAAGGTGCAATAGCCTGTTTTCCATGTTGGAACGGTTCGCATTTTTAAAGTCATGCATTCAAAAGTCACTGATTGATCTAAATCACTCTATTTTACAGACAGTGATTTTTTGTTAATAAACGAGATCATCGATGTTTTCACTATAATAAAGCTAACAGTGGAAGCAATATGCCGTTCTGACTCCAATTTTATTCAGCTGACGGTGCCTACAAATTTCTTTTTACGGAATTAGATTCTAAAAACTCAACCATCGAAAAAAAAAATGTGAACGCAAATCTGAGCTATCAGGGGTTCTCGCATAATTATAAAACCGAAATGTTAACTTCGAAGAATGTACTCCGGAGGTAAGTTTATTTGCTTCTCCAAATAACGCTAACATAAGGAAGCAAATACAAACAATTATAAAACGGATCAGCGGCAGTCCTAACATTGAAGAGCATAATCAAGATGGTGTTCATAATGAAGCTCACAGCTCCAGAACAAGCAGTCAAATCCAACTATCTCTTAAGGAAAAATTGGAAAAAGAAATCCAAAAAGGTTTTGTGAGCTTAGGACCAAGAAAAATCTCATCCAACGACGAAGAAGACCTAGTTCGAAGAGTAAAGAGAGAGATGATTCTTTTTGATTATGGAAATCGAGCATCCCTTTTTGAAAACGTGCATAAATGTTTATTGTCAATTCCACTTACGAGCATTGACCCCGAATGAATATTCTCCGCTGCTGTCCGCTTCCAAAATAAGGCCGTGTGCGAATTCAGTTAAAAATGGGTTAAAACTTGACGTTTGGTTAAATTTTGACACTAGCATGGTGAGTAAAATTTAACTAGCTGCGGAGCAGGTTAAAATTTGACACTACTGGTTAAAATTTTGAAGTTTCTCAAAAGAGAAAAAATTATATTCAAGACAGCAACTGTAACATAAAAGTATCAATAAAAATTCAATAATAAAATTCAAAGAGACATCACTTGACTTTAATAAAATAAAAACTGCTGCTTTTGGACTCTTGCTAAAACGAAAGCAACTCTTTTCCATGGGTAGCAATAACGATAAAGAAGACGAGGAGCTGGACGATGATGAAGATGAAGATCTTGGCAATGAAGTGGCTAAAACAACCCAAATGATGTGCGCTCGCATCAAACATCAGTGCTGTGTTAATATGGTTCGTGCAAGCAAGCTGGGCAATAGTGTTTTCGCAGCTTCATGAAGTAAACTTACAAAACAACTTCAAGCCGTGGAGGATGATCAGTTGTTGAAGCAGTACGAAGAAGAGCTGGTCAATGCAGGAGTAAAGCCAATGTTTACGTTCACCGGACATCAGAGCAAGAAGGATTTGCAATGGATTGGAGTCAAGTGGCCCAGGGAGTCTTAGCCACCGGGGTTGCAGGTAAGTACTTACGAAACAACATGATCGGTCATGTTGAGTCCGTTGAAGACTTGCAATGGAGTCTAAATCAAAAGAGTGTACCTACTGGCATCGTGTTCTGTTGACAAGACCATTCGTATCTGGGATTGTCGAGCTGCTCCACAAAAAGCTTGTATGCTTACTTGCGAGAACGCCCACGAGAGTGATATATGTAAATGTTACTTCCTGGAATCGCCACAATTGTTGGATCGTCATCAGGGAAAAAAAGAAATCAAGGAACTTTTATTTTACTGACGGCGCATAGTGGATTCAATATATTAAGAACGATGTGTTTTAAGTTAATCTATGTATTTTTATTGTACAAATAAAAATCAGGTATTTTTGAAAATACAACACATTTTGCTTTGCTTTTTTTGTGTCATCAGTGTTAGTGTTAGGACAAGTCGGAATGTTTGCTGCTATCATCATCGTTGTCTTCTTCTTCTGCCTCAAAATTGTATTTCTCATCCGTCGCATGTTGATCAACAATTAACGAATCCGAACCAAGACGGACAATTATGAAACACAAATATATACCAAATATTACGAATTAATTGTCTGTTTTCTATTTTGTTGACAGCTGTGAACGATGAATAAGTAGTGTTCGAAGACTGAATTAACAAACAGTTGCAATGGTATTTTTTATCGTATTAAAATGAGAAATTATCGATAAAAATTAAAAGACTGTGTGTGAAATTGAGATTTCTAACATTTTCATAAAAGAAAATTTAATTTGATAATGTTGCATTGAATTTAATATTAATTTAATTGAACATAGAAAGAACCATTTTTGAGGGTAATTTTGTTTTATCTTGAGGGAAATTTAATCAAAGTAGTGTCCCATTTAACCCATTTTAACCCAATTCGCACAGCAAAAATTTTAATATGATCCCTTTTTAACCAAACGTCAAAATTTAATCGTGGTAGGAATTTTAACCCATTTTTTAACTGAATTCGCACACGGCCTAAGATACTAATAATACAGTTTTTTAACTTCAAATTCACCCTTTTACAAATCAAATTCACCTTTTTACAAATCAAATTCACCCTTTTACAAATCAAATTCACCCTGTTACAAATCATATTCACCCTTTTACAAATCAAATTCACCCTTTTACAAATCAAATTCACCCAGTACTTATAATGAAGATAGTATTTGTAAAAATAAAATCAAAAATAATCACAGTACCAAAGGTACGAGGCCGTAATGTGTCATTGATTATGGCTATCATAAATGAAAAAGTCCACCACATAATAGTCGAACACTCTGCGGTGAATACCTATGTATTTTGTAATTTTGTGTGTGGATTATTTGAAGAGCTACAGAGATAACATTTAACCCATGTGTGGTTAATACTTGATAATGCAAATATTCACAAAACGGAAGAAGTTCAAAACCTTGTTGATCAAACAACTCATACGCTTCATTTTTTACCACCATACTCCAAATGCTAAATCCAATAGAAGAAGTTTTCTCGAAAATTAAGCTTCATGCAAGAAACTTATTAGCCGATCCAACAAATAACCAAAGTTTGGTTGACATAATAGACACTTCTGTCAAGACGGTAACTTCCGAAAATTGTCACAATTATTACATGAATATGTATGCAAAGTTACCCGCTGCAGCTGCAGGAGAAGATTTGTAATATTATTAACCATAATGTTCATTATAAGTACAGGGTGAATTTGATTTGTAAAAGGGTGAAATTGATTTGTAAAAGGGTGAATTTGATTTGTAAAAGGGTGAATTTGATTTGTAAAAGAGCGAATTTGATTTTTAAAAGGGTGAATTTGATTTGTAAAAGGGTGAATTTGAAGTAAGAAAACTGTATGCTGATTTTTCTACATTTCAATTTAAGAAACAAAAATGTTTAATTTTGTGTGAAAACAAATTTAATTTAATTTAGTATTAGTAGTATCATTAGATACTGAGCACACAGACTGATAGAAGACTTTTTTGACGAATACGAAAAACAATAGTTGAATTTATTTGAAAAGCTGATTTGCTTAAGAAAACGGAAATTAACATTTAAAACCCAAAAAACGTTTTTTTTTTTCTTAAATCTATCATTTATCATTTAAACATTTAATCCGATTTCAAAATTTGTTAATCAAATATAAAATCAACACAGAAGCAACCATAACCACAATATCCAATAATTCATGTTGAACATTTCAATCAAGATGATTTATTTAGAAAATAACAAAAACAAAAAAAATTATTTCTTACAATATCAAGCCCTCAATTCAAACAAAATTGTCGAGAACGAGAACCATGACTCCATGATCATCAGATAGTGATGTTTGATGAGTTTAATGAACCTTGACATGTTCTGAACCACTATTTTTCAATGATTTTTCAATCAGTTCTATGCTGATTGTTTTGCAATTACTGATGACAACTCCAAAACGCAGACACCCCGCTCAGGTACTGACACTGACAACAAATGGGTTCCAAATGTCATTCGCACAGATATCCCAAATCATCACCCAACAGTGTCAATGTCTGCCGATGGATCCCTTTGTTGCTCTTTTTCGTCGATATAATGTTGTGTGTCGTCCTTCAAAAAGTTCGTCAGTAATAGTTAAACCAAAGACCATCAAGTCAACAACATTGTCTAGTAAGTCTAAAAACTGAAGCTTAGTTCAAACGAGCCAAACACAAGACACATTTCAAGAGCAGTCGAATTCGATGAAGAAGAACAATGATTACGTTGACGACATCAATTGCACTAAAGGCATACAAATACGATACACTGACACTGCCGCGCGCCGCATCAAACGTGACGTGCAACAGTTGGGGGTCCCCGATGAAACGGTCGTCATGGATTGATTTATTTTTCCTTTCGGTCGGAATTGCTTCATTTATCCAGTTATGGTAAACATTGATTGGAGCACTGAGAGCTGGAATTTAATTTTATATCAATCAAATGTTTGATAGTCAGTGAATAAGTTAAATGAAGTCAGTGATGGAAATCAGTGTTCTGTTTTTATTCACAATTTTCAAACAGACCTGGGTATATAGCAGTTCAAAGTTGAAGATAAGTTTCTGTTTTTGGATAATGTTTGCACAGAGGAGCAATGGCAAATTTTTCCTTCATTCAAGTCACCTATAAAAGCTATAAAAATGTATTTGTTTTTCTTCTTGAACCAGAGTTCCATTTATTTGACCTTCTGTACCTATACTTGTTGCTACCTAGAATTTTATTCAAACCAAAAAAACCTAAACAAGTAAACACTCGCAACGCCACCGAACTCGCGCCGCAATTTAGAGTGCTATATGCCAATGCCAAGAGTCAAAGTTTCATCGATATGCATACATTCTTAGCCTAAACGACTGCTGTCTGCATAGTTCCTGAGCACTTTTCTTATATTCTTTCGGTACGCCAGCAACTCATTGACACAACACAGAAAAAAAAAACGAAGTACGACGACGATGAAAGGAGCCATGCTGCCGTACCCTCCCGTTCTTTAGAGTTCTTATGTGTGTTTGTTTTTATTTATCCTTGCCCCTGCCACGATATGTGCGCTAGTCGCTCATATATCTGATTGTGTTTTCTTAGTCTTATCTAGATTTGCTCACTTAAGATATTTTTGTTTTTTATTACTCCGTTTCGTGGTCCGAACGCTTGCAAGAAGGTTAAACCGAAGTGCTGCCTTTTGCGTCAACTACTGCAAAATTGTTTGAAATTTTAGTCTTGGATTTAGTTACCGAGTCGGCAGTACAACTTAGAGAATTGCATATGGTTTAATTAAATTTGACTTTGAGGGGTGCAAGCGAAACAAAACAAAAATGTTTAATTGATTCTCGGTGTGCCTTATCGGTGGAACAGATTTGCACAACATTTGCATTTTGAGTTATTTTTTTTTTCATTTTTCGTCGTCATCCACATCGGTCATTTAGCAAAGAATGAAAGACGGTCTAATTGAACGCCACAACGGAATGTGTGGGTGCAGTATTGTACAATTGCTGGCTTTATTGTAGTCTGTGTCATTAAATTGAAGTAAATCATGTGATGTGAAAACAACGACTAAACTTAGGTTTTTTTTTTAAACAACTACAAAGAGATTAAACGAAAGAGCTGAGCAGCAAACTCGATTTGTTTAAACTGTCATCGAGTGGCTTATCTATCACTCGGTGCTGAAATTGTCGAATGATTTATTGCTCTGACTAGGGGGGTCTTAATAAAGGAATTTTTATCGAAATCCATTTATAAACATACTAAGCCCACACAAGTTGTTACATGGCGAGAGAGCGCAAGTTGCATTAGATTGAATTCAATTCTTACTACAGTTTTATCAAATTGTGAATGTTAAGCTTTGATAAAGAGTGGCTAGTAAGAGGGAATTGATTATAATGTTAGACAAAATAAAAAGGTAACCACACTGAGGAAAATATTTACCTATTTACGTACGTACACTGATTGACAAATTCATAGAAAAAATTCTGAGGAGCCAAGGCAATAACAGTTTCTTGACTTAAAGGGTATCTATAAAAAGGAAAAAAATAGCAGTGCAAAACTGAGCTAAGGAATATAGCCTCATTACAAAACGTGTGATCGTTTTAAATATTTATTTTCTACTAGCTGACCCTGCAGACTTCGTACTGCCTCAATCGATAAACGATAACCCTCTTCCTCTATCGTTTGCATTGTTTTTTTGTTAATTCGTATGTATGGAACCGTCCTTAAACAAATAAGCGATATCAAAAAAACAAAACAAAATGGTAAGTATACGCCCCGTGTTGCCTGCGGTGCACGAATTTGTAAAACGCGAATCATTTCGGTTTCACTGCGCTCCTCATGTTGCTGTTGTGTAAACATTTCGAGTTCTTCGACCCTAATTGTTGCGTATAAAACACATTGACCATGATATTGAATGAAAAAAGGATTTTTTATGGTTGCTCTGAGAGTTACCGTTATGGAGCAATGCAGCAAAATAATTTTTTTACATTAAAAATATCAGTGTTTAAAAAAAAAAAAAACCAAAATCACGAATTCTCTATTTTCCCATTGTTTAAAATCCATTCAAAATTTGTCTTGGGATTTTCTTGCTCTTCTGGAGTTTTCCATTTTACCACTCATTTTACCACAACTAATGCATTTCATATGAAAGAGTGTTTTTGAGGTTTTTGTTTAGCCAATTTTTTTTTGCATTTCAAATTTTCCATTTTTCCAATTTTTTGTTTACTTTTTCTTGCTTTCCAGTTCCCCATCACAAATTTTCCAGTTTCCCTTTGTAAACCAATGAGTTTTCCGAGTTCCTTTCGAAAACCCATTTTGAAATTTTCCAGTTTTCCATTTGAAATTTTCCAGTTTTCCATTTGAAAACCAATGCATCTTCAATTACATGCAATTTTCCCTTTGATAACCAATGAGTTTTCCGAGTTTCATTCGAAAACCCATTTTGAAATTTTCCAGTTTTCCATTTGAAATTTTCCAGTTTTCCATTTGAAAATCAATACATCCACAATTTCATGCAATTTTCCATTTGAAAACCAATGAGTTTTCTGAGTTTTTCATCAAGAACTTTCTATTTTTCCATTCGAAAACCCATTTTGAACCAAAAAATTCCAAGCAAAAAATATCTAATTTCCGACCTTTGTTTGGTTTTTCCAGTTTTCCCACTCTTCCATGAAGTTTTTCCAATTTTTTTTTTTACAGAAATCATCACTGAATGTAACAGTATGAACCATGAAATTTTCACAAATATCTGTTGGGCCATTTCGGAGTCTATAAGAGACATACAAACAAACAAACAAACAAACAAACAAACACACTTCCATTTTTATATATATAGAGATACCTAATGGAGATAACAACAGAAGAAATTGGAGTGGAAATGCCGAAACTTTTTTTTACCAGAAGACCAAATCCAAATATGTTTACTAGAATTCATCCCAAGGTTGAGGGATACCAACATACTTACTAAGCGACAAGGTTCGAATCGGCTAAAAATCTTCAAAGGGCGATCGATGAAGGCCAGAGATGTTGGTTGAAGACAGGGGCCCTACTATGTAACTCGATTCTACTTTTGATTCTATTCGAAACTCATTTCCGATTCTACTTTCAAATCGTACCACGTATGAAAGTAGAATAGAATGCCAATAATACTACTTGCTAGCAAATTTTCTAACGAGATGTTTTGACGTACATAAAATGTGGAAAAATGTGTATGTGTATTATAAAGTAATAAAGTGTTTTCCATTAAGACCGGGTCAATTTGAAAGTTGAATAACACAAGTTGTATATAAAAATCAATAAGGTCTCATCTTTATTTGAGAACACTATCAATGACTTCATGTGTGAAATATTAAATAGTTCAATTGGCTGAGTGGCGCGTATTCGAAAAATTCGATGGGTTTGGCGCATGAATCAAGCTGAATTTGGTCGATGGCATCCTTTAAGTTGTTTCTTAGGTCCGCGGAATCGACTGCTTCAGATTCTGCTGCAGACTATCACGAACAGTGGCGATGTTTTCGGCAGATCTTGTGTTTCGTTAAAGTACGGCTGTTGGCTGGTTGTTCACTGAGCCGGTGGACTCGAATTTGGCCACTAAACGTTGAACAGTGTACTTGGAAGGACGACCATGTACCTCATCAACGGCGCAGCTTCCGTATCGTTGCTTTAAGAGAACACCCATTTTGATAATAAAGTTTTATCATTTGCCCGTATTGCTCGACACTGTAACTTGCCATCATGATTTGTAGTCCTGAGTGACTGAACAAAAGATAATATTTCAACAGATAGCAAAAGAAACAATATGGCCATCACGAGACATCAAAATCAATTTGTCCCTATTGGATAACCCTACAAAAATATAGAAAGTGCCGCGAATTGGACTTGCATTCAGACAGAACTCCGGAACGAGTTCAACAAATTGAGCAAAGGCGGATTAGAGATAAATCTAATGGAGCGTAGCGTGTCCTTAAGGCAACCGGATTTACCTATCTATTTTATTAAATATGTATTTCCTTCTTAATTTAAAATGTTATAACTTTATGTAAATATTCTTTTTCATGAATGTAAGAATAACATGTTTAATAAAATAAAGTTTTAAATAAAATAAAAAAATAATTTTAACCTTGGAGTGTTATTTTCGAATTTGCCTTGTTTTGAATTCTACTTTCGAGTTACGTAGTTCCTCGATTATTCGAAAGTTCATAAGAATAAAGTTGGCACTACTAGAACTATTCGATTCTCATTGGTTCGAAAGTAGTTAAAAAGATACATAGTTCCAATTTTAGGAATTAGAGGAATTTAATGGTAGAAACGAGTTACATAGTAGGGCCCCAGGTTCAGCAAAAATGGTCTACATTTGTTTGTTCGACATTTGATTAGGTGATAACTTCAATGTCATCAGAATGTCCAAAACAGGATTTGAAAAAAACTCGCAAGATTTATAATAAATTCAAGTCGAAACGAATCATCTTTTCGTCTACTTTCAAAACGCATAAATGCCAGTATTCATCGCCAAGATACCAAGAAAACCGAATCTGCATTTGACAATACACTGCTTATGTGTGCAAACGGGAGGCAGCTTATCAGAAAATGTTATTTTTTCAACATATTCTGGAGTGCATAATTAATTTGGCAAGTTTTGCTCTCATCTCAAGTTCCAAGTTGCAAACGGTTGCGTATAGACATAGACAAATTCTGACAAACCAACAACAGTAGGTGTGTTTTTTTGGCAAAGCTATCCGTATCCGCAGTAGTAGACTACATGTATTACAAAAACAACACGATACTGTCGATAAAAGTAGAAGTAGAATCATACTGCGGATAGAATTTAGAAAAATTCAATAATCGTCTTTAAAATGACAGCAGCGACCAACTCCTTAATACAAAAATTTAACAACTGCGGATGCATTTTTTTGATAAATTCTACTGCACTGCGGATAGATTTGCCAAATTGCCTATTATTACTTTTTTTTTTGGAAAGAAAAACTTTTCAAACAGTGTTGCTTGAATGTTTTTTTCTACAAGAAGAAAATTGATAATACGATTTTCTAGTTCGCCAATCACGTCAAAGTTACATTCTAATAAAATCATCATCTCAATTATTTTGAAAAGAAAATCTCTTGTCTGATTTGTATCTGTAATCTATCAAAATTATTTCGGTTCAATATCAAATCACGTCAAATGGTAATTAAAGGTCTAGTGTCAAACAACAATCAATGAAAGAAAACTCCATTCAACAAGAACTTTTGTTCAAAAAGACCTATCGTTCGTGATTGATCCTTTTCAAGCTTAACTTACATTTCTCGCGTTTCCATTCCTCCTAAACATAATAATTTATATCTGTCAGATAAATTGACTCTGACAGCTAAGCGTTACGATGTGTCACCGCCAACGGAGCGGTGCCATAACGACGAACAAAGTCTTCATGGCTATAACCACGAGTGTGCACTATCGTATATTAAAATTGATCATTGACTTAACCGGCCAATCAATGAATGACCACCCGTTGCTGCGTGCTTCATCTACGCTGTATACGGTGACGATGCAAAATCGTTTATTTCTTTTTTTTTGAGGAAAAAAACAACAACAGTTCTTACACTTCCAATTATGGTCTGAATGATGATTTTCATAGTGAAAGAGTTTTTTTTGTTTTGTTTCGCTAAATATTTTATTCTCTCTCGTGTAACTACTTTAATGGCAATTATACGCTTTGGTATTGTTAAGCCTCGACTTATGTCAGACCGACAATAAATTTATGTCCACTTGTTTAAATTGTGTGTTGTTGTAAGCCTGCCGCGTAATGTGGGTTAAAATTTGCATTTATGGCCAGTGACCGAGGTAGCCCCCGCAACATGCTATCAATTCACTTGACGAAAAAAAATTGACCAGTGCTGGAGTAAGGATTTTATTCTTCAAAATTATAAACTTGTCGGTAGAAATCTTTGGAACAAACAAAAAAGGAAATTTGGAGTTATGCCGTGGCCATCGTGTCGTCGCTCTAAAAAGTTATTAGGCAAAATCTCAAGAGTCAATCATATTTAAGCAAGTCCAATCCTTTACTTAAAACACTTACGGCTTTAAAAATATTATGGTCTGGAAAACCTGATAAAAAAGATTAAAGACAACAAAAAACAAATCCACCACTGGCGACCAGGTAAAACACTAATCGATGTTTAAGATATGAAATATCGATTTCTCAGAAACAAACACCAGAAAGAACAACTCATTAAAACTTTTCAAACAACTCGCTCCTTTTACAATTATTCAAACAACAAAATTAAAAACAATCATTGATGGATTTTCTGTGCAATGCGCCACACCATTTGAGTGCGCAATCGTGTTCTATTGAGTTTGCATTTAAACTTAACACAATAGGCACTATACTTGACACATCAAGATACCTACTCGCAGATAAATTGAATGATACAAAAATAGCTTTTCTTAAGTTTTAGTTAATTAAATCGCGGGAAATGCGCCACTTTTATGCACCTGGTCAGTGAAGGCGTTGATCTATTTTAATTTTGGTTTATTTCATTTTTGTTTTTTTTCAATTTGCTTTACTGATGGAAATAGATACATTTAGCAGGTACGTATAAAACACTTACCTTGTAAACATTGTTGATTGTTGTTGCTGGGATTGAGATTGTGATTGTTGCTGTTGTTGCTGCTGTAATTGGTGTTGATGTTGCAGATGCTGGTGATGATGGTGTGGGTGTTGAGGCTGTTGCTGCTGCTGTTGTTGTTGTTGTTGCTGGGGTTGTTGTGGAGGCGGTGGATGATGGTGCAGGATTTGCTGGGGATGATGATGAGGATGATGTGAGAGGTGATGATTGTGATGGAGGATTTCGGTGGGGGTTGGTGGTACTGGCATTGTTTGGGATTTATCTATCAAACGTTTGTCGTTGTACATTTTAATTCGATTCAAGAATTTTAAGACTAGGTATTTAAAAGTGGGAAAAATTAAGTCATCTTTTAGAAATATCTGAAATTACAAATAAGAGAAAAAAAAGTGATAATTAGTATCTATTGACTTTGCTTGACCTGCTAAGAAAATTATAACGAACAACATTTATTTCAACAATAACGAACATTTTTGTAGGAGTAGTCAGTCGCCCTCATTTAGTTTTTGTTATTATCTTATTGAAACTGTTTGTAATGAAAGTCAGTAAAATACAAGTTTTCCATTTGGAATACTAAAGTAATCATATGACTAACGATTGATATGAACGTTACCTTTCGGTACTAGATATCATTTAAGTATACTGAAAGCCCATTATCTTCGTAACGAGCTCATAAGATTCATTACAGGCCTTTATCGGTACAGAAAATATGCATTCCCGACAAGTGAGCAAGATGACAGATATAAGCTCTTTCAAGAAAGCAGAGAATGTAGGTTCCTATATAGCAAAACAACTGGGTTCAAAATTCTTTACTCGAAAGACAAAGTGTCTCCTATACAAGACTTTGATTTTACTAGTCCTACTCTACGGCCCCGAGTGTTGGACGATAGGTAAAAAAGGGGAATTGATACTAGGCACTTTCGAAAGAAAAATTCTTCGACGGATTTTCGGTCCCATATGCGACGATGGCGAAGAAGGCTCAACCGCGAACTGTACGAGCTGTATTGACGACTACATTGGCTCGGCCACACCGAGTAAATTTACGGCAATGTTCTAGCCAAGAAAGTCTTCTCAACGCAGCCCTCAGGTTCGAGACGACAAGGAAGACCGAACCTATACGGTACAAGAACCGTGTTACTGCGGATGCCAGAGCGCTTGGCTTGGTTTTGGTGACTAGAGACTGCATGCGAGGGACCGTTCCCAATGGAAGGCTGCAGGGATCCTTCATGGATTGGGATTGGGAGCCGGTTAAGTAAGTAAGTTATGTCGAAAAGGCGAGGTATTGAGTATTATCCGCTTTGGATTACCGAGATAGGTACTCCTTCTATTGGAGAGTGCTGCCGGACATGTACATAGAAGGTGTTGTACTGTTTCCTCTTCCTCCCCATCCCCCACCCTCATAGCATGTCTTGTCTACCTATATGAGGCAGTGTCCTGTTATATGAAGCTTATACTTTGTTTGCTCAGGGAAATCAAGCCTTGTGACTGCTTCAGGTCTGTATTTGGCCATATTTGTTTGGTTGCTAGGCAGGTGGTACCCTGTGACCATCTAGCATTTGTTGATTCTAGGCCTAGAGTATATTGTTTGAAAAGATGTAACAAGTGGTGTTCATATGTTGTGTCTTTGTCCTACAGTGGACAGAAGTGTTCCGTTTTTGGCGAGCTCATCAGCTTTGCAATTTCCTGGAATGTCTCTGTGGCCTGTCATCCAAATGAGGTGAAAGTTAAACTACTCTGACATCTCATCAGAGATGATCGACTAGTCGTGGGCTCTGAGATAGTTTGTGGAGACAGACGCGAGAGATTTGAAAGTTACATGGCTGCCCGAGAAGGTATACGCATATCCTTACAAGATATAACGTTTTCTTTGAGCCAGGATAGTGTCTCTTTAATCATCATTACTTCTACCTGGAACACACTACATTGATTGGGAAGTTTATATGACAGACTGAGATTCAGTTGTTTCGAGTAGATACCACTTCCAACGCCGTAGTCGGTCTTTGAACCGTCTGTATAGAAGTGTATCGTGTTCCCTTCCAGAGGTCCTCCTTCTTCCCAAAAGGATCTTGAAGGGATGGAAATATGGAAGTAATTATCGAATATCATTTTTGGGATTGTATAGTCAAAGCGATCTGGGATAGATCTGAAGTTGTATAAGATAGTAGCATTAGGTATGACCAATATTATTACTGATCCAATGAGAGGTGAGTCTAAGCCTCACGCATGAGTTGGCTGCCACCATTTTGGAGAAGATGTCAAGAGGTGTTAGGTTTAGAAGTACTTGTAAAGCTGCTGACCGCTGGACTTTAGTGAGTTTATTCAAATTTACCATCTTGTCCAGTGCGGTCCACCATACCATAGGTGAGTATCGGTCTGATTACTAAAGTGTATAGCCAGTGGGTTATTTTTGGGGAGTCTCCCCATTTTCACCATATGGCCTTTTTGCATGTAAATTGTGCTACAGTAGCCGTCTTTACTCTTTCATGAATATTTGCATTCCAATTTAGTTTTTTGTCTTAAATGAGGCATAAATATTTGGCTTGATGGTTGGAAAAGCTTAGGGCTATTCCTTTAATCGTGGGTGGGCTAATTTGAGGAATTTTATGTCTTCTCGTAAAGAGTACTAGTTCTGTTTTATGTGTATTGACATCCAAGCCAAAATGCTTCGCCCAATTGGTTAGCCTGTTTAAGGCATTTTGTAGGAGTTCCGAGAGAACTTGAGAGTGTTTCCCAGATACAGATATTGAAACGTCGTCGGCATTACCATTCAATGATGTTAAATTCAGATTCTTACTTCAGAATGAATATACAGTGCCTTGCATAAGTATAACCGCACCCGAAAAAATGCATTTAAAAGAAAACCTACAATAGGAGTGACTCCTTACTATTTTTTTAATGAGTTGCATCACTGATCAAGCAAATTGAGAAGAAAATAAAGTACCGTTATTTCCTCTCCTGGTGTTTAAAAATTAAAAACAGATTTTGATGTATTGCAAAAATATAACCGCACAATGCAAATCTCTTTGAAGCTGCATTCAGTCAAGTGCTTTCAAATAAAAAACAACAATGCCACGTGGTACGCATTTAAGCGAAATTGAAAAAGGCAAAATCTTGGCTTTTCGTTCAAGCGGCCTAAGTCTTAGGGCTATTGGAAGACGAATTTCACGATCGGATCGTGTCGTTCGAAATTTTTTAAAACATCCAGAATCTTATGGGACAAATATAAGACCCGGGCGTCCGCAGAAGCTGACACGTCGCGACAAGAGGCGTATAATCAATGCTGCATCCAATTCGGTGCATTCTTTACCGGAATTTCGTAACGAATTGGGTTTAGGAGTTTCGGTTTCAACCGTTTCTCGTGCTTTAAAAAGCAGTGGAGTGATTGTTCAGGGCAAAATGGTGCCAGCTCCAAATTTAACAGCAGCCCACAAACAAAAAAGATTGGAATTTGCCCGCCAAAACATAAATCGGGATTGGAAAACCGTAAGTAACTTTTTATTAATCTACACTAAAATCTCGTTATTCCAAATGGCATACTGGAATGAATGTTTTTTATGTATGGTTTGGGGGGCCTTCTGCGAGCGTGGTAAGGTTGCACTTGCCTTCACCTCTACCAGAATGAACAGTTCTGACTACACTTCGGTCCTTGAGGAGAATTTGGTACCTTATTTAAGACCTTATTGCAGTTGCCCGTAGCTTAGTGGTTAGGTGCGTTGGCTGCTAAGCAGAACGTCGTGGGTTCGAGTCCTACTCGCGCCCATTAAGTTTTTATTTCATCTTTCACGGGTACTGCCTCTTGCGAAGAATTGACAAAACTTCCAAGAGTATCAATCTGTCATGAAAAAGTGCTTCTCAAATTTGCCGTTCGGAATCGGCGGTAAAATGTAAGTCCCCTCAATTCTTCACACGGACTCAGGGAATTGTTGATGAGAGTAAGCCACTTAGGCCTTGGCTCTTCAAGAGCTGTCGCGCCACTCTATTTATTTATTTAAGACGATTTCGCCGAGTTGAGCATGTCTTCCAGCAAGATAATGCCCCAATTCATGTAAGTCGTCAAAGTTTGGATTGGTTCGAATCGAAAAACATTAATTTGATGGAGTGGCCGTCACATTCTCCAGATTGCAACCCCATCGAAAATCTTTGGAGAATTTTAACTCGCAAAATTTATGCCCATAATAAGCAATTTGCTAGTGTTGCTGAGAGGCAGTTGTGACAGAATGGAACGCTTTAGACGACTCCATATTGAAAAATCTAGTTAATAGTATGCCAAAAAGAATTCTAAGATTGGTGGAAAATAGAGGCAACAAAATTGCATATTAATTTTTTGTTGAAAATGAACTTAAAAAAAAAATAACAAAAAACAATAAATGCGGTTATATTTTTGCAATACATTAAAATCTGTTTTTAATTTTTAAACACCAGGAGAGGAAATAACGGTACTTTATTTTCTTCTCAATTTGCTTGATCAGTGATGCAACTCAATTAAAAAATAGTAAGGAGTATTGTAGGTTTTCTATTAAATGCATTTTTTCGGGTGCGGTTATACTTATGCAAGGCACTGTATTATTGATCTTTAGAAAACGCTTCTTTGCAAACAGATAGAGATTAAACCTTCTAAAAGCGTTTTCTCTGAATTGATACAAAATCATTATTATGAATTAATAAATGGTTTACCCAAGCTGGAAATAATACAGATATCTACCTGACAAAAACCAAGCAATCAAAACTCCCAGATAAAGTTTAATATAATCGACTATCAAACCAAAGCCAAGATCAAACGATATCGTCTCCGAAGTCAGCTTATACAGTGCTTGAAATACCCTTTACAAAAAGAAAAACACCATATGCATACACAGGCGCAGAGATGCTGCCACAGATAATTGAATTCGCGCAAATGCAATTACATTCTAAATTCTTTTTAACCTCAGTCAAAAGCCAATAATACCACAACACACTGGCAAATGCCAACAATGAAGGTCACTTCTCAGTGTGCACCTCTAACAATAATTTACTGCATGATCGTTTTTTGTTAAACTTTTTTATTCCAATGCTGTGGCTTGACTGACTCTATTATAGCTGCTGATTTTGCTCTCTGCCTGCTACTGCTACATTGACCACATGCGCACTTCAATTTCAACCAAGTTGCTTTACAGCGAACCAGTCAAGTCGAGACAGGCGCATCCAGCTTCAAAAGTGCATAATTGCAGGTGGAGGCTCCACACACAGCATTGCATTTAAATTATTATTATTCCAAATGATTATTAGATGAAACCAAAACAAAACGAAAACTTCCAAACAAACGATACAAAAAAAAGTCCAACAATACAGAAAATGTAAATCTGAGTAACTATTACGAGTATCTAGACATTTCTGTGCGGTGTGTGTCGCCTTGTAAATACCTCCCGCATCGCATCGCAAGCATTCTTTTTATGTTGAAGGTAAAGTATAAGATTTCCTTCTTTCCAAGGATTGTCGAGGAATCTTCTGCTTATAGTTTTTGGACTGGTCCAATATCATCTACCGCAGTGATTATTCTTAAAGAATTGTTTAATAACAGCCAGACAAACAGATGAACAAACAAACAATAAACATAAACAAACGACAAAAGTATATTCTTTGGACATTTTTCTTTGCAGAACATAATTTTCGTACAACGAAACGGACTGCGATTCTTTTTCTTTTGTTTCATTTTTAATCTTGCGCTTCAGTTTACGTTTAAATCTCTAGACAACATTGGCAAAGGAGGAGCTTTTGTTCTGTTCTGAATTCCTTCGAATTTCTTTTCTTTCCCTGGGATGAATGTAGCTGCTGTTTAGTTAAAGATACATTACACTACCTGGCTCCCTGTTTTCAGGGTCATCTTGTTTGAATAGGCCAAGTAATACAATGGAAAAGGCGCCGATTTCTAAACTTTTAATTTTTTTGGGTCAATTTTATGGTGCGTTGCACTCCTATGAATAAAATTATGATTTGGAAACAATTTCGCAAGAAAAAATTATTTTCTCTGTTGTTAAATTTTCTCGCCATCAAAGAGGATTTCAATCACATACGAACAGAAGATTTTCATGCACAAAGACAAATCCAATAATAATAACTGAAATTATTTAAAAAGGACTGGATTTTCTAATTGAAATATGCATTCCTTTCGGGCCGTCATTATTATCTGCACTCAGCCGACGCTGCGATCAACTGCCAACCTGGTCGGCGCAGCATCTGCATAACTTCGTTTCAACATTGTTATTGTGAAATGCAGCGATATATGTAGTTCAGCTATCAAAAGGCACAATAAGATACAATAATATAACCACCGAAACCATAGTGCACCCTTTTGAGACACTTTTGCTTGGTTTTTACTTTCAACCGATTTCGATAATCTTTTTTTTACAAAAAGGGCAAGAGACTGTGTTTTTTACTTGAATATAATGGAAGTTTAACCTCGATACGGGTATATATTTTTGTTTTACCTTTTCTGGGGCATTGCGCCCCTCAATGGACCAAGAAAATAAAAATAAAATTGTCTTTCGCAATATTATGTGTGCACTATGGGCAACAAATTTTTGTTTGTTACTTTGGGCCATATTCTTAAAACAAAAAAAAGAACAATTGGGAACAAAGTATGTTATTTTGTCGTCGAGGTTTGGTTTTCTTTTGGTTTTCTTATTTTGAAATCTAATCGATTTGGACAATTATGGAGGAGAACCGATATGGTTTGAGTCGTTTGTTTCAAGTCTCTTTAGTATCAAACATGCCATTGTTCTGTCTTTTAACTATGATTGTCACAGATCAATGAATACTTTTCTG
The DNA here is from genome assembly GCA_943590905.1 of Sphaerophoria taeniata. Lineage (NCBI taxonomy): Eukaryota > Metazoa > Arthropoda > Insecta > Diptera > Syrphidae > Sphaerophoria > Sphaerophoria taeniata. The sequence goes on along the minus strand of OX016540.1, from coordinate 128,447,765 downwards.
GTTTGATCAAAAATGTTCTTTACAAGGTCCATGGTAGTCTGCTTTTTGCTAAGATATTTTTTGATTTACAGTTGGGATTAGGCGATTCAAAGTTTTTTTAAATATTGTTTGTTAAGAACTTTTTTTTAATTGATTTAAACAAAAAGATACAGATTCAAACTTCATATTTAATGTGTAGATTCATGAATAGTATATTAAAGCAGATGAAGCTTATTTTACTTAATTTAACCATGGGGCACGTCTTCTTGTCTTCTTAAGGTAGCGCAACAGGTTTTTATTATTAATTCCCACGCCTCTTTCCCCCCCAGATACCGCACGCGCTGGGGTCCATTGTCACCGAGTACGACGGCAATTACGGTTGCTAGCCGTATCGGCACTTAATAAGAAGTTTTTAATATTACTAAAAGAATAAATAAAGTTATGGCGATACGAATATTAGGATGAAAAGAGTTAGGGACTGCTTAATGCAAGCAGGGTCAAAAAGGAAAAACAGAAACAAAAAAAAATATAAAATTCCAAATTAAAATTTTACAAAAAGTACGAAAAGAAAAAAGTACAAAATTTTAGAAAACAAAAATTTTAAAGTCAAAAATTTGAGAAATAAAAAACATAAAAAAAACAAAGTAAAAAAGTATATAAGTGTGTGGAAGACACTTGTCAAGTTCGCAAAAAACATTACATATACTGATACAAATAAATGAAACTAATACAAAATTAGACAAACAAAAAACATTTATTGGCGTACCACACTGGTTTTAAGTATAGTCTTAAGTTTATTTTTATTAAAGTGCAGGTCAATGAGATATGAATTACAATTCAAAAGCCTACTCATCCGTGTCAAGGGTTCGTGCATTCCATAATTGGTCCTATGTCTTGGGACATTGAGAAGATCAATGCTACGAAGGTGATAGCCTCCTCCCCGATAGTTAAAAAGTATAGCACTGAGAAGGTCTGGTGCATCTGTAACGCCAGTAATAAGTTGATGAAGGAAAACAATATCATTGTTAGTCCTTCTTTGAGACAACGTTTGCATTTCGAGGAGCGATACTCGATCCTCATAAGATGGAATATTTAGAGGATCATGCCCTTGAATACCTTTTAATGCGAAACGAGTAAAATTACGCTGCACCGATTCTAACCTGTCAATATGAACCTTATAAAATGGAGTCCAAATCTGCGAAGCATATTCAAGGTGAGGACGAACTAGGCAATTATAAAGAGAAAGGGTCACATTAGGATCAAAAAATTCTTTGGACCAACGCTTAATGAACCCAAGCACAGAATAAGCTTTATTAACAATGTTGTTAATGTGCTCAGTAAAATCAAGATTTGGTGTAAAAATAACTCCAAGGACCCTTACTTTAAAAACACGAGATAGAATTTGCTGAGATATAAAATACTCATAAGTCGAAGTTGCTCGTTTCTTAGAGAATGTCATTGTTTGGCATTTAGACGGGTTAAGATTTAAACTGTTCTTATCACACCATACAGAAAAATTATTATTTATATCATTTTGCAGAAGAATGCGATCATTGTTAGTTGTAATTTTCTTGAAGATCTTCATGTCATCTGCAAAAATAAGAATTTCACTACTTCTTACACAAAAAGGAGCATAATTAATAGATAAAATAAAAAGAAGAGGTCCTAAATGACTACCCTGTGGAACACCCGATTTTGCAACAAAAGTCTTCGAAAACATTTCTCTAAACTTAACTTGATAATCTCTATTTTCAAGGTAAGAAGAAATCCATGAAACAAGCCCAGGAGGAAAGCCTAATGAATTTAATTTTAACTTGATAATTGAATGAGATAGTTGATCAAAAGCTTTTGAGAAATCAGTGTATACACAGTCAATTTTCTGTCCATTTTCCAAGCTGTTCAAACATTTATGCGTAAACGAAAGAAGGTTTGTGACAGTTGATCTTCCTTGCATAAAGCCATGTTGCTCAATGCATATGATGTTTTTGCAGTAAAAGGATAAACTGTCACATACAATTTGTTCGAACAGCTTAGGAATACAAGAGAGCTTAGAAATTGGTCTATAGTTGACAATATGTGACTTATCTCCTTTTTTAAAGACAGGCGTGATGTAAGCAATCTTCCAAAGGCATGGAAATTTTCCGAGTTGCAATGATAGTTCGAATATTTTACTAAGCGGATTAGCTAAAACTGTGTTGCATTTTTTCAATAAAATAGGTGGAATACCGGCAGGACCAGAAGAATAATCTTCTTTGAGAAGGGACGAAAAATTTAGGACTTGGTCAACCTCAATCGGAACATTGTTAAATGTGACTTGTTTGCTATTTTTCAAATAATTGAAAAAATCAACATCCACATCTATGGGAGAATCTATGAAGGATTGACTGAAATTATTGGCAAATGCATCACAGATCTCAGTAGTAGAGCTCAAAATTAAATTGTTGTAAGTAAAATTAACTGGGTAAACATCGCATTTTCTTGGAGTTTACAAAATTCCAGAAACGTTTAGCGTCTTGCTTCAAGGAATCACCCATAGTAACGATGTAATCATTATAAAGAATGTACGAAAGTCTTTTGAACTCTTCGAAAAGAGATATATAAACCACGTGGTTCGCTAGTGTCCCAGATCTAATATAATTTTTCCACGCCCTATTTCTTTTATTACGGAGGTTTTTTAATTCTTTTGTGTACCAAGGATGACAAGAGGTGTTAGTTTAGATTTGGATGATTCTTTTCCATGGCACAGTTTCATTTATGCATCTCAACAGTACAGAATAAAAGCTATAGAGATAATTTCGTCAATGTTATTGGAAAGTGGTAAGTTATCAATACCGTAAGATGTTAAATTATCCGAAAGCTGTTGAAAATAAGCTCTGCGAAAGTCATGTTTATACGAGCAGTCATGAGAGTTACTATTTTCTAGTAAGTGACCTCTCAAGTCAAGAAAAATATCCAAAGGGGGATGATAATCGTCAATATTAGATATTGCAGAGGCGGACTTAACCACTACTGTAGAGGCCGCATTAGATGAGAATACCAGATCAAGTGTCCGATTAATTGAATTTTGAATAGAGCTTACTTGTTGCAGGTCAGCGGAGATTATGTTATCTAACATTTGGAGCTCTAATTGTGAAGAGCTAGAGGAAGCTTCAAAGTGCGAATCATCAACAGAAGGTTCCCAATTGATGTTGGGAAGATTAAAATCACCTAGCAAGATTATCTCACTATAAACTCCTGCCAAGCTAATGACATAGTCAAGAATCGAGGAAAGTTCAATAAAGACGGAAATAGGACTTTTCGGTGGAATATGAACATTCAAAATAAAGACATCTTTCATTTGCAAATTTAATTTGATGCATATTAATTCTAAATTATCAACGCCAGGAATAATAATTTGGAAAGAGCAGAAACTATTTCGAACAACAATAAGGACTCCCCCTCCAACTGTACTCAATATATTTTCATGACGATCTCTTCGATAAACTATGAAATCTTTATCAAAGAGTTCAGCGTCCAATATTGTGGCGTTCAGCCACGTTTCAGTAAACGCAAAAAGATCATAAGAAAATGTTTGAGAATTTTTAATAATTGTAGTTGTCTTACTACGAAGTCCTCTTACGTTTTGGTAGTAGAAGGAGAGCCTGTGCTGTTTTTTGGAATATTAGAATTACGGACTAAGTTCTTTCGACCAGAGGTGACGAATTCCTTAACAAGAGTGTGTGGAGGCCAAGAACAATTTATAATCGGATCAAAAATGTTACTTGAGACTGTAATTTTAAAAGAAGACACGAAACTGTTAGGCTTGCTTATTTTAATGCATCTGGCTTGAGAAGAATGAGTTATAGCCTTACACTCGATAAGATGGTTAATTAAATCATCAGAATCCGTTTCGGGAAGTAAGCGAGAAACAAATATGGATTTGGGCTTAGGAATTGACAAAAGGTTTTTTTTTTAAAGTGTCTCCTTGAATTGTATCAGTTTGCGATTCAGAGGTCTTAGAAGACAAACTATTATTCTCTCTAGCTGCATCGATAACGAGAGGCATATCACTAACAGGTTTGGGTTGGGTTGTAGCAATTTCGGTAAGTAAGGTAAGTAAAGGTTGGACCAAGGCTTCATCCAACAAGTGTTTGCAGCTAGCCTAGTCCGGGTGGATTCGAAGGCTCTACGGGCCAGGCAATATTTTCCATTCGCTCTACATGACCCCACCATCTAAGTCAGTGAACTTTTACTTTTATGGTTAGGTCTGTGTATATGTACGGCCCGGCCCGTAGAGCGGCTTCGTCTCGAAGCGTTATCATCGTATGTTGTCAAGGTCCATGTCTTGTAAAGTGACACTTACGCTGCTCGAGATAGGATTGACTTGCAAGCCTAAAGAGCAGCGATTGGCAAGAGTGATTTCAGTTTTATTTTAGTGTCGTTGTCTGAATTTATAGCGGATCCCAGATTAACAAATTCCGTTCAGCCAGTGTTGAGTGTCCTTCCTTGTTGATAGCATTAAGTTTGTCTTGCCCTCATTATCCGCTAGACCCATCTTCTTGGCCTCCGTCTTAAGGCTCACAAATAGTTGGTCGAAGTTTTGAAAGACTGTGCCTCTGGTGTTTACGTATGGGTTTTGCAAGAATGATGTTGAAAACATCGCATGACAGCGCATCGCCTTCTCTAAAACGTTTTTTGACATCAAATGCATCCGTGAGGATTTTTCCAACCGTGATAGAACAGTTAGTTTTCCATCGTCATCTTACACAGATGGACGAGTTTTTCTGGAAAGCTGTCATACTTCAAACCGATGAAAATGTGATAGGTACCGATTTGAAGATCATGAGTCTTCTATAAGATCTGCCATAGAGATCGAGAATTTCCGGATCTGAAGCCATACCATCAGATTGCCGACAAAGGCTTTAAACATTCACCTAGTACTGCAGGAGAGGAGTGTGGCAGACTTAATATGGCTCTGTAGTTGCTGCAGTTTAGAGGATCTTTTGTAGCAAACGTCAGGAACGAAAAATATCAAAATTGCTTTGGATTATGAAAAAAAAACTTTTATATTTCAACTCTTTCAGCATAAACTATTTAAATTTTACCTCTTTTTAAAAATTTCATTCAAATCGGCTCAGTTATTTGATCTAAAGTTGAAAATGTAAGCTTTTCAGCTGGACGGACTGAATAATGAACACAATGTTCAGAACAGCTATTGAAGAGTTTCAAACAAAAGATTTGACGTTCGAACTTTATTTTGACTGACTTGATTTTATTCCATTCCGACGAAAAGCTTGTGATGAATAAATTATCTTATTTTATTGAAATCTAAACAGATTTTCACAGATATATTGCATACACAACATAAAAGCCCTTTGAGTACAATTTTTAGGCTTTTTTCCACATCACAGACAAAAATCGAAAAAAAAATAGGTTTTTACATATTTATCAAACTTGAAAGTCACGATTTTTTCACTTGTAGATTCTGACATCAGCTCTCCCTTCCCAATTGCGCCACGTGTTATTTACGTTTAAACGAACAAAAAGTGTTTTTCCCAGAGTAAGGAGTTTTCCCGCAGAGTGTTTTTTTTTCTTGTTTTTGTATACATAGTGTCTAAGCTATAGCTATTGCTAAGGCATTAATATGAACCATATAATATATAAAAAGGAGACACACTGCACCGAGTTATTCTATATCTATCACATACCAATAGGTTGTCGTCAACGCCACCGTCACAGTCCTTGCTTGAATAACAACAAAAACGAAAACAAAAATAAACACGATCTAAAAAAGAAAGAAAACATGCAGATACTGGCGTTTTCCAAGAGATGAGCAATAGCATTTCTTTTGTTTTTCGTTTAAAGTTCTAAAGACCGCAGCAAAAAACCACATTTTTTCTTTCTTTTTCCTATTTCAAATACAAACTTATGGGCAATGTTTTATTGATATTACCAAAAACATAGTTTGCTACCAACTTAATATGAAAGGATTATTTTATTTGGCTTATGATCACATTCCTTGGCCCCAAACTGCGAGAGCGCGAAAAAACGTGAGTCTTGAATTTCAACCATGCAACCTGCAATCAATAATCAACTTTGAATATTCCATACAAGAAATTGTTAACTTAGTATGTTGGTTCATCTTCATTTCATTTACACATTATTCTTATGAAAAGAAATTCAAAAATATTTGGTTTTGGAAATTTCAATCTAAATTAGTTTCATTAACACCAACATTTTGAATCAATTGTGTTAATTATAAGAAGAAACAATCAGAACCGTAAGCTTTTGTTTTTTGTTTTAGTTTACAAGATAAAACTCAATTCTTGTAGCAGAGAGATGGCCATTCAATGGTGAAATTAGATATTAATGCTCATTTTATTAAAATGCATTATTTGCTCATTTTTATCAGTTTTACAAAAAGAACTTAAAGGCAAATAGTCACTTTTTGTTTTGCTTAGAAGCATTTTAGCATATTTTTTGTTTGTTGTTGTCTATTTTTTCAGACAAGAGCATCTAAACCCTGTTGTCTTTCATAATTCTCAACTACTTCGCTTGAATACTGTCACTTACCTCGCAAAACACCAATGAAGAGGAGGAGTGTTTTTAGACCAAAACAAAATCTTAACACTGAATTTTTGTATTTAGAGAAGAAAACCAGAATAAAAACTACCGACGGCAAAACTATAAAATGTTAAAACTAAACATTTTTGTGGTTTCCTTGGTGGAAGAATTTAGGAATTTGTATACTACTGCTATACTACTAGTCTATTGAACTATGTTTTATTGTTTTTTTTTATCCTCGCACTTGTATTGTTACAACGGGTGATTCTTCTTGGTTATTATGGTGAGAAGATGTGAGTGCAAAGATTTTTGATGAGCTCAATCTCTAAATCTAGTTAGTGGACGAGCCAGATTTCGGAATTGATATGGTTACAAAATGCATTTCATTGAGAATGAGTATCAAAACTAAAAGAAAGCACTTGGCTTGATATTAGCTGCAAGTTGGTTATCTCTATCAGGGAAAAAGCAAAAGTTTCCGTTCTTACATAGCCAACCCAACTTAGCGGTTGTAACTTGTAAAAGATGACGCTCCATTCTTCATCGTCCAACTCTTCAAGATGACTTGCTCGGGACTTGAAGCATCTAACTTTTCTGCACAAAGCAGAGTTTCGCAGTCAAATATTTCGAAGTCTTCTTCTTCGGAAAACATTTTATATTATTTTATTAATAAAAAAAAAAATCGCGAAATACAAAGAAAAACACAGTATAACTCTTAGAAATAAAATCGGCAATCAATTTTTTCAAGGAAAATTACAGATGTCATATGGATTTAGCAAATTGCTAAGAGTTAATGTAACGATTTTGTGATTTTAACTTAAGCAAATTGTTAAGAGATAGTAAATTGTTAAAATCGCAATCTTGATGTATAATGGTGAAGTGAAGTGAAGTAATACCTAATTGAAAAAAAATAAACTCCATTAATAGAAAAACCAATGACTCTCTGAGTAAAAAGACAGTAGTAGGTATGGCCCCCCAGCGTTTTTACCCTTCTTATTGTCTTTTCGTCCCCTAAACAGGTAGTCGGAATCCGGTTGTCATTGCCAGCGCAATTTTATTATTTTTTTTTCTCACATTTAATGACTTTTTGTAAAGCTCCCAAATTTTTTTAAGTTGTGTATCGAAGTAAAAATGATTTAATTTCGAAATTGCAGGTAAGTTTTAATTAAATAAATTTTTTTCATTTATGTTTATTTCACTTTTTCTATATTTCTTGGCTATTTAACTAAACAACTTTCTTATATAATTTTTTAAAAGATATTTTGTTTTACTTCAGGGTTCGTTCCAGTCATAATTTTTTATTTACTGCAAAAAAATCAGCCGCCAAGACCCGCCAATAACTTTTTGGCAGCAGTTCAAAGTTTTTAGGTTATGAACGAAAAATTCCAATTTTTTTTTTCTTTTTCGTAACTTTGTATTTTCTTAGTTATGGAGTTAGCTACTTCTTCGGGGATGAAAATAGTGACCCGAAAATATCTTTTTGAGGAAATTCAAAAGCAAATCTTTCCAACTTTTAATAAGAAATTGGATATTTTCGAAAACCACTTGGTAGAATATTACGGAGACAATGAGGAAAGCAAAAAGAGTCTGAAGTACAAGTTTTCCTATGTCAAATCACAAATAAAACAAAGGTGCAGGTTAAAGGCAAACAAATTTGAATCAGTTTTTTTGAAACAGAATCATCATTGGCTGGAACTGGAAAGTGGAAGGAACCTTTGAAATACCAAAAATGGAGACGCTGAATCGGCCCTGTCGTCCGTGCAAACCATTTGTGGATTCTAGTCCGCGGAGCAAGAGACGGAAAACTGAGGAAATTCTTTCTACGGTTGATGATGATACATATTATTTTACATTGCAAACGGAGGGGAAAAGAGTTGCTTCAAAAGTCCTTAAGGAAGTGTCTAATTCTCCAACAAGGGCTAGAATACATATATAGAAAAGCTATTTCCAAGTGGAATTAAAAAGTTGCTCCTTTAACTCCGTTTCAAGAAAATACAAAATTAGCGGCAGACATCACAGGTATTGACCATCAATTAATACACTGCTTAAAGATCATTTTAGAGACAATTTCAAGCGGGCACATAATAAACACGTTCAAATTTGAAGAGTATGCCTTCACAACCGAGCAACTTTATGTTCAATTTGATGGCAGCCCATGTAACCAACAATGCACAAGTCGCAACTATATGGGACAAGCATTATAGAAAATGCATTGTTGCCAATCGGACAATTGTCGGAAGAGGCTGCAGAAGCCCGAAATAAACATTTCAGGTCCTACCGACAAAATTTTTCCCGACAATTTTCAAGGGAAGAAAACGAAAAACCTTACGGAAGAGCGGGAAAACTGGAAAAACCGAACACTGATCGAAAACTTGAATTTTTATCCTTAGAAGTTTTTGTTCCAGAATGGCTCATTGAAAGGAAAAATAGAATAGAACTAGAAATAGAAATAGAATTGATTTAAAACACGGAAAACTCATTGGTTTTCAAATGGAAAATTACTCTAGGTGTATTGGTTTTGATGGAAAATCTGTGATGAAAAACTCGAAAAAACCCTTATAAAGCAAACAAAAATTTTTTCAAATGGAATTTTAAATGCATTAGTTTTCAAATGGAAAATTGAAATTTGTGATAGGGAAAACTCTTAAAAAGCAAGAACAGTTTAAAAAACGCAAATCATTTTTTTTGTATCAAAATGGAACGTTCTTGATGAAAAACTCGAAATAAACTGTTTAGTTTTTAAGGCCGTGTGCGAATTGGTTGAATTGGAGTTAAAAATGGATGAATTTTTAACCACTATTGTCATATTTTAGCCTGCTCCGTAGTTAGTCTAATTTTAACACATTTTATTTGATGTGAAGTGTCATAACTTAACCAAACGTCAAGTTTTAACCACTTTTTAACTGAATTCGCATACGGCCTAAATGTCAAAACTGCATGGAAATGTTGGTTTTGAAATGGTAAAATATGAAAATGGGAATAACTTCGAAAACTCCTCAATAGCAAGGAAAAAATTTGAAAGCCGCAAATCAAATTGCAACTGATTTTCAAATAGAAAAATTGAAATCCATTGTGCAATTTGTTCCATAGTTAAATTAAGCCCAACGCATTTTTATAAAAGTTTCAATGTAGATATACCTACTTATAGCTTATTACAGTCATGGTTCCTATGAAAACAAATTTTGGGAAAATCGTAAAGGAAAGTGGACACTGGACAGTTAGAAACAATCAAATGGTGGTCGAAAATTATACGTTTGTATGAGATTCTAATTGCAATTTGTTCGAGGTTCATGGGTCGGCTAGTAACTAATAGTAATAATTGACAAATTTATAGGAAAATTAATTTTACATTGCAAAATAAAAGAAACAAAAAAGTGTTCGAATTCCTATATGCGCAAGAACTGGCGCAAGATGCTTATCAGCCAAACGTACAGTGGTAATGTCGTAATGAGCAAGTGTGAAATGAAGTACTTCGGTACTTACGTAGATATAAATCAGTATATATTTCTAGAAACATCAGGGAAGGCTTCTCTGACGAAACGTCTGTTTTACAGCAGTCGCCTTGGCCCCAGAGTTTATTTGCTAATATATGGCCCTCATACGGCCGATGTTATGATCGTTTATGGTTGTGAAGTGTTGCCTAATGCCTAATCCAAAAAGAGAATTTATTCAGTTGTTGGAGGCTGTCATGGTTTGAATAAAAAAAAAAACACTCTAATGATCTCGTTTCAGTTTAAGATAAAAAAGCGACCTCAAAGTTTTAGAAATTCTGGGTTATATGGAAAGAGCATGTTGCAAAAAATACTTAAACTGTAATGTTTGTTTATTCTGGAAAATTATTTCATGAAATAAACTTGAAATTAAGCATTTAACCCCTCCTTTGGAGCACTGGTATCCTAAACCCAAAACGAGTTTCTTGTTTTCGAGCATTGGAATCAAAGAGTCGTAAGCGGTTAGAAAACAATTTGTAAATCTAATAGTTGACACATCAATTTCCAAGGGCAAACAAACGCTTGTTTTTTTAGTTTGGTGGCAATTCAAATTCAATGGCAATCAAATTCGAACCATATACTTGTAGAAAGATTAACTGTTGAAAAATGTCCAACAAAAAGTTTGATATTATATAGATTTTTATTTTGCTTTCTTAAAACCTATCTTTTTGCTATATAAGTTTATCTAGAATTAAACGGTTCATGTTTGTTTGGGTTTTGTCACAAATAAAATTCTCTGGATGGAGGCACTTATTTAAGCTATAAAGTTTGTATAAGTGTCAATTCATGCTTTAACACATAAAAAATGTGTACAAGGATTCATTTCCGGGCTTATAACAGGCCAATCCATAACTCCTTCCAAATAATTATAAGCAGCCCGGCAACATTCCACCTTTCGTTGACTTACTTTAAAAGGAAAAGAACGGTATAGATTGAAACAAATATTCTTAAAAATAGCCGCCCGCGCGCCGTCTATCCGCCTGAGAATCAACTGAGATAGTGAGGTTCAACTCAAAAACTATTTGGTCTAAAATCTAAGAACACCTAAACCCTTCTTTGAACTTTTGGATGAATATTTATTAGAAAACCTAAGACATCTTCTGTAAATAAAGCTATACACAGAACACTCCGACCATCCGCACACAGGAAGTGGCTGTTGATTTCATAAAAACCATAAGAATGAAAATGCAACATTTACCTAAGTAGAGGCCTTCCTTTGGACATGACAAAATCAAAAAGGTTTAGTTTTTACTATCTTTGGTGCGGAACGTTAACTATTAAAAACGATGTCTTGTCACTTTTCATTCATTCATTTTCAACAATTTTCAGAGTTTGGCCTCTGGTGTTAAAAATTGTAATCAATATGTCCGTTTTGCATATTTTTAAGAAAATCAAATCAAAAATTGGAATCGGAATTGGTTTACTTAAATTGTCTTCCCGATGATCCTTAACCTATCTCCTCTGCAAATAAGTTGGTAATCATAAACAAAAAACTAGTGAAGCCTATCACAATTACTTGTAATGTATTTGTATGGTTCAGTGCAAACAAAACTTTTTAACTTTCATTGACCTCCATTAAAACTGTGCAAATATCACAAAATCTTCGAAGTCTCCCATCGTTAATTATATTAACAAATAAACGTGTTATTAATATTTACGATGCTCATAATTTAATGCCGTACGATTCGCACACGGGTTAAGAATTTATATTTACCTACAGAAGTCTCATGCGTTGGTGTGAACAAATTCGAAAATTATTAATCATTCGAAAACCTTTAATCTAAAATTAGAGTAAATGAACTGATGTTAACTTTTCGTAATCTCATTTACAGAGCTAAGTTAAACACTAAACCGTTGACTCCAAAAGCCTCTAATATACATAAAGGTAATAATTTCATCGTTTCTTTCACTACAAAGTGAATCTCACACTCCTGCCCCTAAAATGCTTACTTTTCAATTTCTTTTGCTTCAATGAGAAAAGAACAATATCTATTTTTATAGATGTAATTAATCTTTTTTACAAACACTTTTGTGAGTCCAATATTCATTGAACTCGTAACAGTTGGAAGTGCCAAAGGGTCCATCAATCATCAGTTAGTTGAAAATCAGATAAAACTAACACGAAATTAAAGATTATGTTCTTTTCATTACATGGAATTGTGTGTAGAAGAGTTCGTATATTGATAATGTAGCTATGAAAATTGAGATAAAAGATGTTGAAGGTTAGATTTGAATTGTTTTGTGCTCATTTTTTATTAGAGTATTGATTTGATATGAACTTCGAGGTATCAACTAAGTTTTCTGAGATAGAACAGAGACATTCACTGAGGATTTACGAAAATGATATATCACTCAATATTGCAGAAAGCAATATATCACTCAATATTGCAGAAAGCACGTCATTGAGCATTATTTATTTATGTATAAGTCGAAACTGTTTAGTTTTTATTTTAACTAGTCTATATTGTTATGTTGGTCACTAACGGATAAATAAATAAAAGAATTAATAGATCCTTCGTGTTTTTTTATATATTAAGGCTCATATAAAGTTTGTCTTATATTAACGCGCAAAAATTGGATATGTCAGCCAATTTAATTTAGACTTTTAAGTACAATTTATGTAAACACTTATCTTTTATTTTTAAACTTGGTATCTATGTATAGAGGACTATTTCTCACGCCTTCTCTTAAAATCTATCTTGAAAATGATTGTCATTGCTTGAATTGATGATTATTTAGTAGGTAAGTTAGGGATCCGTACCCAGAATGGCAAATGTAGAACCCTTAAAGTTTTGTTTTGTCCGCCTCTCCGCATGTTGTGCAAAGAAGAAAGAGCGTGTAGGTTGGGTCGAGACAAGAAAAAAAAGACGTATGGGAGGGGGGTTTATTCCCCACGTTTATCCGGGAGGGGCAATTTTCTAAATAATGGATTTAAATAAATAGAGTGGCGCCACAGCTCTTGAAGAGCCAAGGCCTAAGTGGCTTACTCTCATCAACAATTCTCTGAGTGCATGTGAAGAATTGAGGGGACCTACAATTTAACGCCGATTCCGAACGGCAGAGTTGAGAAGCTCTTTTTCATGACAGATTGATACTCTTGAAAGATTTGTCAGTTCTTCGCAAGAGGCAGTGCCCGTGAAAGATGAAATAAAAACTTTATGCTTTAAACTCTGCTTAGCAGCCAACGCACAATACCACTAAGCTACGGGCAACTGGATTTAAAACAGAAAAAAATATTAAAACGGTAGTATACTTGCAGAGTCATGCTATAGCATTTTGAAAAGTCAAAAGTCTATTCTTTAATATTATGTTTAAATTAAGTTGTTCAAATGAACAGTTTTTGAAAAATTAATATTCATAGTCAAAATTTTGAAAACAAAATTTGTTTGATTTTAAAAAAAAAATTTCCAAAAATTAGGAAATTGAATATTAGGAAAAAAGTAAAAAATAATTAGGGAAAAAAAAGTTGGTTAAAAAGTTCATAACGTTGTATTTAGAGATGGTTCCTGTGCAAATGATTTTTCAAATCATATGAAAGAGTCGGAAAACTGGAACAACCGAACAACCGAACAGAGTCGGAAAACTTGAATTTTTGTAGGGAATATTTTGATAGAAAAATAGAAAGTTTTTGATGGTAAACTTGGAAGCTCATTGGTTTTCAAATGGAAAGGTGCATTGGTTATCAAATGGAGCAATACAAAATTCTGCGGAATTTAAGACACAATTATTCCACAGCTGGTTTTACAAATGCAAGAGCAGAAAGTTTTTGATGGCTAATTCCGGAAAAGCGTGAACAAATTTTTAAATCTAGAATGGAATTTCATCTGCCATAGTTCCATGAATGGATTTTGAATGGAAAATCCTTATAGGAAATTCTTACAAATAACGCAAAAGAGCAGATTTCTTACAATATTTTTGTTTGTCAACTCTCTATACGAAATCTAGGCTTTTGGACTGTTTACCTATAAAGGATAAAATTTGTTGTTAAACTTAAAAAAGTTCATATAATTGAAATTGAAAAAAATGTCTGTTTTATCATCATTCAAATTATGTATATTTAAAAATTCTCAGTTTAGGTAGATAGGTATGTCGGTATCCTATGGGAAAGAAGAATTGAAAACAGATTGAAAATTATTATTTTTATTGAACTTTGGAAAATAATGCAATTTTTAAGAATTGCTTTTCGAATAGAAAAATATAATAAAAATCCGGATTTTTGTTTTTGAAAGAAATATTGCATTTTATCTCATGATTTATTGGTTAGTTAAGAAGCTTGGATAAATTCATGTTATTCCATTGGATTCTAGATAATCACACTAAATATTGACATATCTATATGTCTGTGTAGTGTCCGTGGCTTAGTGTTTTGTTGCGTTGGCTGCTAAGCAAAACGTCGTGGGTTCGAGTCGTACTCGTGCCCATAGTTTTTATTTCATCTTTCACGGGCACTGCCTCTTTCGAATAAATAACTGACAAAACTTCCAAGAGTATCAATGTGTCATGAAAAAGTGCTTCTCAACTTTGCAGTTCGGAATCGGCGTTAAATTATAGGTCCCCACAATTTTTCACACGCACTCAGAGAATTGCTGATGAGAGTAAGCCACTTAGGCCTTGGCTCTTCAAGAGCTGTCGCGCCACTCTATTTATTTATTTATGTTTTTTTTATTAATCTGAAGTTGTACAGAAGGCTTTAAATTTCGGACTAGACCAGGCTCGCGGGGTCAGCTAGTTTATTTATATTTTTGAGGAAGGCGCCCCACACATTTAGTTAATGTAGAATAAAAACATTCACTCAATGTGTGAAATATCAATCGATATTTCCAAATAACATTGATATATTTCAATATTATTCGATCAAGTAAATATGTGTGTCCCTCTTCTTTCGACATAAATAGTGTTGAACTTTATTGGGTAGCACATTTCTTAAATGTAGTCGACTGAACAGTTTTTTTTTTTTTTTGTCAATAGAACGCAGACCTTAGAGACTGCCAGTTGAAACTAAGGACCTTTCAGGAAAAAGTTAAGAAGATAATCTCTTAATTCTTCCCAGCAAACCCTGCATCGGTCACAATCTATCATAATACCAACAAAAATTACAATTTTTTGGGCAAAACTTTAAATTTTATCTTAATGTTGTAATGCACACACCAATCGATTGCATAAATTTAACTTTTCTATAAGTGTAGATACTATTGTACATAATCGTTCTGAGGAATACCAAATGACTAAATTTGAATGATTATTTTGTTTGTTTTTTTTGCTTCTGATTGGTATTCTTTCAAATTGCTCAACATTATAAGTAAAACTTCCAAATTGATGACAATTTTCTTAAAATTTTGTCATTAAAACTCTGAAAAAGTTTCAAAAAAACTCAAATTTTCTGTTTTCTCTCAGATAAGAAGGTAATCGTGTAAATTAATAGAAAATTATCAAGTTTTTTGTTCTGTGATTGTAATGAGAATGACAGTCATTTAAGACTGGCTATTTTTATTTTTTTATAAGAAAGAGTACCGCAGCATCATCTAACTATTGTGCCAACTGTCATTCCTGAAGTAAAGGTGAAGAAGGTGGCAGAGAATTTTTTTTCAAGAGATTATCATTTCAGGAAATATGAGTTAACGTTTTTCAATACTTTCAAATAATATAGGTAACATAGATATAAGTGAACTATTACGATTTTGCACATTTGCTGTCTTTTAAATGCTTTACAATTTGTAACCTTTCAATGTATCCCATTTCTTGGGGTGCTGGGAAAATCTACAATTTTCTAGAAGATTTCCAAAATGTCTCGAAAACGATTACGACTGTGAGAATTTTCGCAACATGCGTGCTTAGATTGTATGCACTTTTGGTAACACCTGTGTTTACTTGGTATAGTAAACACCTGTTGATTATTAACTCACTGATTCCAAATCAATATTATAAGACACAGTATTGAACACAATAAGTCAACCAGTTGATAGTGGGCTCAAATGCTAGCCAAAAAGTGCAGAAAAGCGTTCAATCTCAGATAGCACTGGAGCACCTTTATGCATACTGTTCGGCGGCGGTGCTACGTCGCATACAGACCGCCACGGACGTGACTAATTTTTTGAACTCCTCTCTATGAACTGCAACTTTCATTCAAAAATTATTTACATATCAAATAATGTCTTAAAAATACCAACGAAAACGTTCGTTGGCTAGGCACCCACCCCGAAAACGGGAAAACTTTATACAGTTTTTCATTTGCAATTTGCGGAAATATTTTTAAACTTTATAAACAATAATAATTATTTGTTAACCACCAATCAAGAAACGTTGTGGTGAAAATACAAAAATCAAATTTAACTTAAAACCTAAAAGACAGTTACTCTACTCATACATCGAGTAGTTCCACTTTTCGAGTTCGCACCACAGCTCTTTCGTTTGCGTACAATCATATTCACAGAAACTGAATAATGTCATGCAAACATGTTTTTCACTGATTTTAATCCCTTGCTTCTTAAAACACTTTTATTACAAAATTATGAGGAGTTAATTCAAAAACCAGTGTTCTTAAATTTTATACTTAAACTAAATTAATCAAACAATTTCTCCATTGCATTTGAACTGCATTTTTGTTACGTCCGTTTGAACCTACTTACTCTTTTTTATAATATCAGTAATGAAACATTCCTCCTGCAGATGAAAAAAATTTGTTATCCAATATCTTGTTGCAAATATCCAGTGTTGATATATTTATAAACAAAGGTTTCACTGTTTCTGTTTTCATAAAACAATTTGATGATCTTATCTTCTTATTTCTAAAAATCTATTTTAAACATTTTTTTTTTATTTATAAACGTTACCGGTTGACATTCATTTTTCAATATAAAACATTTTCTTCCACTTTAATTTTGCAAAAACACTTTTGATTGTTTTCCAAATCGAAACACTATGCAACGAAAACAAAGTAATTGCGAAAATAATCAAACCGCACAAATGAAATTTGAAACGCAAAAACAAGATTGTGATAATATCGCCGTCGTTATTAATACTGGCTCTACGAGAACATTACGAAAAAATCGTTCACACTCACGAGATCAATTCCAAGAATACCGCGTTTAAACCTTTGTCCGTTTCGATCTGAAGTTAAACTGAAGTCACCGCGCACACAGAATCCCGCACGCATCCCGTAATAAAGAACAAATATTAAAGACCGACGGCCGCCAACTAACGAACTAACGATCAAACAGACCAACAGGAATGAGAACAGCAAATGAAAACCGAAAGAATATAACCCAATGGTAAGCCATGGAGGTGACTGCAGTTCGAGTTTTGTTTGCACCCGCACTCAATGGAACTGGTCATGATAGTTTGACTGCTGCTCATCCTGCTGTCTCTTTTTAGCCACGGTATGAATTAAAAACCGGCAAAAACAATATCAGTATTGGACGAGAACTGGATGTACATTGATGTTACAGGCCAACAACCAGTTGTTGCCTTCCTACTCTATAGCTCGGTTTCTTTTCGCTAGAAAGCTTTTTGTGACACCGATATAACCTGTTTTTGCAGTTTATGTGGCCTTTAAGGAGGAGTTTTGGAAACCGCTCACCCAAGCTAACAAGAAGGAAGGGATTATCAACATTTCATTGGCCAACAAGATCATAAAATAAGAATGTCAAATGGTATAAGGTTGTGGGTGGTGAACAAAGAAGCGTTGATAGCACCTGTGTTTTGTATTTAGTTTTTTTTTTTTTTGAAGTGTCATCCATATTGTTCTGGATAGAGGTTGAGAGGAAACAAGGAAACTTGAAGCTATTAAGTGAAGATGACGGCTGACTTACCGGTTCTATTAATTGTCAATTTTTGACACCATAAATGAAATTAAATTAATAGCTGGTATTTGATTTTGATGAACAAACAAAAGACCATGATGTTGTTAGAGCTACTGTAATAAATCTTTTAGATTTCCAGTTAAAACTGTAATTAAAGCTTGTGATAAAAAAAAATAAAAAAAATAAATTTAATTTACTATAAGGGTATTTTTAGAAAAGCAGAAGCGCTTTGAATAAAATGTCAAACATTTTGCGTCATCGTCGTTGATAATAAAACCAACTGATGTAAGCAATACAAGGCAGGTTCTGATACTTGATGGATCTTATTTTCTCCGAGGTGGAATTTGGAGACGTCATTACTGTCGTGTCCAAATATCATTTCAGCAACTTGAAGCCACTTGCCACTATGTTAAATCTTGACAATATGAAGCTACATTGTATATGTATGCAGTTCGCACGCTCCTTAAAATTGTTAGGACCCAGCTATCATTAAAATTGATCCGAAAAAATATTTGACTATGATTTCTTTTGAATATTACAAACCAATCGATCGGCAATCACTCCAAGTATATATTTTTTTTTGACAAAAAAGTGCAATTGCAGACTTATTTTTTCACAAAAATTTGTTTTTCGATCTTCCGGTTATAAATTCATTTTCCTGAACAGATTGTATTTTTGTTTGAATTTTGTACAATTCCGATTATTTTTGTCCAAGTATTATGCAATCGCTATTTAAAATAAAATAAATGGAGTGGCGCGACAGCTATTGAAGAGCCCGGGCCTAAGTGGCTTTAACTCTCATCAACAATTCTCTGGGTGCGTGTGAAGAATTGAGGGGACCTACAATTTAACGCCGATTCCGAACGGCAAAGTAGAGAAGCACTTTTTCATGACAGATTGATACTCTTGGAAGTTTTGTCAGTTCTTCGCAAGAGGTAGTGCCCGTGAAAGATGAAATAAAAACTATGGGCACGAGTAGGACTCGAACCTACGACGTTCTGCTTAGCAGGCAACGCACCTAACCACTTAGCCACGGGTGACTACCGTTCTGCTATTTCCTCAAATGTATTTTTAAATTTATTTTTTGCTAGATAAAAAATAAAAAACTTAAAATCAATTAAACTTTTTAAAATTCAAAGAAAAAGTCATTTAACATGCATACATTTCGAACAAATAAATAGAATACATATTATGATATCGGATTTGAAATACTTTTTTAGTCAATCAATTGAATGAGAATCGAGGAGAACGATGTACTTTTTCAATTTTTTGCATATCGACGTACAAATTGAAATTTCTCAGAATGTATTGTGTTTTATGTTGATTATTGAAAGGTGTCATCTAAAAAAGTGCATTCATCATAAATAAGGTAGTAACCTCCGACCGAAATGATTCTTCTTTTAGACATTATATGTGATAAACAAAAAAAAAACTAAAACAGAGACTTTCCAGGATCGTATTAAGCGGCAAATCGGTTTTGAGTAAAAGCTTATGCGATTATCTACTTGTTTTGCATTCAGTCGACTTGTTCAGTGCTCACAATCATTTTCAGATAATTGACACTCGTTGAATTGATACCTCGAATTATTGTTATTCACAGAATTGTCAGTTCGGTTATTTTAATAAATTAAAATTTATTCTTGAAAACTCATAACATTTCCTGTATTGACCATATGCAAAAATGTCGCAAGTAGGTAAATATGGCCAAATTACAAACCGGCATATTTATTCAAAATAAGATAATAAAAATTGCAAAATCAAACATATTTTGGAAAATACGAGCTCACAAAAAGGTGTCTGTCAGACTACCACGTCAGCAGTTTTGTGAAAATTGAGGCACCTCAGTCGCAGAGGGTTAAGATAGAAATTTACTTATAAAATGTAGATATATTTGTATATTCTTGAATACCGCATTCCATAATTAATTTGAAGACTGTTGGAATAATTTAGCAAATTAGTACTGGCAATATCGGCTCCCACTGGAAATTGTGTTACCTAAATGAATTCTTGTATTGCTTAATAAAGTTAGTCTTTCTCTTGTCATTAGACATCGCGGTATTCTTTTCTTCAAGCTCATAAAATTGAACAAAGACATTTTCGAAAAATTGTATACATAAAAACTTAATTTAAAAAAAAATCGCTCCTAGGATTTTTAAAGAAATTTGAAAAAACAACAATTTTTTAAGAAATCATATGGCATATATTTTTTTCAGATTGAATCTATTTTTGAGGTACATATTACAATTTAAATTTTTATTTATGAATTTTTTTTTTATTAGTTATAATTTAGAACAAAGGAGCAAGTTCGTACGACCCAGTCTTGGACATTTTTTTTTAAACTATTTTCAATCAAAACATATTGAGAAATGGGACATAAATCCACAATTATTTTTTGCGGAATTCTGTCCCAACAAAGTGGGACTTAAATCCAAAATCGATTTACGGACTAATGTCCCACCTTACAAACTCAAAATTTTGAAAAAAAAAAAATTCTTTAATATCGAACTAATTTTTTCAAAATTTTACGTAATTAAGTACTAATTTTGTTTTCAACATTCAATGCTGTTTATAAATTACTATATTTGATCCGGTTAATAGATCGGTGAAGGTCGCTCCTCAACGGCTCTTAGACTATAGAGGGTAGGGTACTAAAAAAATGATAGATTCTATATATATATTCTATATATATATATATAATATATTTTCCACAAAAAAGATTTTTCTTCCTTTAACGAGCTGTTAAAATTAAAAAGGGGTTAAATTATATAACTATTTCTTGCAAGAAGTATTTGCTACATTAAAGCAGTTGCTGTAAGGCTTTCTTACAATTTCTTGCCTTAAATTTAATTTAATTAATAATTTTGATTTGATTTTAAAATTTTGCATTTTTTTCTTTTTTTACTTTGTAATATTTTATTTTAATTTATTTTGTTGTTCCCTTTGTACCTGCTTGTATTAAGCAGTCCCAAACTCTTATCTTCCTAATATTCGTATCGCCTTTTTTTTCTATTTATTAAAAATATGTAATTTCTAATTAAGTGCCGATACGACTAGCAACCGTTATTGTAATCGTACTCGGTGCGAAAATAGACCCCAGCGCGTGCGGTATCTGGTTGGGAAAGAGGCGTGGGAATTACAAAAAAAAAAAAAAATATCCCTATCCCTATCCCTATAAGGATTCTCGAAAAAACGTTAACTTACTTCATAAAAAAAAAACAATCGATTATTTTATTTCAGTTAAGCATTTAATCTTGTTTCTTAATACATGACAAGAATATGACAAGAATTTACAAACCAAATCTTCTCAAGATTCTTCACATGTCCAATTTGGAATACACGTAAACATCCTGTGCACCCAGGAGCCGCAAGTTAAATTTAAAGTAGTAGTTTTATGCAAATTTTTTTCTTTCATTTCCAAAGACATTAATAGAACTAACAATAATTTTGTTGATCTCATTAACATGCACCTTTCATTCTTATGAAAAACCAAAACAACACCACAAACGAAACAAAAGGACCATTGGGTATAGCGTATAGAGACAAATAAACCATAGTGCGTGCGGTATTGAATTAATTGAAGAAGTATCAACAACAAAAGCAACGGGATACGGTGTACAAGAGGACCGATACGGCAATAAAAGTGAGTCAACCTTTTCAGATGGGATCAATGATCTAAGGCAGCGCAGCGACCCAAACAAATCAATGGAAATGTCTTATAAGAAATATCAATTAGGAAAACTGGTGGCACGAGTAGAAACTAAACGTTTACATACATATATGTTTCATCCATGTTCCATAGAATGTGATGAATTGTGCTGTAGGTACCTACCAGAGTATATTGTTAGATATACTCTGGTACCTAGACCTACAACCTACCTAATGTAAGTGTGTACGTGTTTTTTTAAATAATGAAATAAATTTGAAAAGCAACTTGAAGGCAATTTTATTTTTTTTTTTTTTACTCGAAGTAATCTTTTTTTTTTCTTTTGAACCCTTGAACAAATAGACACACAACTGTTTTTCACTCTGCAAATCAAAATTACCACTATAGCTTTCTAGTATTATTTTTTAGGAATCGAATAAAAATCAAGGAATACGATATTTAATGGTCGTACCAAATGACATTTCAAGTTATAACTATCACTATCTCAATGTGATTTCTTTTTATTTTCGTCCTGAAGAAGACGGAGTTTTTGCCTGAAAAATATGGTAATTGCCTTAACTTGAAGATTCTCTTCTTAGTTTTCATCATTTCGACTTTTGAGTCTCTCACAGTGAAAAGAGGTAATCAGGGCTATCATTGAATCCGCTGGATGGATCCGCAAGATTTTGGATTAAGATTTTCAGCGTAATTCTTGCAAGTGTGTAAAATCGTTTCTTTACCAATGTAACAACGATAGCAATCAATTAAAAAAGCTTTGAAAATTCCAAATCCATACAAAAACAGCGTTGAAAACTCAGAAACAAAATACCGCGGACCCATTTGGCGGATTTAATAATAGCCCTGAATAGAAAGATCCCTTTGATTCTCTTGAGATTGAGTGACTTAAACAGGCAAGTATTTTATCATTTGGAAGCTAGCAGGATCTGACCGTCAATTTATTTATTTTATGCTGAAGGATACACAATATTTCTTGGTTTACCTTCTGTTGCATAATCGAATATATCAGAAGGTTTTCTGACGCGTTTAAGTATTTTAACCAAACCACCATAATTCGGTGCGAAATATCATATTCTTTGAGAAAAAGTCCGGCCAACCAAAAATTTTTAGCCCGAAAGGCCGCGTAAACCTGTTTCAATGGGGTGTATGACGGATAAATTTCTCCGTCTCATCACTGATTCCGTTTTTGTTACGCGTCCTTATATTAGATGAATAAATACCTTGGTTTGCGTGCTTTCAAGTTGCCGAAATTGTCGCGCAAACCAATTTTTTCATGAACTACAGTGTTGCGTTACTTTATTTGCATCTAGTTTTCGTTATTATTACATTGCTATGACTACGCATCAGTGTTCTATCTAATATATTTATCAATTTCGCAAAATTCGCTGTCACTTGCATTAAAAACTATCAAATCGTGCAATAATTTGAAATTCTTCAACATTTTCAACTAATTAAAGTTTTTGGTTATATATGCGGTGTGAATGTTGGTGATACATATAGTGACGATGGTTTCAGTTTAACATGGCTTTATAATAGAACATTTGAAGCACTAGATCGAATTTTGCATTTTAATATAACAATTTCAAAATGAATTGTTGCGTTTGTAATGTAACAACTTATAAAGAAAACATAACTCCATTCTCTGGGACGGGAGACGCTATAAAACAAATAAATCTGCATTGTCCAAAAAAAAAAATACATCTGTAATAGAATCTTCAATCTCGCGCCATGTAGACATTGAAATTATCGACGGCTTCTATTTACTATAGACTACACCAATTAGGACCATCTATATTCTATGCGCTATGCCCCAAGCATTCGAAAAAAAAGCAGAATTTATTTTGAAAATAATTTGTAATACTACTGCATCAGAAATCCATATGATTTTCGACAGATATCTATCTTCATCAATTAAGGATTCTGAAAGATGTACTCGAAAAGAAAATCAAATTCCTTTCGCTATCACTGGGTCATCACAGAGCAGACCGACAGAATTCAATAAAAGCCTTAGCAACACCAACACAGTCGGTGATCAGTGTTTTGCTTACACTCAAAATAACGGAGTAATAACTCGATTACGAGAAGCTGTTTCCACAAAGAAGCTGATACGAGAATTTGTGTCCACGTTTACAAATGTTCGCCTCATCAAAACATTGTTATAAAATAAGCCGACACTGACGTTCTAATTATTTGCCTCGGAAACATGCATAAATTTAAAAACCAAAAAATATGGATGGCGACCAAAACCAACAGTGAAATAAGTTACGTCAATTGTACACACCTCGCAGAAAAACTTGGTTCATCAGTCTGCAGGGCTTTACCAGCCTTTCATGCCTTCACTGGTTGCGATTATACAGACACTGCAGCTTTTGTTCGCAAAGGAAAAATTAAAGCCTAAAATATCCTAATGCAAAATGAAGAATGTCAGAATATGTTTCAGCAGTTCATAGAAGTCGTAAATGATATGGAAAAGATAGAGTTAATACAGAGATTTACGAACGAATTTTATATAAAAAATAATGATGTTGATGCTGCGAGGTTTGAGTTATTTTTGAAATTATTTGCGAGTACAAGCGACAAAGACGAATTTTATAAAGGCGTGTTTATGTTTACCTTCAACTCTACCAATATTCCTCCATGCTGGAAAACTTTAACTGACCAAATACATGTTACGCACCATCTTCGTCAATAAAATAGGGCAAAATGCTTCCGAAGCTACATGTGTTGTAAACGATCTAGCAGAATATGGATGGCAACTGAACGAATCCAATAAAGTTATGAAAAGTTTTTAGTCAAATTTAATCACTAAATTAAAGCCTGTTTATGGTCAGTTTAAGTATATAAACGTTTATATAAATGTTCGCCTTTTAAAATCAATCAGCAGACCTTCAAAGCTTGATGCCTATGAATCGTTATATATACATATAAATGACAACCTGATGAATCTTGAACCAGGAGCAATTCAATCACCTTTGTTTGGTTGTTTAAAAACGATAACAAACAAAAAATAATTTTTTCATGTTATCAATATAAATGTAACTTTACTATGTATGTAATTGTTTTTGTTTTTTTCATTTTTATTTTGCACTGTTTCTCTTTTGTAAATTGTAATCTTGTTTAGTGTATAATTGACGCTCGCTGATGATGGTTCCCCAGTTGTGGACCGAAATGCATACTATAAATTAATAAAAAATATATTCTTTGTTTGCATAATGTAAATTGAGTATTTTTATATACGAATTTTGCGGTCTATAAGGAATCGAATTTTCAAACGTTTGTGAATCCAATAAACTTGAACCATTGTGGTACATTGGCCCATCAACACCATTGAAAGTTGAAGAAATAATAAGTTGCCAACAGAACAATGAAGAAAACGAAGAATCTGGGTAACAGATAAATTATAATTTGGATGATGATGATGATTATAAATAAAATGTAATTAAACATAAGCTTTGTACCAACTTACATTTACTATATAGGTATGACGTATATGACCAACTTTTTCATTTAATATAGAAAGAAACCATAGTCAGAAGAAAGACATGAAACCAAATGAAATACATATCTTCAAGTAAAGATTTTACTCATAAATATGAAATAGGTACTGTAGTTCATAATAAAATCTGGTGTGCACGACACTTTCGGCAGCTTGAAACACGCAAACCAAGGTATTTTATCATCCAACATAAGGACGCGTACAATGAAAGAAAAGAAAAACAGATTTCGTGAGGACGAAGAAATTTATCCGTCATACACCCCATTGAAACAGGTTTTCGTGGCCTTTTCGGCTTAAAATTTTTGGTCGGCCAGACTTTTTCTCAAAGAACGTGATATTTCGCACCGAATTATGGTAGTTTGGTTAAAATCCGCGATAAGACGGGAAAAATCTCACTAGACCTAAAAATTATTAAAAATACTTCCGGCTAAATAAATTCACGCCGACCAAGCGGATCTTATACGTCTTGCGTTTATCTTTTATTTCTTATTAAATATTTTAGTGGGCGATGATGTTCGAAGGGTAGACACGTGCATTCAAGAGGACACAAGCGTCCGCAGCAACCTCTGCCTATCAACTCCTAATCTCCACCTCCCCGCGGTGAACATCGGGTTCCCAGTACCTTCAACCGAAGATTGGGTTCCAACCCCAGTGGAAAGTTGTTGGCGGCAGTAAAGAGAGAGAGGAGGAGGAAGTATGCGTCCACTAAGGCATGCCTACTTTTCAACAGGCGGCAGCGGAAGAACTCCCAAGATGGAATCAATTGTGGCGTCTACTGTTCCAGTCAGGATGAACATTGAACAACTTAGTGAACATTTTATAGGGCTACTACGACATATTTGCAGCCCAGGTCTATAAGGAGCGGTTTGGCTGGCTCTTCGTCTTAGAACTAAACTAGAGACCTGGCCCTCCAGGTTGGGGGTCGTGCGTCGGGGTGACTGCCCGGCCACATAGAGAAACAATACCTAGTTCCGAACCACCAACAAGCTTGGATACGGACGGAATTAATGATGACGACCCACGCAAACGATTTAAGGACAACGAATTTCGGTTCTGCACTTGGAATGTTAGGACCACGTGCAGCCGAACAACAAGCAGAATCCCTTGATTGACTAAAGCAGATATAACCGCCATCCAAGAAATGCGATGGGATAGTCCGGGCCTGCGTAAAATGAACAACTGTGATATCTACTACGGCGACTGCTAAGGGGAACAAAATCAGCGTCTATTTGGATGTGGATTTGTAGTTGGGACTCGACTCAGGAGGAAGGTCTTGAGTTTCAACTAAGTGAATGAGCGCATCACGACAATCCGCATCAAGACTAAATTCACAAACATAATCCTCATCTGCGCTCACGCCCCCAGTGAGGAAAAGGATGAAGACACCAAAGACAGATTCTACGAGCTCCTCGACAAGACCTATGAGCAATGACCTAGCAATGACATTAAAATTGTCCTTGGAGAATAATAGGAAGACTTAGCCTACACGACCCTACGTCCGATAACGGATTTAGGCTAATCGACTTCGCTGTGGGGCGATACGTAATGGTAGCAAGTGCGCGATTCCCACATCTATATATCCACAAGGGGACATGGAAATGTCCTGATCAATCAACCGTCAACCAGATTGATCACATTGCGATCGACGCACGACACTTCTCTAGCATGCAAGATGTCCGCACATTCCGAGATTCCAACATCGACTCGGACCACTACCTTGTTGTAGCCAAGGTACGAATGCGGATATCCCGATCAAGGCCAACACACGAAAATGCTATAGGAGGAAATTCGACGTCAAACGGTTACAATCGCAAGAGATTGCTAGATCCTTTTCCGATCGTGTCTCCGAAAATCTCCTCAGAAGTCCTTTGCTGCCAGCACAAAATATAGAGAACCAGTGGCAACACTGCCAAGCAGCCATCGGAGATGCCGCCTTTGAAGGTTTACACGGCCACCACAACGAAACCCCTGGTTTGACGATGAGTGCCAGCGACCACATGCAGCTAAACAAGAGGCATACAAAGCGGCGCTACAAAGAAGAACACGAGCAGCTCGTGAGCTCTACGAGCAGAAAAGGAGAGAGGAGCATAAACTTCTCAGAAAGAAAAGAAAGGAAGCATGAGAAGCGCGCGATCGAGGAGATAGAGGGATGTCACAACAGGAACGAGGTTCGAAAGTCTTACAAAAAGGTGAAACAAACCTCCAGGGCTTAAACACCCCGAACCGAAGCCTGTAGAGAGTCTTACAAACTTACAATAAACAATTCCTCATTCATAATCAACCTAATTTTTTTTCTAGAATCAAGTTAGAAAATATTCATCCAAGTTCACAATTATTCAATCTGTTTGAACATTTGAGTATACTCAGACAGTTTGAATATACTCAATCGGTTTGAATATACTCAGTCGTTTGAATATATTTGAGTATTCAAACTGTTTGAATATGTTCAAGTAAGTTCAAACAAATATTCCGCTCACAAGTCTTTTTATTTGTGAGTGAAAAAAACAAAAATGACTTGTGAATAAAATATACTCATTCTGCTTGAGCACTTTGCTTGTGAATAGGGGTGGAAAACGATCAAGTCTGAGCGATCATTGAGTAATTTTGTGATGTATTTGAATATATTTGAACGTATTCATTTTAATCTCTGGTAGAGACCATCATGGGAACATCGTAGTGGAACCACAGTCAGTGATGAGGATATGGAAATATCACTTTTCCAAGTTGTATAATGGTGATGACGAGCAAAACTCCGCCAGCAAATACAGAACCATTCAATTTGGGTGCAGCAGGCCAACAATTACACCCACCCGACATGGACGAAGTGAAGATAGCGATTGTGATGTTGGGCAGCTGAATGCTCAGTGGAGACGCTGTGTTAGGAACTTAGGGTAGCTCAGTAATTGGAATTCCAATAAAACGCTATGCTCAGTATACTCGTCGTTCGTTGGTCTTGCTCATGTGAATAGTGCTTAATGTGAGTGGGTGGTTAAAAAAAATGATACCCCTTATATTTGTTGCTTGCGATTGGTCTATAACATTTTTATTTTTGTAAAAAAATGGCTACAATTGGTTGACTGAACTTAACACTCTCCGGTCATTTAAATTTATTACATTTTAGACATTTTTTCTTGTTATATTCTTCAATATTTCTTATGTTCCATGATTTATTTGGTGGTTGCCATGGAATGCGTTCTTCAGGAATTTTCTATTTAAAAAGATAAATATCGGAAAATATTGTTATGTATGTACAAATATTAAAATTGAAATACCTGAGTTGTCTTAATTGGTCTCCCGGAACAGCTTTGACACCTCTTATAGGATCCAAAACGTGCATAGTCACGAATGGAATCACCAGAGGTGCTTCTTGTCTTACAAGTCTGTGGTCTAACTTCAAAAAGCTTTTCACGATGAAGAAAACTAAAATGAAAGATTTTAATCATCGTTTGGGAGGTTTCAATGTTCATACAATGATATTTCTAACTTACTTTGGACGCGCTTGAATCCAGAAATTTTGTAACCGTTTTGAAGTCATTATATCGCCCAGTTTTTGCAGAAGACGAACATTTTCCTTTTCGATTTTTTGCAACCGTTCTTTTTCAGCTTGGATTTTCTTTGGTTTAACGGTCACATGTGTGTAACTGGGTGGCGTTTTTACATCAACTGCTGCTTTAGCATTGACAACGTTTTGACGGTGTTTTTGATATCTTTGTTGTTCCCATGGCTGGATAAGCAATTTTTCACGTCTGGATATCATGCCTCACAGTACCTACACTGACTATTGAGTTTGGTATTTTTGTTTTGCTTCAAAAGGTGCTAGAAGTTAAATTTATTCAATGATGTTACCAAGGACGCACAGCCGATGGAAAAGTGCATGCATTTCCTAGCAACACCCTTTTTGGCAAAGTGATGTCTGTTATTTTTTGTAAAGTGCCTTTTTGTATTGAATATGAACAAAAGTTCATCCATTATAGGAGGACGTAAATCTGGGTTTAGGTATGCATATCTTTGGTTTCTTCGCAGATAAATGGAGCCTTAAGTTTTGTTAGCGTCCGATGAATCATGTAAGGACTAGCTGGATTTATATAGCAATCCCAATCACCAATACCTAATTGATACAAGCGATTGTATTACTGACTTAAATTTTAAGCAGACGAGAAAATAATAGCAGTGCTAGTGAAAAATTGTTGTGGAAAGTGTTTCTTTCTTTGAAAAATAAAATAAAATATAATTTTATAAATTCTTGTTAACTTCCCAGGGGAAGTTATTGTAATGGCGCCGATTTTGTGAATCTCCAGTTTTTGCATATCTCCATGTTTAGAGGTCACTATAATCCAAATCAACCCTTTTTATGTGCGTTACGTTTTTCTGCTCGAGTATCTCGCGAACCACTGACAGTATTGCCATTAAATTGGTCTCATTCGACGCGGCATTGCCTTGTTAAGAACTGATTTGAGCGAAATCGGCTTAGCAGTTTCTTAATGGGGGTCAAAAAACTAAGACAATCCTAATGTAATGAAAATTATGATCATTTCAGCAAAAATTGCAACAATAGTTCAAAAATAGGTATAAGGAAAAACAGTCCATATGAGTACAGGAAAAGAACATTTATGACTTTAAATCGTTAAAAACTCATTATAGTATAATTGACAACAGTTTGATTTAAACAATTGAAAATGAATTTCAATTATTAAACTTATTTTTCTACTCCGGGAAGTTAGTCGTGTGGAAGGTGGAACACATGGGTCGCACTCATATTTTTTGTTCTCATAAAAGGGCCGTGTGGCAAACACAGCACCTCATAAAAGCGTCACTTTAATAATAAACGGTAATACTGATTAAAGGTGCAGCGTGTTGTTTAGCGGAGATTGTTAGAAACGCTATTCATTATGAGCACAAACCACATCACACTCCTTCACATATAGTTCGTGTTTCCATTTTCCAAAAAGAAGACGTTTAAGGGATCGCAGTTTGAATGCTAGGAGTCCACGAAAATTTTAACTTGGATCATTAAGAATACCTAATTGGCTCCTGAAAAGTGGAGAAATTTTATCCGGACTGACGAAAGCAAAGGTGTTCTTCTTTCACACTATCAGATAATGCCGAAGAGAGCTTATAGCAAGCTATTTCTTACGAAAAATGTCTCATCACTAAGTGCAGTGTTAGTTGTTAGTAGACTAATCTAAAAAAACAAACACACAATAACAAAACATTACATTAAACAATAAATTTACATAATCACAAAAAAAAAAAAAACATTTAAGAAAGTTGTACACTGGTTTTAAGAATTTGTTTTAAATTGTTTTTATTGGTATGAAAATCAAATAAATTTTCATTCGCATTCAAAAGCTTACTCATTCTTGTCAGGGGGTCATGCATTCCGTAGTTTGTTCTATGTTTAGGAATTTTAATCAAAACTATGAGAACACAAAATATAATCTCCACCTCGATAATTAAAGAGGATAGAATTTAGAATATCTGGAGCATCAGTGACACCAGTAATAAATTGATGAAGGAAAACAATATCATTATTTGTTCTCCTTTGACAATGTTTTTGCATAATATGGAAAAATGCAAGTCGATCCTCATAAGAAGGGATATTATTGTGGTCAGTCCATTGAAGCCCTTTAAAGACGAAACTAGTCTCTCAATATGTATCGCATAATGAGGAGACCAAACTTGTGATGCATATTCGAGATGGGGTTGAACTAAACTGTTGTACAAGCTAAAGGTAACGTTAAGGTCAAGAAATTCCTTGGACCAACGCTAAATAAATCCTAACATTGAGTTATCTTTGTTGACGATGTTGTTAATTTGTTCTGAAAAATCTAAATTAGATGTGAAAAGAACTCATAAGTCCCTAACCTTAAAGGCACGGGATAAGATGTGTTAGGAGATAACATAATCGTATGATGTAGGATTGCGCTTTTTTGAAATTCTCATTGTCTGACATTTTCCTTGGTTAAGATTTAAATTATTCTTTTTACACCATGCAACAAACTTATTAATATCATCTTGCAGTTGAACGCGATCTTCATTGCATGAAATATTTTTGAAGATCTTCATATCATCTGCAAAGATAAGAATTTTACTATTTCGAAATCTAATAGCTAAAATAAATAAAAGGGGTCCTAGATGACTACCTTGTGGTACACCCGATATGGCGATGAAAGGTTTTGAGTAAGAGTTTCTGAACTTTACTTGGTAAGATCTATTATCAAGATAAGAAGAAATCCATTTGACGAATCCTGGAGGAAAGCCATATGAATTCAATTTAAACTTGATAATAAATAGTATGAGAAAGTTGATCAAACGTTGATCTTGATGGTAACTAAGGATTCCGGCGATATTATGATCCTTGATTTAAAGTAAAATCTCTTAAACACGGAAGATCAAGTATTATGGTAGGGTAGGGGCATGCTTGCTTATATTGGATAACAAATATAATGAACCAGCATTCTTACGTAAAAAATTTCATACAAGCTCTTTGACGTAGTTCATAAGGCTTTGAAATTGATACCACCGAAAAGATGTGAGGGTCTCATCAATTCCATGAGGCGTCACTGTGAAGTCGTTACACAAAATAAGGGCTATGTTGCTACAAAGTAGTCTCTTAATTCTTGAAATTAAACAAAAAACCTATTTAACGTGCAAATTATATAACAATCGATCGGAAATCACTCTAAGAATTTTTGTTTAAGTACATAAAAAAGTTCAATTACACACTTATTTTTTCATTTAAATGTGTTTTTATATTTTTTGGTTGAAAATTCATTTTCCTGAACAGATGGAACAACTTACAGCCGGTGAATGGAAAAACACGTTTTATTGAAAAAATAAGTGTGTAATTGAACTTTTTTATGTCAACAAAATTCTTGGAGTGATTTCCGATCAATTGGTATATAATTTGCACTTCTATTCAAAAGAAGAGTAGTTAAGTTAAATATCCATATAAACATTTTTCCGGATCCATTTCTATTTCAATGGTATAGCTACCATATGGTACCACTGGCCACTGATATAAAAATTAATCAAATCTATACACATACAAAAATTGTTGAGGAATTGAACCCGTATCAAAGTAAACCCTCAATTGTATGCATAAACAATTTAAAAGGCTTGATGTCTTTTTTCGGCATTCGAAAAGATTGCTTGAAATATTTCTGAAAAATAATGCGCAGGTACATATACAAACATATGAAATGTGAGAGTGATATTCGTCAAACTCTTTCCCATAATTTCCTATTCTTTTTACTTGTGACATATAGAATATATGGGAAGTATTGAATTCGTAAAAAAAAAAGTTGAGATTTTGATGAGATATGACATTACGATGATAGAGAAGCCGAAAAAAGTGGGTCTTGCGATTCCGTCCGTCTGCCTGTAAACGCACATACAGCCATAACCACTAGTCCAATTGACTTAAAACTTGAAAATTAGAGGTTTGAGCGAATTCGAGTTAGTCGTTTTTTTTTTTATTTTATTTTTTTAATCAAAATTTACAATTTTTTGGCCAAAATCCAAAAGTTTCAATTTTCTAAAAAACGGCTCCTACGATTTTTTTAAACTTCCTCGATTTTTTTTTTTAACGCTGATGCATTTCACCTATGTAAACAAAAAATAATTCTGTATTGCTCCAAAACGGTACCTTTCATAGAATGGTTTTTTTGTTATAACATTTTCTGGAAAAGTGAAGGTCCGATCAGCGTACTTTTTTTTCTGAAAGTACGAATATATTGCCCAAATAATATTTTGTTTTCAAATTTTTTTTTTTATTTTTAAAAAAACATTTTTGGAGTTTACTCCTTTAGAATCGATTCATATATAGACCCCGGTATGAAAAAATTATGGATAGTAAAATCAATCATTGAAAAAAGCGTTATAAAAATTTACTACCAACGCTTTTTTTTAACTCTTAATAACTTTTAACCTACTGGATCGATTTAGATGAAATTTGGTAGTAAGATAGACTTGAACCTGTGGAAGGGCATACGGTATTTTTTAACGCAATAAAAGGGGTTGAAAAGGTCACAAAAGGTTGAAATGTTAGGTCAAAGTTTGTATGGAGGTCGATTAGGTTAGAAGTTTAAAACTTATTTGTATGGCTTTTGACTAAACATAAATAAGTAAGACATTCAAAGTTTAAAAAAAATAACCGAGGGGGGGATGAAAAAGGGGGTAAAAGTTTTAGTGCCATTTCGAATCTTATTTATTGAACAGAGATTTCAACGTAGAACGGTGAAATTTTCACACATGATACAGAATTTCATGCTCTTCAATTAATTATACTTTGATTATAACGGTAACTCATTAATATGGCCAACTAAGACATTTTGCACATAAATTGGTGTATAAGTTTTAATCCCATAGACTGGTTGTTGAAATTTCCATATGTCTAACCTACATGAAATAACGGCTAACGGATACCTCATTTGTAAGGATACGTCTAGTACAAGCCTCACAATCTCGATTTTAAAATAAATATAGTTGCACACAAACGACCTGCTTGGTTCGTACAAAATGACACATCACCTGTGGGAGAATCCCGCTATGGCCAAAATTCGATCGTTGTTTTTCGATTAAAAGCATCCTAGCGTGCGTTCTAATAATCGGATCTTCAAGATTAAGATCTCTTAAGGAGCACAAGGCTTCAGGCTTTAATTCAATGTAGAATTTATCAACATTCAATTCGATTTTATATGCAATAATGATGCACGATAAATGTGGACCCATTTGAATTTTCATCATTAATTAATGAAAAGTTGATAAGAAATGTAACTGTTCTGAAAATGTAATGATGCAGTTTTGTAGATTTTTTCATTCTTTACAAAAATGTTTATTAAAGTTACTACATTGATTCATTCAAAAATACGTAAGAACGTTTTAAACAAAGTTTTAGACATTCATATTGCTTACCATAATAATTTAAGAATTTAACTAATATATTTTATCAAATTATTATGAATAGATGTATGAATATATGAATTAAATCCTTTGTGAATTATATATATTGTAATGTGTATACACTTTATTTATCTCATACGCTCTGTATCTCCTTCTATTGTAATGTCTAATACTAATGTGTATACTTTATTATCTCTTACTCTCTGTATCTCTTTCTATATTTAATGTACACACTTTTCTTACTCTCTTTACTTACTCTGTATCTCTTTCTATATTTAATGTACACACTTTTCATTACTCTCTTTACTTACTCTGTATCTCTTGTTTATATTTAATGTACACACTTTTCATTACTCTCTTTACTTACTCTGTATCTCTTGTTTATTTAATGTACATACTCTCTTTACTTAATATCGTTTAATTGTAGTAGTAAACACTCGTGAGGGGCAATAATTAATTAAGATTAAGAGAAACTTTTTGTTTAGCATTAAGAACGTTAGCCCCTACAAAAATCCCAGTATTTTCTCTCGAACTTTCAGCTTCCCCAAGAACTAATAGGAACCAATAGTAGTTTCTAGAACCCATCATTTTTGATATAAATAGCCGTTTGGTGGCGAGGCGAATTAGTTGATTGTGAACTGCGATAAGTAAAGTACACTGTGTTTGAAAAGTTATAATTGAAAGTGTTGAATAAATAAGTTTGTGAGTGATTTGAATAAAGTGAATTTGTGTTTTATTTTAAAAGTGAATAAGTTTTAATTGTCGGACCAAGCCGAATATTACATTGGTGTCAGAAGTGGGATTAAAACTTATTGAGAATAAAACAGTGAACAGTGATTAAACTATTTTGTGTGAAATAGTGAAGTTAAAAATGATAAGTAAAGTTTTGAAAGACTTAACTGTCGCTGAGCTAAAGGCCGAATTAAGCAAACGTGGCTTAAGTGCGGCAGGATATAAAATCGAACTCGTAAAACGGCTACAGGAATATCTGGAAGAACAAAATGAAGACCCAGATACGTTTGCTTTCGAAGTGGAAGCAAAATCGGAAGAGGTAAATGCAACTGCCGACTTATCTACCATGATGACACTTCTTCTAGCCAAATTTGAAGAGAATCAAAAGAAGCAAGAAACTCAAAACAAGAATGTTCTGGAGCAACTAGAAACTCAAAGAAACGAGCAGAAGACCGAGCAAGAGAATGTCCTCAAACAACTGGAAACACAAAAGAATGATGTTCTGGAACAACTACAAGATCGGTTTGATGAACAGAAAAATCTGCTAGAAGGCAGGTTTGCGGACTTCGAAGACAGAATCAATGAGCGTGTCGAAAAACAAAATTCAACGACTAATGCACGTTTCAAGAAAATAGACGACCAGATCGAAACCATTACAAGCGAACTAGAAAAAGTGCGAAAGATGAAAGCTCGAGAAACTTCTGGTGAGTGCTCAAGAAAGAGAGAAGTGAATCCTCCAAGCTTTGATGGTCAGATACCGTGGTCAATCTACAAGAAACAGTTTGAAGCAGCAGCGTTAACAAACGGCTGGGACGATGACGAAAAATACATTCCTCTTACGCTTGCCTTGAGAGGAGCAGCTGCTGAACTGCTACAAACCATCCCAGCAGAGAAGAACGGTGACTACAAAGTTCTGGTAAACGCAATCGAACAGCGGTTTGGGGATAGCCACATGACAGAAGTCTTCCGAGTACAACTAAACAACAGGGCACAGAAAAGAGGTGAAACTCTGCAGCAGCTTCAGGCAGATATCGAGCGATTAGTCCACCTGGCATACCCAACAGCTGGCAACGAGATAATAAATCAACTTGCTGTTGAAGCCTTTGTGAGAGCTGTGGGCGATATAAATCTCCAAAGGGCTATTCGCACTGCCGGAAAGCAAACACTACCAGAAGCATTGGCTTTCGCTCTAACAATGGAAGCCGCAGAACAAGCATCCCAAAACGTGCATCGCGTGAGAGAATTGGAAGTCCAAGAATGCTCTTGTCAGAAGGCTACTCTGGAAAGGAGTCAGCGAGACGGACAAGCACGATGCTGGAACTGCAACAAGACTGGGCATCTTCAACGACAGTGCAGATTACCGCGAAGACGAACCTCATGCCAACACTGTGGAAACAGAACTTACTCAATAAGTCAAAGCTGTTTCCCACCCGGGAAACGAATAAGAACCAACTTCGAGGGGCAGAAGCTGGTTTCTGGTATCGATGGCCCCAGAAACGACATCCAGGTTTCTCAAACGAAACGTGACAACAAGAGCCTGACCGTGGAAGCAAGTATAAACGGCAACAAATGTGTGGCTACCATCGACACCGGTGCCACGGCGTCCATTGTACGGCAGGACCTCGTTAAGAAGACATGGCTCCACAACACCAACAGCTATCGTCTAAGGACTGCAACTGGAGAAGCCGCAAAAGTTTATGGTGAGGTACGTCTTAAGATCCGGATGGCAGAGCTGGAATTCTCTCACCTGTTCCTGGTAGCAGATATATGCGACGAGTGCATTGTCGGTGTCGATTTCATGAAAGATCACGGAGTGATATTGGACATCGGGAACCAAGTCCTGAAATATCGAAACATCGAGATTCCGATGATCTATGGGATCCACTCGTATGAGACCTCGTTATCTGTGAAAACCGTCATCAAAGAAGATCTGACTTTGCCTGCTTCTTCAGAAGTATTCGTGTGGACGAAATTGAAAGGTAAGCCTGGAAGCCATCGATACCTCATGGTCGAACCAGCATCTGTAAAGTCCTCCCAAAACGTCACCATTGGGAAGACTCTTGTTAGACCTGTAAAGAACATGGTTCCCGTACGAATACTCAACATCAAGCCGTACGAAGTTAAGCTTAGAAAAGGTGAGATTGTCGGACAATGCGAATCTGTATCAGCTATAACAAGGATCAGCGAAGAAGAGACAAGGCAAACATTGAAGTCCAAAGAGCTGAACTCCATAAAGACGAACATTCTCGAGTCCTCTAATCTTGGCCAACAACAACGAAGAACTGCAGAAGGTCTCCTCGAAGAATTTGCAGACATCTTTTCATCATCGCAAGGGAAATATGGCAGAACACAACTGGTTCAACATCGAATCAACACCGGGGATGCAAAGCCGATTCGTCAACCTGCAAGACGCCTTCCACTAGCCAAACAAGGTGAGGTTGAAGAACTGATAACCACCATGAAAGAAGAGGGTCTTATCGAAAACTCAAAAAGCCCTTGGGCGTCTCCAGTGGTCCTGGTAAAGAAGAAAGACGGATCAACCCGCTTTTGCGTGGACTATCGAAGGTTGAACGATGTGACCAAGAAAGATAGCTACCCTCTGCCTAGGATCAGCGATACTCTGGACGCAATGGAAGGAGCACAATGGTTCTCAACTTTGGACCTGAAAAGTGGATACTGGCAAGTAGAAATCCATCCTGAAGACAAAGAGAAGACAGCGTTCTCGACAGGAAACGGATTGTGGCAGTTCAAAGTGATGCCTTTTGGACTGTGCAATGCTCCAGCGACTTTTGAGCGCCTTATGGAATGCGTCCTGCAAGGACTCACTTGGAAATCTTGCCTGGTCTATTTGGATGACGTCATCGTATACGGGAAAACATTTGACGAACATTGTACAAATCTGAGAGCCGTGTTTCAAAGACTTCGAGAAGCCCACCTCAAGCTCAATCCAGAAAAGTGTTCACTCTTCAAAACCGAAGTGAAATACCTGGGACATATCATCTCATCCCAAGGAGTTAAGACGGATCCTGATAAGGTTGACACCGTGAAGAATTGGCCAACACCACAGGACAAACATCAACTCCGAAGCTTTCTGGGTCTAGCCACCTACTATAGGCGCTTCGTCAAGAATTTTGCTGAGATCGCCAAGAGTCTACATCAGCTAACGGAAAAGGGAAAGCAGTTTAAATGGTCAGGTGAGTGCGAGCGCAGCTTTCAAGAGCTCAAGCAACGCTTGTGTAATGCACCAGTGCTGACCTACCCGACTCCAGGAAAACCGTTCATCATTGATGCTGATGCCAGCAATGTCGGGATTGGTGCTGTATTGTCACAGGTACATGATGGCGAAGAAAAGGTGGTTGCCTATTACAGCAAGGTACTCTCAAAGTCGGAAAGAAACTATTGTGTGACCAGAAGAGAACTTCTTGCACTGATTTTGGCAACAAAGCACTTCCATAAGTATCTCTATGGACAGAAGTTTCTTCTCCGAACCGACCATGGAGCACTAAACTGGCTTTTGAATTTCAAGAATCCAGAGGGTCAAGTGGCGAGATGGATTGAGAGGCTGCAGACGTACGATTATGAAATTCAACATCGGAAGGGGAAGCTTCACTCAAATGCTGATGCACTGTCTCGGAGACCATGTAAGCAAGACTGTAAGCATTGCAGACGCCAAGAAGAAAAAGAAGTGGTTACTGTTCAACGAACCAGAACCGATCCCATTTATGGCTGGAGCAACGACGAGTTGAGGAAGGCTCAACAAGAGGACCCAGATATTGAACCCATCCTCGCATGCAAGGAACACCAGGAAAAACCAGAATGGGCCGATATCTCCGACAGAAGTCCGGCTCTAAAGGCCTATTGGGCACAGTGGGACTCATTGCATGTCCAAGAGGGTGTCCTTCGACGTAAATGGGAATCAGCAGATGGAAAGTCCTATGTAATGCAGCTAGTCTTACCGAGATCGAAGATTGTGGATGTTCTGCGAGAGATGCATGATGGAGTTTCGGGAGGCCATCTAGGAGTAAACAAGACGCTAGAAAAGGTTCGACAACGATTCTATTGGCTACATGCAAGGGAAGATGTCGAGAAGTGGTGCCGAAAATGTGATACCTGTGCTGCCACCAAAGGCCCGAACAAAAAGAATCACAGCCAAATGCAGCAGTATAATGTCGGATCACCCTTTGAAAGGATTGCAATAGACGTGGTGGGTCCATTTCCGGAAACAAATAATGGAAATCGTTATATTCTGGTCGTCATGGATTACTTCAGCAAGTGGCCTGAAGCATACGCCATACCGAATCAAGAAGCCAAAACAGTCGCAGACCAAATTGTGTTCAACTGGGTGAGCAGATTCGGTGTTCCATTAGAACTGCATTCCGACCAGGGAAGGAACTTTGAATCAAACATATTCCAGGAAGTTTGTGGGCTTCTTCACATTAAGAAGACAAGAACAACACCACTCCACCCACAATCTGATGGCATGGTCGAACGGTTCAACCGAACCCTGAAGGAACATCTTTGCAAAGTTGTGGACGACAACCAGCGAGATTGGGATCGACACATTCCACTGTTTTTGATGGCGTATCGAAGTGCAAGACATAGCTCAACTGGCCATACACCGTCTGAGATTTTAATGGGAAGGAACATCAGACTGCCGAGCGAAATCAAATTTGGATGTCCCACGTCGGAACCGCAAGCCGAGGATGTTTACTTGGATGACCTCAGGGAAAGACTCCTTCAGATCCACGACGATACCAGGTCAAAAATTAAGATGTTCAGTGACCGAATGAAGACACGCTACGATATACGAGCGACAACAACAGAGTTCCAAGCAGGAGATCGAGTGTGGCTTTACAATCCCCATCGACAAAAGGGGTTGTCACCGAAACTTCAACGGGACTGGGAAGGCCCATATACAGTGATTAGCAAAATCAACGACGTCGTGTACCGGATACAAAAAGGAGTCAGAGGTAAACTTAAAGTCGTACATCGCGACCGACTACATCGCTACAGTGGTGATGAAGATGATGGATTTGTTCGGGACGATCAATCCTAAGGAGGGGGCAATGTAATGTGTATACACTTTATTTATCTCATACGCTCTGTATCTCCTTCTATTGTAATGTCTAATACTAATGTGTATACTTTATTATCTCTTACTCTCTGTATCTCTTTCTATATTTAATGTACACACTTTTCTTACTCTCTTTACTTACTCTGTATCTCTTTCTATATTTAATGTACACACTTTTCATTACTCTCTTTACTTACTCTGTATCTCTTGTTTATATTTAATGTACACACTTTTCATTACTCTCTTTACTTACTCTGTATCTCTTGTTTATTTAATGTACATACTCTCTTTACTTAATATCGTTTAATTGTAGTAGTAAACACTCGTGAGGGGCAATAATTAATTAAGATTAAGAGAAACTTTTTGTTTAGCATTAAGAACGTTAGCCCCTACAAAAATCTCAGTATTTTCTCTCGAACTTTCAGCTTCCCCAAGAACTAATAGGAACCAATAGTAGTTTCTAGAACCCATCATTTTTGATATAAATAGCCGTTTGGTGGCGAGGCGAATTAGTTGATTGTGAACTGCGATAAGTAAAGTACACTGTGTTTGAAAAGTTATAATTGAAAGTGTTGAATAAATAAGTTTGTGAGTGATTTGAATAAAGTGAATTTGTGTTTTATTTTAAAAGTGAATAAGTTTTAATTGTCGGACCAAGCTGAATATTACAATATTTTAGGCCGTGTGCGAATTGATGAATTTTTAACCACTACTGTCATATTTTAACCTGCTGCGCAGCTAGTCTAATTTTAACACAATTTTGTTCAATGCGATGTGTCTATATTTTTAATCAAACGTCAAGTTTTAGCCACTTTTTAACTGAATTCGCACACGGCCTTAAGATAATCATTCTTATTGAGTGAACTCCAGTCGCGCGTCGGAGCTGACACGCACAATTTTTTTTTTTTTTAATTCTGTATCTCGAAAACGTATCAATTTTTAAAATCTAAGTTCA
Source organism: Sphaerophoria taeniata (assembly GCA_943590905.1). Classification (NCBI taxonomy): domain Eukaryota; kingdom Metazoa; phylum Arthropoda; class Insecta; order Diptera; family Syrphidae; genus Sphaerophoria; species Sphaerophoria taeniata. Next base: position 128,407,134 of record OX016540.1, on the reverse strand, counting down.
CTAATAAAATGTATATTTACAAATTCTTGAACACTGCATACCCAAATTAATTTATTAAAAATTAATAATTAATTAAAGTTGTATGTAGGTATTAAAAATTAATTTAAAAAAAAACGCTTAGAGGATTCAAAAAAAAAAAATCAACAATTCATTGAGAACTCTTGTGACATCAATTTTTTTTTTTAGATTGAATCTTTTTTTGCGTTACATTTTTCAATTTAAATTTTAATTACAAGTTGAACACAGATCGTAACTACTGAGAGGATATTCTTTGTGTACAGAGTAAAAGTAGTTCATACGTGAGTATTTTTCTTCTGTAGATTTTGCTTTATCCTTTATGTTTTTTATTTTCTCTAAGCGCAGAAAACAGAAACAAAAAGAATAATGAAGTAATATTGACAGTTTACTTCTGTTCAACAAACATAAAATGAAAAAAAAGGCGATAAGAGAAGAACATAAAGAAGAACGTCAAATTTCTACACTCAATCTTTTTAAATTTTTTGATTTTTTCCTTCCCCTTACGTCTTCTGCAAGCAACCCCGCTCGCCTTCACTAATCAAAGAAAAATTTCGATTTTCTTCACGTGTGAACAAGGCCATTAGTATTTAGTAGCATTAGATATTGGGACCCAACGGAACGCACCTAATATCAACAATAGCTTAAGACGGACCACATGTAAAACAATTTGTTTTAAACAAACGCAGACTGCTTATAGTAACAGCGACCTCCATTTTTGAAGATTTCTGTATGTACATTAATTCTCCCTCTTTTTTTCTTTGTGAAATTGTTGCATACCTAGTCTTCTTTCACAAATCTTCAAATGCAGAGTTGCAGACCCAAGCTGCAATAATTGCTATACCATATTCCACAGAGTATTACAAGCGTACCCTTAAACAAAATCTGGAAATACCTTCCACAAAATATTTTCGATCCAACACGTGCTTACTTCGTTTGACGTTTGTCAAACTGTCATTCAAGTCGCTTTTTCTGTTTACATTTTTCTCGGTGGTCGGTACGTTTTGTGAAATTCTTTATTCTATTTTCTCTAAAACTATATTTTAACTAACTTAAAATGAGTTTTCTTAAACCAAAAACAGTAATAGAACAAGGTGACACTGTTATAATTTATTTAAGTGTTTCCAGCATGCATGCAATTGAAGCAGTTCCCAATATTGTGAACAAAAAAGGTGAAACAATCGAATATGTCTTCCAAACGAGTTTCGGTGCATTAAAAGTTAAAAACATCATTGGTGTGGAGTATGGCAGTAAAATCGAGTTAACTCGAGGATGGGCATATGTGTTGCAACCAAATCCAGAGCTCTGGACGCAAACCTTACCACACAGAACTCAAATTATCTACACACCAGACATTAGTATGATTTTGTTTCAATTAGAAATAAAGCCGGGTAGTGTTGTCATTGAATCGGGTACTGGTTCAGGGTCATTGTCACATTATTTTTTGCGTGCAGTTAAGCCTCACGGGCATTTGCATACTTTTGACTTTCACGAAGCTAGAGCTCAGCAGGCACGTGAGGAATTCCAAAGTCATGGATTGGGTGATTTTGTGACTGTCTACCATAGAGATGTTTGTCAATTTGGATTCACGAACGAATTGAAAGGCAAGGCCGATGCAGTGTTTCTTGATTTACCAGCACCTCAATTAGCAGTACCGCATGCCTTCGAGGCTTTAAAATCTTGTGGTAAGTACGGCTTTAGAACAATATTGTTTTAAATGTTTAAAATAAAAAAGAATAATTGTTAAAACTATCAAGTTAGGAATTGTATTGAAAAGCTTAAGCAGTACTATCGTTTTAGACGTCATACTATTGGTAGGTATGTTTCTTTCACTAAATTCAGATTAACCTTGACATTAGCTTTGTTCATCGAGAAAAAAGACAGCACAGCACAGCTTCAAGAGAAATATCAGTACAGTTTGGAACAGAAAATCCTGTCATAAACTGTTCTACCAGACTTAATGAACACCAAATCAGAACATTTTGTAACAGAAAATGTCTCAATGAACAACAAAAAGCTGATGTTTTCTGTTCCAAACTGTGCAGTGTCACTGAACACACCTATTATACATTTAAGGCATGAAGAAACGAACGACGAATAAGTCCGATTCAGAAGTAAAGGTGTCGCCAATTTTTGTAATTTGAAATGGGACGTTCAGGTTCGAATCCCATGGCAGCCACTTTTTTTATTTTCTTATTTTTTTATTTTATTATTATTATTATTTATGCCTACCCCTTAATGGCACAAACAAAAATATAGGTAGTTACTAAGTACTTGAATTTCTGTTCTGAAGAGTTAAAACGATCTGTTTAAATCCGTCATTTAAATTCAATCATAAAATTTTCAATTTACCTAATAGTCCAGTCATTTCAGTACATAATTAAAAAAAAAAAAAACAATCTGCGGAAAAATTCCTAGTGGACGAGATTTTTGTGTACACCTTTATTACGGTGCTCTTATGAAGATGTGAAAAATCGACACTGATATCGTGCCGGCTAATGAAAATGGTCGCGAAATTCAGATTTTCGTGAATATTTCGATATGAAAGAAGAAAAAACAATAGAGAAAATGTGAGCGCGTTCTTGTCCCTCTGCTCCAAAAACGGTTAATTTTAGAGAAAAATGCTTAAAACATTTTTTTTAGATAATTTCAAGACGAACAATTTGTCCTTGACCACTATTGACCTTGGGGCAATAGGTTTCGAAATATTCACGAACTTCGCGACCTTTTGACCACCATCACTTTTTAAGCCGGCATGATATCAATGTCGATTTTTCACATCTTCATAACAGCACCTTAATAAAGGTGTACACAAAAATCTATTCCACTAGGAATTATTCCGCATCCGCAGATGAAGCCTAAAATGAATGATCCTGAACTTTGCAGACAATTTGTCGGCTGAGGTGGACAGCCACCAAAGTTGCAAAACTCATCCGATTTTGAAAAATTAAACGCCAATCGCTTCGTTTCTTCAAAATCTAGGGGCGATAGTTTTTAGTTTTTTTTTTATTTGTCTTAACAAAAAAGTTATGGCCAAAAAACGCAAAAAGCTTATTTATGGACCGATTTCGGAAAGAAAAACGGCAATCGATTCGTTTAAAAAAAAAAATCTAATCCACATTTTTTCAAATTTTTATTGACCTTAACAAGAAGTTTATGACTAAAAGAAAGCATTACCATTGTCTTTGTCATTAGGTATATACAACAGAAAGAGCAATATCATCATCATAAACAGCAGCAACGTCCGCATCATAATAATCATCATTAGGGCAACCAAAAATATGCTCTATTAAAACCATTTATAGCGCTTTAAATATGCTCTAAAAAGCCAATTATATGCTCTAAAAATATGCTCTAAAAAATTTTGAAATACCTAGCAGAAAATCTTAAATTTCGTGTTTTTTCTTATAGTTTATTGACTTGTCAAGAAAAAAAACAGAGGTCAAAATATCTTTAGAGAGACAAATAATAAATACCAAATATCAAAAATGAAACCAGAATAAATTTAAAAAAATGTTTGTTAAAATTTTTGTTGCAATAAAGAAAAACAGTTTTCCTTAAAATTTTTTCATTTTTGTAAGTGCATATCATCCGCCAGTTATACGTGCAAACTTTAATGCCATTATTTCATATGCAGTTTTTTCCTACGAATAAATTGTGCCATAATAAACAATTTGAGCCCTCTATTTTTTCCAAAATTTCGATTTTTTTTTTTTATTATTTCGATATTGGAGTCCATGGTATTAATTTTAACTTGGGCATTGATCAATAATCTTATGTTAGCTGAAGGCCGCTTGTTTCCAGTTGTGCAATACATTTCAATAAAAATGTGTAATTGGATGATAGAAATATCAAGTCACGTTTAATCTTTAATGCCACTTCATTAAAACAATTTTTTAACAACTACTCGTATTGCAGCTGATTCCTCTTCATGTAGTGTTTCGAAAAGGCTTTCCTTTTTTTTTAAACATTTTTACACAGTAAACTGCTTCCCTCCAAGATACCCAATTAGTCGTAATCGTTTGCGGAGAAAGTAGTGTTTCCGCTGCAATATCCTTGAATACCCTTATTCTTGACGGATCTTTTAAACACTTTTTTCACGTTTGCGATGAAAATATCAACTTCTGGAAATTGACCTCGAAGTGTTTCACAAGTTCTATGGAGCCTGTGGGCCTCACAAGTTACATGCGTTACTTTTGGAAAAAAATACTTGAATAGCATTGCGAATTTTTCGAAAAAAAGTTTTAAAAAAATATTTACTCTTACATTTGCAACAAAAATTACAAAAATAATGATGAAATATGCCAAAATATGCATTTTAAAGCAAAATATGCAAAAATATGCATTTATAACAAAATATGCTAAAATATGCTCTAACGAATAGGGTCCAAAATGTTTATTTTTTCATGAAACGTATTTCTATCTTGTCAATTGTCAAATACGACATTCCAAAAAAAACATGCTCGAGCATATTTTTGGTTGCCCTAATCATCATCATCATTCATAGTATCGGCAATCAAATTCATTTTATCGCCAACATCGTCGTTATCTTTTTTGTAGTTTTTATCAAAACCAATATTTGATAAGTTACATGGTTCAGAAACATCCTGATTAATTAGAGAAGAATTAAATTTTTCCCAAAAATCAGGATCGTTTTTCAATTAAAAATATAATGACGTCTTAAACTTTTTTGTATCTTTTTTCTTTATCCCTAAAATACTGCTATCATTCAAATGACTGGATTATAAAGATTTCAGACGCAAACAGTTAAAAAAAAATTTGATATCAAATTAAAAATGTGGAGCAACAGAAATAGTTTGCCTTAAAAACTATTTTACATTGTTTAAAATGTTTCTTGTTTTTCATTTAAGCACAAAAATTATACGTCAATTTTTTACTGGTACAATTTCAATCATTAAAATAATAAAAATAAAGAGATGTAGTGCAATATAAAGTTTTCATTTGAGTAACAGAAAAAAAAATGTTTACATAATTCTCTTAGAGAAGACAGTGTCTCATCAGACATAATGATAAATTGCTGTTTCCACTGACGTTAATCACGAGATTTAGCGAAGTAGTACTTATTAGTAGATCAAAACGTAGAAAAATAGTACGTTTTCATCTACCCTAAATCCCAGGGAAATCGATATTTGTTCTAATTCCACTTCGCTAAATCTCGTGATTAACGTCAGTGGAAACAGCATATTAGAAGCATTTTATAAACCTAAAAATGTTTTAAATTATCGAAAGTGTTTATGTTTTAAAACTAAATTTTAAATAAATACAAACATATCGATTTTGAAACATGGTTTTGCTAAATATAGTTGAAACTTTGTGTTGGTTTATTCTCTCATTTTATTCAGAACTAATTGTTATTGCTCAAAAATAACTTTATGTTAGTTTCTTTTCAACGGTATAAATATTCTGGGAATTTCTTCCCTTAACTCTACTCTCTAGTTACAAACCAAAAATCCCTGGAAATTTATTTTCGTTTTCTCTTTTCCTTAATATAATTTATAAAAAGCGTTTTTCTTTTGTATGTCAGCACACCCCCTAAACAAAGTTAAATGTGAACATTTTCTGAAGGTAGCCCTAATACGTCAAACATGTTTGCCGAACATGCTCGTTTGCGTTATTCCCTACACGTCAAACACATAGTTGGCGACCATCATTTCGTGTTGAAAGTGTGTGGATGTATGAAAAAGAGAAGCAAGGTATTGCGCTTATGGTTATCTCATAGAAAAAATGAGATTTGTTCGCGAACATCTCCCTACATGGCACGAAACGGACGAACACGAGAAAATCGAAAATTTTTGCCAACACCGAAACGCGCACGATCATGTTCGGCCAACATGTTTGTCGTGTGGACATTCTGATTTAATTTTAAACGCAATTGAGCACTTTATATTCATGAGTTTTTTATATGTATTAATAAATAAAATATTATTATTATTATTATTATTATTATTATTATTATTATTATTTATTAACAGAATAATTAAATAATTACAACGTTAATATATTAAAGAGCACAAGCTACTAGGACTAACGGCTCTTATTTATAAAAAAAAGGAGATACATTTTAAAGTTAATAATTATACATTATGGTAAAGTAGAATAGTTACAAATTTTATGTTAAATTGGAATGTCAGATACTTTGAGAAATTCATTAATCATAAATATATTTTCAAATGATGGAGTTTTTAAAATTGATAAGATACAGTTGTTTTTAAATATAGAGCTTAAGATTGAAGAAGGTAGTGCACATTTGCCTAACCCAAGGATGCGTTTGATGCCGATGAGCTCGTTGCATGATGTACAGTGGGGAGGGCTTTCTTTCCGAAGTAAATGCTGATGTGACGTAGCTGTGTGGCCTAAGCGAAGTCTTACAAAGTTTGTAATTTCGGATTTTGAAACATTTGTTGGGTAAATTGGTTGGTTGCGGTCTGGGTTTATGTTGACATAGTGGTGAACGAATGTTTTCCAATTATCATCTTTGTTTTTATTGTTTATGTTTTGGAAAGCCTTGGAAAGATCTTTTTTAGTAAAGGTGTCAAATAGTAAAATTGGTGCTTGGTGAGCTAAAGCCGCGGCTTTATCGGCATAATCGTTTCCTGTTATGTCCGTGTGGCTGGGGATCCACATTATTTTGGTTTTTTTTGGTGAACAGATAAGCATGTTTCTTATTTTGTTAATTAACGAGATGTTGCAGTTGATGTTTAAAATAGCGTTTATGACTGATATGCTGTCTGTTGCGATGATATATTTGCCTCGAGTTGAGTAGGCCTTTTTTGTAGCTTCTAAGATTGCGAGGGCTTCTGCGGTGAATATAGAAGCTGAAACGCTAAGTAGTCCAGTGCTTATAAGTGATCCGTTTTCACGAACGACAGCAAACGAGACACTATCAAATGTCTTGGAGCCATCTGTGAATAAAAAGTCCCAACCTGTTGACTTATAATCCGATGAGATTTCATTGTAAAGTGCGTGATAGATTTTGAAGTCGGTGTTGCTTTTTCGATTGGAGTTTAGATCGAGTATGAAAGATGACTGATTTATAAGCCAAGGTGGCTGCGGGGGCAAAAACTTCTTGTGATGTTTTAAAGGTAGATTTAATTCTTTAGCTGTAGCAAAAATTTTGTCGATTGCTGATGGGATTCTTCTTGTTGTATTACGGCGAATAGATGATTTAAAATATTGTTCGGCGATAGATCCAAAAGAGAATGAAAGTTTAGTAAAACAAATTCCTTTTGTTGTTGTTATTTGTTCTTCAATGGTGGGAAGGCCAGCTTCAGTGAGTATGTTTCTGATTGGGGTTGTGGGGAAGGCATTTATGCTTCTCCTGGCTGCGTGGTGGTAGATCGGCTTGATGATTTTGATAGTTGTTTTTGGACAGTTTCCATAGATGCATAGTCCATAATCAATTTTACTAAGAAGGAGAGCTCGAACTGCATTGCATAAAGTGTTGATATGTGCACTACTTCTTTTAGATGACAAATAGTTAATTATGTTTAGTCTTTCAGCGAGGCTTTTTTTTAGTTCTAAAATATGATCATTCCATTTGTACTTATTATTAAAAGTTAGTCCTAGAATATTCAGTTTGTCAACAGAGTTAATGGCTATGTTACCAATGTTAAGAGTTATTGATTTGGTACAAGATAATTTGCGACAAAGGTGCAATATTTTACATTTTTCCAGTGAAAGTCTGGCACCAGATGTACCAGACCATACTAAAATTTCATTTAATAAGTTAGTGAAAAGCTGTTTTGTTTTTTGTAAATCGTTTGTTTTGCTAAGCACATATAAATCGTCGGCGTAGATGCAATGATCCAGAAGTGGATGTTTGCTTAAGATGTTGGATAGTTCTTGGAAAGCAATTAAAAACAGGACCACAGACAGAGGAGATCCCTGTGGGATTCCATTGAAAAGTGGGTATGTTGTCGAGAAATGGTTGTTTGTTTTGACACAAAAACGTCTTTTAGTTAAGAATGATTTAACATATTGTGTAATTTTTGGACCAAGTTTCCAATCATGCAGCTTGTTTAAGACCAGGTGTATGCCAATCCTATCAAAAGCCTTTTCAAAGTCTATTGATAAGATCGAGACGTGGTTTCGGGATGATATTGCATTTGATGTATAGTTGTCTATATGGAGAAGTGCTTCAATGCATCCTTTTTCAGGTTGAAAAGCCACTTGATTAGGGCTGATTAGGCGTTTTTTTGAGTAAACCATTGCAGTCGTTTGGCGATGATTTTTTCCATGAGTTTCGAGATGCAAGGGAGAAGTGAAATAGGACGATATCCACTAACTGATGTTATGTCTTTTTTTAGGGTTTTGGCAAGGGTATAACACAAGCAACTTTCCAACTAAGGGGGATAACACCTGTTGATAAAACATTGTTATAAAGTTTAAGTAATCTAAGCTTTATTTCCGGAGGGAGATTTTTAAGCATCGGGTAGGATACTCGATCCCTACTTGGGGTCTTACCTTTTAGTTTAGCTAAGCAACTTTCGAGTTCTTGGATTTCGATTGGTTTTTCAATGAGCAAAGCTGAGTTGTCAAGAGAGTGGGTCTGAATGGTATTATTGAGACATTGGTTTTTGACAGCAATATAATTTGAAGGGAAGTTAAAGTCGTCAGAATCTACGGACCAAGTTTTAGCAAAATAATTACAAATTTCAGGTGGATTTGAAATATTACCTTGTGGTGCAACTATACATTTTATAATTTTGGTTGAGTGGTCACCAGTTAGACAACGAATGTTGTGCCATATTTTTGCTATTGGAGTGTTTCTGTTTATAGATGAAGTTAAAGTATTGAAGCTTTGCGCTTTACTTATTTTAGCTTGCCGACGGAAAACAGCCTTTGATTTCTTGTAGCTAATTAGATTTACTTGGTTGGGGTGTTTCTTGAAGTTTTTCCAAGCTGAGACTTTTATAAGTCTAAGTCTGTTTAGTTCAGGTGACCACCAAGGAACAAAGCGTTTTTGTTTCTTCGGATGAGATTGAGGAATCGATATATTGGCGGAGTGTCTAATTGCACTTAAGAGAATTGCTGCTTCTTTGTTAGTATCGAGGGTTTCAGGTTTGTTGGAAAGATACTTAGTTATATTGAAACCGAACTTTGGCCAATTTGCTTGATCAGTTTTGAATATAGATGAAAGTTTGTGTTGAACATTGTGTGTTCCAAGGTCTAGTATTGTGACCAGTGGAAAATGGTCACTATTATGAAGATCGTCCATGGTGAAGCTTGAGGTTTTGGAAAGTAGTGAGTTCGAACAGCAACTAATATCGATGTGTGTGAAAGTATTGTGTGTTGAAAAGTGGGTCGGTTGACCGTCATTAAGAATGGAGAGGTTAGAGCCAATGATGAAATCTTCCAGAATAGAGCCTCTTGTGTTAGTCTTAGGGGATCCCCATAATACACTCCAGGCGTTAACGTCACCAACTATTAACACCGGGGTATTTATGTGTGCTAAGATATCGGTGAGTTGTCTCTTACTAAAGTTTTGATCTGGCAAAATGTATAGAGAGACTATTGTGAATTGTATCTCGCATTGGATTTCTATGGCAAGTACAAGGAGGTCCGAGTTGATTTGGATAATTCTGTGAGAGATATTGTTTTTTATAAGGATAGCAATGCCTTGCTTGTTGGTTACATTATTGATGGAATTATGGAAGTGTCCGGTATATGTTTTCGGGATGCTATGCATCGCAGAGAGCACTGAGCAGTGGGTTTCCTGTAAAGAAATAAAGCATGGAGAATGTTCTTTTATGAGTATGTTGAGCTCATCGTAATTATTTTTGTATCCTTTCATGTTCCATTGAAGAACTTTGAAAAGGTTTTTTTGGTAAGAGGAATTGTCAGTTGTTGTGATTGTTTGTGTTGAATGGGAGGTAGGAGGTTGTGTGTTGGTGGTGAAATTTTGGCCCCGCTGCTCGCCTGACGAGGCGCCGGAATCATTTAACTGATTCGGGCGTCTCGACAAACGGTCAGCGGGGTTAACTTTGGTAAGAGATGAATCATTATATTGATTCATCTTCATGATTGTTGTTAGTATTGGATTTCGTTACAAAATATGCGTTTTGTTGAAGGAGAGATTGTGTGATCGATGAAATTGGAGATGTGACAGCAGCGTCTTCTGTTTCTGTATCAGAGGTATTCATTTGTTCGATATCGTTTTGTACTGGATTTTGATTGGAAATAGAAATAGAGTTATTTATTTTATTTGGGGGAAGCTTTTCAGCAGGAGGTTGTTTATTTAATGTTTTTGTTGTTGATTTTGAGTTTGAAAGTGTCGATTGAGAGTTTGTTAGAGATGAAGAAGAGGATGGCATGCTAGTACTAGTGACTGTTGTTTTTGGTTTTTCCTTTGATGTGTCATTATCAGAAGAACTGTTATGTGTGCTTGCAGTGTAATTGTGTGGGGTTTTATTTAGTGTTGAGTGAGAGCTAGGTAGAGTTGAAGGAGAGGAAGGCATGCTACTACTAGTAACTGTTGTTTTCGGTTTTTCTTTTGAGTTGGCATTATCAGAAGAATTGTTGCCAGCCTTTGCTGTGTCACTGTATGGAGTTTTGTTTAAATTGTTTTGGGATGGTTTGTTGAGGTTATATATGTGTTTGGCTTCGGCCATTGTACATTTATTTCTTGTTTGAATTGTCAAGATTTCTTTATTTTTAATATATTTGGGGCATTTAGATGATGAAGATGGATGTGGTTCTTCTGTTTGGGGGCAGTTAGCACACATAATGCGTGTGCAGCTGTCTGGGGCATTGGGATGTGGTTGAAGATTGCACGTTGAACAAACTTCATCTCTAGTACACCGTTTGAAAGTGTGGCCGAGAATTTGACACTTGCGACAGCGCATTGGGTTTGGGATGTATTCCTTTACCTTTTCTTTATAAAAGCCGATTTCGACTGTTACTGGTGGTTTGAAGAGGTCAAAGGTGAAGAGCATGAGTCCAGTTGGACGCTGCTTGCCATCAACATTTTTGGTGAACTTGTATACTTCTGTAACACCTTGGGTGGACATTTCAGTAACTATTTCAGTTTCTGATGTATTAATGAGGAAGGGAGCAAAAACGATACCTTTACACGAGTTGAGCCGATCTTGATATTTCACTGTTACTGGACACTGGTTCGCTATGTTGGTGACCGCTATAAACTTTTCCGCTATTCTCTTGCTCTTAGTGAGGATAAGAATGCTACCGTCGCGAAGTTGAGAAATGCTTTCATATTCTTTACTTATCGAATCAATAGATTTTTTTAGCACGAAAACACTTACACTTGTGAGTGGGATATTAGCATCACTGGAAGAGATCTGAACGAATTTAGGATTTTTTGAATTGGTTTGTGTCGGAAGCAGGGGGAAATCTTCAAGAATTGAAGTTTGTTTCGATCGTTTAGATGGTGGAGAGGTTATGGGGGGAGAGGAAAGGGTGGTATCTGGGGAAAACCCCTTAAATCTGTTCCCATTCATTTTAGCCCGCGGGGAGGGCTTTATAGGATAGAGGTTATCACTATACTATTAAATGGGATGTGAACTTTCGCGGAAAAGGGATAGAAAGAAAGTTGAAGAGAAAGAGCCGGTTTAAAGAAAAACGGTGATAATGCACTTAAGAGAAAAAGCCGCAAACTAGAGAAGCGATGTTAACGCAACGAGTGCTAGAAGGAGACTGATAAATAAAATAATATCCTATGTCCTCTTCCAAATCAATTTGCTTATTTCACCATTTTTATTATATGGACAAGAAGCTTAATAGTTCTATGAAATTTGTGTTTTAATAATGTAAAACAATCACGCAGCTTTGAATAACAATGTTTGGATTACCAAACAAAAATGTCAATATTTCGAAGCATTATTTAAATGTCGCGTTTTATTTTGAAATTTAAATTGTTGCATTAAATTGTGTATGGGGTAGGGGGTACCTACCCTTAATGTAGATTTGGTTTGAAAATAGAAAAGTTTAACGCGAATTCTTTGTATTATTTTAAAGTCAATCAACCATGCGGCTAGAGCTAGAGGCTAGACAGACGGAATGGAGCTGCTTTAACCGTCTTCTCTATCATCTTAATGCCATATTCAAATCAACTTGAAAATAGATGGAATTTTTTGCTACAACTAAGACCTCTTATGGATGGAACCCCTAATTATCTTTTCTGTTTTATTAATAAGTTTAGGAACATGTTTCCATATATAAATATTTTTTATTAAGATCTTATAGCTCGATAATGAGGGTAGGTACATTATCCCTGCAATAATTCCCCCACATCAGGGTATATCTTATCCTCCTTCCGAAAAGTCGAAAATGTATGTATGTTTGTATATACGTACATATACTCATTCCCATTTCATTGTCTTATTCCAACAAAATTAAAAAAAAAAAAACTACTTATACTTACCTACATTTGGCGCCTTTACTGAAATTAATAAAATGCCATTCTCTCTGCCATCTTTTTGCTGTTCTTAGTGAAATAGAAACAATTTTTAATTTTGATTTTAAACTATCTATATCTATCTTCTATCTATCTATATCTATGTATACCTATATCTATATATATATATACAATATAAACATGGTTGTAGGTATGTTTGTTTGTTATTTTGTATGTCCTTTATGGACTCCGAAATGGGCCAACTGATATTTTTGAAATTTTCATGGTTAATACTGTTGTATTCGGAAACTCGGAAAACTCATTGGTTTTAATGGGAAAATTGCATGAAATTGTAGGTGCACTGATATTCAAATGGAAAAATGGAACTTCAAGACCTAAAATCAAGTTTTGCATGAAATTTAAGGTGCATTGGTTTGGTTTCAATAATATGCAATTTTCCCTTTGAAAACCAATGAGTTTTCCGAGTTTTTCATCAAGAACTTTCTGTTTTACATTCGAAAACCTATTTTGATTTTTTTAAGTTTTCCATTTGAAAATCAATGCACCTGCAATAATTTTAAAAAAAAATCCCTAACCATCTACAGACTAACACGAACAAAATACAAAAAAAAAATTAGCCAAATCTGTCCAGCCGTTTGTGAGTTATTCGGTCATACACGAACAGGATTTCATTTTTATATATAGGTATAAATAAAGTTTTCATTTTTATATGGGACGTTTCGGAATTCGATAAGTTCTACATAAAATCCCCATACAAAGTAGAACATAAATTTATGTTCCGAATGAGCAACTGGCCCTTAATCAAGTTTCTTGTAAGTTCTGTCACTTTTGAAGGAGAAAAATATTTCTCCTATCTCCCGATTTTACTAATAGCGTTTTTTATTGTAGAAAAAGAATTGCCCTTTTTCAATTTTTTTATGTTTCATTATCAAAAGAATACTTCTGGATCAATTCTGAAGAGGAAAGAATTGATCTCCCAAATTTGAGAGAATTGCTCTTTTTAAAACACACATGAAAACATTCTAGCTTGTTAAACCGGTCTACCGACCAACGAAAGTGCAAAGTTTTTTTTTATTTTGAAAGCAAATTGAAAATAATAAGAAAAAATGTGCACGACTCGGTCGTACGAACAAAAAGATTCAATCTGAAAAAAAATGATTATTTTTCGAAATTGTCTTAAAATTAATTTGGGTATGCAGTATTCAAGAATGTGTAACTATACATTTTATAAGTAAATTTCAATTTTTAATATTGATCCGTTTTTGAGATACAGAATTTAAAAAAAAAAACAGTTTGGATTTTTAAATCCAAAATTTTTTTTGGAAATTTTTTGAATACAAAATATTATTTGAGCAATATAAACGTACTTTCAAAAAAAAAATTATCCTGATCGGACTTTTATTTTTCGGGAAAATCTGATAGCAAAAATACGGTTCTATGGGCGGTACCGTTTTGGAGCAATACAAAAATATTTTTTTTACATAAAATTCATCAGAGTTTTAAACAAAAATTTTCGAGGAAGTTTTAAAAAAAATCGTAGGAGCCGTTTTTGAGAAGATTGAAACTTTTGGTTTTTGGCCAAAAAATCGTATGGTGGCTACCCTAAACTTTGATCTTAAAAAAAAAAAACCAAAAAAAGGACCCACGCGAATTTGCTCAAACCTTTAATTTTCAAGTTTGAAGTCAATCGGACCAGTGTGGTTAAGGCTGTAGGTGCGTGTACAGGCAGACAGACGGACGGAATCGCCGGACCCACTTTTTTCGACTTCCCTATCATCGTAATGTCATATCTCATCATTACCTCAATTTTTTTTTTTACGAATTCAATACTTGCTATATACACTGCCGGTCATAAGGTTAGAAGCAGGCATTTTTGAGAAGTAAAATCGACATTTCTCCCGTTACATGATGCATGAGAAAAAAATAACTATGGTAAATGAGAGACTATTTTGTTAACAACAAAATATAGAATTTGGGTATAGCAGAGATTTGGCTAACGGAACTTTTATGACAAATTGTAAGTTAGGTCAAGAATATGCGAATATAAATCGGGTCATTAGATTAGAAGCACATCAAATAAATGAAAATAAAATGCAGTTATTTATATTTTGTTATTTATTTTAGCTTTTATTAGATTTTTTAATAATGTGTGCTGCCACCAGTCTTCAAAATAACTTCAAAAATTCTATCTTTTAAGGATTTATAAAGAGATTCCAAGTAGTCCAGTGAAATCTCACTCCAGGCCAATTTGATGGCATGAATTAGGGCTTCTTTGTCATCGTATTGTTTCCCTCCCTCATATACCTTACGTGTAAGCCAGCCCCACACATTTTCAATTATGTTAAGGTCCGGGGAATATGGTGGCCAAGGCAGCAAGTGGACGTTTTGGCTTGCAATGAAGGATTTTACCTCTCGGGCTGTGTGTATGGGAGCGTTGACCTGCTGAAAAATCCATGGAATTGGTCCAAAAATCTCGCAAATTTTGGGGAATACTGATTCCAGCATGGCTTTATAGGTTTTCCCAGTCATTTTGGTATCTTGGACTACCAAGTCTATAGCGCCATAAAATGAAATTGAGCCCCAGACCATAACGCCTCCTTCTCTGCTATGGTGACGGTTTAAAAACCGCTCCTCTTTCCTCAGGTCATGGAAATAATAATTATAACCATCTGGCCCATCTAGGTTAATTTTTTTTTCGTCGGAAAAAATAACCTTCCGCCAATCATTTGTGGTCATTCCAATTTGCACATCCCAGCTCATGTGATCTTTCGCGAAACACAAGCGTTGCTTCTTCCTTGCGTCATTAAGTGGTGTTTTTTTTAAGTTTCATGCGCTTTAAGTGTTTAGCGTGGCGAATCGTGCGTTTCACAGTGGATAAGCTGGCCTTAACATTAGCTCTCTCCCTAATTTAAGCTGCCGATAAAGCTGAATTTGACGCTATTCTAAGAATATTTCGCGTTTTCCGAAGTGTTAAGACAGAGGAAGTGTTTCCTTTATAATTTTTCATGTAAGCCGACGGATTTTTTAAATAATTGCCGACACAATGATCACTTCGATTTATTTTTCGGGCTATAGCACGGCAAGAATGACCTTCAGAGCAATAAACATCTATTTTTGCCCTTTCCTCCACTGTCAAACATTTTTTCTTGCCCATTTTAATTTACACGCAATCAAGAACAACTAATTTATAAAATATACCGATTAAACCAAAAAAAAAATTATTCACTTCACAAAACAACGTTGATTTGTTCACTGCTTCTAATCTAATGACCCGATTTATATTCGCATATTCTTGACCTAACTTACAATTTGTCATAAAAGTTCCGTTAGCCAAATCTCTCCTATACCCAAATTCTATATTTTGTTGTTAACAAAATAGTCTCTCATTTACCATAGTTATTTTTTTCTCATGCATCATGTAACGGGAGAAATGTCGATTTTACTTCTCAAAAATGCCTGCTTCTAACCTTATGACCGGCAGTGTATTCTAAGTAAAAATAAGTGAAATAAAGAATGGGTGTAAGTCCTTGCTCAACAAATTACAAAACCAAAAAACATGTTTTATTGAGAAGTGTTTTAAGGGCAATTCTTTCAGGCGTGCGATTTTTTGTTTTCAATGGAATATAAGGTGAATTGTTCCAGAATGGGCTCTACAAATGAAAAAGTAGAAAATTGTGGAAGTCTTGAAAAATTTAGGAAAAGGGCGAAATATAGAGTTTTGAGACCATGTATATCCTTGTAATCCCGTGAAAATCGCTTAATGAAAAAGAACACCTGGTGAAATCGATTAAGCAGCTTTTTATTGTAGAAAAATTGAATATGAAACTTAATAAAATTGATCCTTGTCAATAGAAATTGAATGGGTTGTGTTTTAAAGTTTTAACATCAAAGATGAATAAAATTGACGCAGAAATGTTAATATCCGCTGTCCAAGCCATCCTATATTATGTCAGGACAATCATTGGGATCTGGAAATCTGCGCAGTTTTTCATATAAAGGATGAAATTCACAATAATTTTCTCTCTCTTAATTTTTTGGGTGAGCACCAAACCTACGAGTCCTCGATCTCACTTTAGCTCTATAAATATGAGCCCGACTTTCAATTAATAGCCTACGATGAACCGCACTTGACGAAGGCTTTTTTGCTACTTATAAAAAGCCCCCGCAGCTCAGACTTGCCGCTCAGTAAATGGCCACCCGCCGCTCAGATTCGCCGCTCCGCTCAGTCGCTCAGACGCTCGCCGGTCACTACATGGCCAGGACCTTAAGTATTCAATTTTAATTTTTTTTTTCATCTTCCAAAAATGATTGTTAAACGTCCTGATACATTAACGATTATTATCGATATTCAAGGTCGTAATGTATTAGGATACCTAGGTTCTTTGCTTTCAACCATAAATAACAATCATGTCTACAAGATCCTTCAAAGTCGGCAGTAGATACCTTTCCATTGTCAATCAAAACAACCTACTTTGGAAATCCCTCTTCAAAATGGCACAAGCCTCGAAATAAATTTAATTTAATTGCTTTCGCACCTAAATAGTTCTTTTATAAGTCCTCAAACTTTTTTCAGCCTTACAAATCACAAATGTTCTTAGTAGTCACCACATATCTTCTATTATTTCCATATCCGTTTGCTTCAATCATTAGTTACACGTACGACACATAACCAAAACGAATTCAAATATATCGCCTTTCCATGTCCCCAAACAAACATCACTCTACATCGAAGTTGACAAACGGCACAAACTTGCAATATTCACATATTAACAAGCATAAGAAGGTGCGCATGCGCACAGTCGATAGCCATTCCATTGAGGTGGTCATGGACACTCTCTTATATCGATGCAAGACGTGTAAACAAATATTTAAGTTGGTAAGGTATATGTGTAAAGTCAAAAGAAAAAAAGAACTCTTAACAGACAACTTCTGGTGGCATCGACGTGGAAGCAATCGGCTGACAGATGGACAGAAACAGAGAACCGAAAGAGGACAGCCAAAGAAATACATCTACCTCACTATACGTTATGTCAATGCTGTTCATGGATATAGGTAATTTGTTTAATTAATTGCGTAAACGATGGATACTCGATGCGAGTCCATCAAGACAGCGCGCGCCGCTCCTATACTGCTATACAATCTACAACAACGGTGATCGGTTCGGTCTCCTTGTGGTTCTTCGTCTTATGGAGCGCTGTTTGCGCATAAAGCCAAGTTCGAATGACACAACGCGATATCTTGCCCTTGTCACCAACCAGAAGAGTTGTGACAAAAAGTTCCCCCAAATGCTGCTAATCGCCAATTGATTAAGTATAAATGTCCACGTAGGGAAAAAAACAGTAGTCAAAGGTGAGAATGGTAGAAGTTGAGGTGTGTCAATTTGATAAACAATTGACAGCCAGTGGATAGGACAATGATATTTATTCCAGGGCGATAGAAGGGGTTATGTAAGCAATTAATAAGAATGTGTACCTCTACCTATATTTCAATTCTTGCCCTTTTTTGGTAGGTGGTCGCTTTTGTTCCTTCTCGCCGTGCATTGAACAATCTCAGAGGTGTTGTGAGGCGCTGCAGCAACTAGGTTTTACTGAAATTCAATCGCTTGAAGTGCTGCAATCTGAGGATACAGTGAGAACAAAAAATATTCCTGTTATGGATTTGGAGTTCCTCAAACACAAGGTACGTATTTATTTCTGTTCTTAACTTTTACAGTAACGTATCTCTCAGAACTAAAACAAGTTATAAACTCTTGCCATATAAACAAAGCCAACACTCTCCAGGAATATATGTAGTTGTTGTCATAAATAAATCTTAAATATAGGTACACCTGAATCAAAACAGGTGAGCATCAATTAAATCGATGTAATGAAGCTATTTCAGCTCAGCGTGATTATGTTTTGGAGGCGATTTACATCGATCGGTGGTTCTTTATTTTTCATTTAAAGTTATGTTAGTCTTAACATTGACACATGGCAAGTTCAAACTGATACAACATCCAGCCATGTCTCGATCGTCTTCGTCTCTATCTGGACTGTTAATACCGCAAAAGCGATGATGAACCAGTTTTTGGTGTTTTTCTTTTTTCTCGATTTTTCGCTGGAGCTGAACGCCGAAGGTGTTAAACATCGCAACTGTTGCGGATGGTTACTATTATAGAGAGGAGAATTTTGTCGATCACAATATATAGTCTATTACATTCTTTGCGATTGCGAATCGTTTATTGAAAACCTCTTCGAAAGCACATTCAAATAGAAATGTGCTTCAGGGAAATGATAAAATGTGAACGAATTGGTACAAAGTTGATATTTCTTGTTTTAATATTTTTGTTAACAGTTAGCTACATAGCATAGTGTAAGGAAGAAAAAAAATCGCGCATCCCCAGGGGTCGAAGTATTATTCAGCCTTATCAAGAATAAATTTTCCCTGGATTTTTTTCCCAATTTGGGAACTTTGCTACCATGAATAATTTTCGAGAATGGGAAAAAAGCTTAGTATCGAAAAATTCGTATCGCCAATAATTGTTTTCCAGGGAAATTATTCCTTATTTAGAACAGAATTTTCCCCAAGTAATTTGTAAGGGAAAAATTAGCTTTTCCTTACCATGAAGTGAATTGGAAGACTGTTTTTTTTGTTTGTTTTAGTGGAGAGAGGGGCAGAAGTCGTGGGGCTAAAGATTAACTCGAAAAAACTTAAAGATCAGCCTTGGAACTTAATCATAAATCCAAGTAAATATTTCTCGACAACTCTTTTGGCTTAAAGACTAAACCTCGACTGTTCTGTTCTAATTTTGAATCCGTATTATGGGTGCAGTACTTGAGAAGTCACAGACACTGTCACAAGAAAGCTTCAAACGTTCGTTAATAGATATCTTAGAAGTATCTTGAGGATTTTCTGGCCCAACCGTATTTCAAAAGCTGAATTTCATGCGAAATTAGGAACCCATAGACTCTACTATTCGAAGACGAAAGTAGCAGTGGATTGGCCACACGCTTCGAAAAGGCGACTGATATGCAGTGGCGTAGTGGTTATGTGCGTAGTGCGTTGGCTGTTACGCAGAACGTTGTTGGTTAGAATCCTACTCGTGTCTATAACGTTTTTAATTCATCTTTCTAGGCTACTGCCAGTTGCGAAGAACTGACAAAACTTCCAAGAGTATCAATTTGTCATGAAAAAAGTGATTCTTAACTTCGCCGTTCCTAACGCCAGGTTCCCTCAATTTCTCTACACTCACTCAGAGAATGATGATGAGTGTAAGCCACTGAGGCATGGGCGCTTTAAGAGCTGTCGCTCCACTCTATTTTTATTTTATTTATTTTTTGCAGGCCGGCAGACTTTGCTGTGCTTGGAGTAGATAATAGGCCAATAGCTTAGGTAAAATACGTTTTAACAACAAGAAGCAGTTTTATTCCCAAATGCATGTTTATTTCCGGATTAAAAATGAATGGGATTAACATATACATTAATTTTATAGGTAAGCTACAGCAAATGATACACGAAAACAAAGATCAATGAGCCCTCTATCAGTCACTGAAAACCAAATTATCTGCGAGGTCTGTTATATGATCCAAAAACCATTTTTCCTGGTTTGAGTCCTTCTTCTTGTGATCCCATATAAATAAAGTATATCTTCTGATGCAAATACCTTGGTATCCAGGGCTATTAATCGGATTGGCTTTCAGAAATAGGCTTGCGATAATAAAAACTATCAAATATCCATTAACAAAATAGCGAGAACGAGTTTTTCCGATATGAAAATCCAAAGTTTCTTTAAATTTTATATTTGTATTTGACAGAAACAAAATATTTTATCAAAATTTGAAGCTTTCAAACGAACTTCAAAAATCATTAAAATATTTTGAGGTTGGTACAATTTCTTTCCTGGGCAATAGAAGTTCTTGGGAGATTCTCGATGGGAAACTTCTGTTCTGGGGTAATTTTTGTTTCCCTGGGAAAAAAAGTTCCCATAAAATTGGCGAAAGGGGTGATTATCTCTAAATTCGTCCTCCCTGATTCTCATCATTTCGAATGCTTTGTTTAAAAAAAAAAAACGTGGGTCTAAGGAGCCCGATCCCCATAAAAGGAGATCCCCTGAACTGCACCAATTACAGAAGTATAAGTCCTGATAGGTCCTTATCAGTGTGGCTTAAGACCCGGAAAGTCTACCATAAATCAAATATTCACGCTACGGCAGATCTTGGAGAAGACCCAGGAACTTCAAATCGATACCTATGTAGCACCTTTTCATCGATTTCAAAGCCGCGTGTGACAGCGTCTATAGAGACCAATTATACAGGGTGATTCACGAGCGTTGTGCCAAAAAGCTGGAGCGTGTAGGTTAAGTTGAGACAAGAAAAAAATCGTATGGGAGGGGGGGGTCTATTCCCCCCCGTTTAGCCGGGAGGGGCAATTTTCTGAAAAATTGACTTATTTTGTTTAAAAAAATATTAAAAATTAACGGCTACGTTTACAACACCGTGCTATACCTTTCTGAAAAGCCAAAAACTTCTTCTTTCATTTTGTTTTTAAATTAAATTGTTTTAACGAATAGTTTAAGAAAAATAAATTTTCAAACTCAAAATTTTCAAAAAAAAAAGCAAAAAAAAAACATTTTTGAACTAATTTTTTTCAAAATTTTATGTAATTAAGTACTAATTTTGTTTTAAAAATTCAATGTGTTTGTTAATTTATACTCGAAAACAGAAAACCGGATGCAAAAATGTCTTTTCGTTTTTGAGAAATTAAGAAAAAACCAAAACCACTTTTTTCTAAAAAAATTTTTGTTTTTATTTTTAACTATCTGGACTTTTAGTTTAATTTATTAGTTTAATTTATAAATTTAATTTTTTGTGATTGGAGTCTTATGAGGACTCAATAAAGTAGAAAAGTATTGGATTTTCCCTGGATTAATCTTTTTTTTCATTGATAACGTCTGCCATTGACCTTTCACTTCTAGCTCTCAGTGCTCTCGTCGGCGGATTCTTGAAAACATGCTACGACTTGGGCGCCATCTATTGGGATATCTTTATGCGTAGAGTCTTTCAGCTTCCCTATCTCGACAATAAGTTAAACCGTAGCAGAAGTTCCTGTCCGCTAACTCTTCTCAAGCGTATGAGTTTGTTATTGTTATGTGTTGATGAGTTAATATTTTAATTGTAAATGGTTGTTTAGTAAATATGCGATGCCTTTTATTTACCTTTAGGTTGTTAATTGTTTTTTCATTCAAGAAAAAATGCGGTTTAATTATATTAAGCCCCTAGCGGGTAGAACGCGGCCCCAGGTATAGTAAGAAAAAATTACAGGTCAGTTTTCAGACGTTATCAATGAACAAAATGGTTAATCCAGGGATAATGTAACACTTTTCTACTTTATTGAGTCCTCATAAAACTCCAATCACAAAAAATTAAATTTATAAATTAAAACTAATAAATTAAACTAAAAGTCCAGATAGGTAAAAATAAAAACAAAGATTTTTTAGAACAAAGTGGTTTCGGTTTTTTCTTAATTTCTCAAAAACGAAAAGACATTTTTGCATCCGGTTTTCTGTTTTCGACTAAAAATTAACAAACACATTGAATTTTTAAAACAAAATTAGTACTTAATTACATAAAATTTTGAAAAAAATTAGTTCAAAAATGTTTTTTTTTGCTTTTTTTTTGAAAATTTTGAGTTTGAAAATTTATTTTTCTTAAACTATTCGTTAAAACAATTTAATTTAAAAACAAAATGAAAGAAAAAGTTTTTGGCTTTTCAGAAAGGTATAGCACGGTGTTGTAAACGTAGCCGTTAATTTTTAATATTTTTTTAAACAAAATAAGTCAATTTTTCAGAAAATTGCCCCTCCCGGCTAAACGGGGGGGAATAGACCCCCCCTCCCATACGATTTTTTTCTTGTCTCAACTCAACCTACACGCTCTAGCTTTTTGGCACAACGCTCGTGAATCACCCTGTATAGAGTAATGTCTTGTTTTGGCATCCCAGAAAAACTGGTCCGTCTGTGTTAGATGACAAAGGAAAACTCACGCTGTTCCTCATGGTCGGAAAAACCTAACGGACGCATTTGATGTCAAAAAAGGTTTAAAACAAGGCAATGCGTTTTCTTCAATATCATTCTTGAAAAGATTGTGCAAAGCTCCAACGTCAACACCAGAGGCACAATCTTTCAAGAGTCCGTCCAGCTACTAGGATACGCGGACGAAATTGACATAATTGAAAGAACACAGCGTGATGTCAGTGGAGCGTTTGTGTGTCTTGAGACGGAGACCATGAAGATGGGTCTAGCGGTTAACGAGGGCAAGACCAAGTTAATGCTGTCAACAAGAAAGGACAACCAACATCGACGTCTTAGAGCAAACGTCAACATAGACAGATATAACTTCGAGATAGTTAAGGACTTCGTCTATCTGGGATCCGCTTTCAACTCAGACAACAACACCAGCGCTGAAATCAAACGAATTATCTCTCTTGCCAATCGCTGCTTCTTTGGACTTAGAAGGCAATTGAGTAGTAAAGTCCTCTCCCAAGCAACTAAAGTATCACTGTAACCCTTATCATCCCGGCCCTAATGTATGGTGTAGAGACATGGACCATGACAACATCCGATAAAAACGCTTTGGGCTGCTTAAATGAAGAATGGAGATGAAGATTCAATCAAGAACTGTACGAGCTGTTCAGCGACACTGACCTAGCCAGAAAAGTTAAGGTCCAACGACTTAGATGGTTGGGTCATGCAGAGCGAATGGAAAATAATGCTCCGGCTCATAGTCTTCGAATCCAACCCGGAAGGACGTCGCAGAAGAGGAAGACCGCGACTCAGGTGGAGCACACAGGTGGTAGAGGACCTGAATCAACTTGGCGTGCGAAACTGGGAGCAGCTAGCTAGGGACCGAGCTGGGTGGAGACGTTTGTTGGATGGGGCCCTGGTCTGACCTGGACTGTAGCGCCACCATAAGTAAAGTAAGTAAGTAAGGAGTTTGAAATCGTCTTCCTCTTAAATTCGCATAAAATTGGCAGTTCAGTGTTAAAATTAACGCAGTTTCTGGTCATAAAGAGGAGCATATGTTTCACGAACGATATTCCGGGTCAATATTTTTCGGAGACAAAATCGTCCTTACTTTTCAAAACGCTCCAAATTTTAAGAAGTGCTAACTTGAAACCCCTAGATGCTTATGGGACAGAAAAATGCGTCTACCGGTTGTTGGAGTGCGAATTTCACACGCTCTA
This sequence comes from Sphaerophoria taeniata, assembly GCA_943590905.1. NCBI lineage: Eukaryota > Metazoa > Arthropoda > Insecta > Diptera > Syrphidae > Sphaerophoria > Sphaerophoria taeniata. Next base: position 128,383,505 of record OX016540.1, on the reverse strand, counting down.
CTCGTTTCGAATGGCAGTACGCTATCCAAAGGTAACATCTCATAGCCAAAATTACTTTCTAAACCTTGTGCGCATCGTTCATCTTCATTTTATTTTTATTTTTTTCCTTTCTCGTGTTATAATTTCGGGACATAGTTCTTATCTACAAGAATTGTATGAACGTGTATGTTTATGTGTTTATAATATTGAGTCTATTTTCCTGGCGACTACAAAACTATTTAAGCGCCCCTGCATCATCTGCAGCAGCCACCATCACCCACCGTCTTAGCGGTCGTCACGGACGTTCATCGAGGAAAATGATTTTGTGCTTTTGAGCTCGCTGGGTCTGGAATAGGTATCAAGTCATGTAAAAGATCGATATTCGTTAAATACGGTTATAACATTTCCACAGTTTGATTTATAGGCTCTTCTAGTCTTTGGCTATGTTTGTTTCTTTCCTCATAACTACTTTCAAGTGTATAATGTTCTCAGTGAAACCAAGTCAAGTGCAAGCCAGCCGGCAATCTGCGACTGATTTACATGAGTAATTTTAAAAATTACACTTAAATGATTTTCTTTCTTTTTCAATTGCCGTAGATAGGTTAAAATAGATGCGTTATGCTGGACCGGAGAAGGGTATCTTCTTCGTTTGAAAGTTTTTCTGTTTCATTAAATAGAAATTAATTTGCCATACATCTTCCTTTTTCGGGAATTCAAATGTCCATTTGAAACACAATTTAACATCGATTGAGAGGAATACATATTATTATTCATATAGCTCCAGACACACGAGATGTAATGTCAGTCCATCCTGCAACGATATCTATACCATTGATTAAAACTAAAGCCATTTCGTTGTTGATACTCCTTCGAGACAAAAATTGACTTCTCAGGAATGAAAAGCAATCCTTGTAAGCCGTCTAGAGATTTAAAAGACTGCAGTACTTTGGTAATGCAGTCGGTAAAGTCGCAGTTAATTAACTTAAAAAAAGACATAGTTAATTAACTTACAAAAGTACTTTAACTGGAAAGGATCAGTCACCAGTCAGTACTTATTTTTTAACTTGCAGTCAATTGAAAAAGTCAATTGACTAAAAGTTAATTAACTGCAGTACTTTTTAACTGGCTTTAGTCAGTTAAGTCACTAAAAAGTCTTTTAACTTAAGCGAGTGTGGTTTTATTCATTAAGTCTTTTGACTGCAGTCAACTAACTTTAAGTCAATTGACTATTTTTTAGTCTTTTTGACTAAAAAGTTATAAATTGAGTTTGAGTCAATATTATTGAGTCAATACTATTGAAGTATCGAAGTAAACAAGGATTTTTTTGTTTGAATTCACATTGTGAAGAATCCTGTTTATGGATTCGTCCAATAATTACCCCAGTTTGGGATATGAACTCACGCATATGCTGTCCAACTTTCAGAGACCAGGGCCGTATACTTCAGGAGATACAGACGGTCCAAGGGTGACATGATGGTTTTTTCGGTCGAATACTCAATAGTATTGACTCAATATTATTGCAACAACAATGTTGCGAGTTCTCACGCAATGGAGCCATAATTGGCCGTGTTAAGTGATGAAGCACTCTTAACTTACTTGCTTAAGGTGGCGCTACAGTCCAGTGTGGACTTGGGCCCAATCAACAGTCTCCGCCAACCAGCTCAGTCCCTAGCTAGCTGCCTCCAGTTTTGCACTCCAAGTTGATTTAGGTCCTCTTCCACTTGTGTGCGCCACCTGAGTCGCGGTCTTCCTCTCTTTCTACGTCTCTCGAGAAAAGTGTTGAAGGCTTTCCGGGCCGGAGCATTGGTGTCCATCCGCTCTAAATGACCGAGCCATCTGAATCTCTAGACCTTGACCCTTCTGGCTAGGTCCATGTCGTTGTACAACCCGTAAAGTTCGCTGTTGTATCTTCTTCTCCATTCCCCATCAATGCCAACGGGGCCAAAGATGACCCGAAGAACTTTCCTCTCGAGACAGCCTAAGGCACATTCATCCGATTTTGTCAAGGTCTATACTTCTGCACCATAAAGCAGAACAGAGATGATGAGGGTGTTGTACAGTTTTACCTTAGTTGCTCGAGAGAGGGCTTTTCCACTCAATTGCTTTCCTAGCCCAAAGAAACAGCGATTAGCAAGAGTTATTCTTCGTCTTCGATTAGAAAACAATAGGACCCTACGGATATGGAGATAGAAACTAAAGAGGAGAAAGAGTAATACGATGGATCGAAGAGATGAATTTGAAATTTGGTAACTCGTTTTTCAAGAAAAAAGACAACAGAAAATGGACGTGGATATCACCGAATGGAAAAATAAAAAACGAAATAGACCTGATTCTGACGAACAAAATTGAGACAGTCAAAGACATATCCGTACTCAACAACGTAAAGTTCGATAGTGACCACAGATTAGTAAGAACAGAAATCATTATAAACCATAAGACACTGAAAAGAAACCGACAAGTCCATTTCATACCAAAAATGATTCCTGACCAAAAAATACAAGATTATAACCAAACATTGACAGCAAAGATAAATCAATTATCATTTTCAAATCGAGACATACAAAGCATATATGACGAATTAGAAAGGATCATAAAAAACTCTGCAAAACTATCAATCATGGATACCAAGACATCAAAAGACAAATTATCCAACGAAACAAAAATCTTAATCTCAAGAAGAGATACTCTTCGAACCAAGCAACAATTACTTGACCAAGAAAAAAATGAACTAAAAGAATTAAGAAAAACTATCAAACTAGAAATAAAGAAAGATATCCACAAGTTCAACGAAACAATAGCTAGAGATACGATTAGACAAACAAAATCAATAAAGAAAACAAAATCATTACTTAACAATCAACAGGAATGGATAATTAGCTTGAAAAATCAAAATACAATCAACATAACAAATAGAAAAGAGTTAAACGAAAATGCCACTAAGTTCTTCGAAAAACTATTCTCCTCGACCAAGCATACAAATGAAGAAGAAAATATTGACATCATAGATACAACACCAACTCTAATGTTTAGCAAAGAAAATATTGAAACGACTATAGACGATTTAAAAAAAGGACAAATGCACTGGAAATGATGGAATCTCTGCAGAAATGTTAGTATACGGAAAAAAAATCGCTCTCCGAAATCCTAACCTCTATATTTAACGAAATCATAAGAACTCAACAAATCCCTAAACAATGGAGAGAAACAACCATTACACTTATACATAAAAAAGGAAAAAAAGACGATTTGAATAACTATAGACCTATAAGTAACATTTCGACAATTTATAAGCTGTTCTCAAAAACAATCTACAGAAACATCAAACAAGACTTTAACAATAAACAACCTAGGGAACAAGCTGGATTCAGAGAAGGTTTCTCAACAACAGACCACCTACAGACGATGAATCAACTAATAGAAAAGTGCAATGAATTTCAACAACCAATATACTTTTTATTCATAGACTTCAGTAAAGCATTTGACAGCGTTGAACACGAAACAATATGGACATCCCTAGCAAATCAAAATATGGACCCAAACATTATAAGAACTATCAAAAATATATACAAAAATAATGTAGCACAAATAAAAACAGAGAGTACAGGACGCAAATTTAAAATAACAAGAGGCGTCAGACAAGGAGACCCGCTTTCACCACCACTATTTAGTGCAGTTTTAGAGGATATTTTTCAAAAGATGAACTTGAAGACTAAATATGGAATAAGGATATGTGGACAACTTCTAAAAAACCTAAGATTTGCGGACGATATAGTACTCATATCTACAAAAGCTAAACATATACAAGAAATGACAACAGAACTTACTAGCTTGTGCAAGAACTATGGACTACAAATCAACAAATCAAAAACAAAAGTGATGACAAACCACATCAGAGAGGATATAATTTTGGACCATGAAAAAATAGAATACATAGAAGACTACATATACTTGGGACAACTAAAATCTTTTAAGGACCAAGAGAAAAAAGAAATCAACAGACGCATCACAAACAGCTGGAAGCAATTCTGGAGCCTCAAACAGATTTTAGAACTGGACCAAAGTGCAGAAACACGAAAATATCTCTTCGACTCCGCTATTTTACCGGTGCTTACGTATGGACTACAAACCCTGAGCTTGACTGCGAAATCCCTTGACCAGCTAAGGATCTGTCAATCCAAAATGGAAAGAAAAATCCTCAGAGTAAGACCCAGCGAAAGGATAAGAAATGAAGACATCCGAAACAATACTCGAATAATTGACGTGATAGATAGAACCAAAAGACAAAAATGGAGTTGGGCAGGACACATATCAAGACTACAGGATCAAAGATGGACAAAGTTGACAACAAAATGGAGACCGGAAAGCAAGAGACCAACAGGCCGACCGAACAAGAGATGGAGCGACGATCTTTGCCAAATAAACACAAATTGGTACAATGAAGCGAAAGATCGAGACGTATGGGCCGCCTTGGGGGAGGCTTACGCCAAAAACTAATAATAAAAATTGAAAAATAAATAATCAAACAAATAAATATCAATTATCTTACTTTTCTTTTTTAGTCTAATTAATAATTTTCTATTTGTAATAAATATTAAATTTATCAAATAATTTGTAAAAATTCTAATTAAAAATTCTTAATATTGTAAACTTTAATTAATGAGGCAATAAAAGCTTATATAATAATAAAAATTCTTCGTCTGATCTCGGCGCGCGCTGGTGTTATTACTTACCCGGAGCCTAGGTAGACAAACTCCCCTACTACCTTGAAGTTGTATGCGTCTGTTGTGACGTTCTGTCCGAGCCGTCGTTATTGGGTGTCCTTCTTCGAAGACAGCATATACTTTGGCTTTCCCTCATATACCGTTAAACCCATTTTTGCCGCTTCTGTCTCAATTCTCACAAAGCCGCCATTGACACCACGCTGTGTTCTTCCCATTACATCAATATCATCGGCGTACGCGAGAAGTTGAACAGATTTTTGGAAGATAATGCCTCTGGTGTTGACGGTGAAGTTTTGCACTATCTTCTCAAGAACGATGTTAAAGAAATAGCACGACAGTGCATCGCCTTGTCTGAATCCTTTTTTGACATCGAAAGATTCCCTAAGCTCGAAGCCAACCTTGATGGATCAGCGTAAGTTATCCATCGTCATTTTGAACAAGCGAACGACCTTGGCAGGGATGCTAACACTAGACATAGCTTTATACAGTTAGTCTCTGTAGATGCTGTCATATGTCATAAAATCGATGAAAAGTTGGTGGGTATCGATTTGGAGTTCATAGGTTTTTTCCAGGATCTGCCGCAAAGTGAAAATTTGGTCGATGGTTGACTTTCCTGGTCTGAAGCCACATTGATAAAAACCAATCAGATTGTTGACGAAAGGCTTCAGACGATCACATATTGCGGCAGAGAAGATCCTGTAGGCGATGTTAAGTAGGCTGTGCAGTACCGTTTATTTAAACAAAATTTTTAAATTTATTTTCGCCAAAATAATTTTTTAAACAAATTTGCAACAAACTTCAAACGTTTTGAATATTGACAAAAATCAAATTGGTCGAAATGCCAAATGCCATAGATAGTACCTAGTGTGAAAATTCGTGTGAGAATATAGGACTGTTTAATGAAAAGTTTGTTCAATAAGAAAAAGTGTAGATTAGAACAGTACAGAAAAGTGTAGAACAGAACAGATCAGCACTGAAATGTCAGACAAGTTAGAACAGTCATCGAAACGTAATCTGTGAAAAATAAAATCAGAAAAAAAAACTTCCTGCATTGTTTTCTTCAACACATGTCTGAAAATGTAATTTATTAAAGGAATTAGATCTTTAAAAAAATCAAACAAATAAATCCTTACTATTTTATAAGCAAAAACGAAAAATCTTTCATTAATGCCTTAAGTGAATTAATTTACTTAACCTCAAAACACAAAACAATAACAAAGACAAAAAAAACAACACTTTGACAGTTGTCATGATTCTGTTCTAGGATACTCTTCCTCAAAAGCAAGTACAGAAAATCCTGTTCTTTTTTAAGCTAACCTACGCTAAACTGTTCTAGAAAAGTCATTGAACAGCAAACTAGAACAGTCTAGCACAGAAAAATTGTCATTGAACAGGAAAACCTTGTACTTTTCTGTCCAATACAGTCCAGCACAGACTCATTGAACAGACTTGAAGAAAAACCAGATCAGAACAGCACAGAACAGCACAAGTAAATGAAAACTGTCAGAACATGTAAGACCAGAAAAGATCAGCTTCCTGTGTAATCTTTTTGACAGAATAAAATCAGCTGTTAAATAAATATTCCAAGTCAAATCATATTGAAGCAAATTTCCATTTGTTGGAAACAAGATTCTGAATAGCTTATTAGTTTTTTGAGAGAAATTTTTACTTGGGAGTATAGTAGTAATATTTTTACTTCCTCAGAAAACTTTTCAATCGAGATAATTTCAAAAAATTGTTTGATTGGAAAAAAATAAAAATAATTTGGCATTTGAAATTTTGACATTTGATAGTTTTCACAAAGCTGCACCACCAAAAAAGTAGGGGCAGAAAAATGTGTACTAAACTGAGATGGACAACTTCATGGAACACAAAATGACAGATTGTAGAACAAATTGGGGCAATGTTTTTACTCATGGAACACACAAACGTGTACTTTTTTGGATCTTTTCTGTACTTTTCTGTGCGGAACAGATTCATTAAACAGACCTTATGTGTTAATCTGTCTCCAAAAAGAGATTTCAAAGAAATCCATTCTTCCAGTAAAAAATTCAATACTTTTCTCAGTATAATTCATTTAAAGGAAAAATAAATTTCCTCATATCCGTGAAAAATCAATTTCTTGGCTCATTGCAAAATCCCACAAGGAATGAAACAGTATGAAATCTATATTTCCTCCTCTATGTCACATTGACACGCCAAGTTGGTTTATAAGTTTGTTCAATAAGAAAAAGTGTAGGTTAGAACAGTACAGAAAAGGGTAGAACAGAACAGATCAGCACAGAAATGTCAGACAAGTTAGAACAGCCATCGAAACGTCATCTGTGAAAACTAAAATCAGAAAATAAAACTTCCTGCATTGTTTTCTTCTACACATGTTTGAAAATGTAATTTATTTCAGGAAAGAATCAAACAAATAAATACTTACTATTTTATAAGCAAAATAAGAAAATCTTTCATTAATGCCTTAAGTGAGTTAATTCACTTAACCTCAAAACACAAAACAATAACAAAGACAAACAAAAATACAACACTTTGACAGTTGTCTAATTCTGTTCCAGGTTACTCTTCCTCAAAAGCAAGTACAGAAAATCCTGTTCTTTTTTACGCTCAACTGTTCTAGAAAAAGTCATTGAATAGCAAACTAGAACAGTCTAGCACAGAAAAATTGTCATTGAACAGAAAACTTTGTACTTTTCTGTCCAATACAGTCCAGCACAGACTCATTGATCAGACTTTATGTTATGTGTACTTTCTTTCTATGTACAGTGTACTCTCTCCTTACGGACACCTCTGATAACCGGACAAATTTCAAAGAACGGAAATAAATAACCGATTTCTTATATAAAAAGTTCTCCCTTAACCGGACGCTCTCATAACCGGACACGGACACCAATTTTCACAACCGCCATAGAATGTCGCTCTCCCTTAAACGGACAAAACACATTTATGTATGGCGTTGTATAGTTTTTGAGTCGTATTGCGTGTGCATGAGCGTTGTAACCCGACGAAAAAGAGCATGCAAAATGTTAAGGAAGTTAGATCCTCTTCTTTACACTTTTCAAAGAAACGTAAAAAAATTTAACTTTTCGCAAATTTATCAAAATCCATAAGTCTATTGAATGCTTTTTGTTTTAATGAAAAGGCATGAAATCAAGTAGGTGCACCAACGATAAAAAATACTGTTTTATAAAACCTGGATTATTACGAAGATTGGTTGCCTGAATATGTTGTTGTCCACTATGGCTGAAACTTTAAAAACAATGGCGCAAAATTATAGTCGCTAATGAACAACTTTAGTGTGATACTAAGCTTAAAATGACGTTTGAGTCATATCTGAAACGTCATTTTAAGCTAGTATCACACTAAAGTTGTTCATTAGCGGACTATAATTTTGCGCCAATGAAAATAGACGGTAATGTATCGTTTCAAGATTATGTTACTATGGATAATAGTCTTACTAACAAAGACGATAAGGATGAAGCAGAAATCCATGAAATTGATTCCGAAGTAGAAGCAGATATGTATGATAATAACCCATTAAAATCTTATGAAGAGGCCCATAGCAAAATAAGGAGATTAAGAAACTTTTCGTTTTGTTCCCTTAACCGGACACCTCCAATAACCGGACAAATTTCTCGGTACCGTCAGTGTCCGGTTATGAGAGAGTTCACTGTACACATTTATCTGTCTCTCTCTGTTGTCTATTAATGCCTTTTTCTGTCCAGATCGATCGTTAGTCGTCACATTCATGTGCGAAGGACTGTAAATTCAATGTTCAATATTCACTGAACACACAGAAACAACGAACAAGTTTCTCGCTATGCAATTATGCTTAATCGTTTAGATAGTGTTTATCGTTTCTTTTCATTTCGTTTTCTTTATTATTTTTTTCGACTATTAAACCATTTCCTCAAAGTTATTTTATCATTGTGTTCCTAGTCAGAACAATAAAAACAAACAAAATATCAACATCAAGATGTTGCAACCAGGTAGTAGGTAAGGTTCAACTGTTAACATGTTTTCAATCATGTTGATAAAAAAAAAAAATCTTGTCAGAAGTGGGATTCGAACCCACGCCCTCAGAGAGGACCAGAATTCTCAACCCGATTTCATCGGGTAAGATTGCTCTTGAGTCTGGCGCCTTAGACCGCTCGGCCATCCTGACACATAAATGAGTTCTGCTAAAGTTTGAATATAAGTATTGAAATTAACTAAATGGTATTTGTTAGCAGCAAAATATTTCTAGTTTGTTTTTGTAACCAGAGTGAAATATGAATTAGTGAATAAGTCAACTTCGAAATGAAAAACTATTTTTTTTATGATAAGTATTTTGAATTACATAGCAACTTTTTTTTTGTAGAAACCAACGGCAGTAAAAAGTGATGAACCAACTGAAAGTGAGAAGAAAGAACCCGTTAAAACTCCAAAAGAAATGAAGAAAGTGCTTACATCGATGGCACCATTATCTTTGCCTGGCCATACTGGCTATTTGACCTTTGCAACACTGCCACCAACATTTGCCAGATAGGAAGTGGAAATGAAAATTATACAAGTTAAAAGTCTTTTTTTACTGTGAATAAATTTAATTTTTTTCTAAAATGAAAAAAAAATCGTTTACATTTTTTTTTTACAGATAATGTGTGCTTCTAATGGCGTTTTTAATTGGCAATCTAGAAGGTAAAAAAAGCACTCTGCAAGCGTTCAATTGGGCAAAAGCGGCAGTTCTGATTCTGAAAAGAATTTCCCTTCTGATTTTAAAAACATAATGCTTTTTCTTAGATTCCAGATTGTCAATAAAAAACGCCATAAATATTAACAATTTTCAGAAACATTGCATAAATGTGTTGACGAAATTTGCAAGAAACTGGTTGAGCTGTTTTTGAGAAATCTAGAAAAACGTGTAATAACCGTAATAGGTACATACTTAAAAAAATGCATTTCCTTTTCGATTTTTTTGTGATTCAAGAATATACTTTTAATAGTATCTTGGAACACAATGGCGCAAAATCATAAGCCGCTAATGAATAATTTTAGTGTGATACTTCTATATGTATAAAATAAAAATAAAAATAAAACAGAGTGGCGCGACAGCTCTTGAAGAGCCAAGGCGTAAGTGGCTTACTCTCATCAACAATTCTCTGAGTGCGTGTGAAGAATTGAGGGGACCTACAATTTAACGCTGATTCCGAAAGGCAGAGTTGAGAAGCACTTTTTCATGACAGATTGATACTCTTGGAAGATTTGTCAGGTCTTCACAAGAGCCAGTGTATAAAAGAACAGCTTATTTTTGTGCTCGTTCGCTAACCGGCCAAACCGCTTAACCGATTTTCTTTATTTTTTTTTAACAAAAGAGGATCAATACTGAGTTTCCTTTTCATTTGTTAGGCCATAAACTTCTAGAGATTACACAATCGTCCCTGGATTTCCAGGAGTTATTGATTTTCTCTTTTAATTTAAGGTCTATCTTCCCCTTTAGTACCCCAATCGGGACGAGTGGTCCCCTAATTGAATGTTCGTTACTACTTGTGTCTGCTTCTGACCCTTTCCTGGCTAGTTCATCTACTATTTCGTTCCCTTCTATATTGCTATGTCCAGGAACCCATTAGAGCTTAACGTGGTTAGTGTTGCAGATTCTATTTAATTCCTTCCTACAGTTTAAAACGGCTTTTGATCTTATGGTCTCACTGGCTAACGCTTTGATAGCAGCCTGGCTGTCGACGAAAAAAGTAATCTCCGAGGAGCTTAGCTTTTCATGATGTGCCAATTCAGCTGCTTTTTCAATGGCAAAGATCTCGCCCTGAAGGACACTATAGTCAGCTCGGAGTTTATACGACGCTCTGATGTTGAGAGATTGGCAAGATACTCCAGCGCCTGTTCCTAATTCAATTTTTGCACCGTCAGTGTAGAAAGGGATACCCTGTTTACTTATAAGTGAATTAGGATCCCAACCCTGTCTTTCTGCTATAAAAATAGAAAATTTCCTATCGAAATCTAGTAAAGGGGGGATGTAATCAGTGGTCTCCATCAGTCCTGGAATCGTGTCATATCTTTGTAAGATTGACCAGTGTCCATTATGTGCTGTGCTTCCAGAAACTCAGTTCTTTTAAACGAACTGCAGTTTTGGCTGCCGTGCACCTTATGAACTCATCCAGAGCTGGGAGATCCAAGATCATTTCCAACCTTGTGGTGTGGATCTCTGAGCCCCTGTTATTCCTATACAGGCTAGTCTCTGTACCATATTCAGGTTCTTGAGATAGCTTGATTTTTCCACCGCTTTCCACCATACAATATACCCATAGGTAAGAATGGGCCTGACAATCGCTGTGTACATCCATTGGATGACTTGCGGTCGCATACCCCAACGTATACCGAAGGTCTTTTTGCATGTGTAGAATGCACATAGTGCTTTTTTCATTCTTTCCTCAGTATTACGCTTCCATTTAATACAATTCCTCAAGAGCGGGTACAACATCCCGCGGGTTGGAAAAACCTCATGGAAGAGTGGTAAAAGTGCATTGGTTTTCAAATGGACAACTGGAAAATTTCAAAATGGGTTTTCGAATGGAAAATAGAAAAATCTTGATGAAAAACTCGGAAAACTCATTGGTTTTCAAAGCGAAAATTGCATGAAATTGTAGGTGCACTGATTTTCAAATGGAAAAATGGAAAACTTTGGATTGAGAACTCGGAAAATTCTGCGAGAGCACGAAGAACTTCAAGACCAAAAATCAAGTTTTTGCATAGAATTTAAGGTGCATTGGTTTGTTTGTATGTCCGGTAGGGTCTCTTTATCCGCTCAATCCTCAATGAATTTTTCAACGAAATTAGCATTTTACTGCATGCTTAAATGAAATTAATTAATTAAAATGAAAGCAGAAAGTTAGTTGCAAACCTTGGAAATTCAGATATGTAGTTTTCTATTTCAATTGGATTCAAGCAAATCACATTGCATTTTAACAATATCTGTAGGCGTGTTTTTTTGGCATCGCTATCTGCAGCCAAATTCTATTTCCTAAAAAAACGTATCCGCAGTTGCCCATCCGCAGCTGTTTTATTTTATTTTTAAGTTGATAGACTTGTCTAGCTGTCAGATAATTTATTTTGGTTTTGCTTTCGGATAAATTTTTGACATATTGGGGTATGTTCGTAGAGTGTGAATTTTGATAAAGATCGAGATTCAGATTTTTGAATCTCAAGTCTCAAATAGATCATGAAATCTGAGATTTTTCTACTTTTTCCTCGCTTCACCAACTCGTTTAGCTGCCAGATTCACAAATTTTACTCGACTCTAAAGATATGACTACAACGAGCACTTCTTGTAAAAAGCCAAAAAGTGAAAATTTTCAAACTCATTTTGTGACAGTTTGACAAAATTTTAAGTAAAGGGGCCGACCCATAGAATCCGTCAATCCGGCAGCGTCGACGTATGCGTTGTTGCCAACGTATTTGCCGGAGGGAAACGTCCCATAGAATACGTTGTATACCTACTTTGACAGTTTCATTTGCTTGGTGTAAAACTTATTCACAAAACCTCAAATCCGAACAAAAAAATAAATAAATTAAAACATTAAAATTTTGTCAAAATGATACTTTTGCACAAAGTTTTGATCATTCATTGCTTTTCCTTGCTGCTGTGGAAACATATTGAGTTGACTGTTTGTTAAATTTATTGTCAACGGATCAACGGACGCAAAAAGCAGAAAGTTAACCAACCTTATCCGTCGTATCCGTCACATGCATTACTTATGGGACGAGTTCCATAAGAACATGTATATTCTATTGTGCTGTCAGTTGAAAACGTCAACGCTAACGGACTGACGGATTCTATGAGTCGGCCCCTTAATGATGCAGAAAGATTGTTTTTTTGATTTCAAAAACAATTGTTGTAGTTTTTTTTCCAAATTCAAATGGCGCTACAAAGAAACAAAAATTTTACTTTTGTAAATTTCCCACTTTTTGCAAAAAGTGGCCGTTGTAGTTATACCTTAAATATCACAAATAGAAAACGACATTACAGAAGAAAAATATTAAACGCCATAGAGCAACTATGTGTGACTCGTTCCTTGATTTGTGCGATCCAATTTTGATTCAAAATAAACTTAAATAAAAGAACACACTTAAAATGCGTTGCACTCTGCGAACACAGCCTTCGAGACTCTTTGAGTTATCCAATTATCCGAGTTACCAACCTAAGAAATTCAATTTTTTCCGATCGAGTATCGATACTCGAAGAAATGTCAATTTTTTATCCACAGCCAGATTTAAGTTTAAGTTTTATCCGCAGCTGCGTGTTGTTTTTGTAATACATGGAAACCCCACTGCAGATACGGATAGCTATGCCAAAAAAACACGCCTTGTGTTAATCATAATAATTCTGGGTTTGCTCTGAAGGGTGGCGAGACCAGGTTCGCACGTACACAAATATATCAAAAAATACTGTTAGAAAATCAATTTCTGAACAGTTGCACCTAGAATCCAATTCTAAAGTATAATTTTCGACCACCATTTTATTGTTTCCATTTGTCCACTTTCCCGTAAGATTTGCCCAAAACTTTTTTCACAGGAACCATGACTCGGCTAAGCTATGCGTACCGTCAAAATTTTATAAAATTTAAGAATCTATACCGGTCATACAAACAAATCAGCATACATCCATTTTATTGTTTATACTAATCTTCAGCTTACCACGTTTTACTATAATGAAGCGCTTCAGATAAGAAGGTTGACGAGACCTTTGTATATGGATTTACCAAGTACTATCAAGAATGGTTTTAAACAAGCAAGCAAGCAGAGAACACACTTTACAAACTTATGTAAAAAACTGTCAAACCAAGCAGAAAACCATTCTTGATATTACCTGGGGTCGAATCACGGCATCAGTGATCGAATACTACGTGACTGAATTGTGTGCATTTGGCACTACCTCTCACGTTATCGAGTTATCTATCGAGCAACTAGTACAATAATTTTGAATTCTGTCTTCAGTTATCGAACCGAATTTCATTCGAAATATAAAGAGCTCACGGATAGGAGGAAAATATGTAAATATTATTGTTTGATGAATGAAAATTTTAACCAATAATCTTTTTAGGTCAAACTTAAATAGGTACATTAAATAGCTAGCAAAAAAATATGATGGCCGAAATAAATGAGAATTATCCATTTCGTTTCACTGTTTTGTTTTTTATTTGAAAAGAGGTACCTATATAGGGTGTCTCATAAGAGTGCACTTTTAAAAATTGGAATATTTTTTCATGCAAGTTTCAACGCTGAAATTTAACTGTCACCTCTGTTTATTCCGATTGTTAAAAATGGAGCTCTTCTTGAAAGAACAACGCCTTATAATTGTGAAAACTCATTACACAACAAAAGTCACTGTGAACGGCATTCGTTACAGGAATATGATAACGGACTTCTTGTGGCCCCAATTGGACGGCATGAATTTGGACAACATGTGGTTTCAGCAGCACGGCACAACCTCCCAACCCGCGCATGAAACAATCGATTTATTGCAGCAACGATTTTCAGAACTCATTAGGTTAGCGCTCTGGGTCGCTCTGATTTCGCACTGAGCTGTTCGATGTCGCTCTTTTTTCGCCCGTTATATTTCCACTGTGTTCGTTGTGTATTCAGTGCTCGCACCGGGAGCGCTCTGAATCGCCCCAAGTGTTTTTCCGGGCGAGAATTTCGGAGGTGTTCGAATCGAATCAGCTGTTGCTATACAACAAAGAGAAAAAAAAAAACAGAGCACCACTAACGCGTTCGATGTGAAACCAAACCCAGAGAAATTTTTCAGTTTTTTGACAGCTCCGTTCAGGGTATGACAAGCACCGGAGCGCCCCTGGGCTGGTAACATCGAACGAACCTACTATCTCACGAAATTCTGATGTCAACTGGCCACCAAGATCGTGCGGTTTAACGCCGTGCGTTTTTTTTTTCTTTGGGGTTTTGTGGAATCTCGGGTTTATGCGAATAAACCAGAAACAATTCCTGAGCTCAAAAAGAAATTCCAACGTGTCATCGGCGACATGCAGCCACATCTTTGTGGAAAATTCATGCAATATTTCATGAAAAGAGTAGTGGCCTGTCATTTGCCGGATTTTTTATTCCATACTTAATTGGAACATGTCTTTACAATACTATAAAAAAATCACAACTCTGTCATAAAATACTTGTTTTTATATTAAAATGTAAAAGTGCACACTTACTGAGACACCCTATAAGCGCAAATTTTACCTGTCAAACTCTGTGTAGTAAAATAAAGACTACTGCAATTTTGAATTCCCAAACGATACGTGACCAATCGAATGCCATCATCCCAAAGTGGTCACTCGTTCGTTCGATCACTGACGATACTCACTCAATCGTTCACTGAAGCGGCGATTCGGCCCCTGGTAAATCCATATACAAACGACGAGACGAGGTTCGCGGGATCGGCAGTATATAATAAAACAAATATTTTTTCGAACGAAATTTCAATATGGCAATACACTTCACAATTTCCGCTGCCAAACAATCAATCCACAAAACAGATTCCACACTCAAACGTCAAATGATTGATAGATTTTTTTTTTTTTTTTGAAGTTCGAGTTGGAGTGTAGGCATAGGCACCCAACTTTGTACTATCTACCTTTGCCGAATGATAAAACAAAACTTGAGTTTGCGTCTTAATAAGTAAAAAAAGAAACAAAAAACCACTTAAAATTCGGCAAATCATTAAATTTCTTCGATAAGTTATTAAAGAATTGTCTATATATGTTGAGTGTGCCTGCCTTATTTCGTTGTAGTGCAAATTTTTGTAGAAAACCGCCAGCCAATTTCCTTCTTTCCCAATTAAAGTCCAGTGGTGCTTCACGTAATCAAATTGATTTTCCAGTAATCAAGCAGCTAGCAACAACAATCATGTCCTCTGAAGGTAAACCGAAAATTATATTTGTTCTTGGCGGTCCAGGTGCTGGCAAAGGAACACAATGCCAACGAATTGTCGATAAATTCGGTTTTGTGCATCTCTCCGCTGGCGATTTACTGCGTGAAGAACGCATGCGAGAAGGTTCCGAAGTTGGAGCACTCATTCAGGATTACATTACAAATGGTAAAATTGTTCCTGTCGAAATAACTTGCTCGCTAATTGAAAATGCCATGAAAAATTCAAAGAAAAATAAGTTCCTTATCGATGGGTTCCCACGAAACCAAGACAATCTTGATGGATGGAACAAAAAGATGTCGGAGAAAGTCGATTTTCAATTCGTCTTGTTCTTTAAGTGTTCCGAGGACGTTTGCATTCAGCGGTGTTTAAAACGCGGCGAGTCAAGCGGACGTGCTGATGATAATCTGGAAAGCTTAAAGAAACGAATCGAAACTTATGTTGGTGATTCGCTGCCGATTATACAACATTACGCAAAACAAGGCAAGGTAAAGGCCATCGATGCTAGTCCAGATGCTGATATTGTTTTCCAAGAAGTCGAGAAGGTTATCTCTCAATTGTAAAGGATATCCTGCATCCATCAAAATATATGTATGCCACCTAAATAGATAAAGCAAATTGTGTAGGGTTTAAATTTATTATTGTAGACGCATTTCATTCCGTTAACTCAATTGTTGGATGGAGATGATGATCCCAGATGAATAAAAAGCTATTTTTAAGTAATTAAAAGTTGTCACTCACTGCTCGCGGTGATTTTGCTGATTTGTAGATTAAAAGAATAAACAAAAGTTTAAGCGCAATAATGTGAACGAAGTTTGGAAATTAAATCAATTAGAAAAAGACATTCGCTGCGTTTCCATTCATATTCAATTTGGTTACTTACTTAAGGTGGCGCTACAGTCCGGTGTGGACTTGGGCCTCAATCAACAGCCTCCGCCAGCCAGCTCGGTCCCTAGCTAGCTGTCTCCAGTTTTGCACTACAAGTTGATTTAGGTCCTCTTCCAATTGTGTGTGCAACCTGAGTCGCGGTCTTCCTCTCCTACGTCCTTCGGGAATAGTGTCGAAGGCTATCCGGGCCGGAGCATTGGTGTCCATCCGCTCTAAATGACCGAGCCATCTGAGTCTCTGGACCTTGACCCTTCTAGCTAGGTCCACGTCGTTGTACAACCCGTAAAGTTCGCCGTTGTAGCTTCTTCTCCATTCCCCATCAATGCACACGGGGCCAAAGATGACGCGAAGAACTTTCCTCTCGGAACAGCCTAAGGCACATTCATCAGATTTTGCCAAGGTCAATGCCTGCACCATTCAGCAGGACAGGGATGATGGGGGTGTTGTACAGTTTTACCTTAGTTGCTCGAGAGAGGGCTTTTCCACACAATTGCTTTCTTACCCCAATAGAAACAGCGATAAGCAAGAGTAATTCTTCGTCTTATCTCGGCGCTGGTGTTATTGCCCGTGTTAATAGCGGAGCCTTGGTAGACAAACTCCTCTACTACCTCGAAGTTGTATGCGTCTATTGTGACGTTCCGTCCAAGCCGTGGTTGTTGGGTGTCCTTCCTCGAAGACAGGTTATACTTCGTTTTTCCCTCATTTGCCACTTAACCCATTTTTGCCGCTTCTGTCTCAATTCTCACAAAGGCGCCATTAACATCACGCTGTGTTCTTCCCATTATATCAATATCGTTGGCGTACGCGAGAAGTTAGTTACATAAATGGTAATTGAAGGTAATTTCGTGCTAACGTTCTAGTCGATTTGATCAAATCATTTTGTGGTCACACTTTCTTAATCTAATTGGAATCTTATCGCTCGAAGGATGACCTTGCCACCTCTGTCCACCAATCAACACCGTTTAGATAAAGTGAGCGTTTTAAATACTTTTATTCATAAACTGTTTTGTTCAACAACGAGGTAGGTACTTTTTTCCTCATGCCGCGTATAAAATGGTGTTTGGAATCAAGTGACACCCACAAGACTTAAAAATCATATCAAAGCTTGAAAAATAAAAAAAAAGTTTCTACAGAAGGAAATTAAATAGATGGAATTTCCACAAATTGGATCTTAATCATTTCGAAGTTTGTCGAGTCTAGCTTGCAAATCGGCGTCCGCATCGGACATTGGTGAACTATTACCACCAGCTCCAGCACCTGCGCCACCACCATCACCACCCGACGATCCACCGCCTCCAATTCCTCCGGCCGCAACAGCAGCAGGTTGACTTTGCTTATTGCCAGCTATCGATAATGATCCAGAAGCAGTTGGTAGGTCGCTCAGTTGATCATTTAATTGAAGTCCTAGTTCGTCAAGTACCTGAGAAACGACAGCATCGGTTTCCTCTTCGTCACCTTCGTCTTCCATTGCATCGTCCATGGCATCGTTGATCATTTCCTCTTTCATGTCCATGATTTCTGATTGTTTCTCAAAGTCTTGGAGGATTTTTTGAATTTGTGGTAAATTCATTTGACGATTCATACTTTGCATGGCCTTCGTGACACCTTAAATGAATATAAATTCAATGTGAATATGACTAAAACACAAAAACACAAGACGAGAATCACCTTGCATAGCCTGTGCCATTGTATTTTGAGATTTTAATGTTTGTATTTTAAGGGAAACAGCTTGAATGTTTGCCTTCATGAGCATGAATTTCTTTGTATAGCGACGTGTGCGAACAAGATCCTTGGCCATTATCTTAACAGCATCCATTTGACCTTCTTTGGCCATTTTTTTAATATCGGCAATAATTTTCTTCTCTTGTTGCTCCATTTTCGCCCGTTCACGATCCAAATCACGCATAGCCTTGTTGAGGGCTCGTTGATTCTTTCTCATCATTTCTTCCGGTGAGATTCGCTTACCAAATAGCCAATCCATGTTTGATGAAATACGTTTATTGAATTGTGTGAAAGAGTTAAAGTTGCTAGACTAAATAAATATATCTTTTGTTTTGAATTAATTTACAAAAGGAATTTTATCACAACACTACGGCTAGGCCAAGTAGAACGATGACACATTTTCGAACATGAAATCATCTTCGAAATCCAAATGTCAAAATCAAACAATACTCATTTCAGTGATTCCAAATTAATTAGATTGACTTCAATTTCCATAAACCAAAATTATTTTGTGTCGAACGGACTTAAGAGCTGAACAGAATGCATCGCCGGACGACTGGCGACTAATCTGACAGCTTTCAAAAATGTGAAATTTGTATGGCAGTCGCCCATTAGCAACACAATGCGTCGTTCGTCGCCGAACCAGTCGCCCAAAAGTTGAACTTTGTTCAAGTTAGTCGCGCGACGAGTTTGACGTTTGTGTTTTTTTATATCGTGTTGCTGTTTCCTTGTATTCTTTTCGTCCAGCGTTGCCGATTTTATTTTTGAAAACGGGCCATTCTTGAAAAAAAAATCGGGCCATTTTCGTTTTGTCAGGGCCATAATGCACTACTGCTTATTTTAAAATTATTTTGAATGCCATTAATCCCAGTTTTGAGTCTGTATTTGCACTTCATAGTAACTAATCAAATGGACTTAAAAAGTCATAACCTATAGAAATTATGAAAGCAAGTTGGCGCTAGTTTAACCATTTTTAATGTCAGATGACCAAGTGAGAAGTGAGATACTGCAGAAATGCACTTAATTTACAATAGGCCAGTTCCACCTTACGACATCTCATTGAGATCTCAATTTCACTTTGACTGAGGCAAAATCTCAGACCTCACTCCTCATTGAGAAAGCTTCGATTAATAGCCTTTTCACACCAGACGCAAAACGCTGTTTTCAGCTGTCAGTTTTCAAAAACTCGAAATCTGTTCACACCTAAATTTCAGGTTTTTGTTTGACATTAAAAATCTTTGATGTCTAGTAAGGGATGCCATGTGTTTTCATTTTAGAAGATTCACACTTTTTTCACACACATTCGCTCTTTGTTTTTCGTTGCAAGTTTGATTCACGTTAGTGTAAGATATTAAAAATTGAAAACCACTGGATGAAAATGTTTTCCTCATCGATTTTTCAAAAGAAAAAAATATTTGTTTGTCGCTGCTAAGAATTTGTTTATTTGTATTTTTATATGTTCTCAAATGGCAACCCTATATCAACTGACACGTTTAGTCGTGAACAATTTTACAAGCAGACTGTCAATCTACTCTTGCTATTGGACGGAAAGAGAAATATATACAATCGATACATACGATATATACGATATAATGAATTATAGACTGCTGAATGCTTTCACTTTTTTGGTTTTGACTGGTTTTCACAAAAACTTGTTGTTTTGCAAAACAGGGCTGTCAACAAATTTGTATGGGAAAACACTTGATTTCCTTCAAGTTTTTTGAAAAGTTTTGCAAAACCGCGTTTTGCGTCTGATGTGAAAAGGCTATAACTCACAAATTCTTGTTATTTTATCATATACATCAGTAGCGTCAAATCGGCTAAGTGAGAAATCGAATCTTAAGTCTTTTCATTTTAGAGATCCCAGAAAAAAATTAAAGTTCTCAGCTGAGAAACTGTTTAACGTTTTCAGTACAGTAAAAAAAAACAAATCGAAGTCGTCATCCTCATTGAAGAAATGAACAAATGTTTTGTTTTCGGTTCTAACACTTTTTAGAGGGCTATTTTAAATTTTTTGGGGCCACCGGGAAATTTCAACACTTCGGCAACGCTGAGCCCGTCGCGCGACTATTGTGTTCACAAATTTCTTAGCGATTTGGAAGGCGAATTTTTGACAGCTGTCAGATTAGTCGCCAATCGTCCGGCGACTGCATTCTGTTCAGCTCTTTATACCGAATTTAAACCAAAGATTAAATAAGTAACAAAATGGGAAACTGACTTACGTTTCACTCCCTAGATCCCGCAATTTTCATTTTCTTTCATTTTATTTTCTTTCCTTGTATATGAATAGTATACAAACAAAAACAATATGGTAGGACCATATTTACTGTGTAAAAACACGCATACTTTCACAAAAACTATGGTCCAAACTGTGATAGTATTGGTAAAAACACGCATACTTTCAAAGAAACTATGGTCCAAACTGTGATAGTATTGGTAAAAACGCTTGTAGGCATCTGTCATTTTGACAGCTTTGTTTCCCATCTCCTTACCTTATATCATTGATTTAAACCTCATAGCAACCACAAGAAGTGTCAAAATTTAAAGCTTATTTCGCTTACAAAAAAAAACAAGGATGATCTAAAATGAAATTTAAATTTAGGCCGTGTGCGAATTGCGTTGAAAAGTGGTTAAAACTTGACGTTTGGTTAAATTTTGACACTGCACTGAATAAAATGTGTTAAAATTAGACTAGATGCGGAGTAGGCTAAAATATGACAGTAGTGGTCAAATTTAACCAGTATTTTAAACCAAATTCATCCAATTCGCACACGGCCTAATAGGCTCTTAACTTTGACAGCGCAATTAGTATCCCCGATGAATACCTGCCCTAAACTCGTTTATTTTTTGGCGCAAGCAATATAGAATAGAAAAGGTAGTTTTGCTGCAAAAATAAAAATAAATAGAGCGGCGTGCAAAATGAACCATTCAATGAAGACGACGCAAGCCAAGATTTCCGTCTACCCGACCTTGAAGAAGTGAAGATAGCAATATCTAAGTTTAAAAGCAACAAAGCCGCGGGAGCTGACGGCATCACTGCCGAACTCTTCAAAGCAGCCGGTGATTACTTGGTAAGGAGCATGCACCAACTCATCTGCAGAATATGGTCATAAGACAGAATGCCCGATGAATGGAACCTCAGCATTGTTTGCCCGATCCTGAAGAAAGGAGACTCTCTAAACTGCACTAACTATAGAGGCATCAGCCTCCTTAACATCGCCTATAAGATCTTTTCTGCAGTACTAAGTGAACGCCTGAAGCCGTTTGTCAACAAACTGATAGGTCCATATCAGTGTAGCTTTAGACCAGGGGCCCTATTCTTGAAACCATGCGAAAATTTTCGTATACGTTAATTATCGCATACTGAATCTCGTATGCGAAAGCAGAGTTGTATTCTTGAACCAATTTGACTCGTATACGACTTTGTGCATGCGATGAAGTTCGTATACGAAATGGCAACGCGTTGTCAAATTTAACTGGTTGAATACAATGGTGTAGCTGTAGCCGTAGTTTGTAGCGCTGTCAAAGTTGAAAGGTACAAAATAAATGAAATGCGATACAATGTGCAGCTGAAGCTGAAGCTTGTAGCTTGAAGTGTAGTACAAGTTGAGCGAACTTCAACTTTTTGGGCTACAAATTTGACAGTTCATCAGATCTACTGAACACAGTGCAATAAATGCAATTTCTTCTTCTTCATTCATCATTTTTTAAGTTTTTTCAAGCATACACAAGCTAAATAGTTTCACAACACAGTTAAATTTTCAGTTTAGAATTTCATTTTTTTTTATTCTAACAGCTACCTATTTTGTAGCGCTACGCATTGTATTCCACTGTTGCTACACAATAAGCGATTTTAATGACAGTTTTGGCGACAGCGATTTTTTTCGGCTACAGCTACATCTCATTGTATTCAGCCAGTAAGAGTTCATTTCTCTCCCTCGCACTTAAGGGCTTTTTTTCCTGCAAATTTCTTTAAACTTTCACAACTTAAGCCTAGTACGCAGATCGCGCCAAATTTTAGCTCACACATTTCTCTCCCAACATCAGCTAAATTCCTGGCTAAATTTTGACACATATATTTTCTAATAGCCTATTCCCACCAACGTGATTTAGCTAAAACAACTTGATTTAGCTAAAACACATAATTTATTTCATGATTTGCCATACATTTTCAATCATTTGAAATTACCTGATTTAGCCTGTTTATTTTTTAATTAGGTATAAATCACCTCGATGATTCCAGGCTGAATGATTTCATGCTGAAGTAATGAATAAAATTCATTTTTAATTCATTTTTTTTTCTTTTTGACAGTCAAAATTCAAATTTTGTGTCATATATTGATATATTTTGTTGAAAAATTCAAAAAAATGTCAAGATTGTGATAAATGTCAAGCTAAATTAAGTAAAAAGTTCAGTGGGAACGCCTTTCTTGATTTATAAATCAAATAAGCTTAATCATGTCGGTGGGAATAGGCTATAAAAAATCAAGCGAATAATCTTGCATTGTGGCTAGTCAAAGAACAAATGAACCAAATGTCAAAATTTAGCTCGAGAATAATGTACCGGACATTTATTTCGATCGCTAAATTTTGACAGATGATTATGTAGAGTTACGAAAAAAAAATATTTTTAGCTAGAGCTGCGTACCTCTCCGCTAAAAAGCTCAGCTAAATTTTAGCTCTGCTAAATTTTGGAGAGAATTTTGTATAGCAGCTAAAATTTAGCTCGATCTGCGTACTAGGCTTTACTTGCAAGTAAAACAAAAACTTTTTCATTTTTAACAATCCCATCCCTACAAAACTCATTCGTCTGAACAGGATGACAATGGAGAACTCACGCTGTTCAATAAAGTCGGTAACGACCTCACCGACGACGTCGACTTCGATGTCAAGAAAGGCTTTATGCGTGAAACAGATTAAACCAGCAACAGCAACAGCACCGTCAACAGCAAACAGCACGCTGGCCAGCAAATATTTTCCAAACACATTGCCACCAGCCACCAGCGACGTCATTTCATCTGTTTTGACATTTCGTTCTCCTTGTTTTCATGTTTGTTTTATTTTTTGTTGTTTGGCGCCTCTGAATTTTGTACATAGAAAGTTGTCAGCAATGGACCAGCAAAAGCAAATTTAGGATTTTGATCAAACGGCGCTGTTGACATTGCTAGTGCTGGTTTATTCTGTGTCAGACGATTAAAATACATGGGCTCTAAAACAATGGCCGCCGCTGTTGCTGGCGCTGTTGCTGTTGCTGGTTCAATCTGTTTCTCGCTTTAAGGTGATGCACTGTCATACGCCTTCTTTAACATCATGTTGGAACGAATAGTGTAGAACTCTCGCGTCAACACTAGAGGCACTATCTTCCAAAAGTCTATTCAACTACTAGCGTACCTACGCTGATGACATTTATATGATTGGGAGAACGCAGCAAAATGTCAACAGTGCTTTTGCGAGTATATAGTCAGAGGCTGAAAAAATGGGTTTAGCGATCAATGAGGGCAAAACAAAGTAGCTGTCATCAAGAAAATAAACCCAACACCGACATCTTGGACAAAACGTCACAAAAGACGTATATAATTTCGAGGTAGTTAAGGACTTTGAATACCTTGGCTCCGCTATCAACACAGACATAATGACATCAGCGCCGAGATCAGAAGAAGAGTAACTCTTGCTAATCGCTGTTTCTTCGGGATAAGAAAGCATATAAGTAGTAAAGCCCTCTCCCGAACAACTAAGGTGACGCTCTATTAGACCCTCATCATCCCCGTCCTGCTATACCTATGGTGCAGAAGCATGAACCCAGTCAAAAACGGATGAGAGCGCCGTAGGCCGGTTTGAGAGAAAAGTTCTACGGAAGATCTATGCTCCTGTCTGAATAAACGGTGAAATGGCTGTACAGCTAAACTGACCTAGCTAAAAGAGTGACGGCCCAAATACTCAGATGGCTAGGTTACGTGGAGAGGATGGACACTAATACTCCGGCCCGTAAAGTCTTCGAATCCACTCCAGACGGACGGCGCAGTAGAGGAAGACCAAGGCACAGGTGGCGCGCGTAGGTTGAAGATGACCTCAACCAACTCGATGTGCGAAACTGGAGACAGCTAGCTAGGGACCGAGCTGGCTGGAGAGTTTTTTGGTTGAGGCCCAAGTCCACCCCGGACTGTAGTGGCACTTAAAGTAAATAAGTAAGCGTAGCGCAACTGTTGGAAATTAAGATTGAATGTGGCAGCACTGCTACAGTTTGTAATCTCTCAACCTTTATATTTCACACAATAAATTCACTTATTTTCATAGAACGACTTCGTTTTTACTAAAGCTCTGGAATTTTCTTTTTAATAAAATAAATTTCAACAGGTTATGGGCACCAGGCCACGTAAAAGTAATTCAAGCTTTCTGTTAAAGTAAAAAATCTTTGAAATCCGTAAAGTGAATAGTTTGGTTTGAGCACAGTTTAATTTTTTTTTTGTTCAACTAATTTCGTCAATGATGGCCGGCATTCTCAGCACCATAGAAAAATTAAAAGGGCGGGAAAACTACGACGACTGGCAATTCGCTGTCCAGAATTATTTGGAACACCAGGAGTTATCGAATTGTGTTCTCGGAGTTGAGACAGACGCACTGAAAATTTCCAAAGCAAAATCCACAATTATTTTGCTCATCGAAGCAGTTAATTACGTTCACGTCAAGGACGCCAAAACTGCGAAGGAAGTTTGGGATCGATTGAGAGTAGCTTTCGACGATAGTGGGTTGACGAGAAGAGTAGGTTTGTTGCGATGCCTCATAACTACCAATTTGCAAAACAGTGGTGGTGTAGAGAGTTATGTTACCAAAATTATCTCAACCGCGCATAAGCTCAATTCTATTGGGATGCCAGTCTCAGACGAGTGGGTCGGCACGTTGCTACTTGCTAGCTTACCAGAAGAGTATAAGCCCATGATTATGGGAATTGAAAGTTCTGGGGTGAAGATTTCGGCGGACTCAATTAAAACGAAACTGTTGCAAGACGTCAAAGATGATTGCATTTCGAATGAGCAGTCCGGCTCAGCTTTTTATGGTGAAAACAAGAATTTTAAGAAACGTTTTAATAAACCTGCAAAGAAGAATGGTCCTAGATGTTTTGTGTGCAATCAATATGGCCATATAGCAAAGAACTGTTCACAGAAGCAAAAAACAGAAACAGATGCTAGCCGTTCTAAGGTTCTTTATACAAGTTTTGCTGCACAACAAATTGGTGGTGAAGAATGGGTCGTCGACTCTGGCGCTTCTTCACATATGACGTTCAAACATGATTGGCTTGAGAATTCTACGGTTGTTTGCGATGACGTTATAGTTGCAGATAATAATAAATTGAAGGCAACGGCAAGAGGAGATGTGTCATTGAAGGTTTCATGTGGTGATGTCATAGCAAAAGATGTTTTGTTTGTCCCAAGCTTATGCGTGAATTTGTTGTCGGTGGTGCAGATGGTAAAAAATGGTAATCGTGTTGTGTTCGGCTCAGATGGTTGTTCTATTTTCAATAAAAACAACAAGCTGATTGCGACTGCAAGTTTGCACAACAATACTTTCAAATTGGACAGACCTTCTCAAATAGTGAACATTGCGAAACTCAGTTCTGATTTGTGGCACCGACGTCTCGGCCACATCAATTATCAAACATTGAATAAGATGTCCAACGATGGTTTGGTGGATGGAATTTGTAGTGATGCAAGCGATAGATCTGATGGATGTGAAGTATGTCTCAAAGGCAAACAATTTCGGCAACCGTTTAAATTGTCCGAATCCACAACAAGTAGGCCACTTGAGTTGGTACACTCAGACGTATGCGGGCCTATGGAGCATACATCGATAGGAGGTTCACGATACTTTCTATTGTTTCTGGATGATTTCTCAGGAAAGATTTTTGTCTACTTTATCCATTCGAAGAGTCAGGTAATAGATAAGTTCGTCCAATTCAAAAATTTTGTTGAAAATCAAACATCATACAAAATTCAGAAATTCCGCTCGGATAATGGTACAGAATTTTGTAATCACAAATTCGCAAATGTACTACGTAGCAGTGGCATCAAGCATGAGACAACAAATGCATATACGCCGCAACAGAATGGCAAAGCGGAGCGAATGAACCGCACAATAGTCGAGAAAGCAAGATGCTTACTTATTGATGCGTGCATGCATAAGCGTTTTTGGGCAGAGGCTGTGTCGACAGCTGCATACTTAATTAATCGTACAGTGACAAGAACATCCGAATTATCAAAGTCCCCAGAAGAGATTTGGTCAGGAAGAAGAACAAACGTTGAACATCTTAGAGTTTTTGGATCGACAGCAATGGTTTACGTACCGAAACAAAAACGACAGAAATGGGACTCCAAATCTTCAAAGTGTGTTATGGTTGGGTATAGTGAAGAAAAGAAAGGATACCGTTTATATCATCCTGAATCTAAGAAGATAATCTTCAGTCGAGATGTGAGTTTCTTCGAAGACGTAATGTACTTTCAGGATTCAGTGGGAGATACCATAAGAAATAATGTCTTGATAGAACTTGACAACAAGATAGATGTCAGCAACGAAACAGACGAATGGGAAGACGCAGAGGATCAGAATGGCACATATATTGAAGAAATTTTGCTAGATGCAAATGAGACTGATTGCCTTGCCAGCAGCGAAAATGATGGAAATTTCAACGTAGACTCTCCTTCAACTTCCGACTTGGTTCAAGAAAATTCACCGAGAACATCAAAAAGGCAGCCTAGACGACCAGCAAATTTCGACGATTACATATGTTATCAAATGACTTCAGATGATTCCTATGATCCAGTTACATTTGACGAAGCGTGTTCAAGATTTGATAAGACTCACTGGAAGAAGGCTATCGAAGAAGAGTATGCTGCTCTGATTGAGAACGATACTTGGGAAGCTGTTGATTTACCTCCCGGAAAGAAAGTCATCAACACGAAATGATAGCAGACTCACTCACAAAAGCGTTGCCATCAGTCAAGTTCAACATATTCACATTTTCGATGGGAATTCAATCTAGTGGGAGTGTTGGAAATTAAGATTGAATGTGGCAGCACTGCTACAGTTTGTAATCTCTCAACCTTTATATTTGACACAATAAATTCACTTATTTTCATAGAACGACTTCGTTTTTACTAAAGCTCTGGAATTTTCTTTTTAATAAAATAAATTTCAACAGCAACAGCTCTTGAAGAGCCAAGGGCCAAGGCCTAAGTGGCTTACTCTCATCAACAATTCTCTGGGTGCGTGTGAAGTTGAGACGCACTTTTTTTTGACAGAAGAGTATCACCTCTTGGAAGTTTTGTCAGTTCTCCGTAAGAGGCAGTGCTCGTGAAAGATGAAATAAAAACTATGGGCACAAGTAGGACTCGAACCCACGACGTTCTGCTTAACAGTCAGCGCACCTAACCACTAAGCCACGCTGCAGCAACAGCTAAAACTTTCAATTGTGACAGTTTATAAAACATGTCTCAATTGGTATTGTCCCATGCACACATAATAAATACAATTCACTTGTTGCAAGAAAAAGTCACTGCTCAACTCAATGATGAAAAGTACGCAAACAAAGCTAAACGTATTCGAAAATCAGCTGTCATGTATCAGCCACTTTGTTTGTCCGTTTGTGATCAAATATATATACATACAGAGGTCCGTTCAAAGATTAAATAAGTAACAAGATGGGAAACTAACTTACGTTTCACTCCCTAGATCCCTCAATTTTCATTTTCTTTCATTTTATTTTCTTTCCTTGTACATGAAAAATACACAAACAAAAACAATATGGCAGGACAATATTTACCACAGTACACAGAATACAAGGTATTATATTCCCGATTTTCTTCTTCTCAAGTTCGCGCATATTATGTCAAATTTCAGATCCAAAATGTCATAATAAAAGAAAAGAACAAAACTTTAGATTTCTGTCTCTGTCTGTCTCATTTACTAAAAATATCAGCCATTTTTTTTCCCTTGACGAATTTGACATTGGATCTGAAATTTTTGGAATTTCTTTTTGTGCCTTTTCTCACTTCTGTCATTTTGGTCTCTGACAGATGTGCAATATAATACCTTGTATTCTGTGTACTGTGATATTTACTGTGTAAAAACACGCATACTTTCACAAAATGTATGGTCCAAACTGTGATAGCATTGGTAAAAAAACGCATACTTTCAAAGAAACTATGGTCCAAAATGTGATAGTATTGGTAAAAACGCTTGTAGGCATCTGTCATTTTGACAGCTTTGTTTCCCATCTCCTTACCATATATAAAGACTGTTCAATAAGAAAAAGTGTAGGTTAGAACAGCACAGAAAAGTGTAGAACAGAACAGATCAGCACAGAAATGTCAGACAAGTTAGAACAGTCATCGAAACGTCAGCTGTGAAAACTAAAATCAGAAAAAAAACTTCCTGCATTGTTTTCTTCAACACATGTTTGAAAATGTAATTTATTTAAGGAATTAGATCTTTAAAAAATCAAGCAAATAAATATTAACTATTTTATGAGCAAAATCAAAAAATCTTTCATTATTGCCTTCAGTGAATTAATTCACTTAACCTCAAAACACAAAACAATAACAAAGACAAAAAGAAACAACAACACTTTAACAGTTGTCATGATTCTGTTCTAGGTTACTCTTCCTCAAAAGCAAGTACAGAAAATCCTGTTCTTTTTTACGCTAACCTACGCTAAACTGTTCTAGAAAAAGTCATTGAACAGCAAACTAGACTGTTCTAGAACACTCTAGCACAGAAAAAGTGTCATTGAACAGGAAAATGTTGTACTTTTCTGTCCAATACAGTCCAGCACAGACTCATTGAACAGACTTATAATCTCTGGGTCCGTTTGTCGTATAGGGCTTTTTCCCTTTTGACAGCTGTCAAATACCAAATGTCATTTTTCGGTCGTGGAGGGCAAACAAAGCGCAATTTGTATTGATTTTGGACAAAATTTGGTAATTTTCCTTGATATTTAGGCCGTGTGTGAATTGCGTTAAAATGTGTATTAAAACTTGACGTTTGGTTAAAACTTGACACTAGCGTGGTGAATAAAATGGGTTAAAATTTATCCTGCTGTGGAGCAGGTTAAATGGGTTAAAATTTTGACGTGTCTTTTTTTCAAATGAATGATAGAGAAGTTTTCTTCTGTTTTGTTGATTTTGTTCCATTTTTCTCCGTTTTATTTAGTTCTATGTAATAAAGAATTAATAATTGCATTGATATTTCGAGAGATTGAAATGAAGTACTTTTGTTTCATCATATTTTAAAGCCAAAAAACGAAATAATTTTTCTTTCTTTTGAGAATGATAACAGATGTCAGCTGGGAGAACATGTTTTGCAGTGTTACCACACGGAAAAAACAATCATCCAAAAAGGGAAATTTTTGTTTGAAGATTTTCTTACTATTGCTTCAAAATATCATATACCACTGTAAAATCTAGAAAAATAAATAAAACAAAGTTTGTTTGTTATTTTTAGTGACTTTTCATGAAATTCGTTGCTTAAAGTTTGGTTTTGAAGACAAATTTATTTTACCTAGAAGAACAAAAACATCTTTCGTTGAGGGGAATTTCGTAAATCATGAGGGAAATTTCTTAGTACTACGCAGAAATGTTGGTTAAAAAAATCCCTTTTAACGCAATTCACACAGCAAATGGCTAAATTTGTTCCCTTTTTTCACTAAACGTCAAATTTTAACCAAACGTCAAGTTTTAATACACATTTTAACGCAATTCACACACGGCCTTAATAAAATAAGTTTTCTAATACAGTTTTTTTTTTGAGAAAATGGAAATTTTAGGGTACGTGAAAAGATTTGACCAACAACGAAGGAAGGAGTACATTGGAAAAGTCGCCAGGATTGCCGCCAAAGATCCCTACCTCCTCAGGTGCACGGAGCAGTGTCTGGAAACGGAAAAGGAACGTCTCTAGAGGCAGGAACGAGAAGACGAAGAATTTATTAAGTGAGTTTCCTTTCGTTCTCAAACAAGATCATAATCAGAATTAAGTTCTATCGTTCCAGGAGTGTAAATTTCAAAAACAAATCAGTTGAGGGAAAGAAGATTGTCGTTGAAGAAATTATCGAGGTGAATCAGTAAAGACTGAAGAACCCGTCGAGAAGAAAGCCAAAGTTGCCATGGGACACCAAATGAAGCAAGTTTCGCTGCAAAGAGCAGTTCATCCTGAAAGGTCTGGTAGTCAAGCGAAAACAGCCCCTTGTGCTAGTCAAGCCCCGCTAGAAGGAAGCCCCACCTGCAAAAGCCGAAGACACACCAGGTACCTCAACGTCGACCAAAACTCCAGGAGGTCTATCACTTCTTTCAGCTTACTGAGACAGCTCCGAAAAGTCGGAATAGCATTTATTACAAATTCTTTTATTAAAAACAAATTTTATGTACACAAAGTGGTCACTCTCTCGATACCGTCTATTTATTCATAAAATTCCACCGCAGGTCAAAACAGCCCGTTCCGTTTTTAACCGGTAATCCGACAATAATTCGACTGGAAGGTGAATTAAAATCATCCGATTGTCCAGCTACGGTGGCTGCTTTCAAGAACTGCAGGCACGATTCGAATGACATCTGCTGCAGTGGTGACGAAGATGAATCCATTCCCTTGCGACTCAACGGTCTGAAGGTTCCATCTAAGGTCATGTAGTCAGCGATTAGCAACAAATGCCGCGGATCCACTGTGATGCCGTAGACTTTGAACACAATTTGAACTTCTTTGACTATTACCTTGGCAGCTGCTTCAATGCCGTAGGTGTTCGCTATGCCGTGAATGTCGTTTGAATATATTCTGTTCACATCGAGGATCTTGTTGTACTTGAACATTTCGACAATGTTGATTCCGTCAGTCTTGAGGAGAAGCTCGTTGTTGTTGTTATACAAGATAGCACGTTTGATTCCGGGCACTTGGTAGATCACAGTTCGGTTTGCAATTTCACAAATTATATTCGAGATGTCCGATTTTCGGTACTTTGGCGGAAACTGAAAGTAATCAAGCGATTAGGAGCGATTTTCGGTTAAAAGCAGAGTTAACTTTTCTTACATCAAAAGTTATTCTGCATCATAAATGCTTGTCGTAAACATAGCCATTGACCCATTCGTTGCTTTGGACTTTAGCAACTTCTTCGTCTTCATTTGGCACCTCTTCTGGAAGTGAGTGTTCCTTGAGATCCTTCCTCTTAATAGCATAAAGCCATGCTCTCCTTTCTTTAGAGGTTTTGATTTTGGCTGGGTTTTGGTGAATGGCCGGGAAGCGAAAAAACTTTAAGGTGTGGTCTCGGTTTCCTCTTGTGGAACAACAAAAAAACACAGCACGTAGAAGGCATTTTACACAATTTTTTACACAAAAATTTAAAAAAGTACTAACTACACAACACAACACACTAAACTTTTTGTTTTAACAATTTAAAACTTTATATGTATTTATTGAATAAAAACAGCAATTTTCAATCTTTTTTGCCGCTTTTTAATAGAAACTTTATTTGTTTGCCCTCCACGAGTAAATGACAGCTAAGACGTCACCTCGTTTGACGTTTCCCGCCGGTGGTCTGAAAAAATGACAATAAGTCTGTTCAATGAGTCTGTGCTGTGCCCCGGTTCTGTAACTTACGAATCGTTAAAATCAGTCGTTAAACGCTGCGAATTGAAACACATTGAAAATTAACGATGTGTTCTGTTTCTGTAACTTTGACAATCGTTAATTTTAACTACCGGAACAGATCTAAAAGAAACACTGGAAGGATTTCGTTAAATTGCGTTCTGTAACTGTTCAAATCGTTAATTTGACTGCTTTTAGCTGTCAATTTATCTCACTGGCCTTTAGGAGGCGAGATAAGTTTGTTTGAGATAAAAGCAAGTCGCAAATGATTTTTTTATCAGATTTAATTGATTTTTTTAGGTTTGTGTGTGAAAGCAATCAAATATTTTTGATTTAAAAAAAAACCCTAACAAATATATTTGTCAAATTTCAAACTTTTAAAAACATTTTATTTTCAGAAAATGGCCAAACGACGACGAAAACTCCGTTCTCTACCGCCAAGCATTCAAGCTGAAGGACCATCGCAACAACGCATTGAACAACAGCGCCAAGCAGCACAATCGGCCAACCCAAACGATCCAGTTATTTGTAAGTGCTTTTGGATAGGATTAAAATTAATTGAGATTCCTTTACATCAATGCTAACGAAACCCACTTTTCAATTTGCAGATGGTATCGAGGAACATGGCGAAGAACGCAGCGAAGCCGATGCTGACGAAGAAACTCGTCAATTTATTGAAATCTTCGATCATGCTTATGCTCCCGACCAGCCACGCTCAACAGCTAGTGACCGCCGTTTGGACGGAGTTCCTCATCGACAAATCGTTTGCAAAGTGATTCTCGATTGCTTTTAGTCGATCAACAATATTGTACATCACACACATGTAACAACTCCGATGATAACCAAAATGAACTCTTCAATCAAGATGGTGCTTAGAGTTTCTATCCCCTGGAACTTCTTTCTATATCATTTGTTCTTATTTTCAGCCCTTCATTGGTGGCTGGAGGAAGCCAAACATTCCGATATGGAATCCCAGCCTGATATTTGTCTAACTGTGGCTCATCAATTAATTCCTGTGTTGCAGGAATTACGAGCCAAAACAAAGCGCAGAAAGAGGAAGACAGCTTCAACTACAACCCCAGCTGGTGGTGCAGCTGATGAATCTGCACCCAAAGGTCAAGGGCCCGAAGCGAGTGGAATGAGTACGCCCAGTGTCAGGATCTCAACACCAGCAACACAAAATACTTCATCGTCGCCAAGCAATAGAAGAAGTGCAATTCCGATTTTGCTGCGAAGAAATTCAGATTCGCGCGATGCAAACTCAGCTTCGGATGCCACTGATCCTGCAGTCGAGTCAAATGCTCTTAATGATGAGGATAACCAGGAAACTGAAACAAGTTAGTAGCACTCGCATAGCTTGTAAATTGGTTTTATACATTTTGAATTTGTTTGTGATTAGGCGGCGCAAGAAATTTAAGTGCAACTCAAGACAACGCTGAAGGAGAGTCTCTTGTCACAAGCCCTAATGCTGCCACAGGTACGTAGTTGAGGATTCACTTCGTTAGCCGTCCATAAAATCATTTCTTTCAGAACCGGAAGCTGCTGAGGACGAAAGTGGCGATGATTCTAACTCAGACGCTGAATCTCTTACACCACAAGAAACTACTTCAGGCCGTCATCGTCAGTCCAACCAGAGATTGAGTATGGCGACAACATTGGATTTACCATTTCATTTTTAATATGATTTTTTCTTTTACATAGGCTCAAGCATGCGTCAGCGAATTACCGAAGAAATGGCTGAAGCTGCTTTGGTACCATTACCAGACGAATACGACGAAGATGATGACGATGGGGAAGAGGAGGAGGACGCTGATGCCGATGAACCCCAAGATCAGGAAGATAATAAAGACGATAACGAAGAAGATGAAGAACTCAACGTAGAAGATGTTATCATGGACTTTGATGTTGAAATACAAAACGTCTTATCAGAGGTATTGAAGCAAAGTGACCTTC
Organism: Sphaerophoria taeniata; assembly: GCA_943590905.1. NCBI lineage: Eukaryota > Metazoa > Arthropoda > Insecta > Diptera > Syrphidae > Sphaerophoria > Sphaerophoria taeniata. Next base: position 128,349,695 of record OX016540.1, on the reverse strand, counting down.
TGGTGAATTAGTGAAAGCTTACCCTTTTCTTTTTTAGTTTTTAGCACCAGCTACACAGGATATTGGTGGTGAGGCTGCACCGCAAAATTATTCGACCTCTCCCCAAAGCGCAACTGAAACGACAAGCTCAGATCCCTCAGAACGTACGACTGAAACTAATCCGACCGAACCCTCAGACGTGGATGGTGCTACGGCTGCAACTTCCACATCGGCAAATGAAACAGCTGATGCCGCAACAGCATCAACCTCTGCAACGACCGACAGTGCATTAACATCTACTGCAACTGAAGAAGGTGACGCAGCATCGTCTTCATCAAACCCAACAGGTTCTGGCACAGCATCAACCACTGCAGAAATCAGCCCCGAGGTTCTCCTAGTTTTGGGTGACCTTCAAGTACCCGAATCTCACCGAGATGGATGAAAAGGTTATGGAGATTATAACCATATCCGCTGTAGACGGAGATGGTTCTACTCCTGAAATTTAATTATACGAATGTCTTTTTGCTTTATATTGTAATATTCGGCTTGGTCCGACAATTAAAACTTATTTACTTTTTAAATAAAACACAAATTCACTTTATTCAAATCACTCACAAACTTATTTATTCAACACTTTCAATTATAACTTTTCAAACACAGTGTACTTTACTTATCGCAGTTCACAATCAACTAACTCGCCTCGCCACCAAACGGCTATTTATATCAAAAATGATGGGTTCTAGAAACTACTATTGGTTCCTATTAGTTCTTGGGGAAGCTGAAAGTTCGAGAGAAAATACTGGGATTTTTGTAGGGGCTAACGTTCTTAATGCTAAACAAAAAGTTTCTCTTAATCTTAATTAATTATTGCCCCTCACGAGTGTTTACTACTACAATTAAACGATATTAAGTAAAGAGAGTATGTACGTTAAATAAACAAGAGATACAGAGTAAGTAAAGAGAGTAATGAAAAGTGTGTACATTAAATATAGAAAGAGATACAGAGAGTAAGAGATAATAAAGTATACACATTAGTATTAGACATTACAATAGAAGGAGATACAGAGCGTATGAGATAAATAAAGTGTATACACATTACAATATTATTGCAAATAAAAGTGAATTTTTGTTTGCATGTCCGGTATGGACTCCTAAACGGCCCAACAGATGTTTGTTTTTTTCTGTAGAGAATTTATTGTTCCAGAATGGCTTATCGAATGGAAAAATAGAAAGTTTTTGGTGCAAAACTCGAAAAATGCATTGGCTTCCAAAATTAAAAATTGCATGGAATGGTAGGTGCACACGTTTTCAAATGCCCTAGGCTGTTTTGACAGGAAAGTTCTTCGGGTCATCTTTGGCCCAGTGTGCATTGATGGGAAATGGAGAAGAAGATACAACAGAGAACTTTACGGGTTGTTCAACGACGTGGACCTAGCCAGAAGGGTCAAGGTCCAGAGACTCAGATGGCTCAGTCATTTAGAGCCCATAGACACCAATGTTCCGGCCCGGAAAGCCTTCGACACTATTCCCGAGGGATGTAGAAGGACAGGAAGACCGCCATTCAGGTAGCGCTAGGGACCGAGATGGCTGGCGAAGACTGTTGATTGAGGCCCAAGTCCACAACGGACTGTAGAGCCACCTGAAGTAAGTAAGCATGGTAACTGGTCTGATTATGCTCAGAAAATCAACAAGAGTTTACAATTATCTTCGAACCATCTCTCTTTTATTTGCTTGCTTTCTCAAAATATAAAAACAAAATAATTCCAGTCCATTGCGTTGGACCTCTCAGACTGCGAGGTTACACAGCAGTCTCACAAATAGCTTCCTCAAAAAACGGATGTCCAAAGCTTTTTGGGCTGATATCCTCTTGTGCGGATTCAAGTGCAACAGTGTCTCCCGCAATATCGGATCCTTTTCGAAATCATAAAAAGATGATCCACCCAATGTCGCAGCACATTCAACACACGAAACTGTACACGTTGGCGTATTCCTTGCAATAGCGTTTCCAATCTTCACGTTGGCAATATTTCCGAGTCAGGATAGTTATTGCGTTCGCTTGCGAACTAAACACTCGGTATCGTCAATAATTGGACTTTCGATATTTTCTTGCTTTCCTGAACGGACAACAGCGTTTCCTTTTTATTTTTATTTTTTTCCTGCTTGATTTCAACGGCTTGGGCATCTGTGGAATGGCCTCTTCACTCGACACAGAGCTAGAACTCTCCGAGCTAGATGAGGAAGAAAAGAATCTTCTTCTTTTTTCGAGACCACTTTTTTGGGCTCGGTACTGTGGTGGCAGCAGCATTAGCTTATGAGGATATGCCTCGACACAGAGGTTGCACACAATTTGCGATGAGTTGGAAGAATGGATGCATCTTATGCTTTTTTTTGTACATTGCACAGACGAATGACTCTGAAAATAAAAGAAAAAATAAGTAAGGATGGGATAAATGACAGAGCTAACTTACTGCAAACTAAACATTCGGTATCGTCAATTAAACTTTCGATATTTTCTTGCTTTACTAAGACGACATCGTCCCCCATTATTGAAAGAAAAAAGAATAAAGAAAATTATTTTATTATAAATATTTTATTATTTGAAAGAAATGTCAATTTTAACGATTTCTACTGGAAATTCCAGTTCAATTAACGACGCAAATTTGAGTTAACGATTGTAGTTACAGAACACAAACTTTTCCAGGATCGTTAACGAGGGAACAATCTGTTCCATTTTTTAACGATTCGCTAAATTAACGACTGAGATACAGAACCGGAGCACTGGACTGTATTGGACAGAAAAGTACAACATTTTCCTGTTCAATGACACTTTTTCTGTGCTAGAGTGTTCTAGAACAGTCTAGTTTGCTGTTCAATGACTTTTTCTAGAACAGTTTAGCGTAGGTTAGCGTAAAAAAGAACAGGATTTTCTGTACTTGCTTTTGAGGAAGAGTAACCTAGAACAGAATCATGACAACTGTCAAAGTGTTGTTGTTTCTTTTTGTCTTTGTTATTGTTTTGTGTTTTGAGGTTAAGTGAATTAATTCACTGACGGCAATAATGAAAGATTTTTTGATTTTGCTCATAAAATAGTTAATATTTATTTGCTTGATTTTTTAAAGATCTAATTCCTTGAATAAATTACATTTTCAAACATGTGTTGAAGAAAACAATGCAGGAAGTTGTTTTTTCTGATTTTAGTTTTCACAGCTGACGTTTCGATGACTGTTCTAACTTGTCTGACATTTCTGTGCTGATCTGTTCTGTTCTACACTTTTCTGTGCTGTTCTAACCTACACTTTTTCTTATTGAACAGTCTTAATGTCTACAAGCTGCGGTCAAAGTTTACTGCAAGAGTATGCGTGTTTTTACCAATACTATCTCAGTAAACTTCGACATGCCACCTGATTTTTGTTGCTGTTTTTTCTCATTTATTCACATACACGAGTAACAGTAAAATAAAATTTGCGGTATCCGGAGGGTAAAACAAAACGTAAGTCAGTTTCCCTTCTCCTTTTGTCTCTGGTATTGTTTACAAGTCTAATTTTTAAATAACAAAGAACAAGAAGACACGGAGAAAAATAAAATATTTACGCAGTAAAAATCAGCATCGACCATTAAACCATTTTAAAATAAGATTTTCCCATCCAAAATACACCAATAGATTTTTCTCCAAATTAAATCATGACCGAGCAGGCTGCAGACGATTTTCCAAGCCAAGTGAAAAAAGCGACCAGAGAAGTCCATAAAATAAGTGATGTTCTTGTGAATGCAAAATTCGCTTTGGGTAAGAACCAAACTACCAATAAATGAACTACTGTCATATAATTTAATTGCAGCTCTTTCAAATGACAAAGTTTGGGCCGATGGACTTCTGTCCTTCTACGAAGTGTATAAATTCCTCGAGGCAGAACTTCCCGAAGAACTTCTTCCGAAAGAATTCCATCGTATTGCCGGCTTCGAAAAGGATTTTGAATATTTTCTTGGCAAAGACTGGAAACAAAATTACGAAATCAAAGAGCCCGTCAAGAAATATCTCGAACACTTACATGAAGTGAATAAAAAGGATAAGATATTGCTTTTTGCTTATGCATTTCAAATGTACATGGCTCTGATGTCTGGGGGACAATTGTTGCAGCGCAAGCGAATGATTGCCAGAAAGTTGACTATGTCGAAGAAAGAAGATGACGAAGAGCAAACTGTTAAGCCGGGATGCGAAGCAACTTGGTTTGGATACAAGAAAATACCCGAACTAAAAGCAAAGTTAAAGGCAATACTTAATGAGCAGTATAAGGACTTTGATGAGGACATGAAGAAGGCGTACATTGAAGAGAGCAAAAACGTATTCATTTTCAATAATGAAGTTATACGATCAGTGCGAGGCGTCAATCAAACAAATGCCATGCAAATTCTCGTAGTTTTTGCAATCTTGATCGGGGCAATAATCTTGAAATGGCATAATTTCCCGAAATGATGGGATTGAAGACTGGATTTTATTGTAAATTTACTATTTTGTGTCACATTGTTTGTTATGTTTTCCTTTTTCGTGACCAATTAAACTTTGTTTCTGATTCTGATAAATAATAAAGGTTGTCTGGTGAGTGGTTGGTGAGTGGTTGGGTGTTGTAGGATTTGGGGGCGTATACTGTAACTGGGGTGACTTTCCTGATAGGGCTTTGGATTTGGGGCACAAAACTAGTCTCAATCGATAGATACACGTTAATAAAGCATAAATAAACAGTTTTTATTTGTCGGAAATTATTATGTATGTATTAAATCAATAAAATAAAAACACTATTTCTCCATACAAATTCATACAAATATTTTTTTCACTATAAACTTGAACAGGTTTTTGTAGCAAACAGAAAGTATATGCGGCGGCTTCGCCGCTCAAGGGGTTTTAACCCTCGATGTGGAGTGCACGACTCTGGCTACGCGCTCGCCGTACCGGCTCGACAACGACTCGGTATATATGCGATTTTATTTAATTAATTAAAAATAGAAATATTAATTTCCGACAAATAAAAACTGTTTATTTATACTTTATTAACGTGTATCTATCGATTGAGACTAGTTTTGTGCCCCAAACCCAAAGCCCTATCAGGAAAGTAGAGCCCTGTAACTTTTCCTATACACCAAGTGCTTACTTTACCTCCTCGTGGTAACCACCGGGTACTGGTTATATCTCTGGATATAACTTGCGAAACTTGTAAGCGCTGGTGCAAAACGGAGAAACAGAAGCACCTTATCAACGGCCCAACAAATTTGAAGGTTAGTGCGAACGCGAGGGCTAACAACCCCTCCACAGTAAAAAAAACTTGAAAAGTTATGAAAGAGATACCAGCCTCGGATAATGACCCCCCTCTTATGGTAACCAGACCCGGAACGATAACGGACTATGCATTGAGAGTTTGTACATGGAATGTAAGAACACTTCACTCCAGGTGCAACTCAGAAACTTGAATCTGTCCTCTCACAGTATAAGGCAGACATTACTGCGATCCAGGAAACACGATGGATAGGATCAGGGGAAAAGGAAAAATTGCGACATTTATTACAGCTGTCATCGAAGAATACATATATTTGGATGCGGATTCGTCGTGGGAAATCGGCTTAGATCGAAAGTCATGGATTTCAAGCCAATAAGTGATCGCCTGGCTGTGATCCGCATCAAGGCCACATTACAGTACATCAGTATAATATGTGCAAACGCCCCTACCGATGATGCTGAGGAGTCTAGCAAGGAGGATTTCTACGACCTGGATAGAGCCTACGGAGCCTGTCCAGAGTACGACGTCAAAATCGTACTCGGAGACTTCAATTCAAAAATCGGGAAGGAAGACATCTTTGGCGGATTAGTTGGAAAGCACAGCCTCCACGAAGAAACAACAGATAACGGCTTCCGACTAATCGACTTTGCTGCAGCTAGTACCTAATACGGTGATAAGTAGCACTAGGTTTCCAAGACGAAAGATCTACACAGCAATCTGGCGATCTCCAGATGGTCGAACCAACAACCAAATCGACCATGTGCTAATCGTCGCAATGCACGCATCCAACATCCTGAACGTGCGCACTTTCCGAGGACTCTGACCACTTTCTGGTAGTGGTTAAGTTTAGAGCTCGAATATCAAAAACACGTGCGGCCGAAAGAAAGAAGTTCAACATCGGTTGCCTTAGCACCTCGGATAATGCCAGAGACTACAGTGAGCGCCTGAGTCAGCGACTCTCCGCCGTCCTCCCAAATACCACAGACGTCAACGCCTTGTGGAACCAATATCGTGAAATAATAAAAAATGTAGCCGAGACCACCATAGGTTACCAGCCACCCCCGAAAAAGAACCCGTGGTATGATGATGAGTGCGCGATATTGCAAACAAGAGCAGCAAGAGATGAGTACCGAACAAAAGGAGAAATGAGAAAAAGACCCTGCGAAGGAGGAAAAGAGCATCCGCAGTTTTTCAGCTCAAAGATCTAGAAGAGTCTCGGGCAAAAAACAACACCCGGCGTTTCTTTAAAAGGTCGAAGCAATTAGCTTCTGGTTTCAGAACCGGGACACAGGCTCTTCGAAACAGTAAAGGAAACCTAGTCGCCGAAGCACAGAATTGTAGATGTTTTCAAGAAGCACTTCCAACAGCTGCTGAATGCGCAAAATGTTGATCGAGCTAATGACGAAACAGAAGCAAGACCAGTCAATGAAGACCCAGTCCCAGCCCCCAGCACAGAAGAGTTAGAAAGAGCCATCCAAAAGCTAAAAATTACAAGTCGGTCGGATGGCATACCTGCGGAACTCTTTAAATATGGAGGAGGTGTTTTGATGAACCGCATGCACCAGGTCATCACCAAAGTGTGGGAGGAAGAATGCATGCCCACTGACTGGTCGATAAGCTCCATATGCCCCATCTACAAAAAGGCGATCCGATGTCATGCAAAAACTACCGTGGCATATCCCTGCTTAATGTTGCATACAAAATCCTATTCAACGTACTGTGTGAGCGTCTTAAACCTTTCTGCAACACAATAATCGGCACGTACCAGTGTGGCTTTAGGCCAGGCAGAACAACGATAGACCCTGAGGGAGATCCTGGAAAAGACCAACCAATTTCAAGTCGAAACCCACCATCTTTTCATCGACTTAGCTGCTTATGATAGCATCCACCGCCAAGAGCTTACCCTGAGGCTCCACAAGAGTAAAATCCAATCCAACTTCTCTTCTGCAATCTCATCCGCAATTCAGTGTTTTTTTTTTTGACTGGGCATATTATGTCTTGCCATCAGCAAGTAGATGTGTCTCTGTGGAAAATGGACGCTCAACACTACATACAACACAAACGTCAAATTGATGACAAGATTTTGATCCGTTCGAAAAATCCAGACTGCGATGACCGGATCATGGACTGGATGTTGGATTGTTCTCTATTGGATTATCTGATGACAGGCCGATAATCCTATCATCGGAAATGTTCAATGGAGACCCCAAGTTATGATGGCGATGTCTGAATTCGGGATCCCGAACAAACTGATCCAGCTGTGCCGCATGACACTAAACAATACGCAATGCAGTGTGCAAATGGGTAATTCCTCATCCGAGTTGTTTCAAACATGCGCAGGGTTTAGACGAGGAGATGCGCTTTCATGTGATTTCTTGAACATAGTCCTGGAGCAGCAGTGCGCAAGGCAGGTATGAGCACGGAAAACACTATCTTCAACAAATCCGCCCGGCTCCTAGGCTATGCGGACGAAGCAGACATCATCGGTCGATCCAAGAGAGGTATGCTTGAGGCCTTCACAGCGATTGAAGAACAGGCGAAACTCGTTGGAGTTGGTCTTGAAGTGAATGAGGACAAAACAAAGTACATGCTATCAACAAACAAAGCAACATCTGTCCACCGCCTAGGACAGTGACGCCAAACGTCACTGTTGGTAGCAGCAATTTCGAGGTAGCTAAGGAGTTCACCTACCGTGGAACAAACATCAATCCCACAAACGACACCTTAGTGGAGATCCGAAGAAGAATTACCCTAGCGATCCGCTGCTGCTTCGGTTTGGCCAAACAACTGGGTTCAAAACTCCTCACTCGAAAGACAAAGTGTCTGCTATACAAAACTTTGATTTGACCAGTCCTACTCTACGGCGCCGAGTGCTGGACGATAAGTAAAAAAGGGGAATTGATACTGGGCACTTTCGAAAGAAAAATTCTTCGACGGATTTTCGGTCCCGTATGAGACGATGGCGAATGGAGAAGAAGGTTCAACCGAGAACTGTACGAGCTGTTCCAAGATGTGAATGTAGTCCAGAAGGCCAAGAAAAGACGAATCTTTGTATATGGATTTACCAGGTAATATCAAGAATGGTTTTCTGCTTGGTTTGACAGTTTTTTGACAGTTATTTACATTAGTTTGTAATGTGTGTTCTCTGCTTGCTTGCTTGAAAACCATTCTTGATAGTACTAGGTAAATCCATATACAAAGAGACGAATACATTGGCTCGGCCACATCGAGCGGATGGACGACAACGCTCCAGCCAAGACTTCTCATCCCAGCCCCCAGGTTCGAGACGACAAGGAAGACCGAACCTACGGTACAAGGACCAGGTGACTGCAGATGTCAGAGCGCTTGGTTTCGGCGACTGGAGAGTGCATGCGACGGACCGTTGACCGCCGGATAAGTTAAGTAAGTTAGTTGATTGACAACACAATCTCTAAACAAATGCTATCTGTTTTATTAATTGCACATATAACTTGTGTGTTCTATAAGATAGATAAGTAGTTTATTACAAATTCAATTGCCTCCCCCTATATATTATTTACTACTCTCTCCACCTCTCTGTACATTTCCTCCAATGGAATGCTTGCGTCAATAGTAATAACCTTCGCTGTCTTCTTGTAAATGTTTATTATCGGTAATGAATCATTAATGTGCGATGCAATACGTTTTTTCAATGTTTCCATATTATCATCCGGACGTCCACTCCACTCGCCACGCCTAAGGCAACGTTTAATGCACAACTCCTCCGAGCAATCGAAAAACAAAACAAACTGAAAATCAACATGATCGGCCATTTTTCTATTCCAACCATCAACATTGTCTTGGTTGCGCGGAAATCCATCGATGAGAAACTTATTTTTGCCAGAATTCTTCATAGCTGATTCGATAAGTGAACAAGAAATTTCAACTGGGACAATTTTGCCATCCTTCATGAATTCTTTGATAAGCGAACCGAACTTGGAATCTGAACGTAAGCTCTCTTCGCGCAGCAAGTCTCCGGCCGAATAATGACCGAAATCGTATTTGTCAACCAGTCGTTGGCAAATTGTACCTTTGCCAGCGCCAGGAGGCCCAAGAACGAATATAACTTTTGGTTTTGTTGAAGACATTTTTTCTTGCTTTTAAAAACTCTTTTGAACTTAAAAATAATTAAAAGCTTTTGGTTTGAACTTTGGCAACTGAAAGACTGGAACTCAAACTCAAACTAATGTGGCTTTTCTAACAACCACGAAGAATTGCTACTAAATTCAATTCTTTTTGACGTGAAAGAAATGTGCAAAAACGAATCAATCCCCTTTTTGAATTTTTATGTTGTCTGGTCAGCTGTTAAATCGTTTTGTACATGATAATTCACAACAACAGAAAACTTACACGTAGTACATGTGTAAAATCCGTGTACAAGTATGTGTAAATCCGTCCCCAAAAAGAGATTTGAGCAAAATCAATCCTGCGAGCAAAAAATTCAATTTCTTTGTGAAAGAAATGCGTTTAAGGGGAAAACATTGCAACTTTTACGTCACGGATCAATTCTTGGGTTGTAAGAAAAACCACATAAACTACACAAAAAAAAAATTATACATGTGTGTATGTAGTAGTGCATAGTGACGTTGAGATAACGTGTCATATTCGGGAATTCCCCAAACTAATTTACAGGTGAGTGGATCATAAGTTTTGAGTTTACACTTCAAATATCAGGTCGTTTTCCATTGGTCCTTTTTGATGGTTCTTCTTCTACCTCCAATGGAACGGGTTATGATGTATGTGTCATTCTTCGGACGATTCTGTTTTCAAAACGGAAGAGTTCTGCTCTTTTTAGAAGCATTCCGTCTGTCAAAGTCAGTCTAATGGAACGGTTTCAGAAAACTTCTAAACTCTTCCGATTGCTTCTGGAATCTGGACGTCCAATGGAAAACGACATCAGATTGATGTTTTTTTAACTCTCATCGACAATAGCTGTGTTTTTTTGGCAAAGCTATCCGCATCCGCAGTAGTAGATTACATGTATTACAAAAAAAACACGATACTGCTGATAAAAGTAGAAGTAGAATCATACTGCGGATAGAATTTTGAAGTTATTCGACTCTCGAATATAGTTTTTTGTTGTTTGACTTATGATAGTTGGTACACCTTTGTTGTTTGTAGTTTTCCATTTTTCAATGAGAGCGTACTCTTTTTGCTCCTTTTATATTTGTTACTATTTTTCAGATTATATATACAACCAAACAGTCAATTCCGTTGCAACAGGAATTGAATTCTTACTTAATATATTAAAAAATTCAATAATCGTCTTTAAAATGATTGTTTTGAAGAAAGCAACGATGCTAAGTGGAAAGAGTATATGGACCATCGGAAAGCAAAAGAGGAAAGTCGGCGCAAGAAGGCAGAACTACTCAAAGAATATTTGAAGTCAAAACAAAATATGTACAAGTTAAAACAAATTGTGTCTTTCTGGTTTTTTTATGTGTGATTTGTTATTTCGAATTTACTCGGTCAACAATAGTCGGCCCTATCGAGGTAACCGTCGGAGCGGAATTTTCTCCGACTTCCTCCGAATCGGAAACATTTTGCTTGTTGGAGAACTACCTCGTCGAAATCGTTATTGGCCTCGTCTATTTCGCTCACCTCTGACGATTGATAGGGATAGTAAAGATCGCCGGTGAGTGTCATATTTAAATCGTTATCCGGCTGAGGACGAGGAGCATACAGACCGTGACTCCGAATGCTCAGCTCAGAGTTTTGGTAATTAAGATCGCTCTCACATGCCGGACTTGAGGCGAATGTCCGTCGAATCCTGAGAGCGAATATGTTGAGCGAATCCGAATTGACATTGCTGCCTTGGTTGTAGACAGCCATTTCACTGAGAGCATCATCCAATGATATAGACTCATCATCACCCATTACGATCGGTTTCCTTCGATCCTGAGGCGAAGGCAAATCGTTGATCTCACAAAGGCTTGGTGAAAAGAGCACGGGACTGCTGAGTCCAGGTTTGTAGAATATATCGGCATTGGGGATTTCTTGGGTCATTATCACTGGATTGTGCACATACTGCTGGCGATTCAGTTGGACAATGCTCGCCGATCCGGAGGGCGTTAACAATTTACTTGGACTGTTGATTCGATTCATTTCGCTCTTCAGATGGTTACTGCGAGAGCTGGGCGCTCGGTTTTTTGAACATTGACTGTTCGAAAGCGACGCCGATTGAACCGTTTCGCAAGTCTGGTGGTAGGTAACGGTGATGTTGACTTCTTTGGTATGGTCACTTATGTTCTGCGTGTGGCAGCAGCAAAAATTACGACAACTCAATTGGTCCATTGGAAGCGGACATCGCTACGAGAAATCGAGTAGAATACCAGCAGGAAAAATCCCAAAATCGTGCATGAGATTGCGAAGATTATACCGAAAGCTTCTTCTTCTTAAATTCAATTACTTTTATTCGGCGAGGAAAAAATATTTTTTGATGTTTTTATTTTTCAAATAATTATTTGACATTTATTTCATATAATTATTTGATTCTGTAGTACCAACTTTTAAATACAAAAAATTAACAACTGCGGATCCGTTTTTTAAGTAAATCCTACTGCACTGCGGATAGATTTGCCAAAAAAACACACCTAATTATAGTAGCCGCGTTTTATTATCCTCACCTTTGTATATGGATTTACCAGGTAATATCAAGAATGGTTTTCTGCTTGGTTTGACAGTTTTTTGACAGTTTTTTACATTAGTTTGTAATGTGTGTTCTCTGCTTGCTTGCTTGAAAACCATTCTTGATAGTACTAGGTAAATCCATATACAAAGATCCTCACTAACCCATATGGGTTTATTTTATGGCATTGTATTTCTATCTAGCTAGTACCCGCGAGATGGAAATCGATTGTAGTGCCATCTTGAGATCTGGCGCAATGCTATTTTTTTTGCATAAGTTTGGTATTGGGAAAAAAATAGCTTTGCGCCAGATCTCAAGATGGCACCACAATCGATTGCCATCTTGCACATACTAGCTAGATAGAAATACAATGTTTTATGGCTTCTAACTGTCAAAAAAGCAATTCTTGTAATTTTTAGCAATAGATCAACTTGCTTTAAATTCAAAAATTCGACTGACCAGAGAGAGGATACCGCAAATTTTATTTTACTGTTATTTCGTGTCTGTGAATTAATGAGAATATACAGCAACAAAAATGAGGTGGTAGAACCATATTTACTGTGATAGTATTGGTAAGAACACGCATACTATAGCAGTAACTATGGTCCATAGCTCGTAGGCATTGTAATTTTGACAGCTCGGTTTCCCATCTCCCTTTTAAACTCATCTGTGGTTTTGATAGCAAATCAACCAACTTGTTCACATGCAGTTCAATTCAGTTGAAGGACTTCAACTTCAACTTCAAAAAAATCAAAATCTTTTGATTTTTCTTCAACCAACCATTCAACTGTCAAATCGATGAAATGACCTTTGTATATGGATTTACCAGGTAATATCAAGAATGGTTTTCTGCTTGGTTTGACAGTTTTTTGACAGTTTTTTAGATTAGTTTGTAATGTGTGTTCTCTGCTTGCTTGCTCGAAAACCATTCTTGATAGTACTAGGTAAATCCATATACAAAGGAAATGACAAGGCCACACACAGGTTGATTTACATTTGATTTGATTCAGTTGACGATTGAGTTGAACTGTGTATGGTGCACTTTAGTAATATCAGCCGTATTAATAAAAAATAACGCGTATTCCACTCTTAAGCACTATTCACATGAGCACGACCAACGAACGACGAATGAATAAAGAAAAGTGATTTTAGATACGTTTGAAGCCGTATTTCTTTGCAAATTCTCAACAAAACGATAAAAGTAAAGTTTAAATTTGGTTTATGATGCAAAAATTAACTCTTTATTCTAAAATGTTAGTAAATTTGTGAAAACAAATTTATTCGTCGCGAAAAGAATTCTAGTTGATACAAACTGCCAAACTCTATTCGCGTTCCACATCATCCACACTCCCAACGAACAAAATATTCGCGCGCGTATAACCTCAAAAATTATTCTTGTTTGTGTTTTGGTTGTTCATTCGCGACGAATTAAAAACTCTCATGTGAAAGAAATGTCAAAAATTTTCGTTCATTCGTTGGTCGTTGTTCGTGCTCATGTGAATAGTGCTTTAGCCACAGTTTTATAAAGCCATAGGATAATACTACGTTTTCACCTACACCTAAATCACCTTTTTCGAGATTTAGAGCTAAATCTTCTTCTAAATCTCGAGATTTACCATACAAATTTTGAATCTCCTTACGAGGAGATTTATAATAAATCTTCTATAAATCTCCTCGATGATTCCAGGCTGAATGATTCCATGCTCTAATAACGAATCAAACATACCTAATTTCGGGAACTTATTTAGTTGAATGTCTTTTTTTTCTTGACAATCGAAATTCAATTAAAAAAAATTAATGGGTCCACCCGGTGGTTCCCCGTCAGAGTGGATTTTTTTTTACAAAAATACATGCCATTCTAGGAAGCCTTCCTATCCATAACGTTTCAGATTTGGTGGAAGAAAGCGTTGGAGGTAGGCAAAACAATTGTTTTATTTTATTGTTATATTTCATTGAATTTTGAAATTTCAAAATTGAAATTTGCAAAAAATAGAAAAAAAAATAAGTTTTTATTTTATTAAAATCCTTTTTTCCTTTTGTGAATTGTGAAATGTCATACATATAACGGGAAAATAAATCTTGCAAAAGACAAGCTAAATCTTATTGGGCCAGTGAAAACACTTCGAGATTTATTTCAAATCTTCTTCGCTAAATCTCGGATTTAGGGTAGGTGAAAACGTAGTATAAGAGTCAATCCAATTAATTAATAAAAGGTCTGTTTGGCAACTTTTTGTAGCAGTTTGTTTGAAATCTGTCAAATTAGGTGAAGAGAGTCAAATTCTCTCAGAAAGAGAGAAACTTGCAACAAAGTAAACAAACGCGTTTATGTAATTTGTTGCAATTTGTTTTCATTTTTTCAAAACGATTGACAATAGAGTGTACGTACATTACTTATATGGAAAAATAATGAATTTTTGATTTTGGTGATAGAGTTGATGAAATATGATTCTTCGTTCAGCGAAGAAGAATATTGTGGTTCTGGTGCAGTTTTAGAGCGTAAGGGCCAGTTGTACAAACGTGGTTCATCCTCGGATCAACGTTTGAACTCGGTTCAACTCAAAATGACTGTTGTACAATCGAGGTTCAGGTCTTAACCCACTGTTGAACCATGATCAGAAGTTACCCACAGATTTTGGGGGGTTAGCTGTGGTTCAGCCATGGATCAGGTAATTTTTAGTGCGAAAAATGTTGCTATCTCACTTTGCTATCGGAAACTGACTTACGTTTTACCCTCCGGATACCACAAATTTTATTTTACTGTTACTCGTGTATGTGAATAAATGAGAAAAAACAGCAACAAAAATCAGGTGGTATGTCGAAGTTTACTGAGATAGTATTGGTAAAAACACACATACTCTTTCAGTAAACTTTGACCGCAGCTTGTAGACATTGTCATTTTGACAGCTTGGTTTCCCATCTCCCTTTTAACTCATCTGTGCCCTATTCTTGAATAAAAAAAATAAATATGGACGTATGCTGAAGAAGTTTGAATTGCATATAATTTTATTTTATTAAATAACATAAAACATGGTCTCAATTGATTGCAGAATTTCTAAAAGATTTGAAACTGCAAGACGCATTTCGCTTGGAATGTCTGAGTGGAACTCGAGAAGCCCAACGCATACAAAAGGAACTAGACGCCTCCCTGCAAGCAAAATAAGGCTGATTTGGAAACGAAATTGTTTCATGCAAGGCGTCTTCTTGAAATGGAAAGCAAAGCTAGAAGAGAAGCTGAGCATGATCTTGATCAAATGGTTTGTACCAAGTAATTCACCTAATTCAATGAAAATACAAAAACTGTTTCATAGGAAAAGAAAATTATCGCAGTGGCTGAGCTGCTTCGCAATGAACGCGACATTAACGAGGAAACTAAAGACAAATTAGCGTTTCTCAATACATTCCAACAGAAAAAACGAAAATCTTTGAATACACACATCGAAGAGAAGTTCGGCAATGACATTAACTCGACGGGCTCATTTCTCTCAGATCTTTCGCTCAGACAGTCTGAAGATGATTTCCTCGGCGTGCGTACTTCAAAGAATTGGCAAAAACATCGTCCTTCGTTGCCTAAGAACACGGGACCTTTTATTGGTGGCAAACGATCTCGTTTGAGTACTGGAACTCCCAAAGCTCCCACACCACAACGGCGCTCCGTAGCCACAATGTTAATAATACGCAAAGTAATAATGGCAACAAACACACCCTCGAAGTGGGAGCTAACGAGAAAATATGCGCCACAACAAAAGTCACAATTCCTCAAGATGGCAGTGGTGCAATTCGTGCAGAGTCAACTAACGAAGCCATCCCAATGACTACCGAGGAGCAACAGCAACAGCAACATCAGTCAGAACCGGAGGTTGTTATCAATAGCCCACAGTCGAAAATGCCACGTCCAAGCAACAATTATACCCCAAGGCGTCCGTCTCCACAAAAGGAAATTCAAGTAACCCAATTAACAGTAAATCCGTATCCACCTGCGGCATCGCCAGCAATCAATAAACACCGCAGCATGATGCGCCAGCATAATTTCTCTTCGAAAACCTTTATCCGCACAGACACATGTACACATTGCCAAAAGAAGTAAGTGTTCAAACTATTGAACCATTTTTCTTTGTTTATCCCCCAGTTTTTTTCTTTTCATATAATTCGTTTTGGTGCGGTGGGCTTGAAGTGTCGTGATTGTCAACTCTGTTGCCACGTAGACTGCCGTGGACTCCTCACCGTAACTTGTGTACCTCAAAGTGGAACTCCCACTCTCAAGGGCCTCATGGGCTACATTAGCGATCACGCTCCACCAATTTCGCCCATGATTCCTGCTCTGATCGTCCATTGTGTGTTCGAAATCGAAAATAGAGGACTCAACGAAGTCGAACTCTATCGTGCTTCTGGATCTGAGCGAGAAATCAAAGCCCTTAAGGAGAGATTCCTTCGCGGTAAAGGAAAACCACACCTCGGCGACATAGACGTCCATGTGTTATGTGGTTGTATTAAGGATTTCTTGCGTTCATTGCGGGAACCCCTCATCCCGACTGGCTTATGGAAAGATTTCTGTAATGCCGTTAAAGATGTTCACGAGCACGATATACGAAGGAATTTGTACAACGCCATCAATGAAATGCCTCAAGCCAATCTTGACACGCTGGCTTTCCTAATTTTGCATTTCCAGCGAATTGCCGAATTCCCAGAAGTTCGAATGCCCCTTGAGAACATTTCACGAGTTTTCGGGCCAACAATTGTTGTCCTGATCCCGACCAACATGCAATTTTCACAGAAATTCATATTCAATATTCAGTTATGCAAAATCTAATGAAGATTCCCTCGGCATACTGGACACAGTATGTTGCCTTTGATAAGGAAAACACACGCTCCAATAATGGCGGTGGTTCGTCCGAGCCGCAGACACCAGTCCTCCATCATAAGGAATCTCTCTATTCCCTATATGGTTAGTAGAATATTTCTGTTGTATTGTCATTAAATGACTTAAATGATTGTCTTTCAGCTTCACCATTGAAGAGCACATTGAAGAAAAGAAAGTTCTACGCTACCCCACCTTATTCGCACAAGAAGAAATGAAAGAACACCATCCGATAGATTTTTTTTTTTTATAATTTGCACCCACTCAAGGGACTTTTTATACCCTTATTATGCCAGAGACACAGTGAGTGCACTAGGAAGAAAGGAAGGGGTGAGAAAGGAGCTGTCGGTGTACATTGGTCTTAAATTCCTGAACATTATAATGATTGGGAAAGACAGAGTGTGGAAGAGAGTTCCACATTCGCGTAGTACGGCTAAAGAACGATTCTCTATACTTGAGCGTACGTCCGAAGTTGGGCTCGAGGGTGAACTGATGGGCATTCCTAGAAGCGCGAGTATTACGGGTGAATTTCTTGAGGGGAGGAATGCAACTGGCTATTTCTCTAGAGCACTTACCGTAGAAGTAACGGTAGAATAAAGAGAGACATGAAACGTTACGACGGTGATCTAATGATTGGAATGACTCAGTGATGTCTCTGTCACCGATCATTCGTAGGGCTCTTTTTTGTATACCGTCCAAGAGGCTTAAGTATGTTCCTGGAGCACCAGCCCAGAGATGGGAATTATACTCAAGCTTTGGACGGATATAAGTCTTGTAAATAATAGCCAGATCAGACGGGGAGAAAAATTTCTTGCATCGCCTTAAGAAACCTAAACATCTTGCGGCATTTTTGGCGACATCGCATATGTGCTCGTTCCACAAGAGGTGGTCTGTGATGCACATACCGAGAATCTCGAGATGTTCAGTCTCGTTGATGCAAGTGCCACTCATGGACAGTGGCAAGGGGGGTATGTCTCGCTTAGACGATACAAGACAGCATTGTGTTTTCGAAGCATTAAACTCTACGCGATTTTGTGTTCCCCATTGTACAATGCTGTTTAAGTCAGAGTTTAATGAGCTTATCATATTTTGCCGTTGCAGTTCCACATCCGAAGAGGAGGGATGTGAGTCTGGGAACGAATAAGAAAAGCTAAGGGTACTATCGTCAGCGAAACAATTAATTGGATTAGAAGTTACAGACAGGAGATCATTTATGAAAATGAGAAAGAGGGTCGGAGACAAAACGGAGCCCTGGGGCACACCAGCATTTATGTTATGGGTTTCAGACTTGAATCCATCCAAAACAACTTGTATTGAACGGTTCGAAAGAAAATTTCTAATCCAACGAAGGAGGGATTCGTCGATACCGAAAGCACACATTTTCGATAAAAGAGCAAGATGCCAGACTTTATCAAATGCCTTTGAAATATCAAGTGCAACAATCTTACTTTCTCCAAAACGATGTAAAGATTTGTTCCACTGTTCGGTGAGATAAGCCATCAAATCACCAGTGGACCTGTTGCTGCGAAAGCCGTACTGCCGGTCATTAAGACGCTTTCGGTCTTCGAGATATTTCTTGAGCTGATAGTTTATCAGCGTTTCCATGACTTTAGAAAGAAGGGACGTAAGTGCAATCGGTCGATAATTGGAGGGAGAAGAAGAATCGCCTTTTTTTGGGATTGGCTGGACAAATGCTGTTTTCCAACTGCTCGGAACGAGCCCAGAAGAGTAGGATAGATGGAAAAGCTTACGCAAGGGTTTTGCCAGCGTGGAAGAACACCTCTTCAGAATAATAGAGGGGGTACCATCCGGACCAGCGGATTTGTGTATGTTGAGATCTTTTAGGACTCTCACCACAGCACGAGTGCGGAAGAAGATTTGTCCCATGGAATCATTGACGCACTCAAGAACAGGCGGAGTCATGGCACTCTCTGGCAGCGAAGAGTTGGCGGCGAACTGCCTAGCAAAAAGGTTAGCTTTCGCGAGAGAGCTAACGACTGGAGTGTCATTGTCAACGAGCGTAGGGGCCGAGGAAGAAGAAGAATTCTTCATATTTTTAACAAATGACCAAAAATTCTTACTGCCTTTGGGACATTGCAGTATTTTTTGCCTTAATTTTTGGTCATGCAAAAACTTTGTCCATCGAATATGGGCATTGCAGGCCTTCCTGGCTTGTTTAAACTTGATCCGGTTTTCCTCAGTTGGGTTGGCTCTAAAACACCGGAACTTTACTTCTTTATCCCTGATAACCTCTTTACAGCTTGAATCAAACCATGACTTTTCCTTAGGTTTGATGCTTTTAACCCTATTCGGAATAAAAGTTTTCATTCCCAAGATAATCATATTAGTAATCATATCTGCGCTGGAGTCTACGTCACTATCGAGGAAGCATAGTGACCAGTTAAAGATCCGGAAGAAGTTATTGAGACCGTCCCAGTTGGCTTTCTCGTATTGCCATACGGTTCTCTTCGGAGCTCTTTCTTTAACTGGATTAGTTTGGCACGAGAAAATTGCAGATATTATACTATGGTCTGATCTTCCTAGAGGCGTTAATACATTGATAGTGTATTTATCAGGGTCAGACGTAAGGAACAAGTCAAGAGTATTTTCCGCTTGGCATCAATATCCGATATTCGAGTGGGCTCGGTGACAAGCTGAGTAAGGTGGTTAAACTCAGCAAAGATCTCAGCACACATTCCTTCGGGTGTTGTCGGGCTCGAATGGAGAAGCCAAGAAGAATTGTGTACATTGAAATCGCCCGTAATAACGATTTCAGTGTGAGGATACAGGGATACAATTCTTTGGATGGAATCAGACAGAGCGTCAAATTCGCGAGAAGTTGAAGCTCTGTCCAAATTTGGGCTTCGATAAAGGAAACAATAGTGAATGATGTGCTTATTTACGGTGAACTTGAACCACATTGAATGGAAGAAAGGGTCGGAGCAGTTCCCATATTGTGGAAGAAATTTATAAGCGACATCATTTCTAATGTAAACGGCGAGACCATGGTGGAGGAGGAATTGAGGCACTAAGCTATACCCATGAATGAGAAATTCAGTAGGGTCGGAATTCTCACCTACTTGGGTTTCGCTTAGTGCCAATACAGCTGGCCTGTTCGAAACAGTGTGGATGTACGCGGCTAGAAAATTAATTCTTAGCCCACGAATATTACAATAATCAACACTGAATTTGTCAATCATTATACGTTAAAGAATAAAACAGACCAAAACAGACGAACCCTTAAAGAGATACTGAATTGAATACAAGTATCTTTGCGATTCAGCGCCACTGCTAGTGTTATGCCTTAACGGCAGCGTGAATCGCTCCGACCCTGTATTCAAACAGCTAATCTTCATTCATCTGTTATTGTCGACATACCATATGCACACATTGAATGAGTAAAAAAGCTCAATGCAACGTAATGCATTATGATAAGCCATACAATTGTACAAGGGGAAAACAAAGAGAATGGGATGGGATTGTGTACTCACTGCGCTCTTTTGGCTAGCGGGATATTTTTTCGTCTTTTATTTGTGGGTGCATTTTGTTTTTGTTTTTTGCGTTGATTTAGGTTTGTAAATTGTAACACTGCACTGATTTGGTCTATGGTTTGATTTTACAGTTCTTTTTTGTTATTTGGTTTATGTTATTTTTTTAAGTTATTAATTTGAATGTTCCTTTTTATTATTATTATTTTTGTTTTTTTTTGTGGTATTTTTGATTTAAAACGGACGCGAGGGACGTGGACGGGACAAAAAAATAAAACAAAGGACAAAAGAACAGCACGAGCACAACCGATCTCTTACGACACTTGACGACCACTGATACTGAAATTCCTGTCTTATTTTCTTTTATTGCATTTGAATGAAGTTTACAATTAAGTTACGTTTTCTTATGGTTCTGTTCTGGGAAAGTAGAACCCGACGAGGAGGATTCATCAGTGACGAGACCATTGACGACATTTGAAACGATTCTCCGCAACGCTGGCTTTAAAATTGTTCGAGTTATTAAGCAACAGGGTTTCACTAAGGGACTCTATCCTGTGTACATGTTAGCCTGTCGGCCAGCGACGTGATCAAAATAAAAGGGATAAGTTTAACTGCTCAACGTTGTTTTATTTACGTTTTACATGAATGAGGATAGCGAGGAAAAGGTATCACATCTCGGATGTTCTTCACACCTGTCAGAAGCTGGAGGAATCTCTAAAATCCAAGGCCAAAGCCTCCTGTTGGAATTCCACCAAATTTTCGTAAATCAACGTACCACTCGAGACCGGGAGGTGCTTTCTCTTTGATCAGATCGTAATTATCTTCCCTCAGACTGCCTCCGCAGAATTCCCACACCGATGGCATGAGCAAATTCAGAGCATGAACCTTTGAGTTGTCTTCCTTTGATTGGCGCATGTAGAAAGGATTCTGATCCGCCGGCCAATCGATGACAAATACTGGGCTTTTCACATGGCTCACTAGGAAGAGTTCCTGCTCCTTGGAGAAACCTTCATTGGCCATGAGTTCTGTCTTGAACTTTTGTTCATTCTGCTTGAGAATTTTAAATGCTTGATCGTAAGGCAAAGTTGTCCATTTCTTGTCCAACCAGGTGAGACCCAGTTCGGCTGCTGCTTTCTTTTGACAATGCCCACTGTCTTTACTAAGTTCTCTATGAATGTTGTTAGGTCTTCCATAGTGTGGGTGGGTGCTTCGAGCATGTAAAACTCGGCCAGATGCAGTGGTGACTTGCAGTTCTCAGCTCTAAACGCGGGTGAGAAGGTGTACGTTCCACCTAGACCATCATATGTAGCGGCTTCAAGATGCAGCTGTCCTGAGACACCCAAGAACACCTTCTGATCGAAGTAACTCTCTTCGAAAGGAACACCGTCGTGAGACATCTCCTTCAAGAGTTTCTCATTGTCTGGTTTCACAACAAAGGTCTCTCCTGCTCCCTCACAATCGTTTGTTGTTAAAATCGCAGTGTGAATCTGGATTAGGCCCTGCTCGTCCATGAAATCGTGAATTGCTTTGGCTGCGCGGTGTCGAACCCGCAACTGTGAAGCGATGTAATCTACTCGCGATCGGAAATGTAGAAACTCCCTAACTTATTCCGGGGGATGCTGTATTTTGGGCACAAACGGATAGCCCTCTTCAAGGGAAGAATTACCCAGAAGGGTGACTTCATTTGCATGTAGTTCATTGTGACCGTTTGGCGCGGTTTGAATGACGCCACTTATGCTCACAGAACAGCCAGGTGAAAGAGTCTTTGTTTGGTCGTTCCTTGGGTCAACGATTTGAAATTTCTCAGCCGTCGAGCCATCGTTGACATCGAGAAAGAGATTTGTTTTCATTCGACGGATATCGAGAATCCAACCCTAATTGATGGACATAATGAACAAAATAGTCGGACAACAAGTTCCACATCTCATACCTGAATTCCAAAAAGAATCACCCGGCTTCGTTGTTGGAGCTGTTTTAATGCGAGAGTATTCGGGCTGGTTTCCTTGTGACTTACTCTGGTTGTCATTAGTTTCGATTGGAATTTGATGTGATAATTTACTCATTGATCGAATGGTTCGCGCAAGGAGTGGCAGTTTCTTTAATTTAAGCATTTTTGGAGCACAATTTTAAATTTATTTGTTTATTATGAAATCTTTGCAAAAACAGTCTTGTTGCATTTTTTGTGTTGACATTTCTATTTGATTTGACAACTGACGGTGACATTAGGTA
Source organism: Sphaerophoria taeniata (assembly GCA_943590905.1). Taxonomy (NCBI): domain Eukaryota; kingdom Metazoa; phylum Arthropoda; class Insecta; order Diptera; family Syrphidae; genus Sphaerophoria; species Sphaerophoria taeniata. Next base: position 128,327,231 of record OX016540.1, on the reverse strand, counting down.
TATATATACTTAAATTTTCATGTAAATAGACCTGAACTGCGGTTCAGCTGACTCTCTTTTGATCCACAACTGTACAACCCATTCAAAGTTGATCCTGGTTCAAGAGTTAACTCGAGTTCAGCTGATCTGTGGGTTAACCCTCAATTTGTACAACTGGCCCTAATGCCTATTTTCTTGACTCTCCATTAAACATTAGGTTAACTAATCTGCCATTAAATTTAATCAACTCATTTAAAGCTGCAATTAAAATTTGATTTTCTTCACGTTTAATCACTCAACTTAACAAGGCATTAATACTTAATCTCCAATTAAGAAATGCTTCCAGTATTCCAAAAAAAAATATCCAATTTTTCCATTCTAATGTCAATAAATTATATTTATTTCAATTTCTGAGTTTCAAAAAAGATTCAAAAAGGAAAAAAATGGAGGAGCTTTTTTTTATAATTAGCACAAACTCAAGGGGTTTTTTATGCCCTTGTTATCCAGAGACACAGTGAGTGCTTTAGGAAGGAGGATAGGGGTTGAAAAAGAGGTGCCGGTGTACATTGGTCTTAAATTCCTGGAAATTGCAATGATTTGGAAAGACAGAGTGAGGAAGGGAGTTCCACATTCGCGTAGTACGGCTAAAGAACGATTCTCTATACTTGAGGGTACGACCGAAGTTGGGCTCGAGGGTAAACTGATGGGCATTCCTAGAGGCGCGAGTATTACGGGCGAATTGTTTAAGGGGAGGAATGCAACTGGCTATTTCACTAGAGCACTTTCCGTAAAAGTAACCATCAAATCACCAGTGGACCTGTTGCTGCGAAAGCCGTACTGCCGGTCATTAAGAAGCTTTCGGTCTTCGAGATATTTCTTAAGCTGATAGTTTATCAGCGTTTCCATGACCTTAGAAAGAAGGGACGTAAGTGCAATCGGACAATAATTGGAGGGAGATTTGGGAATTGGCTGGACAAATGCTGGTTTCCAACTGCTCGGAACGAGCCCAGAAGAATAGGATAGGTGGAAAAGCTTACGCAAGGGTTTTGCCAGCGTGGAAGAACACCTCTTCAGAATAATAGCGGGGATACCATCCGGACCAGCGGATTTATGTATGTTGAGATCTTTTAGGACTCTCGCCACAGCACGAGGGTGGAAGGAGATTTGTCCCATGGAATCATTGACGCGCACTGGAGGAGTCATGACACTCTCTGGCAGCGAAGAGTTGGAGGCGAACTGCCTAGCAAAAAGGTTAGCTTTCTCGAGCGAGCTAACAACTGGATTGTCATTGTCAACGAGCGTGGGGACCGAGGTTTGTTCTAAAGATGTATTAATTATCTCCAAAATGTTTGCAACTGATTGTTTTGATATACGAAACCGATAAATAAAATCTTCATCATCCCATTTATTTAAATCAATACGCTCCTGCATTTAATATTGACGCCTTTCCACAATTAGCTATTCATCATCGGAATCAGAAGACCAATTATCCCAAATATGATCCATCATAACATAAGAGCCGTATTGTTGTTTTATAGTAATTAAAAAAAAAAAAAAACAGAAATTTCAGGAGCTCTACAAACATAACAGCAAAATGTCATAAAACAAACTAAAGTTCTGTGAAGAAATTGGATTCCAATGCTAATACTGACATTGAAGGCACTAATGGAACCCTTGAGGTCAATTAACTAATGATTCAGTTAACGTTAGTTGACAGGTCTTAAAAAGTAACATTAAAGCTAACTTGGAGTGAAGAAAACGAAATCTGGAAAAATTATGGAATTAATCAGCCATTAAACTTAATGGAGAGTCAAGAAAATGGGCATAAGTGTTTAACATTCCTGAAGACAGCGATGACAAGCTCTTCAATTTCATTATGGAAAGAGGACAACGAAATAGGCGAAACTGTGTAGACAAATACTTTCAATAAGTGGTTCGTCAGTATATCGATTTGGAATTAAAAATGCACATTCACATTCATATACATATGTATATAATTTTTGATCAGCTTTGTGAAAAAAATCAGCACTTCGGAGAAGTATACTTATCTCCCGTCATGACAAAAGAATTATTGGAACCAAGCATCAAACCTTTTTCTTTGCTTTGCTTATCAAGTCCTTAAAAAAAATAGTAACATAAATGATATATGTATTAATTGCTGAACACAAAGCATGTTCTTTCCAAATTTCGACGTACCGTTTCAATTCAAATTCAAATTCGAAGAGCAAGATACATCTAAAAACAAATTGCAACAAGAAATTCTGTTGCAAGAAGTTGAAAAATTTTCTCTGGAGTGGAAATTTTTTGCTCTCTCGATTTCCCCTTTCTCTGCAACTAATTCGAGTAAACAAACAGGAAAATGTAAAAACGTTTTACTTCGTTGTACTTCGTTAAGGCGCGTCCATGTTATGCCGAATGATGTCGATCGCCCTGGGCCGAGCGGCACATTCTGGTCGGCACATTCGGTTTGGCATGACGTCTACATTAATTTGCAGTGTGGACCGTGCCGAACCAAATATCGAAGGTCGGTTCGGCATCGGCATGTCCACACTTTGCAATTCGGCTCGGGTTTCCGTTATCGGATCCATTTGATTCGGTTTGAATTCGGTTCGGTTCGGGCTGGCTTTCGGCAAGAACCAAATGTCGATCGGGACGTCCAGACTCATTCGGCTTGGCCGATCGGCATAGGCCGATCGCCATCATTCGGCATAATATGGACGCGCCTTTACAAAAAGTTAGAGTTACCAAACAGACCTTAAAACAAGGGCGCAAAATTATAGTCCGCTAATGAACAACTTTAGTGTGATACTAGCTTAAAATGACGTTACAGTTGTAGTATAAAATTAATGCAACTATTAATAATGTGTTATTTCCCTTATGTTTAGGTTTCAGAGTTTCGTAGCTAGATGTCGCACGCTGAGCGCGAAACACTGAAACCTGAGACATAGAAGCGAGACAAAAGTTGTTTTGGCTCGCTCTCGTAGAATTTGTATTTTAACGGGCATTCTATTTTCCTGACGCGCCCAAGCCAGTCGAAGTGAGTCGAAATAGATTTTGTAATCTTGAATTAAAAGTTATATTTTCAATAAAGAAATATTATACCACAACGTCAGGTGTGGGGTAATACACCAAAGAAAAGAAATTATTGTCTTTATTACCTCTGTTTTTTTTTGCGGATTTAAAACCAGCCATGACTAAGCTTAACAAAGCGCAATTGGTTGAAGCACTTCAGGGCGCTGGAGTAGATGTGCCAGACACGGCTTCTCTAGCTCAACTTCGGGCATTGTATGAGAGTACAGTGGCACCCCAACAACCTTCTGGTGAGTTAACCGAGAAAACTCCACCTTCTGCTGAGTCAACCGAGAAAACTCCACCTTCTGGATCTCCGAATGGAGAGAATACTTCTGAAACACTGGCCGCTTCTGATAACAGGCACAGTAATACAGCTTCTGATGGCCAAGACTTGGAAGAAGAACAAGAGCTGGCCAGACTTGAGCGTCGAAAAAAAATCCTTGAATTGGACCAGATGGAGGCGCCCACAACATCTTCGGTTGCACCATGGCGTGCAGTGGACTTCTCAGACATCGAAAATGCTGTTCCTGAATTCAACGGTGACGATCCATACAGCATAACTAAATGGATAGTTGACTACGAAGATGTGACCGACTCGCTGGGATGCGATGACCGATGCAAGTACTTGTCTGCACGCCGTCTCATGCAGGGAACTGCAAAAATGCTGCTACGCACGGTCTACGTTGACAACTGGGTTTCTTTGAAGCAAACACTTATCAAAGAATTCGACCATAAGATGAGCAGACAGCAAGTCTATCGTCAACTGAGTGAGAGAGTACGTCGTCAGGGCGAGCCACTTCTTCGATACGTCATATGTATGCAAGAACTTGGGTCACATGCTGAAATCGATGAGGCAGAGTTGATCGAATTCATTATCGATGGTTTGAGGGATTCACCAGCAAATGTTTCTATTCTTTTTGCCGCCAAAACAATAGTAGAGCTCAAAAACCTCTTGCCACGATATGAAAAAAGAAGAGTTCCAAGGACTATGGTTGCTAGGGCAACAACTTCTGGAGGAAATACGGTTCCCTCAACTTCAGCATCAAACAACGAGCAGTCCAAGAGATATTTTAATTGCTCAAAGTATGGGCACATTGCAGCAAAATGTCCAAAGGAGCAACGACCAGCTGGATCCTGTTTCAAATGCGCTGACGAGGGGCACACTTACAAAAACTGCCCTAACATCGTGTAGACCAGAGTTGGAGCTGTGAACCGGGATACCCTACATGATGACACCAAGGAGCTGACTCAGAGTTTGGATGCTGTTCAGATGGTAAGTGTCGCCTTTATGACAAATAAGAATAAGTGCACAAAATTTATTGATTGTTGTTCTCTTTTGGATACCGATAGTCCGATTAGTTTCATACGAAAGTCTATTCTGCCTGAAGAAATTAACGTTCAAGCATCATTAACGTATTCAAGATTTAAAGGATTAGGAAACATTAAACTCTTTACGTACGGTACGATTAATTGTTATATTAACATAAAAGATAATTTAAATCTTGTTTCCCTTATGGTTATTCCAGATGAAGTAACTCCTATACCTTTACTTATTGGTCGTGATCTCCTTGAAATCGTTAATATAAAACTTAACATGAACTGTAATAAAGTTAATATAACTTCTGAGCAGTGTCAAAATGAAATTTGTTCGAATAAAGTTTTTCTTTCTAACCAATTGTATATGTGCACTTATTCTGATGAAAAAACCAAACCTTCAGAGTGTAGTAATTATAAGAACAACATAAATGATGTTTCTGAAAGCAGCGTATTAGCCGCTGAACTAAAGATACAACCTAAAGAACTTAGTGATTGCTTCAAAGACGAGTTAAATACATTTAATCATGATCGGATTAAGCTTAATGACGATCTTGATGTGAAGAGAGAATATAATAATGTTGAGGTAGATAGTGATTTCTTTGGCTGCCATGCTTTTGAGATTATATGGGATAGAAAAGATTATATAGATATTGATTCAAATCTTAGTTTAGACATTTCAAAAACTATTAAAAATATAGTATCTCAAAATTATTTGAATTTTGATAAAACTATGGTTTCACCAAAGGATTTTGAGATGCACATTAGACTTACATCTGATATTCCCGTTTGTTTTGCTCCGCGAAGGCTATCAGTCTCAGAAAAAGGTACTGTGAGTGAAATAATAAAAGATCTGTTGGAAAAACGAATTATTCAGCCAAGTAGCTCTCCGTATGCTGCACCAATAGTTTTGGTTAAGAAAAAATCTGGTGAAACCAGAATGTGTATAGACTATCGAGCATTGAACAAACATACAGTAAGAGATCCTCATCCAATACCATTGATAGACGATTACATTGAATACCTGGAGGGGAAGAAGGTTATGACCTTATTAGACCTTAAGAGTGGGTTTTACCAGGTAAAGGTTGCAGCAGACTCAACACAATTAACATCTTTCGTAACCCCGAACGGTCAATGGGAATTTCTTAAAATGCCTTTCGGTCTTAAGAATGCGCCCAGTGTTTTTCAGAGATTCATAATTCAAATTTTTCGCGAATTTATAGACAGAGGAGATATCTATAGTTGTTTACCTAGATGATATATTAATTGCTAGTAAAACTATTACTGAACATTTTGAGATACTTACTAAAATTTTATGTTGTGTAGCAAAGAATGGGTTGGAGCTCAACTTATCAAAATGTCGTTTTGCATATTCGAAACTTGACTACTTAGGGTTTAAAGTAACGGAACATGGCATCCAACCTAGTGATTCCCATATTCGAGCGATTGCTCAATATCCTGTGCCTAAAGACAGAAAAAAATTGCATTCATTTTTAGGACTTTGTTCATACTTTCGCAGGTTTGTTGAATCCTTTTCAAGAATAGCAAGACCTCTTTATAATTTATTAAAAGCTGAAACTCCTTTTAGATTTACTTCCGAATGCGAAGATGTTTTTCAGACTTTAAAGGAACGATTAACATCTCCACCTGTATTGGCAATCTATAGTCCAAGAAAAGAAACGGAACTGCATTGCGATGCAAGTTCATTAGGGTATGGTGCAGTTCTACTCCAACGACAAGAAGATGATAAATTACATCCGGTAGCATTCTTCTCTAAAAGCACCACTGAACAAGAGGCCAAATACCATAGCTTTGAATTGGAAACCCTAGCCATAATTTCAGCTTTACGTCGGTCCCGTGTTTATTTGCAAGGTATTCCTTTTACAATCGTAACTGATTGCAGTTCTTTAACAATGACACTGAACAAAAAGAATGTTAATCATAGAATTGCTCGATGGGCTTTAGAGCTGGAGGATTATGACTATAAGGTCAAACATCGTAGTGGTGCCAATATGAATCATGTTGATGCTTTAAGCAGATGTAATGTTGTATCTGTTATTGACTCTGAGGATGTTGATTTTCAACTCAGAGCAGCCCAAAATCGAGATGTAAAGATTTTGGAATTGAAAAACAAACTATATATAAAAGATAATAATTCGTTTTTAGTTCAGGATGGTATTGTCTTCAAAAAAAAATAAAAACGGTAAACTTCGATTCTATGTCCCATCTGAAATGGAAACTAATGTTATAAGAATGATCCATGAGAAAATTGGGCATTTAGGTGTAACAAAAAGCTCTGATCAAATTGGCCGTCACTATTGGTTTCCGAATGTTCAAGAAAAAGTTGAAAAATACATTAAAAATTGTATCCGTTGCATAATGCACTCAGCACCAGTTCGATCTAATATACGCAATTTGTTCAATATCCCTAAGGAGCCCATCCCATTCCATACAATACACTTGGATCATCTTGGTCCTCTCCCTTCAATAAAGTCAAAGAGAAAACATATATTAGTGGTAATAGATGCATTTACAAAGTTCACTAAATTATACCCAGTTGTATCTACAAGCTCAAAAGAAGTATGTGCAGCACTAAGAAAATATTTTGAGTATTACAGTAGGCCATCAAGAGTAATTACTGATAGGGGAACCTGTTTCACATCACTAGAGTTTAGTTCATTCGTTATAGACCAGAATATAGATCATGTTAAGGTGGCAGTTCATTCGCCACAGGCCAATGGTCAAGTAGAGCGAGTCAATAGGGTATTAACTGGTATGCTTGCTAAGCTTTCGGAACCAATCGAGCACTCAGATTGGGTTGTTACTTTAACACAAATAGAATTCAGACTAAATAACACTATACATCGCGCTACTCAAAATACACCAAGTCAATTGTTATTTGGTATTAACCAAAGGGGAGTAGTAATCGACAAATTAACAGAATTTCTTGATGATAAACAATTAAGTCAACTGGAAAGAAATCTTGAATTGTCAAGAGAAAAGGCTTCAGAAGCAATCACTAAGATTCAGGAATATAATATTAAATATTTTAATGAGCATAATAACCCAGCACGTATATACGACGAGGGTGATTATGTAGTAATAAAAAATGTAGATACAACAACCGGTGTAAATAAGAAATTGATTCCAAAGTTCAGGGGTCCATACGTTGTTTACAAAATTCTACCTAATGACAGATACGTAATACGCGATATCGAAGGTTGTCAAATCACACAGGTGCCATATGATGGTATTATCGAGTCTCGAAATATTCGACTTTGGAAGAATCGAGACTCTGAAGGTTCGGTCGATTAAGGGCGACACCTACCATCTCATAATTATAACTTAAGACTTGTTTGTTTAATTTAATTGTGGGCGATCAAATTGTCAGATTGGCCGAGTTGTAGTATAAAATTAATGCAACTATTAATAATGTGTTATTTCCCTTATGTTTAGGTTTCAGAGTTTCGTAGCTAGATGTCGCACGCTGAGCGCGAAACACTGAAACCTGAGACATAGAAGCGAGACAAAAGTTGTTTTGGCTCGCTCTCGTAGAATTTGTATTTTAACGGGCATTCTATTTTCCTGACGCGCCCAAGCCAGTCGAAGTGAGTCGAAATAGATTTTGTAATCTTGAATTAAAAGTTATATTTTCAATAAAGAAATATTATACCACACAGTCATGGCTCAAACGTCATTTTAAGCTAGTATCACACTAAAGTTGTTCATTAGCAGACTATAATTTTGCGCCAAGTTGGTTGCGGAAAAGCAAAATAAAATTTAGCTGAGGGTTGCGTCTCGGATAAAAACATAGCTTAAACTTCTAACTTTTTAACCCAGATCGTTTTATTATCACGGGGTAACCCATATGGGTAGTGAGGATAATAAAACGCGGCTATTATTACATGTTTAAGCCACAAGTAGACAACAAATTATTTAAAACTATCATCAATTTATGCAATTTAAATGAACAGTAAGAAAATCTTTTGGATATTTCGGTCGAAATGAAAGAAAATTAGTTCGATGTTAGTACACACTTTCAATAAAAGAGGGCTGCATATCGACAGAAAGATTGTGGATTGTGGATATGGTGTGTAAATCCATTTTGACACATGAGACATGACATTTTAGCAAAATATAACTAAACATTTCAAGAATTTATGATAAATTTTCATTTTAATTTTACCATCACATATTTTTATTAAAAAAAAAAAATGTTCTCGCATTATTACCACATAAAGTACAAACAATTCTTCAACTAAGAAAAACGACTATTTTAGTAAACTCTTGAACAAGTAAAATTGTGATGAACCTAGACTTTTCAACAACCCGGCGTCTGCTCTTTATTGTTTTCGTTTTATTTATTATACTTTTCTTTAAAAACATTTTATTTGCTTAAATATATATGCAGCTAAAAATACAACAAACTATTTTTGATTTGAAATAAAAACTACAAGTGAATAACAACCTATTTGAACACTAAGCAAATCATACAAAAATGTCCAATCGAGTTGTTTCGTACTTTTACAATGCCGATGTTGGCAATTTTCACTATGGTCCTGGTCATCCTATGAAGCCCCACCGATTGGCTGTCACTCATAGTTTGGTCATGAACTATGGGCTGCACAAGAAAATGAAAATTTATCGACCATATAAGTGAGAACCTTTGTATATGGATTTACCTAGTACTATCAAGAATGGTTTTCGAGCAAGCAAGCAGAGAACACACATTACAAACTAATGTAAAAAACTGTCAAAAAACTGTCAAACCAAGCAGAAAACCATTCTTGATATTACCTGGTAAATCCATATACAAAGGTGAGAACTTGCAAATTCCAGAGTAAACGGAAGTGTAAAAGGTTTTATCTCTTTCAGAGCAAGTGCACAGGACATGCTACGGTTTCACAGTGAGGAGTACATCGAATTCTTGCAACAGGTCACACCTCAAAATATTCACTGCAATTGTAAGGGTTATCCTTCAAATTATTGAAATTCACTGAACACTCTCCTCTTTCAGCCGTTGGGTATACAAAATATCTTTCCCACTTTAGTGTTGGAGAGGATTGTCCAGTTTTTGATGGACTCTTCGATTTCTGTGCAATGTACACGGGAGCATCGCTCGAAGGAGCACAGAAACTCAACCATCAGCACAGTGATATTTGCATCAATTGGTCCGGCGGACTTCATCACGCTAAGAAATTTGAAGCTTCGGGTTGGTTATCCAATTGAACCCACAAGTCTCTCTATTTTCAATTACTGGATTCCTTTCCAGGTTTCTGCTATGTGAACGATATCGTGATAGGTATTTTGGAACTCCTTAAATATCATCCTCGCGTTTTGTATATTGATATCGACGTGCACCATGGTGACGGCGTTCAGGAAGCATTTTACCTCACAGATCGGGTTATGACTGTTTCATTCCATAAATACGGCAACTACTTCTTCCCTGGTACTGGTGACATGTACGAAATCGGCGCTGAGTCGGGTCGTTACTACTGCGTCAATGTTCCTCTGAAAGAAGGCATCGACGATCAGAGCTACGCACAGGTATTTAAGCCAATTATCTCATCTGTTATGGAATTCTATCGACCAACAGCGATTGTCCTGCAATGTGGAGCTGATTCGTTGGCTGGTGATCGGCTGGGATGTTTCTCTCTAAGTACACATGGCCATGGTGAGTGTGTAAAGTTCGTTAAGGAATTGAACGTTCCCACTTTGGTAGTTGGAGGTGGTGGCTATACTCTTCGTAATGTTGCTCGTGCTTGGACTCATGAAACTTCTTTGCTGGTCGATGAAAATATTTCCAACGAGCTTCCAATGACTGAGTATTTGGAATTTTTCGCTCCAGACTTTACGCTTCATCCGGACATAACGACTAGACAAGACAATGCCAATTCCAAGCAATATCTAGAATTGATCGTTAAGCATGTTTATGAAAACTTGAAAATGTGTCAACATTCGCCGAGTGTACAAATGGTAACGATACCGCCAGATGCCCTGGATATTGACGAGTCACGTACAAAAGATGAAGCTGATCCTGAAGTTAGGATTAGTCAAGCGGATGAGGATAAAATGGTCGAAGCGAAGAATGAGTTTTTCGATGGAGAACAAGATAATGACAAAGCTGATACGGAAAGTTAAAAATGCATGGAAATTAGTGTGTTATGCTGCTGATGTTGTAATAGGCTAAGTAGATTTTAATTCAGGTAGTACAGTAATAAATAGATTTACAAGCATGTATTTGAGGAAACCTTTGTAATAGTTTTTGTTACTTAAGCTAAGTGAACTGATTGAGAATCCCAAAGCCCAGAACTGACCGATGTAGACCAAGTATACAGCAGCGGCCACCCAAACTCGATACAACTCAGTTGCCGCCAATGTCTAGACCTCTAGACCCAATGTCAGCGACCGAAATAGGCCAAGCGTTTCTACGAGGTCCATGAACTGCGCTTTTAATGTTCCCCGAGGACAACAATCTAGGTCGAGTATGGCTTCGCACTATCCCTTCACTGGAGATATTCCGCGTGGTGGTCGAGAGTGGTCTCATAACCCCACTTATCTTCCCTATAGAGAAATCGTTAAGTTGGATAAGTGGGGTATAAAAATTTGACGGCAAACCCGAAAGCCTTACCGTGGAAGAATTTATCTCCAGAGTAGAGATCATGAAGGAGTTGTATGAACATACTTGGACAGACATTATAAGAGACTTCCATCTTCTTCTAGTCCCTTAAAGTTGTGCGTAAGGTTGGTACTGGAGGTTCCAGAAGAACAACCATAGAACAGATTCGCCCATGCTGCGTGGCGCCTTAATGAGGCAATTTCGCAATCCCAAATCGGATCTCGAAGGAATGAGAGATATTTTGGATCGGCGACAAGACGCATAAGAGAAGAGTGAAGATTTCTTCAATGCAATCGACAAATTAAGTTCCGAGCTTAGAACGCCTATTTCGGAAGATGAACTAGTTAGAGTCCTAAAACGGAACTAAAATGAACGGGTTGGACAGTTTACGCGCAAACTGTTTACAGCATGGATCAACTGAGGTTCGTGTGCAAGGATGCTGAAGGAGTTATCACTGGCAACAACAGAGACAAACCAATGTCGATCCGACCACCACCGCGGTATCAGGTAAATGAGTTGCTCTATCAGGACGAAGCAAGAAGAATGTGTCGCAGCTTATCACCAATCCAATTTCAGGCCAAAAACTCGAGATTCTAGCGAACCGAGAATATTAACTTGCTGGAACTGCAAGAAACCGGGACATTCCTTTATGGACTGTTCTTCAGCGACTCGTAACTTATTTTGTTACAGATGTGGCCAAGACAGAGTGATTGCAGAAATCGTAACCCGGAAAACGGGCGAAAGAGCGTGACTTTTCTGGGGCAATAGGGTGGGTAATGGCCTCACTGCACTAACACCAGCAGTGCCTCTGACGTGAAGGTAGTCCGTCCTTTTTACCCTATGTGTTCATGCCTATGTGTTAATGTATTTGTTCGCAGGTGAAGTTAGGTTTCGGAGGCAAGATCCCCCCGTTCGACGAGCTGACGCCGTGCATCGCAAGCAGGCTGCTGTAACCGAATAGGCTTATATTTTCCCGAATATTATTAAAATCGTTTAAAAGTTTTTAAAATCGAAAACGAAACTGCGAAACCCACTTGGCACAAACCGACGACGACGAACACATCGAAATTATGTTTTTTTTAATGACTGTTTAAAATTTGTAAACAAAATATGTATACCATCTCGCTCCTACTTGAATTAAGCTAGGGAAATAGGAAAAGGTTTCTTTTCTTTCTTAAAGGAGATCATTCGTTTTATGTGTCTATGTTCTCGTTCTCCTACAATAAACAAGTACCGTCAGAGCGGGTGACTTTGGCCAGGGCGGGTGACTTTGGCCACTGAATGGATACTTTTTAGAAAAATTGTTAAAATATGAAGGAGTGGTTTGATTTTTTCCTAACTTCTTTGTTAATTTTCGTATAATTGAATGGACTAAAAAATGATCATACTAGCCTTATTTAATTAACATTAGGAAAAAAAATATAGCAATTTTTATTTTTATTAAAAATGTTCACAAAAAAATCACCTGAAAATGTATGATATTTTCAACATGTTGCAGAAGCATGATTGCAAAATGACTTTGACTCCGATATATGTATTGTTTTTCCAATTGAATCCTCCTCATTTTACCCTTGTAACTATTTTATAAACAATAAATTTTATTTTTTTTATAATAAATGCCAAATGGGAGGGTGACTTTGGCCGGTATTTCGGGTGACTTTGGCCGGGTGGCCAAAGTCACCCTCTTAAATTTTGCACTAGGTTTTGTTTGATAAATTGTAAGCAATATAGTTTATTGCTTTGCTATATTTGTTTGTTGGTATATTAGAACACTGCAGCTGCACTATGTGCATCCTAATTATTATCCTACCTGAGTGTGTGTGTTGGTATATTAGAAAACTGCAACTGGACATCAGTAACTACGACGAAACCAATTTCTCAGACGATCCAGGAGCCAGAAAAGCCATTTTTTCTAGAGGTGTTAATTGTTAAATATCCAGAGCAAGTTATGGCCCATTCTAAAAGTTCAACTCCGATAATGTTTTGTGGCACAGCAACTGGAACATTGTTACCCTTATATGTTGTTTATAAAGCCAAAAATGTTCATAACAACTGGATGGAAGGTGGTCCACCTGGATGCCGATATAATGCTACGTCTCATGGTTGGTTTGATATCAAAGTGTTTTCCGATTGGTTCGAAACTGTCTATCTCCCTCACTCCCGGAAGTTAATTGGTCCAAAGGCAATCATTGGTGACAATCTTGGGAGCCATTTTTCAGAAGAAGTTATCAAACTAGCTGAAGAAAATGATGTTAAATTTATTTGTCTTCCCCCCCAATTGCACTCATATAGCACAACCACTAGATGTAGCCTTCTTTCGACCTTTGAAGGCATTGTGGAAGAAAAACCTTACAAACTACAAGTTGGCAAACCCGAAAAACAAAACAGTGCTCAAAGAAATGTTTCCTAGACTTTTGAAAAAAGTCTCGGAAAGCTTACATGAGGACAACAAGGCTAAGAAGAATTTAATATCTGGCTTCCGTGCAACTAGAATTTATCCATGTGATAGGCAAAAAATTATATCAAAATTGGAAAAAACCGATCTAAACACGCCTGAAGAAAATATGATTACCCTAAGTGAGTCAGTTTTGGATTATATGAAGAGCATTCGGACCCCAGATATCTCAACCAGGAAGCCAAGAAAGAAAAAGGTTAACACTAAACCTGGCGCTAGTATCACTATGGCAGACTTCACAACATCGCCGAACGTCCTAACACAGGCTTCCAGTATTTAAGGAAATGAAGATCTCACTCAAGAAATGTATACGGATAAGCCTGGTCCATCAAACATATGTCGCAACCGGAAGCCAAGTCGCCGCAAGGTAAGGGTATACCTATTTAACTATTTCATTGAATGAAATAGGTAAATTGACTAGGTATACCTATGTGTATTATCAGGTCATCGTTTCGTCAGAGTCCTCAACGAATAATGCCACCTTAAACTCAATGAAGTCCTTATCTTTGGATGACTCAGATAGTATTAACCTCGATGAATGGCAAGGACAACAAATCATGAGTGACGAAGATACAACGGCCAACGGGGATATTTCTATCAGTGTTGGTGACTATTTTTTGGTCAGGTTTGCAGTAAAAAAAAAGTAACATTTTACGTTGGCTGTATCTTAAATATATACAACGATGAGTTAACAGTCTCCTTCTTACGAAGAGGTGCTGGGCAGAGCTTTATATATCCAGAAAGACAAGATGTTGCACAGGTTAACAAAAGTGATCTGGAGAAAAAACTTCCTGTTCCAACAGTGGATCGCCGAGATAGACTGTTTTTTTCAATATCTTTTCATGGATATCAAAATTTAAAATAAAATTAACATAACTATATTTTTTTTTAACTGTTAAAAATCGAAAATGCGGTGTAAACTACTATTAAAATACCTACATATAGTGAAAAACTCTGCTCTTTTATTTGGGATTGGTGAAATTGACTTGTTGCAGTTTTTTAGAAAATTAAGAAAAAGTCCTCCCGGCCAAAGTCACCCGCTATGGAGGGTGACTTTGGCCACCCATATTTTAGCTTCTGTATTGGAAACTGTTTGATCAATTTGTTCAAGACTTAGCATACTTAAAGAGTGAGCGAAGTAGGTAAAAATGTTAAAGTTTTCATAAAAAACAAAAAATTGTTGCAAAAGTTATTCACATTTCAATCTGAAAAGTGGCCAAAGTCACCCGCTCTGACGGTACTCAATCATAGAATGTTAACAGGGTTGGAGAAATGCAACTTTGTTGCCGCAACATTATGTTAACATAATTCATGTTAGTAACAGTGGACCTGATAGTTTTTTTGAAATCAAGTCAAATGAGTGAAAAGCCTGAAGCTTTTCCACCACTATAATAATTTTATCATAAATAGAGTGGCGCGACAGCTCTTGAAGAGCCAAGGCCTAAGCGACTTACTCTCATCAACAATTCTCTGAGTGCGTGTGAAGAATTGAGGGGACCTACAATTTAACGCCGATTCCGAACGGCAAAGTTGAGAAGCACTTTTTTCATGACAGATTGATACTCTTGGAAAATTTGTCAGGTCTTTGCAAGAGGCAGTACCCGCGAAAGATGAAATAAAAACTTGGCCTGAGTGGGACTCGAACCAACGACGTTCGGCTTAGCAGTCAACGCACTTACCAACTAAGCTACGGGCAGCTGCTAATAATTTTATCAATATTTCAATAATGCGTGGGTGAAATATGATTGTAGGCGTGAACAAAACAAAGGCTGGAAAATTAGGAGTGCAGGTATAGGTTTTAGATGGGAGGTTCGTCAGTAAAAGCCGTCGGTAGGAACTTTCTTTTTAAAAAGTACACCCCACAAAGAAAGTTCCAAAAAGTGCCAGAAATTCTGAAAGTGCATTACGCACATAATTATATATTATATAGATATACTAGCTGGTACCCGCGGCTTTGCCCGCGTGGTTAAGAAAAATCAACGATGAGCTGTGCAGGTATCCAAAATAAAAAAATATAGATTTTTGTTGCTAAAATGGTTGTTGTTGTTGTTATATACCAAAACAAAACAAAATGCAAAAAAGTGTTGCTTAAATTATATACATATTTATTAAAGTAAACTTAGGTACTATTTTAATATGGTGTTTTACACGATATAAAATGTTTTTTTTTTTATTTAGGTGAAAGAATGAAGCAGTTCAAGGGAGAGGCAAGGCTTTTCTAGGTTCTTCCCCGCTACTTTAAGTGTTTACCTTTCTCTTTCACAAATTGTCATAGCGAAACTAACTTTAATGGGGAACAGCATCCTTTTGTATATGAATGATTAATCTAAAAAATGGAATGGTTATATATTCACCAATTTCTACAATTCTATTGCAGCCCTAATAATGTTTCGCCCAAGTTACATATATGACACGAAGTCTTGTACCGTTACCTAATCGAGGGGCATCTAAATTTTGACTATATTGCGCCGGCTAATTTCAATTGCAGCTTATGTGAGGGCACCTCCCCCTCTCTTTTCCTCCAACCACCCTCTTACCACTCCCCTTGAACACCCTTTTTTGCTGCATTTACGAAAAAACAAAAAACGTATAATGATAGGCAACCAATAAATAAATACGATGGAGTGTCCTCTGCTCAAATGAGCTGGGAATGACATATTTTCGTTCATCCGTTAATCGTTAATTAACGAAGTTAATATTCCCATTAACGGATTAACTTTTCAGTTAACTTCAAAAAAATGTTACCGATCGTTAAATTTTCCAAAGTCCGTTAATCGTTAATCGAACACAAATACTATACAGATACACATTCAAATTAGATTATTGGTTATTATTTTTAAAAATTATAAAAAATTAGTCAACGCCCTTCAGGAAACACAACGGCACGCGACTTGTCTATTTCGCTGCCTGTCTGTGTTTTTTTTTTGTGCTATAGGTCTACAGAATATAATATCGCAAATTAAATTCACTTCCGAGCTTTTTTTACTGGCTTCTTTATTGCCAGCAAAAAAAACTGTTGTTAGTTGCCAATGAAAATTTTGTTTGTGCTACCTAAGTTATGCAGGGTGAGATTTTTTTTGTTTGGGTTTTTGGTGAAAAGGTTCACCGTGCGCACCGCCGCGGCTTCGCGAAAAAACCAATTCTTATACGAATCATGAGCTAGTCGAAATGTGCGGCGCCACCGTGCCGGCGAGGTTCGGTCCCAAGTAAAATTTGAAATGCCACTATTATTCCGGGTGCCGTTATTATTGCCGTTACTGAAATACCAGTGTGAGTGGGAAAACTGCCATACTAATCGTATATAATACGACGATACGACAATGTTTGTTTTATTCCTAGCGCGTGCTCCAATTTTCATTATAAAATAAAATTTTTATGGCGTGTTAACGGATTAACGATTAACGTTAACTTGCGTTAATTTTTCTAAAATTTAACGTTTTAACTGTTAACGAAGTTAAATTTTTAAATAACGGATTAGCGATAAACGAAGTTAACTTTTTGGTTAACGGTGCCCAGCTATGCAAACTGACTTTCACATTATTTATAATATCAGTATTGGATATAGGATAAATGTATATATATATATAATAAGGGCCTTCAATAACAGAAAACATGACTCTCCAAAACCAAAAACTTTGGGCGTGTGGGCGATGTACAGTATTTTTTAATCATTCATATCCTTCTTAGGTTTAATCAGTAATCAGTTTTGTTCCAACCTTCGTCGCGGACGAACTGCTATTTATCAAATATATATTTAATAATTTTCATAAGTACTGTCTTTTACTACATAAGAAACCTCCTCACATGGTGGCAGAAATGCGAAATCCCCCACGACCCACTGTTATTCCTTCAGGGCAATCTAATTGGCTATCCGACCGAGAAGCATACATATGTGCCTTATTTGCCGCGATAGTTATAAAAAAGATAAGAACCAAGGGCGGCCGACCGTTCGGTTTCTATTTCATCTTGAATCCTGCTCTGATTGTCTATGATTTGGATTTAATCCGAGATTTCTTCATCAAAGATTTCAAAAACTTCACCGGTCGAGGCAAATCCTATAGGCGACAAATTGATTTTTAGTTTCCACCTTGTCCAGAAATGTTTCCAATCTCAAGTAATATAAAAGACTTTAGTACATTGGTAATACAGCCAGTAAAGGCGCAGTTAATAAATTTAAAAAAGACTTTAAGTTTATAAACTTCCAAAAGTACTTTAACTGGAAAGGAGCATTCACCAGTCAGTACTTATTTTTTAACTTGCAGTCAATTGAATAAAGTCAATAGGCTAAAACTTAATTAACTGGCTTTAGTCAGTTAAATCACTAAAAAGTCATTTAACTTTAGCGAGTTTGGAAGTCTTTTGACTGCAGTCAACTGTCATTGTCAAATATAATAACGTCCAAACTGTTTAATTGGCTCGGTGTGCGCACTTTCAGCCCAACCCGACTAAACAATCGGCCAATAAAAAGTCTGCAGTCTGCGGGGGCCCTAACACAACTGGTCCCGTTGCTCATTATGGACCCCGAAAGACATTTCAAAACACAAAACGACATACACGTACTCTCCCCTTACGGACACCTCCAATAACCGGACACCTCTAATAACCGGATAAATTTCAAAGAACGGAAATAAATAACCGATTTTTTATATAAAAAGTTCTCCCACAACCGGACGCTCTCTTAACCGGACACAGACACCAATTTTCAAAACAATGAATAGGGCTTTTGCAGACGGTAATGTATCGTTTCAAGATTATTTCATAATAGTCTTATCATGGGTAATAGTTTTATTTGCAAAGACGATAACCTTGAAAGTTTATGCGTTGACGGTCTGGATGAAGCAGAAATCCATGAAACTGATACCCAAGAAGAAGCAGATTCCGATATGTTTGATAATAACCCGTTAAAATCTTATGAAGAGGCCCATAGTGAAATAAGGAGATTAAAAAACTTTTCGTTAGAGAAAAATGATTTAAAAGCATTTGGTTTATTGGCCGATTGGCTGATATTATGCCATTTAGTAACCAATATGTGCGCCAAACTAAGATTTCTAATTGTTTAAGCAAAATCATCAATTGTACTTACGTGTGTATGCACATGTGAATCTTTGTTTAAGTCTCTTAATATGAACGAAATACATTAAAAATTAATCCCAATAACACTTCTATTGTATGCATCTTAAGGAATGTAGATTTGTTCGTCAGTGTCCGGTTATGAGAGAGTTCACTGTACTTACCTATGTATAAATCCCCGTTAGCATTGCAAAGCGAACCTGTCATGTACAATTGAATGACAAAAAAATGTCAAGTATAATTTTTTTGTTTGTACAAATGAATAACAAAAATGTCAATCATAATTTTTATTTTTTCGATGAAAAAAAATATTTGACGAAAATATTTGAAATAATTTTCATAAAAAATTGAGTATTCGTATATTGATATATTTTACTGAAGTGAGAAAAGCATTATTTCTTAACATTTGAACCATTTGTGATTTGAACAACATAGTTTTTTTTTGTTATTACCCTTCTTAAGTTATTTCTCTTTAGTTTAAACCAAAAATTTAGAAAATCGGTCAACCGGTTGTCAATTTGAAAAGATAACATAAATTTAACGAATTAGTCTTTTATATATATAGATACGGAAGTTATACCGACTAATGGCCAGTTGCACCAAAATCCACAAAAACTAGTTTTTGTTAAAATGCTTTTAAATTTATCGGCCTGATAAATTTACTGGGTTGCACCAATGTCTTTCACTGATTTTTTAACTAAAATGCTGTTTGCGAAACATCCCTGCTTTTTTTTTTAAACTGAACGAAAAATAGATGTCAGAACCGTCATTTTATTTTGCCTATTTTTGAATTCGTGTTTCGCCCAGCAATTTAAATAAATTAAAAAAAAATGGATGCCTAGAAAAAAAGGGAAAGAGGCAAAAATTAGGTCTGTTCTTTTACTCCCTAAAACTGCCGAAAACTACCAAATTCTCCCACTTTTCCTTTCTTTTACTCCCGATTTTTGTAAGTTCTGTCACTTTTGAAGGAGAAAAATATTTTCCCTATCTGCCGATTTTAGCTACAAAAATTTCTTGTGGCAGTTTTTGTAAGTTCTGTCAAACCATAAGAAGTACATTGAATTTTGTTGACGTTTGATGTAATTTTGTGCATTTGGCAGAATTTTGCTGTTAAGCGTTCTCTTACTTTTTGGGAGAATCACAAAATTTCATCCCCACTCCTCGATTTTTGACAGTTTTACAAAAACTACCGAAAAAGTAAAAGAACGGACCTATTATGGGGAGGAGGAGAAAAATGCACCTATCGACATTGCACTAAAACTTCGCCGAATTATTGAAAACCGAGCCTTTGTATATGGATTTACCTAGTACTATCAAGAATGGTTTTCAAGCAAGCAAGCAGAGAACACACATTACAAACTAATGTAAAAAACTGTCAAAAAACTGTCAAACCAAGCAGAAAACCATTCTTGATATTACCTGGTAAATCCATATACAAAGAACCGAGCCACGGATGGAGTGACCCCTGCCGTTCATATCCAGCGATCTATTTAATTCAAATATGTTTTTGAATTGTAATTTGTAACTTTCAAAAATGTCCTGTCAAAAGTGAAATGTTTGTTTTTTTTTTGTAGATATTTTCAAACTCGGTTTTAAAATTTATCTGGAGGAAAATGGCATTTTAGTTTATCGGCTTGTTTATCGGCCTTTTAAAACTAAAATTGGTTGGAGCAACCGATAAATAGCATTTTAAAATTTAACGAAGCGATAAATATTTAAAAGCGTTTGGTGCAACTGGCCATAAGGCTAACTAATTTACGAAGTTTTGATATTTTCTAATCCTCAAAACGTAAGTAAAATTACACTTTGAAAGAAAGGTTGGTGGATTTAAGGACAAAACATTAAAATTGTAGGAAATCAAGACGTAACGTCCAAATATAGCAGTGCGATCTGATTTTTGATAGATATATATCTATACATATAGATCACCGGATTCCCTAGAAGGAATCAATTCATTGTGCAAATTCAAGGTAATGTTCATAATCTATATTTGGTATGTAAAAATACCATAAGTGAGCATTTCGCTAAAAGTAGTTTTTTTGTGTTTAGCTAGGTCGTCGAAATATTTTTTGGCGGCCTGAAAACTAAGGGACAAAGGCACATATATATAACGGTTTCGTGAACCGAAGTCTAAAATTTCCATCGAAGGACAAATTGATGTCAGAATCTGATCAGCGAACAACATAAGAATAACCCAAAAAGGCAGAAATTAACCGAAAAAGACGAACGACGACGTCGTCGCAGCAGCAGTTTAACACCAAGTGTTTTTCGTTTGCTTCAATAGAAAAAGAGTTTTAAATCAAGTTTTTTTATATAAACTAGAGTCATTTGTTTTAAAGCATAATTTTAATCATTTTTTTGGGGAGCGGCCCTTAATCTCAAAAAAAAAATCACAATTGGACAAAATCTCCAAAAAAAATTGACCAAAAAGAGGAAATTCCCATGAGTAAAAAGGTCAATGCACAAAATCTCCAAGAAAAAATCTTTAATGTCATTATCTCCAAAAAAACCAAAAAATACCCAAAAATCTCTTCGTTTACCTAATACACTTTGTATTATGTTAAGAACATGTAAAGTTTCTTAAAAAACTTATTTGCTGAGTTATGTTCATACTATACAGCGATGAACAAGCAAAGAGAACGTTCTCAAAACCAACTCATGGCTGTTAGACATCAGTTATTATTGTATTAGAAGTACCGTTATGAATTGAGTTTTATTGTATATTCTTAATTATGAGAGAACGATTACCATCAGTCTGTGTCGGCATTTCGAACTTTAAAGTGAAGGTTAAAAAATAAAAAAAAAATAAAAAAACAATGCAAATTTTTCTTTCAAATAAAGGTGGCAAAAAACTTTTTTTGGATGGCTATGGCTATCATTTTCACTCAAGAAATAAAAAAAAAAATGTAAGATGGTGCTGTGACTCGAAAAAAAAGTTTTCATGTAACGCATTTATTGTAACAGTTGAAGAAAACAATGAGCAACAAATTATTAGATCAAATTGTAATCATAACCATCAACCGAATTCGCATAAAAAAGAGTTATGCCGAATAAATAATGAATTGAAAGACTCCGCGGGAGTAAGCGGCTTTTTTCCTTCGCAAATAATAAGGGACGCTGTTGTAAACTGTGAGCCTGATTGCAGATCTTCAAAAGATGCCCAAAAAAAGAAAATAAGTCGTATTCGTCGTGTTAATAAATTAAATGAACCAAAAACTTTAGTTGAAATTAGTATTCCAGAGTCGCTGAAGTATGTGGAAAATGAACTTTTTGTTTTAAGTAAACATGATTTTAACGGAGAAGTTAATATAATCCTCGGAACAAAGACAACACTACAAAGTCTCAGTGAGTCGAGATGCTGGCTCATAGATGGAACTTTTTATATCGTTCCAACTGTGATGCGACAGCTATTTAGTATACATGGACAGATCAACGGTAAAATTGTGCCTCTCATTTTTTGCTTAATGAGCAAAAAATGCAGGGAGTCATATGATCAATTCTTTAAGACTTTGATTGAAATTTCATGCCAAGAAAATATAAATTTATGTCCTACACGAATTATTTCCGATTTCGAACCCACGCTTTTGCCTACGGTCAGAAAACATTTTCCTAACGCCGATCACAAGGGATGTTTATTCCATTTTAGTCAGATTTTGTGGAGAAGAGTTCAAAAAGAACATTTATCTAAGAAATATGGGAATGTCGAGTCCTTCAACATGCAGGTTAGAATGTTAAAAAGTCTTTCATTCGTTCCGCCGGAAGAAATCCCACAATATTTTCTTGCTATTGAAGCAGATAATTCAGACGCAGATTTTAAAAAAATTCTTAAATGGTTTAAAAGCAATTATGTGTCCACCAAAAACCCTTCTAATCAGATAAAATATGCTCCTCAGTTCTGGTCGGTCCATGATGCAGTCGAGAAAAATATCCCAAGAACACAAAATTGTGTAGAAGCCTGGCATAGGCGTATGAAGACAATTGTAGGCAAAAAGAATCAAGGTCTTTATAAACTTTTGGAAGATTTAAAAAAAGAAGTTATCGTTGTTAAAACAACATTAAATACGGGCACAAATAATAGTAAAAAAAAGAATGAGGAAATAAGACATAATAAAATTAAAAACCTATTGAAGCAAAGAAAATGTCTTCAGAAGCTTTCCTTTTTGAAGAGATTAGCCTATGTATTACCTCTTGATTAAAATAAAAAATATATTTTTTGATATTGTGTTTTTATATTTATGAACATATTATACTGAACTTATAAAGCTTAATTTTGAATACATAGTATTTATATTTTTGTTTTCTTTAAAATTTTTTGTTACTATAATAAATGAAGTTATAAATTAAAGAAAAAATGTATTTTCTTTTTAAGTAAACAAGCTATTTAAATCTTATGAAACGAAACATCCAACATTATTTTCAAAAACAAGATATGTGAGTTCTGAATCAAGCAATAAAATCGCGCGATTTTATTGCTTGATTCAGAACTCACATATCTTGTTTTTGAAATTTTCTCCTGGGAGATTTTGTCTTTTGGAGATTTTCTCCTGGATATTTTGTCTTTTGAAGAAACATCTTTGGGGATTTTGTCCTTGGGAATTTTCTCTTTGGGATTTCGGGTTTTGGTCATTCATCCCCAACCCTTTTTTTTGTATTCATTTGTATCAAAAAGATCAGTTTTTTTTGCAAAGTAGTGAAAATATATATATCGGTATAAACGTGTATACATATACGTACATAGATATATATATATACGTATTTAAGAATTTCCTTTGTAAATTTTAAAAGAAAAAAAGTGGAGGTAATATTTTTTTGATTTTACAATAAGCTGTATAAAGAAAAAAGTGCACATTACTAAGCAAAAGAAAACTTCAAGATTCATCGAGGGAGTGGCCACTGCGTCGGTAATTTTGGGGTAGGTCGTTTCATGTTGTCCATGTCCCAATAGACATACGCATATACATAAGATCAAATAAGCATTGCCCACTTTTTCACATTTACGAATACAGTAAGATTTTTTGATTTGAATTGATAAAAGATATTTGAAATTTTCTTTTAACATTATGATGTTAGTAAAATGAATTGAATTTAATGTTAGTCAGAATAAGGATCATTTTGAATTATATGCGAATTTAATGTTAAACATGGAATTTTAATTGGCTTTAAAAAGGGGAAGATGAAGAAAGGAAGATGAAGGGGTAAGAGCAAAGAGGAAAAAGGAAGGTAATTTAAAGGGGTTGTTTAGCGAGAAAACAACCAGGTAGGGTGGGTGAAGAGCATCTCGCGCATCGTTTCCAGCTAGATGCAAAGCCTGGCATAATTTTTTTGCTAACGAGGAGGTTGCAGAATCCACTCCTGAGCTAGCGAGGGATATTTTGTGTGCCAGCAATAACCTCTACGACAAGTAAACTCGTTACAAAAATGGCGCCCAACGTGGTGTCCCACTATCAGCAGATAGTGAGGCAAACATTTATTTTTCTTAATTTTTTTATTTTGAGTCACAATTTCAGTTTTCGAGAAGTTTACATTTTAATTTTTTTTATTTTTCAAATGATACTTTTTTCGGTCAGCATCAATGTTGATTGCAGCATCTTTGTGAGTCCCGGTTACTTGAGTTGATGACTTGGTACCGCGTTGCAACAAAGCTGAAATCGATTTTCTATCATGCAACAAAATTACCGTAAAAACCTAGTCTTTGGGCATCTGAGGAAAAAGACACCCAAATCGCAGGTGGATACGGTACATTTTTATATTTTTTTACCATTTTACATTTAGAGCAGACCTCTTGATGCGAATGGTGTCTCGGATGGTCCTTCAAATTTTAAATTTTTACACATTTAAGTTCGGTTTTTGGGATTTTCCAGAGTCTTCGTATGATGATGTTGATTGTCACTGTTGTCATGGAAAGTTTCAAAAATCACAGCTGAAACAAACATAACATAAACAAACCACTAGTTTATTTCATTTTTTTATTGATTTTTTTGTTTTATTGACTCGAAATAAACTTCCATTTCATCCTCTGCAGTTACCTTTTTCGGATTCATTTCTCATCTTCCCTTTAGATTTTCATGATACAAACTCAAAAAAATTGATTTTTGTTTGCATTTGAAGTTTAAAGTACAAGTAAATAGTTGAATAATTGCAGTTTCAACAAATTTATTATAATTAAACACTTATTATTATTGAATTACATAATTACATATATACATAATTAATTTATTTCTTTATTGAACTTTTTTTAACACAATATAAATTTTTTTTATAATAGTATTTGATTTAAAACTTTTTTTCTTTTTTGTTGTTCTCTAAACGGTTCGAATTGAAGTCACAAACACGTTAGAAACATCCTCAAATTTTCAAAAGAAAATTGTTCAGATCAAGTACCTAGTACAAGAATAGAACTTAAGTTAGGTTCGTTTGAGCCAATTATGAGCAGAAGTCGTCGAGTGTCAATTTATGACGACATAGATGTTATAAACGCTCATAACGAAGCAACATTTGAAGCATTTTTCCAAAGATTTAGTAATACGGTGGATAGATTCAATTTTGATCACTCCTTTAGCTTTTCGGAAGAGTTAGAGTCAATTGTTTCTAATTCAACTTCCAATATGGCTGACCAAGAACATCCCCAAAATTTGGAAGGTCAAGCCGAAGACCATGGTAGGGAAGCAACGGATCAAAATGAAGATAATGGTAATCCGAATGAAGAAGTGATCTCTAGGTTAGAACGAAGTATGGTTCAGAACCAAATGAGAATTTTCCAACAAATGGACATTTTCATGGGAAACGTGTTACAAAAATTAGAAGGTTTGCGCTTACAGCCGCAACAAACTGTCAACCCTCCTCAATTAGATAGGCAAAGCTCTACGATGACCCAACCACCTTTACCTGGGAGTTCAAGTGGCTCAACAGCGTTTAGCGCTTCGGGTCCATGTAGGCTAGATCGTTGGAACATCAAATACGATGGTTCTGACAACGAAGGAAGAATGCAATCTTCGTCTTCTTATAGCGACGAGCAAATCGCCGCTAACTTTCATGTCTTGCTTGAAGGCCGACCAAATAAAAGGTTTTGGGGATACGTAAAGAAGTATCCGAACGCAGATTTAGCTTCTATAAAAGAGGCCATGAAGAAAGAGTTCGGAAGGATGGAGTCGGAAATCGACATCTACATGAAACTCATGTGTCGTAAACAAGGTCCGAAGGAATCCTTCGATGATTTTTATGTTTCAATTAGTAGTTTGAACGACCGACTAAAAGAACCGTTCAACGATAAGAAACTGATTAAAATCATTAGAGGGAACGCGAAAGAGAAACTAGGCGAGATTTTGTTGTCAGCTGAAGTCAGAAACCTAGAGCAGCTTCGACAAAAAGCTCGCGAGGCTGAACGGTTTTTGAACAAGCGTAATTTCAGTCATCGATCAGTACATGAAATCGCAGTCGAAGACCAATGCGACTACAATCAAGATGTTGAGGAAATCGATGCTAGGTCTTCGAGACAAAAACCTGTTTCAACTGCCAACTATATTTGTTGGAATTGCGACCAAAAGGGTCATGCATACCATTTCTGCCCATCCGAGGTAAGAAATTTATTTTGTTTCCTGTGTGGGGCGAAGGGTGTTACAACTATTCAATGTGGTAAACACCAAAAGGGAACACCGAGGGACGAAACGAGGAGTGGAGGGATTCGTTCCTCAAGGAATCCCACGAACCACTCACAAAATTAATTACCAAACATGAAATGAATTCCGTGGATGAAAATGACGAGGACCTAAGTCCGATTAAAATCCTAAAAAGGGAAAAGTTCAACGTCGAAGTTGAACAATTTCATCCGATGGAATTCCATAATCTTAAGTCTCTTCACGAGAGAAAAGTAAATTATGAGAAGGTCCGATCTCGTATCTTCGGAACCAACATAAAACCAATAAGTCCTAAAGTTTCTAAATGTCGCCACCGTTTTCAAACTCGAAAAAAAGTTTCGAAAACAAATAATCGAAACGATTATATCGTCTGATACAGACGGACGCATGTACGCAAACGTCTTTTTGAATAATGAGTCGGTTTTTGGACTTCTCGATAGCGGAGCCTCAATCTCGGTTTTGGGTGAGGGATGCTTCGAGTTAGTTCGTAAATTAGTATAACGGCATATCAAAGAACTTGACTTTTTATATAATACCAAATCTGACCCAAAAAGTTTATCTCGGTATGAACTTCTGGCGAAGCTTCCAGTTGATACCACAGATAAGTGAGGTCGAATTGGATTTCACTTGTGGTGAAACTGATGAAAATTTAAAAAACGAAACCGAGTTGATAAAACTGTCACCGGAAGAGTCTTTTCAATTAGAAAAGA
Source organism: Sphaerophoria taeniata (assembly GCA_943590905.1). NCBI lineage: Eukaryota > Metazoa > Arthropoda > Insecta > Diptera > Syrphidae > Sphaerophoria > Sphaerophoria taeniata. The sequence goes on along the minus strand of OX016540.1, from coordinate 128,300,378 downwards.
TAAAGAAGCAGTTTCCAAACTTCGTTGTCCTTGGGCTAGGAAGGACAGACCTCGGATGTCACATCGTTGACACAGGAGATGCTGCCCCAATAAAATCAAGGCATTATCCGTTATATCCGGTGCGTCAAAATGAGGTATACAAGGAGCTAGACAGGATGTTGGAACTAGGAGTCATAGAGGTTAGTAACTCTCCATGGAGTTGCCCTGTTGTGCTGGTGAGGAAACCTGGCAAAGTCCGTCTCTGCTTAGATTTCCGGAAAGTCAACGCTGTGACCGTTAAGGATGCGTATCCGATGCCTCATAGACATGAGTCGTTCCGGACATGTATAGTTCCAGGAACTATGTCCTCTCCCGGAGACATTTCCTTTCGTTCCGAAGTCTGAACCTAAATAGTTCCGGACATGGACATGAAAGAACTAAACATGTTCATAGTTCATAGTTCCGACTGGATATGGTATGAAAGTGGAAAGAGAAAGAACAAAACACATGTTTGTTGAGCAGTTCATAGTTCCGACTGGATATGGATATGTATGATATGAAAGTGGAAAGAATCGCGCTCTTGTGCTTGCAGGTATACACTATACACACACAAATGGAACGAATGAATGTGAAATACCAAACCAACCACCATTGTATTAGCGTGTGTAGGTAGGTTGAAGATGAATATATTATTGAAGCGTGTTTGTATTGTTAATATGATCTAGAACGAAATGAACATTGATCGGTCTGATGTCTGATCTCTGATATCTCTGTTAATACTCATAGTTCCGAAGGTTCGTAGTTCCTCGCGTATGACATAGTTCCTTTGGCTCGGAGTCGGAACTATGAACATTAAAAGACAAAACTGATTTGGATTCCAGTTTATTTCGTTCATGAAAGATGCAAATGAAAAATGATGTGCATTTTATTCGTATTGGTATTAGCAATTTAACATGTGTAGTGTATCATTGATTGTTTGTTATTGTTTTGTTGGTTTTTGTTTGTGGTTTGTGGATTGAAAGAAACCAACTCTGCCTTTCGCTTATTAGTTCATGTTACCATGTTCAAGTTTTTATGCATTTACAGAACCTTAACAGTTCCGCGGAACTAGTTCCAGGAACTAGTTCCAGGAACTAGTTCCGACTAGCAAAAGAACCGTTCCATGTTCGTTCCGGTCATGGAACTGTTTTGCGCAACTCTAATGCCTCATGTCGAAGGTTTGTTAAGTCGGATAAAAGACACGCACTTTATCACGGGGATAGACTTAAAAGACGCATATTGGCAAATTCCTCTGCATGAAAAGTCTCTGGAAAAAACAGCTTTTGCCGTACCCGGTAGGCCGATCTACCAGTTCAAGGTAATGCCATTCGGTCTGAGCAACGCTGGACAAACGCTGTGTAGGGTCATGGATCAAGTTATCCCAAGTCATCTCCGTGGTAACGTGTTTGTCTATTTAGATGACTTACTGATCTGTACTTCGGATTTTGAGTCGCATTTGCGCATCCAACAACTGTTAGGCAAGTGCAGAGATTTTTGGGCCTGACAGGTTGGTATAGGAGATTTATTCGGAACTATGCTGATTTAGCCGCTCCATTAACCAATTGCCTTCAAAAGAGGTCGAAGTTCGAATTTACGTCGGAAGCACTTGTGGCCTTCGAAAAGCTTGAAACAGCTCTGTCGTCAGCTCCAGTTTTAGCTGAACCCGACTTTTCAAAACGTTTCACAATTCAATGTGACGCTTCGTCTGAGGGAGTAGGGGGTGTCCTCTTTCAAGTGGATGAGAACGGTAATGAGAGACCCATCGCTTTCATGTCGAAGAAGCTTAATAAATCCCAGAAGAATTACACAGTCACTGAACAAGAGTGTCTTGCGGCGGTATTAAGCGTGCGAAAATTTCGCCCTTAAGTCGACGGATTGCCCTTTACGATCATAACGGACCATTCGAGTTTTAAATGGCTCATGGTGATGAAGGAGTTATCCGGTAGACTTGCCAGATGGAGTCTAGAACTCCAAGGGTATAACTTCTCCATCGAGCATCGTAAATGGAGCCTAAACGTAGTGCCGGACTGCCTATCGCGGATGAATATGGACGAAATCGTAGTAAGCGGAACTGCAGTAGATAATGGGATTTGTCAGGATTCTTCGATGATGACATGCGGTGATATCGATCTAGATTCGGCTGAGTTCGATTCGCCACAATATACCCACTTGAGAGAGAACATCTCCCAAAACCAGTCGAACCTTCCAGACCTTGTAGTGTCCGGGAAATTCATTTATCGGAGAGTCAGGTTTAGAACCGGGAATGTTGACGAGGAAGATTCACTCTGGCGCCTATGGCTTCCAGACAATCTAACTCAAAAGTGTATTAAATTGTGTCACGACACCAAATTATGTTGCCATAGCGGCTTTGAAAAGACTTATTCGCGAATAAGATCAAAATTTTATTGGCCAAAAATGATCAAAGACGTTAAGACTTTCGTAAAGGATTGTGAAATTTGTAAAATGGTTAAGGCACCGAACGAAATTCTTCGCCCACCAATAGTTAACCAAACAAAAACGGATAGGCCCATGCAACGACTCTACGTTGATTTCCTTGACCCTTATCGGCGTACTAAGCGGGGAAACATCTACGTTTTCATTGTGGTGGACCATTTTACAAAGTTCATGTTCTTCAAAGCCTTACCAAAAGCTACGTCAAACCGTTTGATTCAATATCTTGAATCAGAGATTTTCCATACTTTCGGGACCCCTGAACAAATCCACTCCGACAACGGTCGTCAATTTGTGTCCAAAGATTTTAAAATCTTTTTGGATAACTATGGCGTTAAGCATGTGCGAACGGCTGTGTATTCGCCTCAAGCCAACATTTCGGAGCGGGTCAATCGTAGTTTTCTTAGTAAGTTGAGAGTTTTAATTTCGAAACAACAAAATGACTGGGACCTTCATCTGTCCAGCATAGCATGTGCGTTGCGATCCGACACGCACGACTCACTTAATTGTCAACCTTATTTCGCCATGTTTGGACAAAACATGATTAACCACGGCTCATCCTATGCCTTACTAAGAAAACTTAACGCATTGCACGATCCCGAAATGTTGGTCAAACCGCGCGCACTTAAATTGACATTGGCAAGACAGACGTTGTCGGAGAATTTGGACAGGGCATACGTTAAGTCCAAGAATCAATATAATAAAAGGTCGAAAAATGTCACTTACCGGGAAGGTCAGGAAGTGTTTCACAGGAATTTCGCCCAAAGCAATTTTGCGCCAGGCATCAATGCCAAGTTGCTTCCGAAATTCCTTAAATCCCGCGTAAAGAAAGTTGTGGGCAACTGCATGTATCAGCTGGAAACTCGGGCTGGTAAACCTCTCGGCATTTTCCATGCCAAAGATATTCGGCAGTAACGCTGAAAAGAAAAGAAAATTGACCACAAAGTATCGCATTCAAATCAAAACAAAATCTTGTCACTTATCTGATTATGTTTGTTTACATTCTTCCGTTCCGGTAAGTGGATTCGCGCCCCACGTCTATCATTTACGCTGGCACAATGAAAAACCGAAATAATTAAACTTTACTACAACTCGAACTGATAAATATATTTATTTGTATTTTAAAGAAAAAAGAAAACGAAAACTTTACCGACGCGGGATAATAAATCCCAACAAAAATCGATCACTGAATGAAACCCTGTCGGCAAAACACAATTCTATTCGATTTGATAAACAAAAATTTTTTTTGACACGAATACAACTATATATTCAAGAAAGAGGTGAACGACCTCTCTTTTTTTGAACGGATTAGAATTTTGGGCATTTAACTTTTAACGCGAACAAACGGTTTGCAGTTTCACATTTCTGCATAGCAGATTTTTGTCGTGTATCTCACTTGCGCTCGCTTACCGAAAGATTGTTGTCTCCGTCACGCATGTCCAAAATAAAATTTTTGTGGACGATTTGTTTGATGTTTTTTTTTTGTAAGAATATCACTTTCTGGTATTCAAATTTTAAAACCATTTTCACTAATATTTTGAATCACCATCGCACTGACTAAAGGATTATATACCGAAATCCTTTCAACCAATTTCACTTTCACTTCGTTGTTTACGTATGAACAATTTTTTTTTTTTTATACACGCACTACCCGGCTATACGAAGGACGAAAGTGGGTTCGTTTCGCATATTCCAGATATATTTATCTGGAAAACGCGAAGCCCTGTAACCAAATAGGCTTATATTTTCCCGAATATTATTAAAATCGTTTAAAAGTTTTTAAAATCGAAAACAAAACTGCGAAACCCACTTGGCACAAACCGACGACGACGACGAACACATCGAAATTATGTTTTTTTTAATGACTGTTTACAATTTGTAAACAAAATATGTATACCATCTCGCTCCTACTTGAATTAAGCTAGGGAAATAGGAAAAGGTTTCTTTTCTTTCTTAAAGGAGATCATTCGTTTTATGTGTCTATGTTCTCGTTCTCCTACAATAAACAAGTACTCAATCATAGAATGTTAACAGGGTTGGAGAAATGCAACTTTGTTGCCGCAACATTATGTTAACATAATTCATGTTAGTAACAGTGGACCTGATAGTTTTTTTTGAAATCAAGTCAAATGAGTGAAAAGCCTGAAGCTTTTCCACCACTATAATAATTTTATCAATATTTCAATAATGCGTGGGTGAAATATGATTGTAGGCGTGAACAAAACAAAGGCTGGAAAATTAGGAGTGCAGGTATAGGTTTTAGATGGGAGGTTCGTCAGTAAAAGCCGTCGGTAGGAACTTTCTTTTTAAAAAGTACACCCCACAAAGAAAGTTCCAAAAAGTGCCAGAAATTCTGAAAGTGCATTACGCACATAATTATATATTATATAGATATATACGGAAGTTATACCGACTAAGGCTAACTAATTTACGAAGTTTTGATATTTTCTAATCCTCAAAACGTAAGTAAAATTACACTTTGAAAGAAAGGTTGGTGGATTTAAGGACAAAACATTAAAATTGTAGGAAATCAAGACGTAACGTCCAAATATAGCAGTGCGATCTGATTTTTGATAGATATATATCTATACATATAGATCACCGGATTCCCTAGAAGGAATCAATTCATTGTGCAAATTCAAGGTAATGTTCATAATCTATATTTGGTATGTAAAAATACCATAAGTGAGCATTTCGCTAAAAGTAGTTTTTTTGTGTTTAGCTAGGTCGTCGAAATATTTTTTGGCGGCCTGAAAACTAAGGGACAAAGGCACATATATATAACGGTTTCGTGAACCGAAGTCTAAAATTTCCATCGAAGGACAAATTGATGTCAGAATCTGATCAGCGAACAACATAAGAATAACCCAAAAAGGCAGAAATTAACCGAAAAAGACGAACGACGACGTCGTCGCAGCAGCAGTTTAACACCAAGTATTTTTCGTTTGCTTCAATAGAAAAAGAGTTTTAAATCAAGTTTTTTTTATATAAACTAGAGTCATTTGTTTTAAAGCATAATTTTAATCATTTTTTTGTATTCATTTGTATCAAAAAGATCAGTTTTTTTTGCAAAGTAGTGAAAATACAGGGTGTCCCAAAACTCAACGATAAGCCGGAACAAGGGGTGGCCCTATTCATGACTGCATGGAAAAAAAATATAAAAAAAATCAAACGCCATTTTGTTTCAAATTACAACAAAAAATGTAAATTCTCAAAATAAAAAAAATGTCTCTTGACATTTTTTACTACTGTGACCACAAATTTTCATTAATTTTTGATTTTATATTTTTATCAGAATCTTAAAACATATAGCATCCTTTCCTAGTTTCCAAAAATTCTAAATTTTTAGCGGTTTATCCACGACAATTAATCAAAAAAGTTTTTTTCCATAAAATTTTAATTTTTTTTTAGTTTCAGTCCACTTTCAGTCATCGTGGTTATAAAAAAATGTATGGACACTACCATGGCGTCTTTTTTAAAAAATTGGCGCAGGTTATCAAGATTCTAAAATGGTATAACACTTTGGCTAAACTTGCCAGAAAAAGAAGTAATGCATACTTTTTTATAACAACAACCGATTTTCAAAAACTTTTTCTATTCAAATAAATCACTTCCCTATGAGTCTTCAGAATGAAGCACGTTTTATTTGGGCCCAAATATTTTCTGTTTGTTTATTTTAAATCGTCATAATGTTCATTTGATTAAAATTCAAAAATTCTAAATAATAAAAAATGCATAAGTGCCATTTAGAAGTACAAACATATTTTGTTTATTTTTTATAGTAAATGTTCGAATTTCTTGCCACCTGCATCAACATACGATGTTGTTGAATTGTTTTCAGTTTCCGTGAATTGTCAATACCATCTGCTCTTGGTCTTCTAGCACTTCTTCTTTCTAAACGCCCTTACAAAACCTCTTGATGCACATTTATAAAAACCCGATAATTTGGATATCTTCCAGCATTTTTGAACCTTTCTCAGTATATTCGAGTAGCAGAATTAGCATTGCACCGGCTTTCTCCGTACACTATGTGAACGTTTACGTATCCAAGGGGACATAAGGCAATGGCATGATATAAATGATGAAAGTTCAAGGATTTTTCAAAAACTAGTACACAATTTCAAAATCACACTTGAAATTAACACATTAATGGAATAAAAAAAAAACAGTGGAAACAGATCGTACTAAATTTTGAAGAAAGCGCATCAGAAAACCAATTTTTTCTATAAAGTGAAGTGATTTCTCTGAACAAATTTTTTGCTTGAAAATCGGTTGTTGTTATGAAAAAGTATGCATTACTTCTTTTTCTGGCAAGTTTAGCCAAAGTGTTATACCATTTTAGAATCTTGATAACCTGCGCCAATTTTTTAAAAAAGACGCCATGGTAGTGTCCATACATTTTTTTATAACCACGATGACTGAAAGTGGACTGAAACTAAAAAAAAAATTAAAATTTTATGGAAAAAAACTTTTTTGATTAATTGTCGTGGATAAACCGCTAAAAATTTGGAATTTTTGGAAACTAGGAAAGGATGCTATATGTTTTAAGATTCTGATAAAAATATAAAATCAAAAATTAATGAAAATTTGTGGTCACAGTAGTAAAAAATGTCAAGAGACATTTTTTTATTTTGAGAATTTACATTTTTTGTTGTAATTTGAAACAAAATGGCGTTTGATTTTTTTTATATTTTTTTTCCATGCAGTCATGAATAGGGCCACCCCCTGGTTCCGGCTTATCGTTGAGTTTTGGGACAAACGTGTATACATATACGTACATAGATATATATATATACGTATTTAAGAATTTCCTTTGTAAATTTTAAAAGAAAAAAAGTGGAGGTAATATTTTTTTGATTTTACAATAAGCTGTATAAAGAAAAAAGTGCACATTACTAAGCAAAAGAAAACTTCAAGATTCATCGAGGGAGTGGCCACTGCGTCGCTAATTTTGGGATAAGTCGTTTCATGTTGTCCATGTCCCAATAGACATACACATATACATAAGATCAAATAAGCATTGCCCACTTTTTCACATTTACGAATACAGTAAGATTTTTTTGATTTGAATTGATAAAAGATATTTGAAATTTTCTTTTAACATTATGATGTTAGTAAAATGAATTGAATTTAATGTTAGTCAACATAAGGATCATTTTGAATTATATGCGAATTTAATGTTAAACATGGAATTTTAATTGGCTTTAAAAAGGGGAAGATGAAGAAAGGAAGATGAAGGGGTAAGAGCAAAGAGGAAAAAGGAAGGTAATTTAAAGGGGTTGTTTAGCGAGAAAACAACCAGGTAGGGTGGGTGAAGAGCATCTCGCGCATCGTTTAAAGCTAGATGCAAAGCCTGGCATAATTTTTTTGCTAACGAGGAGGTTGCAGAATCCACTCCTGAGCTAGCGAGGGATATTTTGTGTGCCAGCAATAACCTCTACGACAAGTAAACTCGTTACACTGCGTCCCTGGAACTTAGCATTCTTTCCGTTTCTTACCCTAGTATCCCAATCCTAGCTTCTTCCTCTCCGAAATATGACTAGTCAGATTGTTCCCAGGGCTCCCCTCCTCTTGCTTGCGCCGATGAAATCAACGATGAGTTGTGTGGGTATCCACAGTCAAAATAAAACAAAAAGGACGACCTAAAAGCAACGCTTTCTGTTGTTTAAATCATTCGTTGGTGTGATACTCGTGGTTAAAGTTAACTTATTACTTAAAATGGTGTACAAGATAATAAATGCTTTTTGATCAGGTGGAAGAATGAAAAAGTTCTGGGCTTTGGAAACCCGCGAACACGCAAAATAAAGCTGTCCATGGGAGAAGCACGGGGTTTGCCCTTGCTGTTTATTAATTGTCATCGCGAAAATAATGGGGAATTGCAGCCATTTGAATTGGAATGGTCAATCTTTAGAAATTATTGGGATCAATGGAATGAGTACATTTTCAACCATTTCTATGCCATCGCCAGTTAAGATTGTAGCACCAATAATGTTTCGCCCAAGTTGTCTGACACGAACCGTTACATATTCGTTGGCATCTAAATTTCACAAAAGCATTACTGGGAAATTTAATCAATTCAAGCTCATGTGAAGACACCCCCTTCCCTTTTTCCACTACCCATTTCCCACGCGTATGCGTTTCAATATTATAGCGGATCGCATGATAAATTTGTTGCTGTATTGCCCTCTTATCAACAAAAGAAAAAACGCCTAACAATAGGCAACCAATAAATCAATGCAAAGACTTCAAAAACTTTCTGTAAAAAATTGAAGACAACTAGCTAAGGGGCCAGTTATAGCGATCATTGGTTTTCATCAGGAAAAATTGGAACAGGAGGAATGTGAAATTTTTTCCTGATGAGCGTTTATAGCAAACATTGAAAATTTCTGTCAGGAATTTTTTTCCTTCCGTAATACTATCATTGGAACTGTGAGAAGTTGAAACACAGATCATTGGAATTGTACAAAATTGAAACTCAAATCATTGGAACGATTTGTTTCATTTACGGAAAATAGAAAAATGCATTTTTAACGAAAAAAAAGTTTGCGAACTTATATTTTTTTCTAAAAAAAAATTCTTTAAGTACTTTCAGGTCGATTGGTATATAAATTGCATTAGTAATCAAAAGAAAACTTAGTTAAATAACCATTCAAAAATTTTTCCTGATGGATTTCAATGATCGCTATAACTGGCCCCTAAACTGGGGTGGAATCGTATAAGGTGATAGTTGACTATCAAATTTTTGACTATCAAATGTGATTGTCAACAACTTTCCATCTGTGTAAGGTGATCATTCTAAGGGGCCGGTTATAGCTATCATTGAAATGGATCCGGAAAAATCTTTGAATGGATATTTAACTATGTTTTCTTTTGAATAGAAGTGCAAATTATATACCAATCGATCATAAATCACTCCAAGAATTTTTATTGACATAAAAAAGTTCAATTACACACTTATTTTTTCATTAAAATGTGTTTTTCCATTTTCCGTTTGTAAATTCATTTTCCTGAACAGCTGATTGTTTTATGTCAAAAAATGAAACAAATCGTTCCAATGATTTGCGTTTCAATTTTGTACAATTCCAATGATCTGTGTTTCAACTTCTCACAGTTCCAATGATAGGAGTACGGCAGGAAAAAATTTCCGGACAGAAATTTTCAATGATTGCTATAACCGACCTACCAGAAAAATTCCAATGATGTGTTTCAATGAGGAAAACCAATGATAGCTATAACTGGCCTCTAAAATCAAATTTTTTTCTTGGATTCTTGGCATCACTCTGTTTAGTTCATGTTTAAACCCAATTGTTATTGTTGTTTTACATGCTTTCAAATTTTTAGAGACACAAACAAGGAAATAAAAAAAGAGACGGGAATATGAATATTGTATCTTTGTGTCCTTTTTTGATTCTTATCCATTCAGCTGACTGTGTGTCAAGAACAGTGATCACTTTATAACAAGATTGGAAACCTACCTACGTTTTACCCTCCCAATACCGCAAAAGTTATTTTTTGCATGCACACATACTCTTGCAGCTAACTTGCTTTTTATTATGTAGGCAACTGTATCTTTATTACAAAAACACGCATACTCTTACAGCTAACCTGCTCCTTTAGTTTGTATTACACGTATACTGTTTCAGCTAACCTGCTCCCTTAGCTTGTAGGCAAATGTCACTTTGACAGCAAGCTTTCCAATCTTGGTATAAGTAATCACTGGTCAAGAAGTTTGTTTTGTAAACAATCAATTTTTTTTTCTTTAACTGGGAGCGATGAAAATTTTGTTAGAGAGAGTCTTTTGGATAAATATTGGAGAGGAGTGTAATGTGAAGTGAATGTTTTTCCGAGGATAAATAAAGTAAAAGTGTTGGTACAATACCTATACTTGTTTCTTGAAAAATAATTTCTTTTTCTCTTGTGACCGAAATAAAGCCATAAAGATGTGAATTTAATTTCATCTTGGTTTTGATTTTCATTGTTTTGCAATGGCAAATACATTTGCGCCAACCAAAAAATATTAATTTTTCCCAAAAAATAGAAAAAACACCAAGAAATACATATACCAAAAATGTGCAGTTGTATCAAATTGACATCTAAATAGGTGTCAGCTGAAAAAGTCAAAAAAAGATGACTGTCACTTTTGACTATAAGCTTACACAGACGAATTTTCTTGAATTTGACTGTCAACTATCAAAAATCAGCTTACACGATTCCACCCCTGGCTAGGAGAAATTTGTTCAATGAGGCGCTCGATGTTCGAAGGATAGACACAGTGCATTCAAGAGGACACAAGCGTCCACAGCAACCTCTGTCTATTAACTGCTACTCTCCACCTCCCCGCGGTAAACATTGCATCGGGTGCCCAATACCTCAACCGAAATTTGGGTTCCAACCCCAGTGGGAAGTTGTTGGCGGCAGCAAAGAGAGAGAGGGGGAGGAGATATGTGTCCACTAAGACAACAGGCGGCAGCGGAAGAACTCCCAAGTTGGAATCAACGGTGGCGTCTACAGTTCCTACTTAGTGAATACCTTATAGGGCTACTACGACATATTCGCAGTCCAGGCCTATAAGGAGCGTTTTGGCCAGCTCTTCGTCTTCGAGTTAAACTAAAGACCTGGCCCTGCAGGTTGGGGGTCGTGCGTTGGGATGAACGCCCGGCCACATAAAGAAACTATAGTTCCGAACCACCAACAAGCCTCGGATAAGGACGGAATTAATGATGACGACCCACGCAAACGATTTAAGGACAACGAATTTCGGTTGTGCACTTGGAATGTTAGGTCCCTTAACAGACCACTTGCAGCCGAACAACTAGCGGAAGCCCTTGACTGATATAAAGCAGATATAACCGCCATCCAAGAAATGCGGAGGTCCGGGCCTACGTAAAATTAACAACTGTGATATCTACTACGGCGACTGCTACCGAGAACAAAATCAGTGGCTATTTGGATGTGGATGTGTAGTTAGGACTCGACTCAGGAGGAAGGTCTTGAGTTTCAACTCAGTGAATGAGCGCATCATGACAATCCGCATCAAGGCTAAATTCACCAACATCAGCCTCATCTGCGCTCACGCCCCCACTGTGGAAAAGGATGAAGACACCAAAGACAGGTTCCACGAACTCCTCGACAAGACCTCTGAGCTATGACATTAAAATTGTCCTTGGAGATTTTAATGCTAAGCTGGGCAGTGAAGAAATCTTTGGTGGAATAATCGGACGACATAGCCTACACGACACTACCTCCGATAACGGATTTAGGCTAATCGACTTCGCTGTGGGGCGAGGCGTAATGGTAGCAAGTGCGCGATTCCCACATCTCGATGTCCACAAGGGGACATGGAAATCTCCTGATCAATCAACCGTCAACCAGATTAATCTCATTGCGATCGATGCACGACACTTCTCTAGCATGCAAGATTTCCGCACATTCCGAGGTGCCAACATTGACTCGGACCACATCAAACAGTTCGGACGACATCAAACGGTTCGAATCGCAAGAGATTCCTAGATCCTTTTCCGATCGTGTCTCCGAAAATCTCCTCAGAAGTCCTTTGCAGCCAGCACAAAATGTACAGATTACAGAACCAGTGGCAACACTGCCAAGCAGCCATCAGAGATGTCGCCTCTGAAGTGCTAGGGTTTACATGGCCACCACAACGAAACCCATAGTTTGACGATGAGTGCCGGCGAGCTCATGCAGCTAAACAAAGCATAGGTAGGTAGGTAGAAATGGCTGTCCTACTTAGCGCAGGACACAATTAGCGCTGAGTGCGCCGTTTTGATACCATACCTCGTGAGATTCTAAATGGATTTGAAAATGGGTTATGGATTATGTATGTTCCGCACGTACAGTCCTATATATAAAGTTGTATTATTCTCCTACCCTACGGCCTATTATATCATAGTGCCATTAAATGAGGGAGAAATAAAGAGGGGCGGGAGGCGCTAAAGCCACTTTATATTATTGAGGTATGAGATCAAATCTTTGATCTTGAAATCTGCGAGTTCCTCAATGCCGTTGAAGAATTCTTTACCTAAATGGAGTGCTCTTTTCCTAGCCATGGCCGGACAATGGCATAGAAAGTGTGGGACCGTTTCTTTTTCTTCCTGGTTCTCACAGCTACGGCAGAAAGAGTTATGTGGTATACCCAATTTTGCCGCATGCTCCCCTACAGGCCAATGCCCTGTGCAGGTAGCGACAATCCTGGCATGTCATGCCTTGGTTTGGAAATTAAATTGATTGATTTTGGTTTGTTTTAGGCGGGCCAGATTTTCCTAGATATAACGCAACTCGTTAAACTACTCCACCTATGATTTGCTTCTGATGTGTATTTGGTAAGGATATTGCCCTTCACAACTCCAAGAGGAGCATATACTCTCACTGCCAATGAGTTGTGAAGGGCTGATCCTTGCCTAGCCAGCTCATCTGCCTTCTCATTTCCCTCATAGCCCCTATGGCCCGGTATCCAGATTAGAGTGACGCTCATATCAAGTTCCTTGAGAGCCTCTTTGCATTGCTGGACCAGTTTAGAGGATGATAAAGCAGAATCTATGGCTTTAATAGCTGCCTGACTGTCTGTTAGTATAGCTACATTTTGGTTCTGTCGGATGTTTTTAAGGGCTTTACAAGCTTCCCTTATCGCTAACAATTCTGCCTGGAATACGCTGGCAAAATCGGGAATCTATAGGATTTTGAAATCTCAAGAGATTCACAGAAGACACCTGCACCAACACCGCACTCCATCTTTGAACCATCCGTGAAGATAGTTGTGTCGAAGTCTTTCGTCACATCACCTTCCTCCCAGTTGACGGGAGCAAGACTCTAAACTTCTTTGAGGTGTCTATGGTAGGGATGCAGTAATCGGTGGTTGTGGATAGGATGTCTGATGGTATAAGGCTTGTTTGGTTGCAGTGCCCATAGGATCTAGATTTCCAGCAGCCTATTTCTTTGAGTCTCAAGATACTGCAGGACACCTGATATTTAATAAAGAGGTCAATCGGAAGAAGGTCCAGGATGACGTTAAGTGCATCTGTTGGGCAGGACCTGATTGCCCCTGATATCCCTACGCAAGCATTTCTCTGCACCTTTGTAAGGTTGTTTACTATGTAAGCTTTGCTGAGAGCGGGCCACCACACAATGGAACCATAAACAAGTATCGGTCTTACAACCGCTGTGTATGTCCATTTTATCATTTTTGACTGGAGGCCCCACTTTCTGCCGAATGTTTTGTTGCAGGTTTAGAAGGCGACACACGCCTTCCTCACCCGTTCAATGTTAAGCTTCCAGTTCAATTTGGTGTCTAGTATTACGCCCAGATATTTAGCACTGGAAGACAATGATAGTGTTTGTCCGTTTAACCGAGGTAGAGTGAAGGGTGGTACCTTGGTTTTGGTGGTGAAAAGCATCAACTCGGTTTTGTTACTGTTAACACCTAGTCCGCAGCTCGCAGCCCAGGTGCTTACTTTCTTCAAAGCCATATTAGTGATTTCACTGATCACGCTTGGAAATTTTCCTGAAACTAGAATGACCAAATCATCGGCGTACGCAACCGCTTTCACTCCACTACTCTCGAATTTCACAAGAATGCTGTTCATGACCAAGAGCCATAAAAGAGGAGACAGTACACCTCCTTGGGGAGTTCCTCTGCTGGCATATTTGGTGCACGTTGAATATCCTAACTTTGATTGAATCCTCCTATTACTTAGCATGGATATTATCCACCTTCTAATGTAGTTCTCTACACCGAAGTCAGCAAGTGATTCTGCGATGGATTCAGTTAGGACATTGTTGAAAGCTCCTTCTACGTCTAAGAAGGTAGCTAGGGTATATTCCTTGAAATGAATCGTGTTTTCTATCGTTCTCACTACCTCATGAAGAGCAGTCTCTGTAGATCTACCCCTCATGTAGGCATGTTGCGAGTTAGATAGGGGACAACTACTCAGAATACTCCTTATGCGAGATTCTACGATTCTCTCCAGGGTTTTAAGAAGAAAGGAAGTAAGGCTTATAGGTCGGTAATCTTTGGCAGATTCATGCCCTATTTTACCAATTTTTGGCAAGAAAACCACTCTTGCCTGTCTCCAAGACAAAGGGACATGGTTTAGCAAGAGGCAACCTTTAAAAATACTCTCAAGCCGTGGAACCACTAATTAAAGCTGATTTTGCAGCATTATAGGCAGTATTCCATCGGGGCCTGGAGATTTGTATGGCGAGTTTTAATAGCCCAGACTATATTTTCTCTAGTTATAAGGGCGTTGACATGCTCTATGGAGGTTGGCATGTTGAGAGTCAGATTAGATTCGGGTGGTTCTTCTGCACAACCTGGGAAGTGTACATTCATTAGTAGCTCTAATGTCTCCATTGGAGATGCTGTCCAGCTTCCATCTGGTTTTTTAAGAAATGAGGGGTTCGAATGTTCTTTCGATAAAACCCTACTAAGCCTAGCCGAATCTTTGATATCTTCGATGGACTGACAGTACTCTTGCCATCCTTGTTTTTTGGCTTGAGCTATAGAACGCTTGTATATTCTCAAGCAGTCCTTATAAGGCTGATAAAATTTATGCTTATAGCAGATGTTAAAAATGGTTCTTTTAATTTTCCTCAGATTAGATAAGTCATCATTCCACCAAGGTGGAAAGGTTTTCTTACTATATCCTATCGGGCAATAGACCTTGAAGGCAGTGTTTATAGAGTCCTCGAAGTTTGAAATCTCTAACTCAAGATCTGTAACCGACTCGTAACTCGAGTTCGTTATATTACGTAGCTTTGAGCTAAAGGTTTGACTAAATTTCTTCTGGGATTTCTATAATGGGAAGGAGTTTCCATTTCAAATTTAAGATCAAATAAAATATATCTATGATCAGAAAAGGAATTAAGAAGAGATACTCTCCAATTTTCGATGGAGAGTTTACCGTGATTATTGACAAAAGTAACATCTAAAACATCTTCCCACCCTTCTGTGTTATCCGTACTCGGAAAGACAAAAGTAGGAGTGTTACCCTGTTACAGATAGTCATGTTACGGTGACCATATTTTCCGAGACAAAATAATGAACAGTACCCGAAAAATGAAAAATGTTGACCAGTTTTCAAGATTTTTTTTATTTCAATAAGTAATAGTAAATAAGCAATTGCCCGTAGCTTAGTGGTTAGGTGCGTTGGCTGCTAAGCAGAACGTCGTGGGTTCGAGTCCTACTTGTGCCCATAAAGATTTTATTTCATCTTCAACGGGTACTGCCTCTTGCGAAGACCTGACAAAATTTCCAAGAGTAGGTATCAATCTGTCATGAAAAAGTGCTTCTCAACTTTGCCGTTCGGAATCGGCGATAAATTTTAGATCCCCTCAATTCTTCACACGCACTCAGAGAATTGTTGATGAAAGTAAGCCACTTAGGACTTGGCTCTCCAAGAGCTGTCGCGCTGTCGAATATAATATAAGTTAATTTATAAATATAGCATAATTATATCTATGAAATAAACCAAAAAGGAACTTTTATCAATAATAAACAAAACAAACATAGTTAAGGTCCAACGACTTAGATGTTTGGGTCATGTAGAGCAAATAGAAAATAATGCTCTGGCTCATACCATCTTCGTGACTCAGGTGGAGCACACAGGTGGTAGAGGATCTGAACCAACTTGACGTGCGAAACTGGAGACAGGAGTGCACTCTCATAATTACTTTTGGAAAATGCCATAACTAATACAAATGCAAAAAAGATGAGTTTCATTCACATTTACTGAAAGTTATTTTTACCATTGTAAAACTCAATGGTAAAATTAATTTCCAGTGGTGAAAGTCATCCTGTGCGCAAGTGTAAGAGTAGGAGTAGGTATTAGTTTAAATTCCCCTGTATGTTAGTATGTATTTATAATATAATATGATCTTCTGATTTTTGTAATTGAGAGAGTAGGAAGTGTTCCGAAAAACAAAGACTACGAACTATGATGTAAGGGTACGTTTTCATTAAAAATTTAATGGTTTTCATGCTTAGGCTTTCTTTAGATAAAAAGTTTGTAAAATAATGAACAAATAATGAGCAATTTCTAAAATAATGAACATTTTTATGTTTTCCGACACACAATAATTCATAATGAACATTTTCTTCAAATAATGAAAAGTTCATTATAATAATGAACGGATGGTCACCGTAGTCATGTTGCTTTCAATAATGTAATTAAATAGAGACTCACCTCGGTCATTAATTTCAGAGCTGCTCCAGATTGAGTGCCTGGCATTGGCATCGCTTCCTACGAGCAGGCTTGTTTTCCTAGCTTTTGCCTCTGCCGCTAGCAATCGCACTTCCTCAGGCGGTGACTCCCTATCATGCGCCATGTATGAAGAGGCTAGAATCAAGCCCTCCGCTTGCCTACCTTCTAACCTAACCACTGTTAAATCAGAGGTGCTAAAATTTGGACACAGAAAAGCTTTTAAGTGTTTTTTTTAGCTAAAATACAAGTTCTAGGCTTACCTTGATTCTGGTTATCGGGCTTGTAAAAAAGGTCGTATTGGTTAACCTTGAGGCCTCTTACCGCGAGGCCGTTAACCCATGGCTCTTGGATCAGTGCAACATCTATGTTTTCCTCTCTGAGGAAAACCTTCAGGTTATCCGTGGCACATTTTGAGTGCTTCAGGTTAACCTGGATGGCGCACAGCGCCTCGATGGGGGCTCCAACCCGCATGGTGACGTCGTCTACCTCGACGATATCATCACTCAGGGTGGGGTCAACTTCCTGACTCTGCAGAATCTTGATAGATACACTTTTGATGCCGAATCTCAGCTTATATTGTGCCTCTTCCAGGGCTTTGCGGCTTGCCTCGCAGATCCTAAGAAGGTAGACCGCGCTATTCTTGCGCGGTTTTTTTTTTTCAAAATTCATTTTATTCATTATTCACTTATAACTACTTATATACTAGACAAAGGAATTCAAAACTAGCTTATGATCTAAAATCTTATATTTAACTTACTGGCCCCAACCGGGCGCTCTAAGGAATTCATGGTTTACTTAAAACTAATGCCTTTCGGCCTATGAACTATTTTGTTTATTTTTATTATTCATTTCTTGTTAGAAAAACTTGAAAAACTAACCTCATATCAATTTTATTTTGTTTCTTACGTGCTATACTTGCGCGGTTCCTCCGTTTTGATGACCGCCCAGTCATTCATCGGAATCTGCGGATTCAGTCGTTGAAGGCTCCTAATTAGCTCCACTCCTGTTGGCTTAACACTCATGAGCGGCAACAAGATGCGAGCCAATGGTTTCCTAGGAACATCCCTGGCTGGAATAAGCTTGAGCTTCAAGCCCTTCCAGTCGTTGCTAATCTTAGCAACTCCTTTGCCAAGGAAATCCATCGAAAAATCGTCAGCGCACCTTATCACCTTGTAACCCCTGAGCATTTCGCCGGAGTCAAAGCTCGGATAGGGACCTTCTTTTGCTGAGATGGTGTATTGGAATACTAGTTCCGAAAGTTTGGCCTCGATTGAGTTCCACGCTGACATCATAGCTCTGTTGTCTGTGGAGAGCTCATCTACAATCGCCACCTGGAGGTTGTCTCTGACGACCTCGCTCAAGGCGCGCGGTTGCGCTGTCACCCTCGGAGTCTCTTTTCTGGCACTGCCACCAAGTTTGGTTCTCTTTTGAGGTGGCTTCTCCTCCTCTAGAGACCTGTTCCTCTTGGTGGACTTTTCTTTTTTGCTGGGTGGCGCACTCTTCTCCCGACTGTTGAATTCTTCAACAACTTTTTGATATTTAATTTTGTCGGCAGCATCACGCTCATGTACCTTTCCGGCTTTTTCGTTCTCGGCAATCTTGCCAAGAATAAAAGTAGCCTTCCTGTACTTGATCCTGAGCTGATCCGCAGGAGAGTGCTTGTTTGGCTTGGTAGCGTTGCTCTGGCGAGCCTTGCTACTTGAAGTTACGGGCGTTTTTTGAGAGGGATGCTGAAGCACAGGGGTACTAGTACCTTCCGTGTTACCTCTTAGTGTAGCCTGCTCTGAGGTGCTAGCGTCTCTAGCTTCCCCTGAGCTACCTACAATGGTATCCTGACTGGAAGCCAGGAGTTCATCCTCGGACTCGATGGATGGAATTTTAACACATAAATTGGACGAAGACATAATGAGGGGGTTCGATTTGATTCCCACGAGTAAGGCGGAAAAGAAGGTCACCCTCGGCAAAGCCGCATACCGAGGGAAGGTATAAACACAAAAAACCGTTACCCACCACAGGCCTCCGGCTGAGCTCGTTCATGGTTGATTTATCCCTCAACCTCTAATTCTTGGGCACGGATTTACTAGCTCACACCACCACTGAAACTAGGAACCTTGGATCTATGGTGAGAGAGGATTTCTGTGAGTTGTGCTATAAAAGAAGTCAGAACCACACAGCGATCCAATCTAACCTTAGCTATCACCGTCTGACACCTACAGACCAAAACTGTGGTGACATTGTCCGCCCGGCACCCACTAGGAGGGTTCGATCAAGGATTTTTCCCGAGCAAACAAAGCATACAAAGCAGCGCTGCAAGAAGGACACGAACAGAACGAGCAAAATTCCACCAGAAATACAGAATATTTCAATTTTGGTGAAGCAGGCCAACAGTTCCAGCCACCCGACATTGACGAAGTGAAGATTTTTTTTTTAAATCCCACGCTTCTTCCCCCCCCCCCCCCAGATACCGCACGCGATATCTAAACTTAAGTCGAACAAAGCCGCTGGAGCAGACGGGCTAACCGCCGAACTGTACAAAGCAGCTAGAGATGATTTCGTTAGGAGCATGCACCAGCTCATCCGCAAAATTTGGTCGGAGGAAAGCATGCCCGATGAATGGAACCTCAGCATCGTATGCCCGATCCTCAAGAAAGGAGATCGCCTGAACTGCACCAACTACAGAGGTATAAGTCTCTTTAACATCGCCTACAAGATCTTTTCTGCCGTGCTGTGTGAACGTTTGAAGCCCTTCGTCAACAACCTCATAGGTCCTTATCAGTGTGGCTTCAGATCCCGGAAAGTCCACCATCGATCAAATATTCACTCTACGGAAGATTTTGGAGAAGACTCAGGAATTTCAAATCGATACCTACCACCTTTTCATCGATTTCAAGGCCGCGTATGTCAGCGTCTATAGAGACCAACTATGTAGAGCAATGTCTAGTTTTGGCATCCCAGAAAAACTCGTCCGTCTGTGTAAGATGACAATGGAAAACTCACGATGTTCCATCATGGTCGGAAAAAACCTAGCGGACGCATTTGTCAAGAAGTCAAGAAAGTTTTTAGACAAAGCGATGCGTTGTCATGCGATTTCTTCAACATCATTCTTGAAAAGATTGTGCAAAACTCCAACGACATCAACACCAGAGGCACAATCTTTCAAAAGTCCGTCCAGCTACTAGGATACGCAGACGACATTGACATAATTGGAAGAACACAGCGTGATGTCATTGGAGCGTTTGTGAGTCTTGAGACGGAGGCCAGGAAGATGGGTCTAGCGGTCAACGAGGGCAAGACCAAGTTAATGCTGTCAACAAGAAAGGACTGTCAACATCGACGTCTCGGAGCAAACGTCAACATAGACAGATTTAACTTCGGGGTAGTTAAGTACTTTTGTCTACCTGGGATCCGCTATCAACTCAGACAACAACACCAGCGCTGAAATCAAACGAAGAATCACTCTTGCCAATCGCTGCTTCTTTGGACTTAGAAGGCAATTAGTAGTAAAGTCCTCTCCCGAGCAACTTAAGTGACACTCTACAAAACCCTCATCATCCCCGTCCTCATGTATGGTGTAGAGACATGGACCATGACAATATCCGATGAAAACGCTTTGGGCTGCTTTGAGAGAAAATTCTACGAGTGATTTTTGGTCCTGTCTGCATAAATGGAGAATGGAGACGAAGATTCAATCAAGAACTGTACGAGCTGTTCAGCGACACTGATCTAGCCAGAAAAGTTAAGGACCAACGACTAAGATGGTTGGGTCATGTAGAGCGAATGGAAAATAATGCTCCGGCTCGTAGAGTCTTCGAATCCAACCCGGAAGGACGTCGCAGAAGAGGGAGACCGAGACTCAGGTAGAGCACACAGGTGGTAGAAGACCTGAACTCACTTGGCGTGCGAAACTGGAGACAGCTAGCTAGGGACCCAGCTGGCTGGAGACGTTTGTTGGATGTGGCCCTGGTCCGATCTGGACTGTAGGGCGACCATAAGTAAGTAAGTAAGTAAGTAAGTAAGTACCCTTAGCTTTTCTCATTCCCAGACTCACATCCCTCCTCTTCGGATGTGGACCTACAACGTCTAAATATGATAAGCTCATTAAACTCTGACTTAAACAGCATTGTACAATGGGGAATAAAAAACCGAGTAGAGTTTAATGTTCCGAAAACTCAATGCTGTCTTGTATCGTTGAAGCTAGATATACCCCCCTTGCCACTGTCCATGAGTGGCACTTGCATCAGTAAAACCGAACATCTCGAGATTCTCGGTATGCACACAGAGAAATTTCTGTAGTAAAATTCACTAAAACGTGTGGTGATTTTTACTAAACTGAAAAATAGTAAAATTCACTACAAAAACCACGAAAGTGTAGTACTTGTAGTAAATTTCACTACAGATAAAAAAAAAATGTAATGAAAATCATTGCACCTGTAGTGATATTAACTACATCGAATGTAATAAAATTCACTACACAAAACAATAAAACTTACTACATTAAAACATAAAATTCACTATCAGTGCAGTGAAATTGACTATAGGTGTAATGAAATTTACAACGATCATTGGTTAAATTCACTGCCAATGGTAATAATCATTCACCATATTTCGTTTCAGAATACGCTTGTGAAAATCACTACAAATGCAGTTAAATTCATTACACATACAATAAAATTCACTATCAGTATAGTGATATCTACTACGTCGTGCAGTGAATTTTACTGCCAATGTAGTGAATTTTTGTCCGCTTTTTTTAAAGAAAATTCTTGGGAAATCACTACAAATGCAGTTAAACTCACCATACATACAATAAAATTCACTATCAGTATGGTGAAATATTACTACGCCGTGTAATGAATTTTACTGCAAATGTAGTGAATTTTTGTTCCGCCTTTTTTAAAGAAAATTCTTGTTAAATCACTACAAATGCAGTTAAATTCACCATACATACAATAAAATTCACTATCAGTATGGTGAATTTTACTGCAAATGCACATTGTCTATATACTATATTACTTCGAAAAGCGTTCATGATGTTACTTCCCATGTTCGTTGGAATCCAAACCATATCGTTTATGGGTCGGATTCCAACGACTATTATTACCGCGGGATGAAGAGCCATTTGGTTTATACTCACGTTATTAAAAAAATCAATAAAAAGATTACAAAATTAACAAAAAACTGAAATTAAAATATATATGTACAACATTTCAAAAAAAATATTAATTCAGATAAAATAAAAAAAAAATATGGGATCGTAGTCTATCACGTCCTGGATTTTACAAAAAATAGATAGTTTATTCGTTTAGATATAGTAAGTGAACACCCTAGTGAAAAGTATGTACTTCTCCATTTGTTTGAACGACAAACAAACTTAATGAAATTTGTTTCAAAATTAATGAGGTGTAAAATGCTCAATTCTTAACCCCTCTCCTATCACTTTCAGTTAAATGGTGTGGGTAGAAAGGAGGAGAGTGGGGATACCTACATAATACTATATAAATATTTTTTTTTTATCTCATCTAACCCTGCATCAATTAATATATTTACAGATCAGAAAGACATTCTTAGTTTCAAATTGCTGCATTTTAAACTTCCTCCCAGTCAACAAATTCCGCTGCAAAACGGAAAAAAATGGCACGTTTCCATACAGGACTCCATCAGTAGCAGCATTTTAGAAGCCAAAAACCAAGCAGACGTCTTGGTGAAATACCGCCAGACAGAAGACTCCCACAAGGGCCTTCACCTCAACTTACAGCCTATGGTTGTTGCAGGTGAAAATATATATTATATAGTATCAGATAATATCCTGCATAAGGCAGATAGCTTTTTAACTGCCTTAGATTCAGTTTTTAAATTATTTTATGTATTTAATCTTAAGTATCCTTTACAAAGCCAAAACGTTTGGTTATTTATTGAGAATTTTTTTTTTTTGATCTAGAGTCAAATTTTCCAAGTTCAACAACAAGGGCGTTAATAAATGAGCTTAAAGCTAAATAAAATAAACTCAAATAAATACTTTATATTAAGTTCCCATATTTTATAATTTTTTCAAACATTTGAGAATTTGATCATCTGACTTAACTTTAAAACATTTTTACTGCCTTTTATAACACTTCTTCTCAACTTAGTGGGATTAAGCCGATAATTATTCCATTAAGTTTGGGAAATCATTTCTTTTGAAAACCGTTATTATATCTTTTGCAATACAGTTAAAATTGTGTCAGTTATGTTCAGGTGCATAGTTTGTGAACTATTTTTCTTAAATTTAGACGATTATTTTTCTCATATAAAATTCAAGCATAAATATGAAAAAGAAATATATTGCAGACAAGGCGACTGTCCACTCTCCTCTTTGCCTTCTCAAAACTCAGACAATATTTCACTTCTTGATAGCTTTCATCAAAAATCTACTGTGAATTTTGAAGAATCGGTTGATACAGAGGATGTTGACCTTTCCGATTGTGCATCAAGATTTGTTTTAAAGTTGATGAATCACAATTCCGTTCCAAGGAATTAAGTATTAAATATTGTATCGGAAATTCAAAAACTCTTATTTGAGCCTATCAAATTTGTGATTAAATCAAACGATTCAGCAATAGCAATTAGAAAAATAAGTCAATTCTGTGAAACAGCTTTTTCTCAAATGAATACCGAACATAAACTTGTAAAGCATTTAACCAAACAAAATTTACTCGAACTACCAACTAATATTACAGTTTCATCTGAAATTCAAAATACAATAGAAAAAGGCAAACCAGTTTTAAAATACCAGGAAATAAAAGGAACTATTCTATCAATTCCTTTTATGATAAAAAAAATTTTTGAAACTAAAAATTTGTTGAAAAAAACTTTGACAGAAATGGAAGATCTTATGAAGCATTCTGATGATATACAAAATTTTGTGTGTGGTTCTGTTTGGCGTGAAATTCATTTAAGATTTTCAAACGAAAATAAAATTGTTGTCCCTTATTTCCTCTATAACGATGATTTCGATCCAGATAATGTTTTAGGCTCTCATTCCGGCGTAAACTCAATTTTTGCATTCTATATAAATTTCCCAACTTTACCAGAGCACAAACGTTCTTCTTTGGCCAACATATTGCCTGCTATGCATATTAAAGCTGAGTATTTTAAGAAATATGAACGTCTGGATGTTCTTCATATCATAAACTTCTGAAAATTTTATCAGACTTAGAACAAAAAGGCTTAGTAATTAAGACGGAAGGTATTGAAAAAAGGGTTTATTTTGCTCTAGGCTTGGTTACTGGTGACAATCTAGGAGTTAATAAAATTTTGGGCTTCAGATCTTCCTTTTCGGCTCTGCATTTTTGTCGAATTTGTAAGGCTTCAAAAACCGAAACTCAAAGCCTATGCTATGAGTAAGCAAGTAGTTTAAGAACTGTTTCAAATTATGATTGTGATCTTTTACTTAATGACCCAAAACAAACAGGAATCTCAGAAGTATGCATTTTCAATAGCATTCCATCTTTTCATGCTGTAGTTAATGTTTCTGTTGATATTATGCATGATCTTTTCGAGGGTGTTTTGAAAAACGATATGTGCGCTATTATTTTATACTTCATTAAAAAAAAGAAGTATTTTTCCCTCGAAGATTTGAATGATCGAAAACAGCTTTTTGATTATTGAAGCTTTACAAAACAAAAATTTAAATATGCAAGCGAGCGAAACCCATTGCTTTGTGCATTTTTTTTTCATTGATGGTCTGGGATTTTGTACCAAATGATGATGAATGTTGGATTTTTTTTTAAATCTTCAAAAACTGGTAGATTTATGTTTGTTAAGTTCATTTAATAAAAATGATTTAGAAGAATTAAAAGCTCGTATAGCTAAAATTAAAGTTTTTAAAAGTAAAAATTTATGTATATCTGACAAAACATATTTCAAAGACCTTCAAGCACTAGGGCTTGATGGCATCCAAACATTTTCAGAAAACATATATTTTATGGGAACTTCATACACTTCTGGTTTTTATTTATTTCATAAGCGAAGTAATTTTATTTATAAGATTTCCGAAATAGTGGTTACCAAAAAAAAATAGTATATATTGTTTCCACTAAATATCTATTTAAATATGATATAAATATCAATGCTTTTATTATAACAGATAACACAAATGTTTTAAGCATTAAATCAATAACAGACTTTGAGTATTATCCTGCTTTGCCACACAATCTCTCTGATGGTAGATTGGCACATAAATTTAAAAATATTTGAAGAGTAATTCCTAGGAAATAAAAAAGAAGATTATAAATGTACATGCTTTTCGTTTATTATTTCAGAGATGGATTTTATTTTAGAATTTTATTTGAATTTCTGTAAGTATATTATTTTGTTTTAAACCGAGACATTCATATAAAATCTAGATTATTAATTAAAAATGAATTCTAATGATAAAAATTTAAAATCTATTGCAGATGAAGCAAAAAGTATTCTAAAAACTTTGGAGTCTGCTGATACTATAGCAAAATCTGCTTCAAAAATGCAATACAAATTATTGCATCAAAAACTGAAATCTGCAATATATTGACGAACACCCTAATATATGTATATGTAGAAGATTTCACTTTTAGTTGCAGTACACGGTTAAAAATTTTGGGATATTTTTTAATACAGCTCTTGTATTACAACTGTATACAATACACAAAATATTACTTTTTAATATTCTCAAATTATTAAATTTAATTTTAATATATTTTGTATTAAATTTTAATATTTTGATATTAATTTTTTCATTTTTAATTTATTTTGTATTAAATTTTAATATTTTTCTCTTAAAGTTACTATTTGTAATACAAAAAGATTTGAATTTAATACATTTGGAATTAAAACCAAAATTTAATACCCGTTGGCGCTACATTTTAATAAGGGTATCTATTGAAAAACAATACAATTTTATTAAAAACAAACCCTCGTGTATTACATTTTGATACCCTTGCATTAAAATGTAATACCCGTTTGTATTAAATTTTAATATCCTTGCATTTATATGTAATACCCGTTTGTATTACATTTCAACTGTATTAAGATGTATTACATTCTAATAACCATGTATTAAAAAGTAATACATTTTTATTAAAAAAAACCCTTTTGTATTACAGGTTAGTACGCTTGCATTGAAATAAAATAACGGTTTGTATTACATTTTAATATCCTTGCATTAAAATGTAATACCCGTTTGTATTACATTTCATTCGTATTACGATGTAATACTCGTTTGTATTATATTCTTATACCTATGTATTAAAAAGTAATCCAATTTTATTAAAAACAAACCATCTTGTATTACATTTTAATACCCTCGTATTGCAATTTAATAAAATTTTATTAAAAAAATCACTTGCTATACATTTTGGTGTTTGACATCTGCCTGTAGCGTAGCGTCATTCCAAAAAAGTCACTATGTAGAACGCTAGTGAAAAGTTCGGGTCATACAGACTTGGTAAGTAATATTTAAATAAAAAAACCATTCATTTTAATGAAAACATTTTTTTTTTTTTTTATTCGATCCTAGGGAAGGGATATTTGTTTTTAAACATCTGCGGAATTAAGGCCCCCTGGTAATCACAATTATAAGGGACTCATACATTCCAGGTTTGTCATCATAAATGCATTAAAAGAATAGTTTGTTAATAGTGTTTTCTCGAAATCTATTCGTATTGAGATATTGTTTGCATTATGTAAATTAATTTAAAATTAATAAAGGACACATATAATAAATATTTGAAAAAATAAAAATTGTGAGTTTTATTATGTACATCGTTTGTTTCACAGCTTCTTAGAGTATGGCCAACCATTTCCTTATCTATTGGTGGGTCGATGAAAATGGTTTGTACAGCTTTTAATTTGATGTTTTCGTAAGTATCTTACATTTTGTATTCCAAAACAAAAAGTAATACAGAAAAGTATTTCTTTTCGATATTTTTCGAATTCATCTGAATTTCCATATTTTTCAGCTGATAATACAAATCCATAAAATTGTATTAAATTTTACAACAGATTTTTATTAATATTTAATAATAAATTGTATTAATTTTTAATATAAAATGTTATTAATTTTTAATACAAAATTGTATTAATTTTTAATACAAAATTGTATTAATTTTTAATACAAAATTGTATTAATATTAAATACTGCTTTGATTAACTTTTAATACTCTAATATTAACAACCTTTATTTAAATTTTAATAAAAGGCGTATTACTTTTTAATACAAAAAGTATTAATTTTTAATATCTCATCAGTATTAACTTTTAATATTTGCTTTATTACTTCTCTGCTTTTAATATTTGCAGTTGATTAGATTTTAATATTTTTCTGGTGTTGTCATATATGTAACCCTCAAAATATTAAAATCTAACCCAAAATTTTTAACCGTGTAATTGTATTTAATTTGAAGTGGATTTTACTACAACTGAATTACAACAGTAGTAGTGGATTTCACTACCGCTGTAGTGGATTTCACTACCTCTGTAGTGGATTACACTACCGCAGTAGTGGATTTCACTACCGCTGTAGTGTATTTCACTACCGTTGTAGTGGATTTCACTACAGCTGTAGTGAATTTCACTACAGCTGTAAATAATTTCACTACCGCTGTAGTGGATTTTACTACCGCTGTAGTGGATTTCACTACCGTTGTAGTGGATTTCGCTACAGCTGTAAATAATTTCACTACCGCTGTAGTGGATTTAACTACCTCTCTAGTGCATTTCACTACCGCTGTAGTGGATTTCACAACCTTTGTAGTGGATTTCACTACCGTTCTAGTGGATTTCACTACAGCTGTAAATAATTTCACTACCGTTGTAGTGGATTTCACTACCAATGTAGTGGATTTCATTACCGCTGTAGTGGATTTCACTACAACTGTGTTGCTTTTCACTGTGGCGTGAAATTTATTTCACTACCGCTGCACACAGGTAAATTTTCCCAAAAAGCTGGCCAAAATTATTTTTTGGTTTTTTTTTGTTTTATTGTTGCATGGAAATTCATAAAAAGTTAATTTTCAAAAGAAACAACAATTTTCAACCGAATATACAACCAAATTCGCCAAAGACCATGCAAAAAGGATGAAAAAGGGTGCTTTTAAATTTGGTATTTTCTTTGTATTGCATTGCATGCTTATTGCTTTTTAGAAAATCGTAAATAAATTAATTAGGACATATATAATAAATAAGTAAAGAAATAAATACTCAAATAAATGAATAAATATATAAATAAATACATAAATATATTAATAAATAAATAAGTAATTATCTACATTAGGGTGGTTCTTATTTGTTTTTTTTTCGAAAATTAATGAAGGTCTGCTCAATCATCTCCAAATAAATAAAAAAAAAATCCTAATTTTTTCAGATTTTTATCTATACCCCTAATGGCCATGTATCGAAGTGAAATTCTAATACTAGGGACTTTGCGGCTGATTTTTTGATTATTCCCGTATATCTCCATTTCGGCTTTACAAATTTTGTTAAATATTTGCACAGTTATACTTAACATTATCCTTAGTGAAATTGCATTCCAAAATATTATTTAAAATATATTCTTCAATAACAAATAAATCGGAAAAGAGATCCATTTTTGTAGTATATTTTGGGTTTATAACACTCTGTTCCAGATTTCTCAAAAACGACTCAGCCAATTTTTTGGAAATTTTATCAACACGTTTTTATGCAATTTATTATTAATCTTGCATACCAAAAAATTTCATAAGTGTTTTATTTTCCTTGTAAAAAAATCAGTATGTATGCAACACTTTACGGTTTATGTCTTTGTTTCGGGACTCTTGTGCTTCTTTGCGGAGTCCAATTGGAAGAATAGCTTCAGAAATATTTTTTTGTTATTTTTTATGTTTTTTTTTGGCAATAAACCACCTTCTTTTATGGTCATAGACAAAATCGGACATAAAAGTTGTTTGTTTGCTCTGAAATGTCGACATTAGTTTCATTTTCCTACGTTTCTGTCAAAAAATTCATTTTTTCGGTATGTCACGAGATGTGCATCTTCTCAAACATTCAGAAAGCTGATCTTTAGAAAGAAAAGTGAAACTTGATCGCGATCTTGCGTAAAAGTAAAAAAGTTTATATTAAAAAAACAAAAAAAAGCCCCTTCCGTGTCAACTTTAAGTGCGAATATTTTAAAAGAACGCAAAATGACGCAAAATATTTGAACTGTTTCTGATTAAGGAAATGCAAAAGCAAATTTTAAGACTGTTTTCATTACAGAAATCCGCAGAAAAACTTAACTTTTGCATTATTAAAGTTAAAAAATGGTAAAAATATTGTACCAATAAAATACTCTGCCTTAAAAAGCCTCAAAATTAATTATCAACTTAAAATATGACAAAAAAAATATTATCTCAATAAAACATACCACTAGCAACAGAATCCATGTTTAATAAATTTTAAAAGCACCCAAAAAAAGTAAGAAAAAAATAAACCAAAATGACTTCTTCTCGCCAGATAAAAACAGCTACTGCATTTGTTCCCTTAAAGTTTGCACTTTGAAAGCATCTGCTGATTAAACCGTTATAATCTGCATCGAATGATATATGAGGCTTAATGCTTACACTATTTGTAAACAGCTTTGCATTAAAAAATTACAACAAATCGCAAATATTTTTTTTTATAGTTATGGCCAGCTTTTTGGGAAAATTTACCTGTGTGCGCTGTAGAGGATTTAACTACAATTGCAGTAAA
Organism: Sphaerophoria taeniata; assembly: GCA_943590905.1. NCBI lineage: Eukaryota > Metazoa > Arthropoda > Insecta > Diptera > Syrphidae > Sphaerophoria > Sphaerophoria taeniata. The sequence goes on along the minus strand of OX016540.1, from coordinate 128,270,977 downwards.
TTTCACTGCATTGTGTGATACGTTTTACTACTGATGCAGTGAATTACACTATAACGGCAGTCGATTTTACAACCATATTTAAAAAAATCTGTAGTGAATTTCATTGCCAATGGATTTCACTAATTTCGTGTAATGAAATTTACTACATCTGTAGTATCAATTGAAATACTACAGGTGTAGTGAATTTCATTACAGCTGTAGTGGGTTGAAAAATCACTACATTTTTAGTGAATTTCACTACCGTTTTTAGTTAATTTCACTACAAATTTCTCTGTGTGTGTGCATCACCGACCACCTCTTATGGAACGATCACATACGCGATGTCGCCAAAAATGCCGCAAGATGTTTAGGTTTTTTAAGACGATGATGCAAGAAATTTTGTTCCCCTTCTGATCTGGCTACCATCTATTAAACATATATACGTCCAAAGCTTGAGTACAACTCCCACGTTTGGGCTGGTGCTCCAGCGACGTACTTACTTACGTACTTAGTCTTTTGGACAGTATTCAAAACAGAGCGTTCAAGATGATTGGTGAACATACCATCTTTGAGACATTTACGTCACTTGAACATCGACGTAATGTCTCATGCTTCACCCTCTTTTACCGTTATTTCAACGGTTTATGATCTAGAGCTCTAGTGAAATAGCCAGCTGCATTCCTCCCCTTAAGATATTCAACCGTAATACCTGCGCCTCTAGGAATGGACATCAGTTCACCCTCGAGCCCAACTTCGGACATACAGTCATGTTCAGGGAATCATTCTTTAGCCGTACTACGCGAATATGGAACTATCTTCCACACTCTCTGTTCCCCAGCCGTTGCAATGTTCAACAATTCAAGACCAATGTTAACCGACACCTCATCCTAAACCCTCTCCATCTATCCTCTTGAAGAGCCAAGGCCTAAGTGGCTTACTCTCATCAACAATTCTCTGAGAGCGTGTGAAGTATTGAAGGGACCTAGAATTTAACGCCGATTCCAAACGGCAGAGTTGAGAAGCACTTTTTCATGACAGATCGATACTCTTGGAAGATTTGTCAGTTCTTCGCAAGAGGCAGTGCCCGTGAAAGATGAAATAAAAACTTTATGGGCGCGAGTAGGACTCGAACCCACGATGTTCTGCTTAGCAGCCAACGCACCTTACCACTCAGCTACGGGCAACGCACGCACTGTATATAATTTTGCGCCATTGATTTTAAGTTGATGGCCTATCTATTATTAGCACCAAGGCGAAACTATAGATAATCTAATCAGTTAAATGTGCACATTTCCCAACTCCCAATACTGAGGGATCCAGCCGATAAATTCAACGATCCCTTCGACGGCACTTTCAGAGCCTCTCTGGAAACTAAACCCCTTTTTATAACTTTTCTTGTAGCTAAAAGTTCAAGGCAACCAACACGACTCGAAAAATGTGCAAAGAGCCATCCAAGACTTGCAAAACAATAAGATAGCAATTTAAACAATTGTAGAATGAAAAATATAAATAGCCCATCAAATGCATTGCAATGTGAAGCCAAGGACAGATAACAAGATTATGAATGTTAGGGATTAAGTTTTAAAATATTTGCATTTGAAATTTATTTAGATTAGGCAAGTTAAATAAATCCTAAATAAAATAAATTATAAGATAACGAAAAAGTAACCAGCTTAAAATTAGGTAAATACAAAATATTGGTCTGTAAACATGTTGCACGGCATAAGTTATATCTTAAATCTGAGTAATGTCAACAATGAAGTTATTATAAAAAGCTTGATGGGGAGTAGATGAGATTAATAAGAACTCAACATACAATGAGTGCATCAAAATTGTCCCCGACGGTCGTCAAAGATCTGTGCGAAATATATTCAAAACAGAAAGTCAAAAGTAACGTTGAAATACTAAGCTATTCACTCAAGAGTGCAAGTGATGCTCCAGCAGGATTCCTTGGCCGTCACGAAATTTTGTCGGTTGTTATTCAAAAGAATCCAGATGAGGGACCAAAGGAATTGACATTTTTCATAAAAACATCGCCTAACGACATAGCATCGGTTCAAAAGTATATTGAAGAATTTGGAGTGTTCTCAAAAGAAGTCTGTGTGTATCGCGATCTATTACCAAAATTGCAAGAAGGACTTCCAGAGTTTTCAGCTCGATGCTTTTACGCCAAAGATGAAATCTTAGTTTTCGAACACTTGGGAGAGTTGGGCTTCCGAATGGGATCTGAACGTTCGGGACTCTTAGATCTGGATCACTTGAAATGTGGCTTAAGTTCACTGGCAAGTCTGCATGCTTCTTCGATTATATTTGAAACCAGAAATTCGCTGAAAATCTCAGAAATGTTTCCCAAAATTGTTGAAGAAAACGCATATCCTTCGGATGAAAAAAATATTCGTCGAGAAAATTTCAAACATTGCGTTGGAGCTCTGTGCGAACTTATCAAAATCATGCCTGAATTTAAGGATTCTAATCGCTTGGAACATATTTTGGAGAAATTCTCAAGGCAAATGAACAGGATTTTCGATATTGTCAAACCAGCCGAAAACTTCCTGAATGTTCTAAGCCATGGTGATTTATGGGCAAATAACTTGCTTTTCAAGTATGAAAACAATCGTCCAGTTCAAAGTCGAATTGTTGATTTTCAACTGACACGATACGCGCCACCCATATTGGATGTATTAACGTTTCTTACTATTCCTACAAGCCAGAAGCTTCGTTCAGAGCATTTGGGCTCACTTTTGGACAGTTACTATTCGATGTTGGGATATTTTCTGAAACAGAATGGATTGGATATTAAAGATGTTTTGCCAAGACAACAGTTTGACGATAGTCTTAAAAAGTATAAAATATTTGGTTTGATAGAGAGTTGTTTATATTCTCACTTAACGATTTTGCCGAGTGATTTGACAAAAAGCATTACTTCAGATGAAGGTTTTGATGAGTTCTTCAAAATCAAAAGAAACGAGGTTTGTGTGACAGCTTTCACTACCGACATGGTGTACAGAAGTAGGCTTTCGGATATGTTATCTGATTTTGTTAATAATCATGTTTTAAAATAAATACTTTATTTTAATTCTGTGCATGTTTTTCTCTCTCTCCCGACATTTTAAGTAGTAAAACTTTTCACTTCTAGCTATGTCGTTTACCGTAAGGATATCCTCACAAATAACCCTTGCAATGAATCAGCTTCCGTAGATCTTGGCGTTCTCCTGGCTATTGAATCTAAGTTTGATTCATCAGCTCTTTTAATACCAAATTCTTCTAATCTTGAACAAATATGTATAAAAATTAATGTTCCTAAGAGATGTATATGGTCACTGCAGAAGTCTCCCGACAGACCCTTGCCTTTATGGGGAATAAAAGAGAAACTAAACACAGAATTTGCAAAAAAAAACAACAAAATACATAATCAAGGCCCCGACCCATAGAATCCGTTTCATCCGTTGCGTCGACGTATTGCACTGACAGCTGGATTAAACACACACGTTGTTATGGGATGCTGCCCATAAGCAACGCATGCGGTGAACGCAACGGACAAAGTAGCCGAACTTTTAACTTTTCCTCTCCGGCAGATGCGTTGAAAGGCACAGATTGAAAACAAAAACAAAATATAATAAACGTCAACGCATTCATTGGGTCACCTCAAATTCATCGCATCCGGCAACGTACACGGATGCGTTGCCGGAACGGATGAAACGGATTCTATGGGTCGGGGCCTTAACATTTTTCACATACACATACGAAGTTTCAAGCCGATCGAATATGTATAACAGAAAAGTTATGGAAGCTAGGCATAAACGGTGAACATGTTGGTGTGATTTGTTGGGCAGCGGTTCGCCATACACGGCCCAACATGTTTATAAACTTCATTATTTGTGTGACTGTAGTGAAGGCAAGATGTGCGATACAAGTGCGTTTTGCTTTGTTTTGCGACGTGTTAACTCTATGAAAATAACTACACAAATGACGAATTGTTGTCACACAACTCCATACACGACGAACATGTTGATAAACTTCAAAATTTGTTGTAAACTTGCCCATACACAGCCAACATGTTAGCCGTAAGTTCACGGTTTACAAAATATTTCATAAACCGTGTTGGCCAACATGCCCATACACGAATAATTTTCAGCCCAACCCCAACAAATCACACCAACATGTTCACCGTGTATGCCTATGCCTAGCTTTAAGCAGCAGTCGCTGCTGTTCTGCTGTTTTCTTAGCAAAACAATAGTGGCAGACCTTGGAAAAATATACTGAGAATTGTTGATTTTGTGCGATCTTGTAATCAAATGCAGTTTGTTTCAATGAAAATATAATACTTATAATAAAAAATTGAGTTTTGCGTTTTTTAATATAATTTTTTAAGTGTCCGGACACTGGTACCAAAAATAGTGAAAATCTAGTCTCCAAACAGCTCCAAGGAGAAATTATATAATATTATTTTTTGTTTGTTCATATTCTTTTTGAAACCCTTTATGTAATTGTTAAAGGTACTTATTTGTATCCAGAATAAACATTTTCCATTATCATTCCTCTGATGGATTAAAAATGAAAAAAAAAGAAAATGAATTGCTCTATACTCAAAACTTAAGAGGAAAAGAAATTGAGTTTTTAAGTGGAACTGTCCGGAGACTCCATTTAAGATCGTCCGGAGACTAGAACAATCATCCGGAGACTCTGGAAAATCGCCCTCTCTTAGAATTCTTCCTATTAAATCAATGTTTAAAGTTACTTTCAATTCATTCGTACACCAAACTATTGAGAAATATCTATAGCCCTAGCAAAAAATTTAGATTTGAATGAAACATTAACGCTCACAAAGTTCTAAGTTGCCTTCAAAACTCGATTTAGTGAATCTCGGTCTAACTTTAGAACTTAGTTTTTAGAATAGTTGGAACTCGGGAATTTCTTCACTTCTCTAGAACTCGATCTAATATCATAACTGAGTTCTAAGCGCTTAGAACTTGTCATGTTTAGAACCTAGTTCTAGCATGTTTTTAAAAATTTTAAGGCCGTGTGTGAATTGCGTTAAAATGTGTATTAAAACTTGACGTTTGGTTAAAATTTGACGTTTGGTTAAAAAAGGGAACAAATTTAGCCATTTGCTGTGTGAATTGCGTTAAAAGGGATTTTTTTAACCAACGATTCTGTGTAGTACTAAGAAATTTCCCTCATGATTTACGAAATTGCCCTCAACGAAAAATGTTTTTTTCTTCTAGGTAAAATAATTTTGTGTTCAAAACCAAACTTTAAGCAACAAATTTCATGAACAGTCACAAAAAATAACAAACAAACTTTGTTTTATTTATTTTTCTAGATTTTGCAGTGGTGAAGCAACAGTTAAAAAATCTTCAAACAAAAATTTCTCTTTTTGGATGATTGTTTTTTCCGTGTGGTAACACTGCAAAACATGTTCTCTGTAGTGATGTACTCACTGTACAAAATGTACATAATGTATTATTAAAGCTCAGCTTAGATCAAGTAAGTAAGCAAGACATCAGTTGTATAGTAAGAGTCAAATAAAGAGGTTGTCATTAAAATAAAGTTGTACTCATTACATGGCGCAGTCGCATAACATTAAAAGAGAATAATTAAAGTACATAGCACATGGGTAGAGCAAAAAAATCCATAGTAGAAGTTGAAGCAAAAAGACCGCGTGGTAGACCTCCGAAAGAAATACGATTCGTATACATTAATAAAAGTATGGAATTTTTACGAAAAATCAGTGAGCTTAATTTAAACTCTGGAAACCTAAGCGAGAATTGGCAGACTTTTTATAGAAACTTTCAAGTTTTTTCGACAGCAATCGAACTAGATAAAAAACCTGATGAAGTTCAAATTGCCATATTCCTTAACGCAGCGGGTAATGAAGCCACTGAAATTTTCCAAAATGTGCTCACACTAAAAAGTGATGAAAAGAAAAAACTAGCAACAGTAGTTGAAGCCTTTAAAGTGTTCTGTGTTGGAAAAACAAATCAAGTATATGAAAGTTTCATTTTTCACACAAGAAATCAAGACACTACTGAACCATTCGACAATTTTCTTATGGAAATAAAAAAACAAGTAAAAAAGTGCGAGTTCAATGATGTCGATAGAATGGTTAGAGACCGAATCGTACTGGGAACTAACGACAAAAAATTACAAAAAAGATTTCTGGAGACTGATGGACTAACGCTAGAAAGGGCAATTGAGATGGCTCGTTGTGCTGAAGTAACAAAGAAACAGATAGAGCAGATGAACACCAGGACAGATGCGCCGATAGATGCCGTTGAAAAGCAGGGGACGTATCGTCAAAATGAAAAAAAGTTTAACAGTAAAAACAACAAAATTTATAATACAAATCCTTCTTCTCACAATTCTAGATCATCAAATGTAACGGACCTTCAATTTGATTGTTCGAAGTGCGGTAAAACACATGGTACAAGATCTTGTCCAGCATTTAGAAAGAGATGTATGTCGTGTAACGGATTCAATCACTTTGCAGTTATGTGCAAGAACAAACCGATTAGCGAAGTACATATAGAAGATAACGAGGTAAATGAATCAAATGATGATTTTGTTATTGACAGTATCATGGAGGAAGAAAGTATTTCGGGTACCTGGCTAGAAAACATAAAAATACAAGACCTTAATATTAAATTTAAATTAGACACCGGAGCCATGGTGAATATACTGCCTGCGAAGTACTTAAATGGGCTTAAAAACATACATTTGTCTAAAAATGCAGCCAAACTTTCTGCTTACAACGGTACAGAAATCAAATCGCTGGGGAGTGTCAATTTAGAGTGCTTAGTTGCTAATAAAAGAGTTTTTATTGAATTTTATGTGGTGGATGGAGATAGGATACCTCTTTTAGGTCTAGAAAGTTGCATGCAGTTAGAATTAGTTAAAAGAATAAATGAAATAAAAAACAATGGTTTAAAAAATGATGAACAAAGATTGTTTAGAGAAAAAAATAACTTATTAAATAAGTATGAAAATTTTTTCACCGGTTTAGGGTGCTGTTATAAAAATTTTCACATAGGTATTAAGAAAAATGCTACACCTGTAGCAAAACCATCGAGACGCGTGCCTCTAGCCATAAAAGATAATTTGAAACGAGAATTGGATAGGTTATGTCAACTCGGAATAATAGAACCAAGTACCACCTCGAGTGAATGGATATCTAACATCGTAATCGTTGAACAACCTAATAAACTGAGGATCTGCCTTGACCCAAAGTATTTAAACTTAGCTATTATTCAGCATTTTCATGAAATTCCGTCTTTTGAAAATATAAAATCAAATTTTGCTAATAAAAAAATCTTCACTGTTTTCGATATTAAGGACGGATTTCATCAAATTGAACTTGATGAGGATTCGAAAAAAATTTGTACATTTAGTACTCCGTTTGGCCTCTATCGGTACATTAAATTGCCACTAGGCATAAAAATAGCCCCAGAAGAATTTCAACAAATCAACGAAAATTTTTTTGGTGATATTCCAAATGTTTCTATTTATATAGATGACATAGCAATAGCCACAAGTACAATAGAAGAGCATGACAAAACAGTTCAAATGGTTCTAAATCGCGCTCTAGAGAGAAATATAACATTTAACAAAGAGAAAGTACAATACAAACAAAAGCAGATAAAGTTTTTAGGGCATTTAATAAGCGAAAATGGAGTCGCCTTAGATGATGACAGAAAAAAATCAATTCAAGAGCTTAAGCCCCCAACCTGTAAGACCGAATTGCAAAAATTACTAGGCTTTATTAACTATGTAAGAGAATATATTCCTAACCTCTCAGAATTATCTAGCCCCCTAAGAGAATTACTTAAAAAGAATATGTACTTTCAATGGTCAAATGCACATGACACATGCCTCCAACGAATCAAAAACTTGATACTCAGAGCTCCGATTTTGAAATCATTTGATCCGAACGAAAAAATTACAATTCAAACGGATGCTTCACTTTCTGGGCTAGGTGCCTGTTTAATGCAAAATAATAGGCCAGTATCCTTTGCATCATGTAGCCTTACAGATACAGAAAAGCAATATTCAAATATTGAAAGAGAGTTGCTAGCGATTGTGTTTGCGTGCAGCAAATGGCACTCACTCATCTACGGAAGGAAAATTAATATTGTAACGGACCATAAACCACTCCTAGGGATCATCAATAAAGAGTATAGTAAAATACCCTCTCCTCGACTACAGCGTATGAAATTAAAGTTAGAAAAATACGATTTACATTTAGAATATATGCCAGGTAGTCGATTAATCTTAGCTGATCTATTATCACGAAATAGCTGTTCCTTAAAATTCGATAAAGGTAATATTAAAGGTCTAAATGAGTTAATACATACGGTAAACATTAGTAATGCCAAAAGAGAGCTTTTTAAAAAGAAAACAGATGAGGACATAGTATTGAAAAACATCAAGGAATATTTATGTAAAGGGTGGCCAAGAGATAAAAGCAAAATTCCGGAAAATTTAAAATATTTTTGGAGTTTGAAAGACGATCTATTTTTAGATGATGGTTTAGTTTTTTATACTGACCGAATTTTTATACCCCAAGAATTAAGAGATTCAGTTCTACAAACTCTACACCTTTCGCACCTTGGAATAGAAAAAACAAAAGCGAGGGCTAGATCTTTAGTCTATTGGCCAACCTTGAATCAAGAAATCGAAAAATTAGTTGCAACGTGTTGCAATATAGGTCAAGCAAAATCAAGGAACCACTTTTAAACCACGAAATACCAGAGGGGCCATATCAGAGAATTGGTATGGACATAATGGAATATGAAAGTAAATCATACCTTGTCATAGGTGACTATTTGTCTAAGTACATAGACGTATTACCGCTGATGAGTAAAACAGCAAAAGCAATCATAGGTAAACTAGAAACCGTGTTTGCGACTCATGGTATACCAAGACAAATAGTGGCAGATAATATGCCCTTTAATTCATTTGAATTTAAAACCTTTACCGAAAAGTTTGATATTGAACTTATTACAAGTAGTCCCAAATATGCTAAATCAAACGGGTTCAGTGAAAAGTGCGTTCATATTGCAAAAAATCTTCTTCTCAAATCATTAGAATCAAAGAGTAATCTTTGGTTAGCCTTGCTCGAGTATAGAAATACACCCATAAAAAATTCAAAATTGACACCAACTCAAGTTTTAATGGGCCGGCAAACTCGTACGCTGCTACCCGGGAATCAAAAACTCTATATAAATGGAGATATTTATAATGAAATATTGCCTGTACTTAATAGCAACAACATTACAAATAAGCACTATCATGATCGTGGCGCGAAAGAAAGAAGTCCATTTCAAGTACAGCAGAAGGCTTGGTTGCAGGATGGAAAGTGTTGGCTCCCGGGAATCATCAAAGAGAAACATTCACTACCAAGATCATATTTAATACAGCTGCAAAGTGGTAGAATCCTTCGACGAAACTCAAAGTATTTAAGAGCGCGCGCATAAATCACTTCGATGTTCAATGAGATTGGAGGTTTGCTTAGCACTTAATAAAAAAAAAAAAACAATGTATATCTAGTGTCAAGATATTAAGAGTATTATTTAACTTATGTACATATGTATTAAAAAAGAAAAAGAAAAAATGATTTAACAATTATTAAGTTTCTTTATTATAAGAAAAAATATTTTAATTTGGGAGTAGTTAAGTGAATTATAATATGTATCTACATCCTTGTATTTCTCATTACTTTATTCTTTATTAATACGTAAATAGTTACTTCAAAAAAAAAAAAAAAATAAAAAAAAATGTAATAAGATATGAATTTTAAAAATTGAGAGGATAGAAGAGAAAGAAAGTTACGAGAAACTGAATTATCCAATCTTAATTATTATAATACAAAATTAAATCAGTTAGTTAAAGTTTAACTAGGTGAACTTTGAAACTAAATCATAAAATTGTTAATTGCCGTTATTTTAAAGAACTGAACTAAAATTTATAAACAAACTTAGAGAGGGAGATGTAGTGATGTACTCACTGTACAAAATGTACATAATGTATTATTAAAGCTCAGCTTAGATCAAGTAAGTAAGCAAGACATCAGTTGTATAGTAAGAGTCAAATAAAGAGGTTGTCATTAAAATAAAGTTGTACTCATTACATTCTCCCAGCTGACATCTGTTATCATTCTCAAAAGAAAGAAGAATTATTTCTCTCGAAATATCAATGCAATTGTTAATTCGTTATTACATAGAAATAAATAAAACGGAGGAAAACAGAACAAATCAACAAAACAGAAGCAAACTTCTCTATCATTCATGAGAAAAAAAGGCACGTCAAAATTTTAACCCATTTAACCTGCTCCACAGCAGTATAAATTTTAACCCATTTTATTCACCACGCTAGTGTCAAGTTTTAACCAAACGTCAAGTTTTAATACACATTTTAACGCAATTCACACACGGCCTAAGTCACCCGGCAGCAATTTTTAACCGATTTTTCTTTCAATTCAAAACAAAATACTGTAATGTGTATACACTTTATTTATCTCATACGCTCGTCGCTCTGTATATCCTTCTATTGTAATGTGTATACACTTTATTTATCTCTTATGCTCTGTATCTCTTTCTATTGTAATGTGTATACTTTATTTCTCTTACGCTCTGTATCTCTTTCTATATTTAATGTACTTTTACTCTCTTTACTTACCTACTCCTTATCTCTATAACTCTAATATCGTTTAATTGTAGTAGTAAACACTTGTGAGGGGCAATACCTAGTGATTAAGAAAAACTTTTTGTTTAGCATTAAGAACGTTAGCTCCTACAAAAAGTAATCCCAGTATTTTTGTTTGTAAGTGTAAGCTTCTGGAACATTCAAGCTTCTCCAAGAACCAATATAGTAGTTTCTAGAACCAAGTATTTTTGTTATATAAATAGCCCGTTTGGCGGCGAAGAGTTAGTTGATTGTGAACTGAGATAAAGTAAAGATACTGTGTTTGCAAAGTTATAATTGAAAGTGTTGAATAAATAAGTTTGTGAGTGATTTGAATAAAGTGAACTTGTGTTTTATTTAAAAAGTGAATAAGTTTTAATTGTCGGACCAAGCCGAATATTACATTGGTGTCAGAAGTGGGATTAAAACTTATTGAGAATAAAACAGTGAACAGTGATAATATTTTGTGTGAAATAGTGAAGTTCAAAAAAAAAAAAAAAATGAGTAAAGTTTTGAAAGACTTAACTGTCTTTGAGCTATAGGCCGAACTAAGCAAACGTGGCTTAAGTGGGGCAGGATATAAAAACGAACTCGTAAAACGGCTACAGGAATAGGAATAGAAGAACAAAATGAAGACCCAGATACGTTTGCTTTCGAATTGGAAGCAAAAAAGCAAGAGGTAAATACAACTGCCATATCTGACATGATGTCTCTTCTTTTAGCCAAATTTGAAGAGAATCAAAAGAATGTGCTAGAGCGGTTTGACGCACAGAAGAACGAGCAAGAGAACGTACTCAAACAACTAGAAGCTCAAAGAAATGATGTTCGGGAGCAACTACAAACTCAAAGAAACGAGCAAAAGAACGAACAAGAGAATGTTCTCAAACAACTGGAAACACAAAAGAATGATGTTCTGGAACAACTACAAGCTCAAAGGGATGACGTTCGAGATCGGTTTGATGAACAGAAAAATCTTCTAGAAGGCAGGTTTGCGGCCTTCGCAGACAAAATCAATACTCTCGATCAGCGTGTCGAAAAACAAAATTCAACGACTAATGCACGTTTCAAGAAAATAGACCACCAGATCGAAACCATTACAAGCGAACTAGAAAAAGTGCGAAAGATGAAAGCTCGAGAACCTTCTGGTGAGTGCTCAAGAAAGAGAGAAGTGAATTCTCCAAGCTTTGGTGGTCAGATTCCGTGGTCAATCTACAAGAAACAATTTGAAGCAGCAGCGTTAACGAACGGCTGGGACGATGACGAAAAATACATTGCTCTTACGCTTGCCTTAAGAGGAGCAGCTGCTGAACTGCTACAAACCATCCCAGCAGAGAAGAACGGTGACTTCAAAGTTCTGGTAAACGCAATTGAACAGCGGTTTGGGGATAGCCACATGACAGAAGTCTTCCGAGTACAACTAAACAACATTGCACAGAAAAGAGGTGAAACTCTGCAGCAGCTTCAGGCAGATATCGAGCGATTAGTTCACCTGGCATACCCAACAGCTGGCAACGAGATAATAAATCAACTTGCTGTTGAAGCCTTTGTGAGAGCTGTGGGCGATATAAATCTCCAAAAAGCTATTCGCACTGCCGGAAAGCAAACACTACCAGAAGCATTGGCTTTCGCTCTAACAATGGAAGCCGCAGAACAAGCTTCCCAAAACGTGCATCGCGTGAGAGAATTGGAAGTCCAAGAATGCTCTTGTCAGAAGGCTACTCTGGAAAGGTGTCAGCGAGACGGACCAGCACGATGCTGGAACTGCAACAAGACCGGGCATCTTCAACGACAGTGCAGATTACCGCGAAGACGAACCTCATGTCAACACTGTGGAAACAGGACTTACTCAACAAGTCAAAGTAACACCAACAACGTTGCTTCCGAAGCTGTTTCCCACCCGGGAAACGAATAAGAACCAACTTCGAGGGGCAGAAGCTGGTTTCTGGTATCGATGGCCCCAGAAACGACATCCAGGTTTCTCAAACGAAACGTGACAACAAGAGCCTGACCGTGGAAGCAAGTATTTATTATATCAAGTATAAACGGCAACAAATGTGTGGCTACCATCGACACAGATCGACCTCGTTAAGAAGACATGGCTCCACAACACCAACAGCTATCATCTAAGGACTGCAACTGGAGAGGCCGCAAAAGTTTATGGTGAGGTACGTCTTAAGATCCGGATGGCAGAGCTGGAATTCTCTCACCTGTTCCTGGTAGCAGATATATGCGACGAGTGCATTGTCGGCGTCGATTTCATGAAAGATCACGGAGTGATATTGGACATCGGGAACCAAGTCCTGAAATATCGAAACATCGAGATTCCGATGATCTATGGGATCCACTCGTATGAGACCTCGTTATCTGTGAAAACCGTCATCAAAGAAGATCTGACTTTGCCTGCTTCTTCAGAAGTATTCGTGTGGACGAAATTGAAGGGTAAGCCTGGCAGCCATCGATACCTCATGGTCGAAACAGCATCTGTAAAGTCCTCCCAAAACGTCACCATTGGGAAGACTCTTGTTAGACCTGTGAAGAACATGGTTTCCGTACGAATACTGAACATCAAGCCGTACGAAGTTAAGCTTAGAAAAGGTGAGATTGTCGGACAATGCGAATCTGTATCAGCGATAACAAGGATCAACGAAGAAGAGCCAAGGCAAACCTTGAAGTTAGAAGAGCTGAACTCCATAAAGGCCAACATTCTCAAGTCATCTAATCTTGTCACAACAACGAAGAACTGCAGAAGGCCTCCTCGAAGAATTTGCAGATATCTTTTCGTCATCGCAAGGAAAATATGGCAGAACACAACTGGTTCAACATCGAATCAACACCGGAGATGCAAAGCCGATCCGTCAACCTGCTAGACGCCTTCCACTAGCCAAACAAGGTGAAGTTGAATAACTGATAACCACCATGAAAGAAGAGGGTCTGATCGAAAACTCTAAAAGCCCTTGGGCGTCTCCAGTGGTCCTGGTAAAGAAGAAAGACGGATCAATCCGCTTTTGCGTAGACTATCGAAGGTTGAATGATGTGACCAAGAAGGATAGCTACCCTCTGCCTAGGATCAGTGATACTCTGGACGCAATGGAAGGAGCACAATGGTTCTCAACGTTGGACCTGAAAAGTGGATACTGGCAAGTAGAAATCCATCCTGAAGACAAAGAGAAGACAGCGTTCTCGACAGGAAACGGATTGTGGCAGTTCAAAGTGATGCCTTTTGGACTGTGCAATGCTCCAGCGACTTTTGAGCGCCTTATGGAATGCGTTCTGCAAGGACTCACTTGGAAATCTTGCCTGGTCTATTTGGATGACGTCATCGTATACGGGAAAACATTTGACGAACATTGTACAAATCTGAGAGCCGTGTTTCAAAGACTTCGAGAAGCCCACCTCAAGCTCAATCCAGAAAAGTGTTCACTCTTCAAAACCGAAGTGAAATACCTGGGACATATCATCTCATCCCAAGGAGTTAAGACGGATCCTGATAAGGTTGACACCGTGCAGAATTGGCCAACACCACAGGACAAACATCAACTCCGAAGCTTTCTGGGTCTAGCCACCTACTATAGGCGCTTTGTAAAGAACTTTGCTGAGATCGCCAAGAGTCTACATCAGCTAACGGAAAAGGGAAAGCAGTTTAAATGGTCAGGTGAGTGCGAGCGCAGCTTTCAAGAGCTCAAGCAACGCTTGTGTAATGCACCAGTGCTGACCTACCCGACTCCAGGAAAACCGTTCATCATTGATGCTGATGCCAGCAATGTCGGGATTGGTGCTGTATTGTCACAGGTACATGATGGCGAAGAAAAGTTGGTTGCCTATTACAGCAAGGTACTCTCGAAGTCGGAAAGAAACTATTGTGTGACCAGAAGAGAACTTCTTGCACTGATTTTGGCAACAAAGCACTTCCATAAGTATCTCAATGGACAGAAGTTTCTTCTCCGAATCGACCATGGAGCACTAAACTGGCTTTTGAATTTCAAGAATCCAGAGGGTCAAGTGGCGAGATGGATTGAGAGGCTGCAGACGTACGATTATGAAATTCAACATCGGAAGGGGAAGCTTCACTCAAATGCTGATGCACTGTCTCGGAGACCATGTAAGCAAGACTGTAAGCATTGCAGACGCCAAGAAGAAAAAGAAGTGGTTACTGTCCAACGAACCAGAACCGATCCCATTTAGGGCTGGAGCAACGGCGAGTTGAGGAAGGCTCAACAAGAGGACCCAGATATTGAACCCATCATCGCATGCACAGAACACCAGGAAAAACCAGAATGGGCTGATATCTCCGACAGAAGTCCGGCTCTGAAGGCCTATTGGGCACAGTGGGACTCGTTGCATGTCCAAGAAGGTGTCCTTCGACGTAAGTGGGAATCAGCAGATGGAAAGTCCTATGTAATGCAGCTAGTCTTACCGAGATCGAAGATTATGGACGTTCTGCGAGAGATGCATGATGGAGTTTCGGGAGGCCATCTAGGAGTAAACAAGACGCTAGAAAAGGTTCGCCAACGATTCTATTGGTTACATGCAAGGGAAGATGTCGAGAAGTGGTGCCGAAAATGTGATACCTGTGCTGCCACCAAAGGCCCGAACAAAAAGAATCATAGCCAAATGCAACAGTATAATGTCGCATCACCCTTTGAAAGGATTGCAATAGACGTAGCGGGTCCATTTCCGGAAACAAATAATGGAAATCGTTATATTCTGGTCGTCATGGATTACTTCAGCAAGTGGCCTGAAGCATACGCCATACAAAATCAAGAAGCCAAAACAGTCGCAGACCAAATTGTGTTCAACTGGGTGAGCAGATTCGGTGTTCCATTAGAACTGCATTCCGACCAGGGAAGGAACTTTGAATCAAACATATTCCAGGAAGTTTGTGGGCTTCTTCACATCAAGAAGACAAGAACAACACCACTCCACCCACAATCTGATGGCATGGTCGAACGGTTCAACCGAACCCTTAAGGAACATCTTTGCAAAGTTGTGGACGACAACCAGCGAGATCGACACATTCCACTGTTTTTGATGGCGTATCGAAGTGCAAGACATAGCTCAACTGGCCATACACCGTCTGAGATTTTGATGGGAAGGAACATCAGACTGCCGAGCGAAATAAAATTTGGATGTCCCACGTCGGAACCGCAAGCGGAAGATGACTACATGGATGACCTCAGAGAAAGACTCCTTCAGATCCACGACGATACCAGGTTAAAAATAAAGATGTACAGTGACCGAATGAAGACACGCTACGATATACGAGCGACAACAACAGAGTTCCAAGAAGGAGATCGAGTGTGGCTTTACAATCCCCATCGACAAAAAGGGTTGTCACCGAAACTTCAACGGGACTGGGAAGCTCCATATACAGTGATTAGCAAAATCAACGACGTCGTATACCGGATACAAAAAGAAGTCAGAGGTAAACTTAAAGTCGTACATCGCGACCGACTACATCGCTACAGTGGTGATGAGAATGATGGATTTGTTCGGGACGATCAATCCTAAGGAGGGGGCAATGTAATGTGTATACACTTTATTTATCTCATACGCTCGTCGCTCTGTATCTTCTTCTATTGTAATGTGTATACACTTTATTTATCTCTTATGCTCTGTATCTCTTTCTATTGTAATGTGTATACTTTATTTCTCTTACGCTCTGTATCTCTTTCTATATTTAATGTACTTTTACTCTCTTTACTTACCTACTCCTTATCTCTATAACTCTAATATCGTTTAATTGTAGTAGTAAACACTTGTGAGGGGCAATACCTAGTGATTAAGAAAAACTTTTTGTTTAGCATTAAGAACGTTAGCTCCTACAAAAAGTAATCCCAGTATTTTTGTTTGTAAGTGTAAGCTTCTGGAACATTCAAGCTTCTCCAAGAACCAATATAGTAGTTTCTAGAACCAAGTATTTTTGTTATATAAATAGCCCGTTTGGCGGCGAAGAGTTAGTTGATTGTGAACTGAGATAAAGTAAAGATACTGTGTTTGCAAAGTTATAATTGAAAGTGTTGAATAAATAAGTTTGTGAGTGATTTGAATAAAGTGAACTTGTGTTTTATTTAAAAAGTGAATAAGTTTTAATTGTCGGACCAAGCCGAATATTACAATACATATAATTTTTGAATTTATGCTAATTTTTTTTGTGTATGTGTGAACGGTGTACCTTGTGTGTAGTTTGTGTGTTGGCTGTTACGCAGAATCGAATCCTACTCGTGCCCTTAAGCTGTCAAGAAAAAAGTGCTTCGCCGTTCTGGATCGGCGTTAAATTGTGCTTCATATGCGCTCAGAGAATTGTTTATGATAAATGGCTTACAATAGACCATCGGCGGGAAACGTCAAACGAGCTGACGTCTTGTCTTCGTAGAGGGCAAACAACTTCACTTTTGGTATAAATTGATCAAACAAGGAATATAAAACATACCTTTTCCCGTAAAATAAATGCAAAATTTTTATATATTAAAGTTAATAGTTATTTTTTTGTATGTTCTTTGTTTGTTGTTTGTGTTAAAATGTAAAAAAATGCCTCCTTAGTGCTGTGTTTTTGGTTCTTGGTGTCCAACTTCCTTCTTTTTGCATCCAATCCCTTGCGTACACTTAAATCTTCATTTCCTGAATAGAAAAACTCTTTTAGATACATTAATTATTGAAATATTAAGAAAAATTACAAACAAAAGTTCAAATTGTATGCAATTCCCGCTTTGTTTGCCCTCCACGACCGATAAAATGACAGTTGAAATTGGTCGAAATTTATGCGCTGTCAATAGGGAAGAAGCCCTATTAGGCTTTGGCTTTCGTTAAGCTGTCACCATCGCCGAAGTATACTTCATTCACCATTTGCTAACAAGATTAGCATCATTTGATCCTGATGCAATGCCACCAGATTCCGACGTCTAAAAAATGACTCCTGCAGACGATTCCCATATCCCATGCTCTCTGGTTGAGAAAAAAAAGTTACAACTCTAATGACGCCGCCGTCTCAAACCGTCAATTTTCCACCGACAGCTCATGTGTCTACAGCTTTGTCCACCGAAACAACGGTGCCACGGTCGTCTTACAACACCAACAATAATTCATTACCAACAAATGGTACAAAGTAAATATCAATTTTTCTTAACGAACTGTCGACGCCGTTGTCCAATATGAAAACAGCAAATTCATTTTGCTCGTTGAAAAAACGAAATTCTAATAAATCCAAGTTCTAAGGCACTAGACCCCCGAATTCGAGGGTCGAATTTTATCGAAGTTCTAACTATAACAAAGTTCTAAATCGGAGTTCTAACGGGTAAGAACTTGGTGGAGAATTGACTTAAAACTCAATTGAGTTCTAAAATTTTACTAAACCGAGTTTTAAGGGCTAGAACTTTGTCAAGAAATCGGGCGTAATAGAAGTAAAGATATTTACATTGAAAGTAAAAAAAAGTTATCTGGCTAGGGACTTGTGCCGTTACCCTATGTGTTTTTTGTTGTTATATTCCCGCAGTCTAACCTGTTGAAGTGTAGGTATGTTAATCTTGTAGATGCAGTTGACTATTTGGTTAAGTTGAGTTATCAGGAGGACGATATTATTGTTGTTGGCGACTTTAATCTTCCTCGTCTAGTGCGGAATGACACTGACGACAACATCTGTTTTGCTCCCAATAACGCAACTTCAGAAAAAGAAATTTTATTTACCGACCGCCTTCAATCCTCTGGACTTTGTCAAATGAGTATCTAATATCAAAAACAATTGAAGTAGGCAGCTTGATCTGTGTTCATTTCTGACCCTGATAATAGATACAAGCGTATTAGAAAGTCAAGTTCTTCTCACGGATCTCGATGTGTACCACCCCCCAATATGTATCATTTTTGCTTACATTAGTATCAATACCAGTCCCGCTGTTTTTAATAAATATAAATTCAATTTCCGTAAAGCTAATTTTGTTTAACTCAATGACTTAATAAACAGAACCTTCGATTTATTATCTGACCTTAATACGCACATTGACTTTATCATTACCAAATTTTATAAATCATTTTTTGACCTGATTTGACAGTCAGTTCCGATTGTTCTCATGAGAGACAAAACACATCTCTCCACTCCGTGGTACTCCAAGTAACTAAAATCATTTTGTAACAGACGAAATAAACTATGGCTAACCTTTCTAAAATCCAGATCAAATTCCTACTTCTCGAACTATATTTCTGCTTATCTACCAAAATTTTCCTTTGTTATGTGAAACACTATATTCTGACTACATCTCAAAAATGCAATCTGACCCAAATTTATTTTATCATTTCATGAATAGTAAAAGAAAATGTGACGGTTTCCCGTCAATTTTTTTGTTAGACGATATATCTTCTGCAGATTCTTCAACTGTTTATAACCTTTTTGCAAAATTTTTTAGTAATGCCTTCTCCTGTTATAGCTCCGACAAAGACCATACCTACTTCCGTTACATGAAATGCTGTACTGAAACATCACTTACTTCAATTAACATTTACATTTCTTCGGTCGCAAACAGAATAAAATCACTCAAAGACGATTACTCTGCTGGTCCTGATGGTATCCCACCTATAATTTTGAAAGAATGTGTTGAGAGTCTTGCCGCCCCTCTTACTGTTCTTTTTCAACTATCAATCTCTACTGGTATCTTTGCTAAGCTGTGGAAGGAATCTTTTATTACTCCAGTCCACAAAAAATGCCCGAAAAATGACATTGCAAACTATAGACCAAATGCAAAACTTTCTTGTATTCTTAAATTTTTTGAAAGTATAGTTTATGAATTCATGTTCTTCCATTCCAGACAAATTTTCTCTCCGAGTCAGCATAGGTTTCTCAAGGGAAGATCTACCTCTACCTCTAATCTAGTTGACTTTATTTCTTTTTCTCTCTGTGCTCTGGAAGATGGTTATGAAGTTGACTCCATTGCCATAGACTTCAGTAAAGTTTTTGACAAGATATCGCATAACTTAATTCTTTTTAGACTTGACAAACTAAAATTTCGACGTATTTTCATCTCCTGGATACAGATACAGTCATACCTCTCAAATCGACAATACAACGTTTTCTTCAGGAATCATGTTCCTACTTATCTAATCCAATTATTGCATCTTCTGGTGTTCCTCAAGGAAGACACTTTGGCCCAATTATATTTTTGTTTTGACCACAAATCAAATCTTTTCAGACTCCAAACTCCTTGTTTACGCAGACGACATGAAAATCTACAAAAAAATATCTTCCCCTAAAGACGCTCACCTACTTCAGAACGACCTTAACAAATTTTATAATTGGTGCAAAGCACATCTCTAAGAGCTCAATATTCTGAAATGTCAAGCCATTACTTCCTCTAGAAAGCGACTTCCATTACCCCAAAGATCTTACTTTCTTGACTCTCAATCAATCACTGTAGTTCTTTCTATCAATGATTTAGGACTGCTCTGCGACACTCAACACAACTTCACTACTCATATTGATACCATTATCAATACGGCTAATTCCACTTAAGGTTCTATCAAGCGATGGTCTAAGGAATTTGTTGATCGATATGTTACGAAATCTTTGTGTTGTTTATTGCTACCAAAATTAATTTCTTTATTAAATTGAAAAGCTCCTTAAATTAATTTTAGTATTAGTTTTAATTTATAATTGAATTGAAATTTAAAAATCTGTTGAATGTAAATTCGTAGATTGAAAATAAATAAATAAATAAAATCAATAGCAAAATGAGTTTGAACAAAATCCTGGCAAAAAACACTTTAATTTTTAGTTTTTCTCTAAATATTATTTTCACTGAATTTGTATCATATTTAGGGCCAGTTCGTTCACAGTGGGTTAAATCTTCAATTTGTTTATCACAGATTCCTCTTAATCCATAATTAAGAACTTGTGATCATCAAAGAGTGTTTGTTCACTTTTTTTTCACCTTGATTAGCAAATCATGGTTTTTCCATAAATCATTCCATTTTCCAGTCTATCACTCAGTTTCATTGTCAAAACTTAATCAAGAATTAAGTTTATAAGTTTCATTTTGTTGTCAATTGTTGTTTTTTTTTTATTCAGTACGTGTTTGCTTTATTTCGAAATTTCAAAATTCAAAACAAAACAATGAGAAAACTGGCAAATGGACGAATGATGTACTTCTTTTTTCCTGATAAGAAAGTTAAATGTATCATATGCATATTTCTATAACGTTCATGAAATTGAGATCAAGTGGCCTGTTATGTTTTATGTATAAAAATGTTAATGCAAATCCGTTGAAAACACTTCTTTTGTACCAGTGGAGTGTTTAGTACCAAATAAAGTTCAATAAAGCAAACAATAAAGTTATGGTGTGATAGTTATTTATTCTGGAACAAAGCTCCAACATCTACTTGTTTGGTTAAGCCTTCGGTAAATACATAGGTATCAATAGATTTGAAGTTTCCTATATAGTGTCTCTATCGTGTGTTATGAATAGGAGTTTGAGGGTATAGCAGTGTTCTAAAACTGAACATTCTGTTTAGTTTTCATTTTAAGCATTAATGATTTCTGATAACATTCTTGCTCGATTTGATGGATATCTACAATTCTATGAGGCTTGAATGAAAAGATAAGCAAATGTCATGTCAGTTGTCAGTACGTAAATCAAGTATGAACAAACTGAATTATAGTACATCCTTGATTAAATTGCCTTAATCGAGTAAAATTGGATGATTAACAAAATCTCAAATTAAGTGCTCAAATCATGGATTTATTAATTACAGTTTTTGTGAACAAACGAATTCTAGGATTATCCACTGGAATAATCCTTGATTAAAGATGATCAAGCTTGAACGAACTGGCCCTAATTGTTCTTTATTTTAATTCTTTCATTGGGAAAAAATATATCAAAAATCAAACTACAAACATTGAAGAACTCTTAAATTTATTGCCTCTTTTCTAAAAAATTAAATTTTGGAAACTATTGGTATTTGTTCATAAAGCTACAAGAAATATTGAGAAGATGAATCAAGATGAAATCTTTGATTGTGGAAAATGTAGTCGACCTTATTCTTTTCAAGATATGGTGCAATGCGATAATTGTGATAAATGGTATCATTATGATTGCGCAAATGTTGATGCTTGTACGGCGGAACCACCACTACCACTGGTAGTACGTGTTATAGGATCTTAATCAACATGGAGCAGACAAAAAAGGATCAGAATGATCAACGTAAAAATGGGGAAGTTAACGGGGAAGTAGCGCATTGAACGAATCGAAGTATCGCAGCTTCATCATCTAGAAGCAAGAAGAGAATTGAGTTGGAGTTAAGACGACTTGAGGAAGAAAAAGATATCTTGCAGAAAACTGGACTTGAAGAATGGAGATGGAATCCGTCTAATAATAATGTGGCTGACGAAGCGACTAAGTGGTCAAAATGTCTTGCGTTTATTAAGAACGCTCGCTAGTTCCAAGGGCCCAATTTCTCGCACGAAGGCGTCAAGGTGAGGACAAGTGACCAACAATTCCAATAGCAACTGACAAACAAACAGAAGAACTTCGTCCAAAATATATGCTGGTGATGTCAAAATTTGAAAATGAAAGTTTTGAAGTTGATTTCGAACGATTTTCATCATGGACTCGACTGAAACGTGTAATGGCGTGGATTTTCCACAATTAATCTTCACACAATTAATCTTCGGAGCAAGGTACATAAAGGATCGTCTAGTATAAAAATACAGAAGGCCCAGAAGCTGCTTTTCGAAGGGTTCAGAAATATAGTTTCAGTGATGAAATCATGCTTCTAGAAGACAAAGAATTAATCCCGAAAACAAGTCAGTTATACAAACTCTCACCCTATATTGACGATGATAGACTTCTACGTTTACGAGGAAGAATCGACAAGGCATGGTACATTGAATTAGATACCAAACGACCCTTAATTTAACCGAAGGAACACTATGTGACATTTTTTCTTGCTAAACACTTTCATGAGCATTTTCAACACCAACGTCAAGAAACCGTGGTGAACGAATTAGGCAAACGTTTTGGAAGAAAATGAAATGAAATTCCAGAGATGGCACCACTTCCACAAGCGAGATTGGCAGCATTTTCTCGTCCCTTTTCTAATGTCGGCGTAGATTATTTTCGACCAATTGTTGTCAGAGTGGGAAGGCGTTCAGAAAAACGTTGGGGAGTTCTTTTTAAATGCAGTGCACTTGGAAGTGGCCCATAGCTTATCAGCAGACTCATGCATCATATGTATCAGAAACTTCATATGCAGACGTGGTTTACCAAGAGAATTTTACTCAGACAACGACACAAACTTGAGAGGTGCAGAAAAAGAACTTCGTGATGCATTCTCAGTTCTAGACACCGATAAAATTCAAGAAAAATTCACCACTTGACATGAAATGGTTCTTTAACCCACCAGCAGCTCCACATATGTGTGGTGCATGGGAACGAATTGTTGGCTCAGTTAAGCGTGTATTGCATCATGTAATGAAGAGCCAACGCCTACTGACGAGTCCTTACTGTTAATGCTGATTGAAGTCGAAATGATTATTAAACACAAGACCCCTTACATACGTTCCAGTAGAATCTAATAACTCAGAAGCTCTAACACCAGATTATTTATTACTTGGTTCCTCAAGTGGATCAAAGCCAGCAGGACGATTTCCCGACAAAGATCTTTTTCTCCATAAGCAGTGGTGAAAGTGTCAACGAGTAGCTGACTTGTTTTGGAAAAGTTGGGTCCGTGAGTACCTTCCGACTCTAACAAGAAGAATGAAATGGTTTGAGAATGTAAAATGTTGAAAAGGGCGACCTGGTCATTATTGTGGATGAAAAACTTCCCAGATCTACTTGGCCCAAAGGAATAATAATCAAAACGACGACGGCGAATGACGGAGCAGTAAGAAGAGCAAAAGTGAGAACAGCGTCAGGATTGTTTAAAAGGCCAGTGGCAAAATTAGCTGTTATCTATATTTTAAAAACGAACAACACAGTCTCAGCAGAGCTGCGTTGCGTTGACGATAGTTGACTATAGTTTTTATGTCAAAAAAACATGGTTGATATGTCATAGTTGAAATATTTAGAAATAGTTAAATAATCCAAAAACGCTTTTTAGTTAGGTTTCGTTGAGCTGTCAAACAAGAAAAAAAAACAAATCTTTTAA
The DNA here is from genome assembly GCA_943590905.1 of Sphaerophoria taeniata. Taxonomy (NCBI): domain Eukaryota; kingdom Metazoa; phylum Arthropoda; class Insecta; order Diptera; family Syrphidae; genus Sphaerophoria; species Sphaerophoria taeniata. The sequence continues at coordinate 128,247,193 of OX016540.1, read as the reverse complement.
GGTTATATTTTTCTATTCTTTTGATTATAATAATTGAAATGGATAAAGAGACAACAATTTTCGTTAGTCTAAATTTATTGCAAAAACTCAATAATGATCTTGATATGGTAAGTTCTTAAAGACAATTGAAATAAGATTATATTTATTTATTTTTGAACAACCCACAGCAAGAAAGGCAAATGCAATATTCAAACTGAAGACCACCCCCTATGATGAAATCCTCAAGCTGTTCCAAGTAAGCCAGCTCCTGATATTCTCCTAATTGCTGCTTCCAGATTCGCCATTCGCTGAAAAACTATCAATTCAATATCTATTCTGTGCTTTTATATAAATAAACGGAGAAAGTCTTTATTTTGTGATACTAATGAAAAATTTATTGCCGACAGAATATATACATGCATAAAAGCAATAATAACAATAAGGACTTCGACTTTTTCTTGTGTCTCGGATTATCTTATCAAATTTTTGATACGTCCTTCGGCGCCGAATTTGTTCGCATGTTTCTTGCTGATTGTCTTCCTCAGCTGATGGCTTCGTCATTCTCCTTCGCCCTTCTTCGGCTTCCAGCATTTCCTCGACTTCGGTCAGCTGGTTGTCGGTGCATGCATAGTTGAGTCGTTCGTAATTGTCTTCGAGGTTTTTGAGCTTGATTTCGATAGCTGAAGCTGCATCGATGACGTTTGAGGACTTTTCCCGCTCTTCGTTGAGTTCACGATTCACGAAGGAGTTTCTTCTTCTCCAAACGATGAGCATGTGAAATTTGTTCGACGACCTATAGAATACAATGAACGTTAAATGAGATCTGTTTGGAGATGAAAAACCTTACCTCAGATTTCTCCTTCATCCTCTCCTGCTCGGCCTTCTCCCCCATTTTGTGCTCCAGTTGCTTCTCCAATTTTCTCAGGTTTAAGTTTGCCGTTCGTGCTGACTGACGTTCGACAATCATCTGCTCACGGGCAGCGGCCAACTTATCTTCCAATTGTCGTCGGGGAATGGTGTAACTTCGCAAATGAGTTCATACCATGAGTTCATAATACCAATGGACCAGAAGTCACAGCTAACCTGTAAGTAGTTTTTAGCATCAATGTTTAAAACTCGAGGTTTGAAAGAACTTACGCTATGCTGGAATTTGGTCAATCTGCAGTTGGAAATTGTCTCAAGCACTTCTGGAGCAATGTAATCAGGAGTTCCGACCGGCAAGGAACTGTACACATGCCCGTCACAATTCAATGCAGCGGCATTTCCAAAATTTTCCAGTTTGATATGGCCAAAGCGAAATCTCCGGGGAAATATAGTTCTTTTTTTCCGACAATTTCTTTTGATAAAAAATACAAACAAAACAAAAACTTCTTGAACAAGCAAGCTTTGAAATTTGTAAGAGGAACCTTATTATCTTTATTTTGTAATGAAATAGGTACTTTTAATTGAAGACGAACAGAAATCCTTTGATTGTAATTAAATTTGCGGCGGTACGGATAACGGATACGGACGTATACGCGGTTGTAAAAATGCACAAATGTTTTATTTTAGATTCCAGATTGACAATTATTAAAAACGCCATTATACAAAAAAAAACTCACCTCCTGAGATGAATTGGAAATAGTTACCTCCACACCCCGACACTCCGTCTTAATCCTGTTTTCATATTTTTATTTTATTATCTTATTATCTTTTGTCTAATTTAATCTATTCCTGTTTTTTAATCTTCTTTTTTTGTTATTTTTAGTTTTTAATTCTAGATATTAATTACGGCTTGGGTTAAGACCTTAATAAAATTCAAAAGAATTCAAAAATTCTAAATTTATAATGGTGAAAATTAAAAATTCGCTAAGATTAAATTAGATTAGATTAGATTTTTTTTATTCAACAATTCATAGTAATATACATAGTTTTTGAAATAAAAATTACAGACATGGCATGATAGCCGTCTGTCGGATTAAAAAACTAAAAATTTTTATTAATAAAAAAGGGTTAAACAAAAAGTTGCAAGAAGTTATAAAAATGAATTTTAAATAACAAGATTATAATAATAATAATAATTTATACATCAATTTAATTAAGTAAGATAACAGAAACAAAATTTCAATTTTAAATGACTGATAAATAATCAATGACAATCAGAAAAGTACAAAAAATTTTGAGAAATGCAATGTCGAAGAATTTCAGATCAAATATTAAATACAAGATGAATGAAGATTATTAGTTTACAGTGATGTGGTATTGTGATAAGGGCTTTTAGTTTAGCTAAAACAAAAACAAGAATGTATGTGATGTGTTCTACAGTATTGATGCTTCAAAACATGTTCAAATATGAGTTCCTATAATTTAAGGCATGAGAAACATATCCCACAAGCAGCTTCACCGTTTAAAATCCTGAAACATTCCGCAGAAGACAAGAAGCTTTCATTAAAGTAAAGTCTACTAAATGATGTTAAATTCGCTAAATGATGTTTTTTTTTCAAATATTCCCTACTCTTATCGTTCATTGAATACACGCTAGAAATCGTGACATTTTTTTTTATTTAACACAAACTTTGAGACTACAACAACATATTCAGACGAATCCATTCTGCAAATTTTCCAGTATCAGAAAAAATTGCATATTGATCTAAATTGCATCGTCTGGTTGGACTACCCATTGCAGCTGATACCGTGCCCCTGAGCATCCATTTATTTCTTTTCTTTATCATCAGTCCATTTCCAGAATCTCCTGTACACGGGCCACTACCGTCCAAATTTCCCGCACATAATGTTCGATTCGAAGTTAATGAAATGATTAACTCATTCGATCTAATACAAGTTATTTCCGAAACAATTGTTGCATTCACTAATGTCGGAACACCTGTCGTTTGTCGGTCGCCATCTGAACCCCAACCTACAATAGCCCCTGACACGCCTTCTATGTCACGAATATCAGTTGATCCTTGCCACAGACAAATTGGTCTTATCGAAGTTGTAAATCTTTACAAAGAAACAAAATAAATAAACGTTTTAAAAAAGTAATAAGATTCAGAATTCTTGATTGTAGTTACGTGACACTTTGCTTGAGTAAAACAACCGCCAAATCTGCATCGAAATTGATGAGATTATGCTTGTAATCCGGATGTATGATGACATTTGCTACTGCCATGTTGTAAGAATTCCACAATTCAGTTAATTCATGCAGCCCCATGGAAACTAATACATCTTCAGGACCAAGTATTCTGTATTCCGAATAGAAACAATGGGCTGAACTTATGACAGTTCTTTTCGAAATCAGACTCCCACCACATTGAAATGTAAAACTTCGGTTAATGCTCCTTAAAACTGCTGCTATCCATGGAAATTTTGACTTTGTGATGGGAGACCCTTTGATATTAAGTCTTTTAATATCAAAATTGACATTTTCTTGGCCACAAATTGAGTTGATGTATTCCAGTGCTTCATGGTTTGCGGATGAACTAAGGTCTGTTTCAACGGCTTTGAAAAAACTAAGATTTGCTTTTGGAGTCACTGCCGTCACTTTTTGACTTGATACATCTAATTTCGAAACAAAATCTGGTGTTTGTTGGTTTGAAGCATATTGATCAGGATTCTGTTGAGTGTTAAATGAAGTTTCTTCATTCAATGACAGTGGAAAGCTGTAGAAATATGATGAGCTTGGTGACGGCTGATCTAAGGTTTCCAATGGAGAAGGTTTGCTGATGCCTGTATTTATAATTTTTGTGTTGAGTTGTTTCAAAAAAAAGTTTGATGAATCTTGTTGCCAATATCCTGACCTCAAATTTGATAAACTATTGACAGGGTAGGTCGTTAAAATATGTTCCAATTTCATTATTGTACTTGGAGGATCATCTTTAGAAGGAAAAATCTTTATTCGAAATAATTTTAATTTTAAGAAGAAATATAAAACCATACATTTTAGCCCGGAACATATAAGTTCATCGTTTAAGGTGATTGATGTTACTTTAGGGATAATATGTGGTAGGGGAAAATCAACCCTGTATGACAGCTCTCTTCCACTATTAATGTAATCAAATGTCTTCTCTTTGTCAAAATTCAATGAGAGTTTTCCGAAGTAACCCTGAAAAAAATGAAAAAAAAATTTGCAGCAATCACCTTGTGACGCTTGTTTTACATTTCTTTATCTTCTTTAATAAAAAAAAAAATGTAAGATAAAACTACAAAATAATAAAAAAGTGTTTAAGAAAAGATTCTTGTGCTGTTGTTCACAAATTTCCTGCAAATTGTTATCTTTTGGTTAAACGGTTTAAACAAAGTTTAAGGAAGTGACATGGCTGCAGAACGATTGTGCGTGAATTATGACATATAACAAATAATATGCTTACATCGTTATTAAAATCGTTTTGATCCTCATTCTGTTCTCTCTATGATATTTCGTTAATAAAAGTATGATGTAAGAAGTATTCCGGACAAAACTCATCCCAGATTCCGAATATATATGATTGAAGAAAATAAATAAAGAAGCTCTGAAATGATATTGCAAACTTTTTTTGCAAAAATTTAGTAGGCACAATTGGAAAAAAGTTTTGCCCAAAAGAGAATCAATTTGGGGTGTGAAAATAAAAAAATTCCAGCCCCAGATTGATTCTCTTTTGGGCAACATTTTTTCTGCTCGCTTTGCTCCCAATCAAACCAAATTGATCTTGAATGTTCCGATTCGGCATAATCTTCGGATGAGACTGAAAAAATAAATGTTCAGAATGAATCATTGAAATGCAGCAGCAGCATCTACTTTCAAAACCCTTTAATGCATTAAGATTAAGAGATGTGTAGTGATTGTTTTTCCAAATTAAAGGAAGCCGCAATTTCACGCGAAATTTTTAACTTTTCATTGGGGCCTAGCGGGAATCTCCCATGAAATTTTATTTCTCACGGAAAATTTTATTCCCAAGAAATTTTTCTAGTTATCGTGAATTTCCTTCGGATTGAATATTTCCCAGGGAAAAATTTGCCAACTTTAAAAAACAAAATTATTTTCGGATATCAATTTCGAATTATTTTATCAGAAATATTTCTTTTTGCTTTGAATAATTTTTATTTTTTTCGGACGGAATTTTGATCATTGGTACAAACTTGTTCTGGGGAGTAAAATTACGAAGTCCATAATGTCCTTATCGGCAATAGAAACATCCGTTTCCTTCGCACCACGAATGTCCTTTTTGATTGTTTATCCTGTTCAAGTCCCTTGCCTCAGAGTCTAAAATATTGCCCTGTATAGAAGGAATTTTATGGCTTAGTTGATCTTTAAATAGTTTCTCTGAAGATGTCTTCCTCGTTGTACAATATGGTGTCACGTTGTACATAAAAGTGATTTTATGTATGTAGTTCTTTCTTCCATTTCCGTGGGCTATTTGTAGTCGCTTTAAAATTAATCGATTCATATTCTCAACTTCACCATTGGCCTGTGACCAATTCAACACTCAAAGCATGCCGACCATTATCTGCTTTTATAGATTTAGGATATCTCAATCTTCTGAAATCCATTGCAACGCATTGCCAGGTGCAAGTCGGCCCGGAAAATCATAGCCACTGGTGGATTCGGCCTTGAAACTAACAGACAATCTCAACACAGTTTCATGAATGATTCGACTTCTCTGTCCATAAGTGGCCATCATACTTTCAACAGCAGTCTTAACTTCATTTCTATATTTTTCCTGGATGACCCTTGTGTCGGTGTCGGTATGACATGTCTGGAACTACGAATTAAAATGTTTCCCAATAATTGCACAGTTCAAATCGAAATGGGAATAACTTATGTTTAGTACTAGCTGTCCAATCATCTTTCTGTCATTGGAGTTTTCATTCACCACCTCACTACATTCCCTATTAGTTCACAAAGAGTCTGCATCTTGAATATTACATAATCTTGGCAAAAAATCTGCTATGTTACAGTCCAGCCTGATCGACAATTTCATATTTAAAGGACTGAAACTGAAGACCTCATCTTTCAATCCTAGCAGTTGGTTTTAAAGTAGGCTTTAAAAAATGCTCCCAAAGGTTTGTGCTTTGTGGTCTATTCAAGCAAGTTAATAATAAAATCGTTCTACTCCTCAAAATAAATTCAAACTCTCTATTTAAGTCTTTAAATATCTCCTTTCCACTCGAGAAAGGATTTTGCTAGCAATTTCTCCATCAAAATGAATGGGAAAAAACTCCAGAGAAATAACGAGAAATTTCCCATGGGAAAAGTGTTCTTGATCGCAATAAATTTCTAGGGGACTTTCAAACATCGTTCACGATACGAATTTTCCGAACGTGGGAAATATTTCCAGAGAAATCTCATTCCCGATAGAGCGCATTCTTTCTCCGAAAAAAAGTTTGCAGTATTGTTTCAACCTATAATTTGGCAAAAAAAAAAAATATAAACATGCATTGAACCAATTTTACTTACATGTTAATAGAAAATGAAAGAATTATCAGGAGTTGCTTGAAGTAACATGCGGGAACTACGCATTGCGGGAATGCAATATCACTAAGGATAATGTTAAGTATAATTGTGCAAAATTTTAACAAAATCGGTAAAGCCGAAATGGAGATATACGGGAATAATAAAAAAATCAGCCGCAAAGTCCCTAGTATTAGAATTTCTCTTCGATACAGGGCCAGTAAGGGGTATAGATAAAAATCTGAATTCATTAATTTTCGAAAAAAAAGCAAATAAGAACCTACCTAGCCTAGTGTATACGTATTCTAAATTGATTTATTTCTGAAACTTTATTAGATCCCGCTATCCAATTTTTGTTAAAAATAAAATTATGTACATAATTGGAATCTATACGCTCGTAGATAGAATAAAACAAGTTTACATCCTTAGATAGTTTCGGACTTGAGGTTTTGAACAAACATATCATTATAGATATAAGTCGGCATGAAAAGCGAGACGCGGTAATTCTATTCGTGGGTTTTCTCCCCATTATGTATAAACATTTTTTCTCAAAATCGGCTTTGACATTTTCTTATCAAATCATTTACAACTTTGTATTCAAAGAATTTTCTTAGCAATGTATTGGTAAAAGGAGTTAAGAATTTTTTTTTAAATTCAGTAGGTAAATCGATTTTATTACCAAATTAAAAAAAGAAACAAAGTGCGAACACATACATAGCTAACTATGTAATTAGAAGAAAAAATTACTTTTCTTGGAAAGAAATGTATCTACTCTATAATAATAATAATTTTATAAGAATTAAATTTCTCTATGTTCCTATAACAGTGTTTTTTTGATGGAATTTATATTCATTTTATTAAGTTTATTTGAATTTATAATTTTTAATCGAAATAAATAATCGTATTCATTTCTTAATTATACCTTGATTTTAGTTTGGTGTATTTATTTTGACAAATAAAAATGTCATCATTAGCAGTCGATTAAAACATTTATTGACCCTAAAATACTGTGTGCTTTCGTAATTTCATGACATTCGAAATTCGATTGACTAAAACTTTAACATAACAAATGTGAGCTGGAATCAAATGGTTTTTTTTTATACTCTGAAGGTATGATTTGTAAAGAGCAGCCATCCAAATAAACGCTTCCTTTGTCAAGAATGCACAATACCATTGATACAACATGTCACAATTTTCTTTATTTTTCCAAATGCGCTGTATTTTCATATTTTTATTAAAGCTTACCAAATCATAAGCACCGGGTTGGGATAGTTCTACAACAATTTTTGTCGTCCCATGTCTAACACCATTAATTTTAATAATTCCAATTGTTTTATTTTCAAGGAAAGCATATCGAAAAACACTTGGGCATGAAATTTCAGGCAAAAAATAAACATTTGTTTGAGAAGATGACAAATTGCACCTAAACACAACTGCAACCACCACCGAAGTAACGAGAGTTTTAAACAACGAAATCATTGTCATCTATGTATGTTATATTTTATTTTCAATTTAAACTGATTCGATTTTAGTAATATTGATATGAAAAAAATGATTTCCGGGATTTAAATTTTAAAAATTGAACTTTTTTGTTCGAGCAGTTTTGAACAAATAAACGCTACACGAGTCTTCGTTACTGTCGACAATATTGATGAATTGCTGGTGATTTTTTTTTTCAATTACCATTCATTAATAATTATTTAAAAATTTTAAATGATTGACATCACACTTCCATTCACGCCTAGTTGTATCTTAAGAGGTGATGAAAACAAGTTTTAAAATAAGAAACTTCGTAAAAAAAACTTACGGATCAGTATTAGATTCATTCACAACAACCTGCCTTAAGATTGACTTATCTCCTGTCTAAGAATGAAGAAATTGTAAAGTTTTTTTAAACACTTGATTAAGTGAGATTATTTGAGACGTTAATACCTACTACACTTTAGAGTACCTTAATGTCTTATTATGAAAAATGTGAATGAAATTTTTTTAATTTTGTATCTGCCTTAAGAACAAAAACATAAAACTCGTTGGATGCATTATTAAGAATTAAATTCCGATCATACATCTTAATCCGTGGTAGTGATTTAAGTTTAACAAACTATTTGGGGATTTTTAGTTTTAAGTGATTTTGGATTGCGGTGTGAGTAAGAAACATACGCGTGGCTAACACTGAATTTATTAAAGAGGGAAAAATAAGAAAACAATAGTACACGACTGATCGAACAACTGTGTACAAATAAAAAATGAAAGTGAATATTCAAAGTTGACAAAAAAAAAAACGTGACACGTTACTTTTTCAACTTTGTGGTGCCAGCAACATTAGTTCGGCCCAATTTCAGATACACTGGCAACAACCATTTCTAGGTGTGTTTGTCAGTTATCAAATCACCTCGTAATTTTAGTTTTAACAGCAATTCATGTTGGAATAGGTAAATATACGTTTAACCCTCCTCACAGTGTTTTAAATTAGCTTAAAACTAACAATTCTTGGAAACTCACTCAAATTGTCAAGTGGTGTAATAAAAGTAGGTAAAAAACTCAAAATTCGATTTTTCCCTGTTTTGTATTGCCCTCCAAGTATCATAAAATGTACGAGTTTTTGGGTGTACACTTTAGTTTTCTTGAGTTTTGACCAAAAAATGTATATGGAGGCTGACCGAAGCCCTTATTCGTATTTGAAAGATATAGGGGTCTGTATTCGAATACAAAATGAGGTACGGAATCGATGGACCCACTTTTTTTCAACTTATCTATACTATCGAAATCTCATAATTTGATATAAATCGTTATTTCGAATTATTATTAAACTTACCACATAGCTATATGTCGCAAGTAAAACAAGATGGAAGCATCTTTCGAATAACCGATTTTGAAAGGATTATTATAGTGATAAACTTGAATCGAAGGTTGATTTCTAAATAACTATAGAGTTTTTGTAACATGTTTTATTTATGCGTTGACGGTCTTTCTGTAATTCATCTCACCCAAGTCTGTAATGAATAAAAATGAGGATTTCATGCCACTTAACCATTGCAATGGGCAAAATAAACCGCATTGGTGGCACAAAGATCTAGAACCTCTCAGGAAGAGCTGTCGCAAGCTCTTCAACAGATCTAAATACACTAGATCTTCCACTGACTGGGACTTATACAAACAAGCTCTAAAGCAATACAAAAAAGAACTAAGAAAGAGAAAGAAGTCTTTATGGAGAAATTTATGTGAAAAATAGAAAATACTTCAGAAGCTTCAAGGCTCAGGAAATTCTATTAAATTAAATCATTCCAGCCAAATCACAAAAATGCTAAGAACGTGATCATTCCACCATTAGAGATCATTCTGTCTAGCTGTGTTAGATTGGGATATATTCCAAAAGCCTGGAGAATGGCAAAATTAGTCTTCATTCCAAAAGTAGGAAAACCCTCTCACGTTAATCCTAAAGATCTACGACCAATTAGCCCATCATCCTTCCTTCTTAAAACCCTGGAAAGGTTGATTGAAATTCATCTCAGACGTAACTTGAAACCATGTCTCATTTCCACAGCTCAACATGCTTTCTCTAAGGGAAAACCAATAGAAACTGCACTTCATTCGTGGTGAGTAGTAGGTATTGAATGCAAAGAATATAACCTAGAAGCTTTCCTAGATATCGAAGGAGCATTCAATAACGTCGGCTACCAGGCGATCACAACAGCAATGGACAAGCTATAAATAGTGAAATCACTCATTGATTGAGGTACCCCCAAGGTGGGGCCTTTCGCCTCTTTTATGGAACATGGTAGTCAACGACCTCCTTACATTATTGAAAGCAGAGGGTTTCAAGGTGATTGCCTATGCCAACGACGATGCAATATGTGTGTCTGGGAAATACCCTCAAGTTCTCTCGGAACTCCTACAAAATGCCTTAAACAGATATTCGGCTTGGACGTCAATCCACATAAAACGGAACTAGTTCTATTTACAAGGTACAAAATTCCTCAAATTAGCCCACCCACGGTTAAAGGGATACCCCTAATCTTTTCTGACCAAGCCAAATATTTTGGCTTCATTTTAGACAAACTAACTAAATTGGAAGGCAAATATTGATGAAAGGCTACTTAGCATTCTTTGCTTGTAAAATGTTCAAAATGGGGTTTCTCCCCAAAAATAACCCACTGGCTATACACTTCGGTAATCAGACCGATAATAAGCTATGGAGTTCTCGTAAATTTGAATAAACTAAATAAAGTCCAGCGGTCAGCAGGTATGTGCATCAAGGGAGCACTTTGCTCAGCACCAACAGCTGCTTTAGAAGTACTTCTAAACCTAACACCTCTTGACATCTTCTCCAAAATGGTGCAAGCCAACTCGTGCGTGAGGCTTTCAGCCACCTCTCATTAGATCAGTAATAACACTGGTCATACTATTATGTTAAACAATTTCAGATCTATCCCAGGTCGCTTAGACTATAACACTCCAAAAATGGTATTCCATAATATTTTCCATTTTGCCATCCCTTCAAGATCTTTTTTAAGATGAGGGAGGCGACCTCTGGAAGAAATCACAATACACTTCTATACAGACAGTTCAAAGACCGACGAAAATTGCAAAGCTGATGAGCTCGCCAAAGCCAACTTGATATTCCTGAGTAGATAAAGTATAAGCTCCACAATTGGAGTCATAACAGGACTGTGCCTCATGGGTAGACATGTTATGAGGCTGGGGGTCCACACTAATGACTTCTGTAGAAGCTGCTTGGACGACTAGGAAGAGGAAACAGTCAAAAAAACTTCTAAGTCCGGCACTCTCCAATGGAAAGAATAACTATCTCGGTAATCCCTTCCTCGATAATACCAGTGAACTGGCAACGATCGACACAAAATTGCGCTCTTATTTCATTAAGAGCCGATTTTTCAACCGTCAGATAAACAAGCAGATAGTGTTTATTCGACAGATAACAAAACATACTTTATCTGACGAATGACGCTCTTATTTATTCGACCGATGAATACTCAGATAAGTTTGTTTGCCAGTTTTTTATTTGTAGATTTTTTCGATGAATGAAGAATCGGCTATAAAAGTACAAAATAGTTTGTTTAAGTTCATTACTCACTCATCATGAATAACTTCTTTAGAGGCATCACAAGGGAGGTCTAAGTGAGTCAATCACATCTAGACAGCCACTCTAACCTAACCATGCGTTGACTGAATAAGCTTAACCTCACTGTAATTTAGCTTTATTTTATTTTATTTACAAATATACATACATATATACAGAAAGCATAATTTGAAATTAATCTAAACCCCTACAATAACATATTCAATCGAATCCATTCAACAAACATTGCAATATCCGAGTATATTGCGTATTGATCTAGCATGCAAGGACGAGCTGCTGTTCCCAGAGCAGCGGAAACTGTTCCTCTCAGCATCCATTTGTTTCGGTTTCGGATCATTAATCCGTTACCCGAATCGCCCATACACGGTCCGCTTCCATCCAAATTGCCAGCGCATAATGTTCGATTAGACGTCAACGATATAAACACATCGTTGGATCTCAAACAAGTTATTTCCGAAACAACAGTGGCATTGACCAAAGTTGGAACAGTTGTTGTATTGCGACGTCCATCACCACCCCAACCAACAATAATTCCGGACACACCTTCAAGTTCACGAGAATCCACTGCACCTTGCCACATGCAAATTGGTCTTATAGCGACTGTAAAACTAAGGTTTGTAAACGTTAAACAAATTTTTATTAAACCAACTGCTCTTTAAAAGTACTTACACCACACTTTGCTTGAGTCGCACAATTGCGATATCAGCGTCGAAATTGATAAGAGTAGGTCTGTAATCCGGATGTTGAATAATCCGTTCGGCATCGATGTTTGATGAATCCAACGTTTCTGTTAAGTTATGCCGACCCATGGACACCATAACTTCTTCTGGTTTGAGTATTTCGAATCCGTTGTAGAAACAGTGTGCTGCACTAACAACGGTCCTTGTCGATATTAGATTTCCTCCACACTTGAAATTATCATACTTATTGTTCTTTTGAAAAACTGCAACTATCCATGGGAATCTCGATTTTGATATTACTTGACCTTTGACATTAAGTTTTTGCATGTCGATGTTATTCAGGTTCTCGCGACCACAAATTGAGTTGATGTACTCGAACGAGGCTGGATTTATGGTTTTTGGCTTAGCGGTTGTAGTTGTAGTTGTGGTTGTGGTTGTGGTTGTTGGTGGCGGTGTTGTCACTTGGGTTGGTGTTGGTGTTACTTCAACATTTCTAGGATCGATTGCAGGTCTTTGAATTGGTTGTTCGACTGGCTTGATAGGTGTTGATGGTGTTCCTATTATATTTGGTTTACTGAAGAATGGGTTTCTCGGATTCGCTTCGAACTGTGATTCCGGTTGGTTGTTGTTTTTGTTGTTGGAATGAGGGTTGCTGACTGCTGCTTGAGCGAATGAAGGGAAATTATTTTGGTTGTATGATTGTGGAACGAATGGTGGGCGAAGGAATGATTCGAAACTAATTGAGTTTTGTTTAAATGATGAAGGATTTTGTGGTGCTTGGGTGAACCGTGAGGATTGAGTGGATGGTGTTGGGTTGAATGGAATTTGTTGGTTGAAATATTCTTCAGGAGAATATGATGGTTCGAAGAAACTGCTTGAGTCAAACGATTGCACGTTGTTCGATGTTGTAGGGTTGTTGGTTTTATGCTGATTGAAGTATGCTGAGTTAAAGGAGGAAGATGGGTCAAATGATGATGTTGGGAAATTTGAGGGTTGGCTTAGTAACATTTGCTGAACAAAGGATGGACTATATTTTAAAAATTCTGGCATATCGGAATTCAATTGGGAACCTGCAATAGGCAGGGAGTTACAAATTCATGTTAACTTTATTTTATATCTTTAATACTTACTGCGATGGAAGTGCTGGCTCGGAAGATGTTGAGGAGCTGGATTGTTCATTTGATTTGGATGGCTCTGGCGAAACGAAGGATTCGTTTGTCTTGGAAAAGGTGGATAATTTGGAAAGGTCTTAGGGCTAGGAACATTTTGATGACTTGGATAGTTTTGTTGATTAAAATTTGGCCAAGAGCGTCGCATATTTAATGCACTTGGCTGTTGTTCGCGTGAAAACGATCCCGAAGAAAATGCGTTTATTGTATACTCCAATTTCATGGTAGTACTTGGTGGACTATCTAAAGTAGGAAAATTTTGTATGTATTTGATTGTGGTTCCGATTTCTAGTTTTCACAATATATATTTTTTTACCTCCAGGGCCAGAACATATTTGTTGGCCATTTACTCGGATTGATGTTACTCGTGGAACATAATTTGAATCTGGAAAATCCACCCTGTATGTAAATGGTGTTCCTGCATTTAAATAATCGAACACTTCGTCTTTGTTAAAATTAAGTGACAGTTGTCCGGGATTATTCTGAAAGGAAGGAAAGGAAAAGGAGGAAATTACAATGTTGCACAAGGTTACTTTGTACAAGTTCACATATCTTTATTAAGGTACTTTATGTAAAGTATTGTTCTATTGCATTCGCAATTTCAATCTCTAGGTTTTGATGTCAGTTCTCAGTTCTGTATGTTTTTTTTTTCACACTATTAGATAAAGTCGAAGAAATGCTTATAGCAAGCAACATCTAACGACCAATAGTCTTTAACCCAGAAACAGAAAACTGTGTTAACAGACCAGCTCATCACTTAGTGCAGCGTTAATTGTTAGAAAGCAATCTAAAACAAAGGAACACTTACACAAGAAATGACAAAATTATACAAATACAAAAAAAAAATGAATAGACGACAAAAAAACATTTAAGAGCGTGCCACACTGGTTTTAAGCATGACTAAATAATAATTTATTCTTATTAATATGAAAGTTAATAAGATCTGTGTTATAATTCAAAAGCCTACTTATTCTTTTTAAGGGCTCATGCATTCCGTAATTGGTCCTATTTCTTGGGAATTTAATTAGATCGGTGCTACGAAGGTGATAACTTACTCCCCGATAATGAAAAAGTATAGCACTTGGAAGGTCTGGTGCATCTGTGACGCCTGTTATAAGTTGATGAAGGAAAACTATATCATGGTCCTTCTTTGAGACAACGTTTGCATTTGAAGAAGTGATACTCGATCCTCATATGAAGGAATATTTTGAGAATCATGCCATTGAATACCTTTTAATGCGAAACGAGTAAAATTACGTTGCACCGATTCTAACCTGTCAATATGAACGTCATAATAAGGACTCCAAATCTGTGAAGCATATTCAAGGTGAGGACGAACAAGACAATTATAAAGAGAAAGGGTGACGTTAGGATCAAGAAATTCTTTTGACCAACGCTTAACGAACCCCAGCATAGAATTAGCTTTATTAACAATGTTATAAATGTGCTCAGTATAATCTAGATTCAGTGTAAAAAGAACCCCTAGGTCCCTTACTTTAAATACACGAGAAAGAATTTGTTGAGATATATAATACTCATAAGTCGAAGTTGCTCGTTTCTTTGAGAATGTCATTGTTTCACATTTCGACGGGTTTATTTATTTCTATTTATTACTTATTAGAAAATCATATAGAAAACCTGTTTATATCATTTTGCAGAAAAGTGCGATAATTATTAGATGTAATTTTCTTTAAGATCTTCATATCATCAGCAAAAATAAGAATTTCACTGTTTTGAATACATTACGGTGCATCATTTATTGATAAAATAAATATAAGAGGTCCTAAATGACTGCCCTGTGGTACAACAGATTTAGACTTTTAAGTCTTCGGAAAACTTGTCTCTGAACATTACTTGATAAGTTCTGTTCGCAAGGTAAGAAGAAATCCATGAAACAAGCCCAGGGGGGAAGCCTAATAACTGTAATTTCAACTTGATAACTGAATGAGACAGTTGATCAAAAGCTTTTGAAAAGTCAGTGTATACACACTTACACAGTCAGTTTCCAGTCTATGTTCTAAACTGTTCAAACATTTATGTGTAAAGGCAAGAAGGTTTGTGACAGTTGATCTCCTTTGCACAAATCCATGTTGCTCACTGCATATGATGTTTTTGCAGTAAAACTTAAACTGTCACATATTATTTGTTCAAACAGCTTAGGAATACAAGAAAGCTTAGAAATTGGTCTATAATTAACAATATACGACTTATCTCCCTTTTTAAAAACCGGCGTGATGTAAGCAATCTTACAGATGCAAGGAAATTTTCCAAGTCGCAAAGATAGTTGGAATATTTTACTAAGAGGTTTAGCTAAAACAGTATTGCATTTTTCAATAATATGGGAGGAATAAACAGGTTAACATCACATTTTTTTAGAGTTTACGAAATTCCAAAAAAGAGTTTAGGATCTTGCTTCAAGGAATCACCCATAGTAACAATATAATCACTATAAAGATCATATGACAATCTTTTAAACTCTTCGAAAAGAGATATATAGACCACTTGATTCTCTAATGACATAGATCTAATATAATTTTTACACGCCCTATTTCTCTTATTACGGAGGCTTTTCAACTCTTTTGTGTACCAAGAATGACAAGAGGTGTTGGTTTGAGTGATTTTTTTCTTAGGTACAGTTTCGTTAATGCACTCGAGACAGTTTCGTCAATGTTATTGGAAAATAATATGTTTTCGATACCATAATTTAATAAACTATCCATAGCTGTTTAAAATTGGCTCTTCGAAAGTAGTATTTGTATGAGCAGTCATGAGAATTACTATTTTCTAGTAAGTGACCACTCAAGTCAAGAATAATAACTAAGGGAGGGTGATAATTATCAACATTAGATATTGTAGAAGTTGATTCAACCACTACTGTACAGGCCCGTATTAGATGAGAAAACCAAGTCAAGTGACTGATTAAATTATTATTATTATTATTATTCCAAGCTTTATTCACTCATTGATACTTTAAATTTACAATAATTTTATAATACCATTTGATTGAATATATTTACATTACATTTAAACAAGTATGTGTACGTAAAATTAATTAATTTAAAAGAAACAAATAATTCAATCAAGGTTTTAAACTAATTTAAATATATACATTATTTGAAAAGAGAGGTATAATTTTAGGTTATCTGAGCATAAGCCTCCCCCAGACTTCTCCATCTTCTTCTATCTAGTGCTTCTCTCCAATAAAGTGGGCATATTTTTCGGATGTCATCCTTCCAGCGTTTATGTTGTCCACCTACGCTTCTTTTTCTTTCTAAGGGTATCCAATCGGTTACTAATTTTGTCCATCGATTATCAGGTGTACGTATTACATGTCCTGCCCATTCCCATTTGAGTTTCTTAAGCCTGTGTCTAACGTCTTCAAAATTAGTTTGACTTCTTATATTCTGATGGTTAATTTCCTGGGCAATATGAACGTTCAAAACACAAAACAGGCCCGTATTAGATGAGAAAACCAAGTCAAGTGACTGATTCAAAGAATTTTGAATAGACCTAACTTGTTGTAAGGCCGCACAGTTGTCCAAAATGACTTATCTCGTTGCAAAAATCATAACTTTTGAACGGATTGAGGTAGCGGTACAATTTTTTTTTTAATTTGAAGGAAATTTCCAGGGCTGTTACACCAATGAATTTCAAGAAAATTATTTCACAGGGTGTTTCGGAATCATCGGCCGAAAACAAATTTTCTCAAAAAACTAAGTTTATAGAAAAAAAAATTGAAGTAAAACTTTAAAAATTGTCTTTTGTTTTGCAAATGTTGACAAAAACAAAATGATGGCCCCCTAAGTGTTTATAGGGTGTTCTAAAATAAAATTCATCACAACAGTGGATGCGAAAATTTGGCAAAGAAACTTTTTTTTTTTTTTGCTTCAAGCGGTTTATACCTTTTTAAGTGACATATTTTATGTGAAACAGTAAAGGGAAAAAATAAACGGACCAAAAATTAAAAAAAAATCAAGTATAATTAAAAACATATAGGTATACATATATTAAATAAAAAAATATACATAAACTATCTTAAACAATAATTATAAATTTTCAGTAAAAAGTTCACTGCCATCATCATCACTTTTAATATTTAATAGACTAATCAGCTCTGGACAGTAGCTTTTTTTGGGCTCTTTTTGGGATCTAACGTGTCTTAAATATGAAACAAGTGGATCTAATGATATGGATAGCATAATCAATAAATCTTCATTTTGTCGTTTCCTTGAAACCTTGAGAGTATTGGATAATCGATATCGCTTGTAATCTTGTAATTTTCCTTCGAAATATTGCTCGTTGTTTCCATTAGTTTCCTCCTTTTGGTGTATTCCGAACATGCCTGCAAGGATTTCGAAGGCCTTCCTCTTGATGTACTTGGCCCTCACTGTCTTCAATTTCAACCTCTTGCATAGTAAATGTTCCATTCAAAAATTCTTCATTTTTAGTTTGAAAATCTTTCTTTGTGTCTACTACTTTGTGTTCATTTTTGCTTAAATAAAGCATATAACTTTTGAAGTTTCTTTCTAATTCCTTCATTAACACTAATTTCTGAGTATTGATTCTGAAACAATTGTACAAATTCTTCAGAATTCGAAGCATTGTGAAAATGTTCCAAAAGGACTTTGTTTGAAATATTCATATTCGAATTAAATTAACACGATCCGATCTTTAGTCAAACGTTTTGAAAACTAATGAAGTTTATCCATTGTCAGAGTTTATATAACAGATAAACATGCACATGCACAAGGATTATTTTACCTGTGAAATTTAAGCTACCCAAAATACATTACTTATTACTTTATTAGCTCTTTTGGGTAAGTGAAAAAAAAATAATATTTCCCTCTACCTGTTTTATTGGACCATAAAATAATGATATATAATTAAAAATATCCTTCAACCTTAAATATATTTAGTAGGTATCAAAAAATTAATCTCTTGTTTACCTAACTTAAGATTTATAATAATCCTTTTGGCTTAGTAATTGCAGGAATCTACTTAAATAGGAAAATGAAAGTAGGCAGATTATAAAAATTGGTAGATATGGTAAAACATTTTGCAAAACCTATATCAATTTATATTCGTAATAAAATCCGAGATAATATTTTTTTTTATTCTAATGCAAAAAAAAATTAAAATTTCATCCTCTGCTGGTTTTTACAAGTATCATACATTTTATGATACTTTTGGGTTTTTCGACAACCTTATGAATGACTTTTTTATTCATTATTATTATCATTATTAAAATAAATTAAGAAAATGTTATGTTTACGACGCATTTTTCGAAAAAAACTGACATCAAAGTAAAAAATTAGCACGGACAAGAACAACGAAACATCCTTCAAAAAATAATATCTGACCAATAAAAAAAAGATAAAAAAATTTGTAAATGCAGTTACAATGGATAATATTTCTTCTAAAAATTAAAACCTTAACATCGTTGCTAGCATTACTATTAACAGAGAACTAAGCGTTTACGTGGATCAAGGTATGCCAAAGTAAGCGTTTTCTCAAGCCTTTATTTTTTCTTCAAAGTACAAAATCTCGGCAGTGCGCAAGTATGCGCAGCTAAATATTTTTCTTTTGGCTCAACAATTGGTTGATACACATACCCTATTCGGCTTAATGCATGGACTTGGATGGATTTTTTTGTAGCTCTATTCAAACTCGATAAATTGTAAAAAAAATGGTGTTTTTTTGTTTCATTTATTAAAACCTTAAAAATTATTTTTTTTGTTTTTCAATTTCAAATTTAAATTTACTTATAAGTAATTAAACCAGGAACTATTAACAAAAAATAAGATTTTTCATTCAATATGCCATAATCGCAAAAATGAAAATAAGGAATTTAGTTTTTTTTTTCTTTTTTTTCTCTAGAAAAAAATTAACTAACTTTGAAGAGCCCTATAAATTAAACTAGTGATCAAAAAATTATTTTGTTTGCTGTTTTTGAAGCTCTGTCTATATTTCTCTTAGAAATAAAAAACAAAACGATAAAAATAAAACATCAGATTTTGTATTTTTGCCACGACTTTTCCCTTTTTGGACAACTGTGGGCCGCTGAGATTATATTATCTAACATTTGCACCTCCATTTGAGAAGAACTTTGGAAGCTTCTGAATGGGAATCATCCTCAGAAGGAACCCAGTTAATGTAGGAAGATTAAAATCAGCCAACTAGATTATCTCACTTTCAATGTCTGAACAGCTAATGATATAGTCAAGAACTGAAGATAGTTCAATGAAGACAGAAATCGGACTTTTAGGTGGAATATAAACGCTAATATAATAAAAACATCCTTTGTTTGAAAATTTAATTTAATGCATATAAGTTCTATGTTGAGATCGAAAGGAATAATAACTAGGGACGAGTACAAGCTATTACGAACAGCAATAAGGACTCCACCACAAACTGAATTCAACTCATTTTCATGACGATCTTTTCGATAAACTATATAAAATCTTTGTCAAAAAGTTCAGCGTCCAATATTGAGGCGTTAAGCCACTTTTAAGTAAAAGCAAAAAGATCATTTGAAAATGTTTGAGAATTTTTAAAAACTGTAGTAGTCTCACTACGAAGTCCTCTTACATTCTGGTAATAGAAGGAGAACCTGATAAGTTTTTTGGAGCAATAGAGTTGCGAACCAATTTCTTTCTACCAGAGGCGATGAATTCTTTAACAAGAGTATAAGGCGGCCAAGAACAATTGATAATCGGACCGAATCGGATGCTTGAGACAATAATCTTAAAAGATGAAACGAAGCTGTCAGGCTTTCTTACTTTAATGTATTTGGCTTGTGAAGTATTAGTTAAAGCCTTATGTTCAAGAAGATGGTTTATTAATTCATCAGACTCAGTCCCAGGAAGTAACCGAGAAAAAAATATAGACTTAGGCTTGGGTATTGACAAAAAGGTTTTTTTTAGAAAAAATTTGATTATAATTGCTAGCAAGCCTAGTCGATTGTCTTTTAACATCAACAGAGTCATACAGGGCATTTCCTGCACTTATTTCTTCGATAAAACAAAATAATGGTCTTGTTCTTTAAAATTATAAATTTTATTTTTCTCCGGATTGATGATTTCAGGATAGCATCCTTGCTTCCTGGAATAAATTCTTACTTATTCTTTAGCCGAAAAAGGCTGCTAATAGATAGAGACTTTATCAAGAAAATAACCCAATGCTATTCGTAAAGTTGCCATATGGTATGCTGTTTAGCTAGATATTGTCAACCGGTTATGTTGTGTGTAAGGTTTTCTTTTTATAAAATTTTACCCTTCTGTCAGAAATACATATATTTGATTAAAACTGATTTGGCCTTCATGAGTGATGCATATCATAAGTTACTGATTTACTACTAAATTCAAATAAATAAACCTTATGCGAAAGCTTAAAAAAATCCCAGCTTTCGAATTTCACGTTATTTGTATGAATCGCGAATAAAAATACGAGATTAATAATTGCATTCTCAAACAACTTTTGCGCTTTGATTTTGGCATTGAATTCTGCTCCATCTTACCGTGTTCATAGCCCCATGTTGTGATAATTCAATCGATACTGTGGTCTTCCCATAGCTAACATCCTTTACTGTTATTATTCCAATATTTGCATTTCCCGAAGGCATGTATTGAAAAACTCCTGGACATGTTATATACGGATATTGACTAGTTCGGGCAAATGAACTTCTTTCTAGGCATATTATCACCAACAGCGTTGATATAACAGCAGAACCGAGTTTAATCATATTAAAATTTAAAATTCACACACAAATCACAACGTTTATCAAAGAAAAAATAAACAAATAAAAAAATGAATTCAATAATTTAAATTCGACTGCAATATTAACTACCGACTAAACTTTTATATTCATCACAATTCTATTTTGATTATTTGCACGTGTACCGCTCCACACCACCGATCATAATGTAATAACACTAACTCTATTTATAAAAAATTAAACATGATACTTATGATGAACTTTTGATGAAAGCAAAACAACAAAAAATTGCTTGAATCAATTCTTGCTATCGACAGTATAATTTAAGAAACAGGAAGGTAATAGTGGCAGTTTGTTATATTAGAAAAATATTGAAAACTTTTGACAACGAAGGTAATCATTTAAACTTTGTTTATACAAGAATAAATAGTTAGTATTACTGTGAACAACTCAACGGATTTTTATAAAATTAGACAAAGTGTAGATTCTTTCAAATAAATTTTTAAGAATTAATAAAAAAAATACTAAAATGCCTTGACGAGTAAGTACTTCGAACTGATACCTATAAGTACGTCAGTACTACGACTTCAAAAAAACAATTTTAAGTACTTAACCAATACTGAAGAGTAGTATCCCAAGTACTTTTAGGATTCAAAACCATCATCAAACATTTCTACGATTAAAAATATTACCAGAAAGAATGTGAACAATACCAACATTACCCTACACAATACTCTTTTATCAATCCAGTTTACGAGGAAAACCCCGCGAAACTGGTGTTAACGATTAAATATGTTTTTTTGCAATGAGTTTTATTTTAAGAAAATAAACAAATTATTAATGTAAATAAGAGAGATGTTTAAGGAAAACATTATCTATCATTTCCAGTAGTATTTGTAAATTCCCAGAACAGTTGAGAAAATCTTTCTTCATAAGAAAGCTCAAAATCTCTTGAATGAATCACATTCATGTTTTTTATTTTGTTATGCTGGTCTGGTGAACTGAAGAATAATACTTATGAAGACTTTCAAAGCTTTTAACCGGTCGGTCGGTTAATCACTTGTAGATATCTGTGACTTTTTGTAAGCCTTGTGTTATTTTTGAAATTGCTTTCGCATATGAGGTAGATCTTTTCATAGCAGATATAATTGCTAGTTATAAAATTCAAGAAAGATGGGAAAGTATGTAACTTCATAAGCATTAAAGGTGAGTTTATCTTATGAGCAATAATTTGTCTTTGTCTGTCAGACAGGTCTTGTAAACTAAAGGTTTTACAAATGATGTTCTTATAAGTTCTTTAAAATGGTTTTTTTTTTAAATGGTATTTAGTAAAAGCCTAAACTTTTTGACAATGTTAAGAACACTGTATCATTACATATTATTTAAGTTTTATTTCACAACCGTCGGCATTTGACATTGATTGCATTCAAAAAGACTCACTGGTTTTTTAAGAATATTTGATTTTAAAGAAGACTGTTGATTTCAATTTCGTAAGCCTTGTTCTTATCATTCGAAATTTAAAATTCAAAATATCCCGTGAAAGGGTTACTCAAGAGATCGTTTCCAAAAGACAGAGATCATCAGGATTTATTTTCCTGTTTTTCTTTGAGGTACGTGCCCAGTTTCAATAAAAACCTTTGCCAAGAAATTGAAACTTGTCGGAAGAATTCTGTCCAGGTCCTCAAAATAATTAATAAAAAATTATTTTATCAGATTTCTCAAGGGATAGCAAGTCAGCAATATAAAAATATATGGAAAGAACAAAGGTTTTGAAATTGCAATGTTTCACCACACTGAGTATAGGTAGGTATTCACCTTATCTTCTCTATAGTTGATGTCTTCAGAACTCACTCATTCTTGAATTAGAGTTAAATGGAACGACTATGATAATACTTATTACTATGGTATTTGTTACCGAGGGCAACAACAGCGGCTTTTTGGATACGGATTCGTCGTGAGAAGCAGACTCAGGTGAAAATTCTGGAGCTTCAAATGTGTAAACAAACGCATTACAAACGATCCGAATCAAGGCTTAGTTTGGAAACATTGGACTAATATGAGCGCATGTCCCACAGAAAAGAAAAAAGACAACCGATGCTTGTATAGATAATCAAGGAAACATCATAGTAGAATCACAGTCGATGCTGGGGATTTGGAAAGACCACTTCTGTAGACTGTATAACGGCGGCAACGAACTGAATACCGCCGTATGGCAGGAGCTATACATTGGATACGATGATAGCCAACATTTCCGTGAACCCGACCTAAGGAAGTGAAAGCGGAAATATCACGGCTATAATCCAACAAAGCCGCTGGAGCAGTTGGTCTAGCTGCCAAGCTGTTCAAAGGAGCAGGTGACGATCTAGATAAGAACATGCACCAAATCATCTGTAATATATGAGATCCTCAAAACTTCGCCAATTACAGGGGAATCAGCCTACTTAACATCGCTTACAATTGTCTCTCTACCGTAATATGTGGACGTCTGAAGCCTTTCGTCAACAATCTGATTGGTCCTTATCAACGTGGCTTCAGACCAGGTATGTCAACCATCGACCAAATATTAACTTTGCGTCAGATCCTGGAAAAATCTGTTAACTCCAAATTGATACCCATCAGCCACCACCCTTCTATCGATTTTAAGGCCGCGTTTGACAGCATGTAAAGAAACGAACTGTACAAAGCTATGTATAGTTTTGGCATCCCTGTCAAGCTCGTTTGCTTGTGCAAAATGACGATGGAGAACTAACACTGCGCCATCAAGATTACGGAATCTTTCGATGTTAAAAAAGGATTCAGGCAAGGCGATGCCATGTGTCATGTGATTTCTTTAACATCGTTCACAGTCAACACCAGAGGCACCATCTTCGAAAAGTCTGTTCAACTTCTAGCGCACACCGATGATATTGATATAATATTTAGAAAGAACACATCGTGATGTCAATTGGGCCTTTGTGCGAATTAAAACAGAAGTATCAAAATTGGACTTAGCAGTAAAAAGCGCATAGAACTTCAAGGTAGTCTTCCTAGGATCAGCTATTAACATGTGCAATAACATCACTGTTCATGTTGTTTGAGCCCCAAGTCCACAACGGAATGTAGCGCCATCTTAAGTAAGTAAGTACTAACATCACAAGCGCCGATATCAGACGAAGAATAACCCTTGCCTATCGCTGTTGCTTTGGGCTAAGAAAGCAATTGATTGGAAAAGGCCTCTCCCGATCAACTAAGGTAAAACTATGTAACACCCTCATCATCCCAGTCCTGTTGTATGGTGCAGAAGCATGGACCCAGACAAAATAGGATGAATGTGCCTTAGGCTGATTTTAGAGGAAAGTTCTTGGGGTCATCTATAGCCCCGTTACAGTGATGAGGACCTAGCCAGAAGGGTCAATGTCCAGAGACTCAGGTGGCTCGTTCAGAAGTATAGCAAGAACTCGACTCAGGTGGTGCATACTGTAATACTTGCCATGATATTTGTATGTCCATATTTTTCACCGGCTTTTCCCTCTATTGAGCCACGTCACATCAGAAAATTGAAGTTTCTCTATTTGCTACTTCAATAATCTTATCTAATCTAAGCCTTCTTCCACGCCCAAATGTCTTTCCAAACGAACAGTATTTCTGTGATATTTCACGAATTTATACATATTAAGGCGTATCTAAAAATCCAAAAAAATAAGTTATTTTTAGTGGTGATTTCGGGCCTTTGACTTTATTTTCCTTCAAACGGTGTCGTCGTAGACATTTCCGTATGCTTCAGAAAATGCATAAGCTATGTCAGTTATACGTGCAGTTAAAATTTACAGATTATACAGAGATTATGTTTTTCTGTTGCTCTTTTACCACAAGCACTAATAATTCATAAAATTACTATTAAAGGGAACTCTCGTTTATATAATAGTACGCAGTACGAGTTTGTTTTGTTTTGTTTTGGCATAATAAGCGATCTGAAGTGATCTTACTACTCAGTTCTAGTATGATTTATACAAAAACGGTTATGTAACTCAAACTTTTCAAGAGTCAAAACTAACTTATTTTTGTGCCAGTTAAACCCTTCTTTGTGTCTAACATAAGAATATATATAGTTGAATGTTTCGTTTTTGATTGTTATCCTCTTTAGTAAAATAAAAGCGTGGTAAAAAATTTCAATTCGATCTTTTAAGAAACTCTCCCCAACTCTAGAAAATCTTGGTGATATGTCATTACCAAACGTGATTCTGGCGAACAAAGTTTGAAAAAGATCCATTGTAATTGAGGTAATTTAGGTAACTGTATAAAGATATTAATAAGATAGAATTTCGTTCAAGGTACCTAAGTTTGGTGATTTGAACTGATAAAGGTTACTGATTAGTATGTCTAGAAATCCTGGTCGAAAAGTTAAACTGGGCTATTAACTCCTTCTAGCCAAATAAATCTCCAGGCCTAGACGGCATCTTCTTTCTGATGCTGCAAAAGAGCAGTGAATTTATAACTCCCCACCTGGTAAACATTTTCCAAAGTAGCCTAAAATGGGGATATGTCTCCAAGACATGGCGTGAGGTAAAAGTCGTCTTTATACCAGAAGCTGGCAAACCCAGCCACACGAAACTCAAAGACTTCAGACTTATTAGTCTTATCTCTTTTGTACTTATTATTATAAGCTTTTTATTACCTTAGCATTTAAAGTTTAAAATTTTTAGATTTTTAATTAGAATTTTTACAAATTATTTAATAGGTTAAAACAAATTACAAATACAAAATTATTAATAAATAGGAGAAAAGTAAGATAATTGATATATAATAGTTTGATTATTTATTTTTCAATTTGTATTATTAGTTTTTGGCGTAAGCCTCCCCCAAGGCGGCCCATATGTCTCGATTTTTCGCCTCACTGTACCAATTTGTGTTTATTTGGCAAAGATCGTCGCTCCATCTCTTGTTCGGTCGGCCTATTGGTCT
The DNA here is from genome assembly GCA_943590905.1 of Sphaerophoria taeniata. Classification (NCBI taxonomy): domain Eukaryota; kingdom Metazoa; phylum Arthropoda; class Insecta; order Diptera; family Syrphidae; genus Sphaerophoria; species Sphaerophoria taeniata. The sequence continues at coordinate 128,221,203 of OX016540.1, read as the reverse complement.
CTTGCTTTCCGGTCTCCATTTTGTAGCCAACTTTGTCCATCTTTGATCCTGTAGTCTTGAAATATGTCCTGCCCAACTCCATTTTTTGTCTTTTGGTTCTATCTATCACGTCAATTATTCGAGTATTGTTTCTGATGTCTTCATTTCTTATCCTTTCGCTGGGTCTTATTCTGAGGATTTTTCTTTCCATTTTGGATTGACAGATCCTTAGCTGGTCAATAGATTTCGCAGTCAAGCTCAGGGTTTGTAGTCCATAAGTAAGCACCGGTAATATAGCGTAGTCGAAGAGATATTTTCGTGTTTCTACGCTTTGGTCCAGTTCTAAAGTCTGTTTGAGGCTCCAGAATTGTTTCCAGCTGTTTGTGATGCGTCTGTTGATTTCTTTTTTCTCTTGGTCCTTAAAAGATTTTAGTTGTCCCAAGTATATGTAGTCTTCTATGTATTCTATTTTTTCATGGTCCAGAATTATATCCTCTCTGACGTGGTTTGTCATCACTTTTGTTTTTGACTTGTTGATTTGTTTCTTGCACACGCTAGTAAGTTCTGTTGTCATTTCTTGTATATGTTTAGCTTTTGTAGATATATATATATTTTGTCGTCCAGTTCATCTTTTGAAAAATATCCTCTAAAACTGCACTAAATAGTGGTGGTGAAAGCGGGTCTCCTTGTCTGACGCCTCTTGTTATTTTAAATTTGCGTCCTGTACTCTCTGTTTTTATTTGTGCTACATTATGTTTGTATATATTTTTGATAGTCCTTATAACGTTTGGGTCCATATTTCGGTTTTCTAGGGATGTCCATATTGTTTCGTGTTCAACGCTGTCAAATGCTTTACTGAAGTCTATGAATAAAAAGTATATTGGTTGTTGAAATTCATTGCACTTTTCTATTAGTTGATTCATCGTCTGAAGTAGGTGGTCTGTTGTTGAGAAGCCTTCTCTGAATCCAGCTTGTTCCCTAGGTTGTTTATTGTTAAAATCTTGTTTGATGTTCCTGTAGATTGTTTTTGAAAACAGCTTATAAATTGTCGAAATGTTACTTATAGGTCTATAGTTGTTCAAATCGTCTTTTTTTCCTTTTTTATGTATAAGTGTAATGGTTGTTTCTCTCCATTGCTTAGGGATTTGCTGAGTTCTTATGATTTCGTTAAACATAAAGGTTAAGATTTCGGAGAGCGATTCTTTCCCGTATATTATCATTTCTGCAGAGATTCCATCATTTCCAGTGCATTTGTCCTTTTTCAAATCGTCTATGGTCCTTTCAATATTTTCTTTGCTAAACATGGGAGTTTGCGTTGTAAGGAGATTGATATCTATGATGTCAATATTTTCTTCTTCAATTGTATGCTTGGTCGAGGAAAATAGTTTTTCGAAGAACTTAGTAGCATTTTCGTTTAACTCTTTTCTATTTGTTATGTTGCTTGCATTTTGGCTTTTTAAGCTAATTATCCATTCCTGTTGATTGTTAAGTAATGATTTTGTTTTCCTTATTGATTTTGTTTGTCTAATCGTATCTTTAGCTATTGTTTCGTTGAACTTGTGGATATCTTTCCTTATTTCTAGTTTGATGGTTTTCCTTAATTCTTTTAGTTCAGTTTTTTCTTATTCAAGTAATTGTTGCTTGGTTCGTAGAGTATCTCTTCTTGAGATTAAGAGTTTTGTTTCCATGGATAATTTATCTTTTGATGTTTTGGTGTCCATGATTGTTAGTTTTGCAGAGTTTTTGATGATCCTTTCTAATTCGTCATATATGTTTTGTATGTCTCGATTTGAAATTGATAATTGATTTATCTTTGCTGTCCAATGTCTGGTTATAATCTTGAATTTTTTGGTCGGGAATTGTTTTTGGGATGAAATGGACTTGTCGGTTTCTTTTCAGTGTCTTATGGTTTAAAATGATTTCTGTTCTTACTAATCTGTGGTCACTATCGAACTTTACGTTGTTGAGCACGGATATGTCTTTGACTGTCTCAATTTTGTTCGTCAGAATCAGGTCTATTTCGTTTTTTATTTTTCCATTCGGTGATATCCACGTCCATTTTCTGTTGTCTTTTTTCTTGAAAAACGAGTTACCAAATTTCAAATTCATCTCTTCGATCCATCGTATTACTCTTTCTCCTCTTTCGTTTCTATCCCCATATCCGTAGGGTCCTATTGTTTTCTTTTCTTCTTCGTTTTGTCTCTTTCCAAGCTTAGCGTTAAAGACTTCCAATCACATACATTACTTCTGTTTTGTTATTTGTATATATTTCCTCTAAGTTGTTGTAGAACCTTAGCATCTCTTCGTCATCAGCTTTTTCTGTTGGTGCATATACTTGAATTGTTGTCATTTTCGTGTTTTTTATATTCAGTTGTATGCTGCACATTCTTTCATTATATAGCTTGATGTCAGTGATTTTTTCTTTTAGTTCTTTTTTAATAAGGAAACCAACACCGTAGAGGCCTTTTGTTTCTCCTACGTAGCAAAAGATATCATGCTCATTGTTTATTATTTTTTGTCCTAGTAATCTTGTTTCGGATAGTCCTATAATGTCCCATTTAATTTTCGCCAGCGCTTGTCTCAATTCTTCCTGTTTCTCATCTGAGGAAAGTGTCCTGACATTGAAAGTACAGATCTTTAGTGTTCTGTGTTGGTTTTTGTGGGTACAGTATTCTGTTTGGTTGTTTTTATATGAGGGGTGTGGATCTACTCTTCCCACGGTGATCAACCGGGTTGGGAAGACACTTGAAAGACTTATTGATATGTACATCCGCAGTAATTTAAAACCGGAGGTCATATCACCCTTCCAACATGCCTACACAAAGGATAGAAGTGTAGAAACGGCACTACACTACAGAAAAGTCACTTGGCGTTAAAGAATACACTTTTGCATCATTATTGGACAATAAAGGAGCCTTCAATAACGTCCACAACAGTGAACTTGAGAAAGCACTTAGTGTCCCAAAATAGAAAAAGTAGTTATCAAATGGATTATATGTATGCTGAAAAACAGACGGGTACATAGTGAGCTGGGTAACGCACATATAAAGATGTACGCATCTAGGAGAACCCCGCAAGGTGGAATACTTTCACCGCTACTCTGGATTTTGGTGATGAACGAGATCATGATAAAACTTAAGAATAAGGGCATAGTAGTGATAGCCTACGCTGATGACTTAGCTCTTTTGGGAAAATATCTTACCATTACCACTATTTTAAAGCGCATTATCAAAGGTTAGCAACTGGACCAAGAAATGCGGCCTTAAGGTAAACCCCCTTAAAACAGAACTGGTTCTTTTCACAAACAGAAGGAAATTACCTCCGTTTGAAATACCAAAAATAGAAACTTAATTGTGGTCCAAACAACGTACTACTCATGCAACTAGATTCTGGGTAGAAATTGGGGACCAAACCCCAAAATAGTCATGTGGATGTACACTGCCATTGTCAGGCCGATCTTAACCTACGGCAGTTTGGTTTGATGGAAAGCTATGGAGAAATCCACAAATTTAAAAACCCTCACCAAAGTACAAAGAATGGCCAACATTAGTACAAGTGGTTTGATGAGGACTACCTTAACTGCGGGCTTAGAAGTAATCCTCAGTCTCCCCCCTATACATCTATTTGTCCAAGAATCAGCAGCATACAGCCAGGGCCCGATCTAGCTATTCTGCCGCTCTAGGCAAAAGTGTTATTTGCCGCCCTTTAAAATCACTCCTAAAAAGGCATGAAAAGTTATTTCTACTGTATATATGTATGTATGTATTGTATGTATTCAGATAATGTAAATCTTCTGGATATCTATAAACATAAACATCTATAAACATTATGTTTGTTCAAAATGTCTCCGATACTTGTTTTGTTAACTTATGTGTGTTTGCTTCCATACATCGACTTATCATTGAAATGATAATCATAAAAAGAAAAAAAAGAAAGACAATATCAGATAATTTCTTATTTAATTTTAATTTTAGCAAAAAAAGGAATAATAATTCATTTCTGAAAACAAAACAATTTCAATTAAAAAATTATTTTTAAAGTAACAAAACTTAAAAGTAATACAAACAATTTTCACATAACCTCAAAATCGCCATATTTAAAAAAACAACAAATAATAATTTGTATCTTTTAAAATAAACAAATTGAGGTAAACAATTTAAGTAAATAATTAAACAAAGGTATAAAAACAGATAAAGTTTTTACTAAAAATATTTTCTATGCACTTTTTGCTCTGCAAAAGTTTTTATTATTTGAAAACAATACAAATTCAATTAAAATATATTTTTTTTAGAAACAAAAATAAAGAGTCCCCCAAATAAATTTGTTCTTACTCAAAAATCACATTTATCGAAAGGAACAACAACAAATTATAATTTCATCTTTGAAATAAGGAAATTAAGATTAAATATTTGTATTTAAAATATTGTAGACTTAACTAAAATAATTTTCAAAGTAGTTTTTGCTCTGCAAAATCTTTTATTATTTGAAAACAAAACAAATTTAATCATAATCACCCCTGTTCTGATTTTCGTTCCGAATTCAATTCGTTTTCGAAATTGATTTTCGCACAGCTTAAAAAACTGTGTTCCTAAATTCGTAAGAATTTGAATTAAATTTTTGACAAATATTTCTCTGAAATTACTTACATTTTTAAATTTACGATTTCAAATTCGGCCAGCAAAATCGAAACGAAATCAAAACGAAAAATTGCGAACACCTCAGCTTTAAAAACGAAAGTATTGTTTTCGTAAACGAAAATCAGAACAGGGGTGATTAATTAAAAGGAACAACAAAAAGTGATAGTTGCACCTTTAAAATAAACATACCTATCTATTCAGGTATCATATTTAGATAAATAATTTTATATTTGTATTAAAAAAATTAAAGTTTTAGTTAGTGTGTTATTACACCCAGACTTTTTTCATGCTGCGTGTTTCGTAGATTTTCTTTTGAACACTCATTCCGTCAATCTCGCATTATTACACTCGGATGTTTTTCGGCTGACTGTTTTTGAAACTTCTCTTTCATTGTTTTGTTCTCACACAAAGTCAAATGTCAATGAGTGAAAATTATTAAAGAAAACTGAATTTTTTATTCCATTTGAAATTTTCCGGCGGCATATTCGTTGTTTACTGAAGCACACTTGAAATAGAAATAAAGCAACTCCAAAAAACAAAGAAAGACGAGAATAACAAACGTCAAAAAACATCAGAAAATCTTGAACCCACAATTGTGGGGGTGGAGATTTTTTAAAGTATTACTATTTCACCTACTTTCTCTTTCGCACTTATTTGCGTCTTCCTAAAAACGTCTGAGTGTAATAACACACTTACAGTGCTTTGCAAAAGTATAATCGCACCATGTAAAAATGGTTTTGTGTAAAACCGAGGACTGCAGCAATACTAAACTATTTTTTTTAAAGACCCTCATTTGATAAGAAAATTGAGAGAAAAAAAAATTACCGTTACTTTCGCCTCTAATGTTTAGAAAAGAAAACAAGTTTTTTTCTTTGTGGCATAAGTATAATCGCATTCTCTTATTTTTTCAACATTTTTTTTTATTTTTTTTTTTATTTTTTGAAAGATTAGTGTGGATTCTTACTACGCCGATTTTCAATCAAGTTAAAATACTCGATTTGGATTACTCTCGACCAGTTTTTTTTAATTAGGAATTGTCCAACGAGTTCCATTCGTGTAGTTTTGTCTCTTGGAGCTCAGAAACACTACCAAACTGCCTGTTATTTTATATGGTGCGATTATACTTTTGCAAAGCACTGTAGTTGAATATTTTCCTACGTACTTTATGCTCGGTAAAATTCTTAATTATTTCTGCCAAATTGATTGTATCACACACATTTTTTTCTATTGATATTAATGCCAATTCTGATAATCGTTTTTGTGTCATGGTAGACCGAAGATAGTTCTTAATTAATTTAAGTTTTGAAAAGCTTCGTTCACCACTTGCTACTGTTACTAGCAAGGTTAACAGAATTCTTAAAGCAATACTTAAATTAGGGCCAACTGTTAAGTTGGTTATAAATTTTAAGTTTTCTTCAGGAGCCATATGACAATTTATTATCATGCATACTATTGACGATTCCTCAGAAAGTTCTAACCCATTAATATCCAAGGAGTCTTCATGTGTTTAAACTGATCCGAGGTTTTTACAACGATCCAATAGCACACATTTAGGCACTTTTCTTATGGCAAATATATTGTACAAAAATGAAAAATCTTTCCTGTGCTAATTCATTTGCGAAAACCTTAACTCTAATGAGTTTATTGCAGTATCTACGATATGGAAGAATACTTCCACCTTATATTTTTGCCAGGGATCAATAATTGGTTCATCATCACTCTCTTTATTTCACAAGCGTGTAGCTGTAAGGTTAGCTTAGTTCAAAATTCAAATAGTCCAAGTCTCCTCTCTCTTATTGACGCAGACGCTCCCATTTTAAATGAATTGAGCGACGCATGAGGCACGACGCACGAGCACGAACACAAAAATATTCTTAATATCTCAATTCTCAAGTATGAAATGTGTAGTTGTTGTTTGTAGGTAAAGAGAGAAAAACACTCTCAGTCGGGGATCGGGAGTCGGGACTTCATTTTTGTAGTAACATTTGTAATTAAAAAAAAAGAAAGTCATTAATTTTTTTCAACCATCGATTTTGCCGCCCCTAATTAATGCCGCCCTAGGCAATTGCCCCTTTTGCCCTACCCTAGATCGGGGCCTGCATACAGCGCTCTTAGGCTCAGTCAAACCAGTATCCGGAAAACTAGCCAGGGTGGGCAACTTACGAAATACGTAGGTAATAATATCTGTACGGATTATATGACCCCTTAATTAGATTTCAGCAGATCATTTAGTACTAGCTTCCCCAATAGACTAGATTGGGAAAATAGTGTACCCTACACTAAATGACTCGACTAGATGTTAAACTACAGTGATGTCTCAAAAATAAATACAGGAGTGGTACGGGTTTCTACTCGGAAAGCCTCAACGTTGCCAATTCTTTCAGGCTCCCCGACCATAGCAGCGTCTTCCAAGCCGAGATCTTGGCAGTGAAAAACGCTGCTAAACATATAAGTATGATGGCGATACCACACGCGGACATCACTTTTTGCATTGATAGCCAAGCAGCAATGAAAGCGATCTCTACCACCCAAATCAAGTCGAAGCTTGTTTCTTGCTGTCGCGAAGAGCTTAAGATACTGGGTATACATCATAATGTAAGGCTCTGCTGGGTTCCTGGCCACAGCGATGTGCCAGGTAACGAAAAAGCGGATGAGCTTGCAAGGGAAGGCTCAGCACTGGACCCCTCCCTCATACACCATCATATAGGAATCCAACTATATAAACTGAAACAAAACGTCAGTAACATTATCCATCAAAAATCAACGATAGATGGAATCTCCTAGAAACCTAAATCAATACCAGGCAACTACGATAAGAAAAGATCCGATAGGATTTTAATTCTCAATAAACCTGCCTAAGATCCCTTATCAATATAATAACAGGACATAACCTACTTGGCCACCATAAAAAGAAGATGGGGCTTAGTACCGATGAACTTTGTAGAGGCTGTGGTAATAAAGAATAACATGAAGATACTGCTCATTTTCTCTGCCACTGTCCTTCACTCTGTCTTACTAGGAAGAAACCTGAGGAACTATCCGAACTGCCAAAAAAAGCTTGCTGAGCCTTGTAAAGATTTCTAAATGGATAGATGAACGATGATTCATAGGTTATTTATTTTTCAGGAAGTCATAATACTTCAGGGTACCACAACGGATCTACATTGATCTAAGCGTGACGGCAACAACAACAGCAACTGTCAGCCCACTAAACCTAACTTTAGGTAAGTTTGAATTTTTACATATGTATTAAATTTGATCAGCGAATTATACTTTTAAGTAACAAAAATAGTACATGTACCTAAACACCAGAGACAGACAAACTAAGCATTTTTTGTTGTATTAAAAATTAGTCCAGTCCTCCAATAAAAAAATATCACGTATACGCCATAGTGACCAATTATTTCCTAATGAAATCAAAAACTAAAAAACCTGTGTACTATTATTTATATTTGTATATTTATATCACTTTAAAAATTATACAAATGACTAATAATATTATTCACAGTTTAATCTTTATATATCCTCATTTTTATAGGACCATATTTGCATGAATCCAACCAATGAACTTGGCAATATCTGTATACACAACGTAATCATCAAGATTACACTGATTAATTTCACTACCCAGAGCAGCCGAAACCGTTCCCCGCAGCATCCATTTGTTTCTATTTTTTATCATCAAACCACTGCCAGAATCGCCATTGCAAGGCCCAGTTCCATCGCGATTACCGGCACACAATGTCCGATTCGAAGTTAAATAGAATAATTTATGGTTTGATCTAATGCATGTTATCTCTGAAACTATACTAGCTGTCACCAGTCTGGGTGATGTTGTGACATCATTATTATTCTCATCACGACCCCAGCCTACGACAATTCCTGAAATTCCTTCAATATCGTGAACATCTAACGGCCCCTCCCACATACAAACCGGACGTATAGCATGAGAGAACCTAGAATAAAAACAAAAAATTAACAATTAAATTAAAATTTTAGTTGTCTTCTTACTGGACAGTTTTTTTCAGCCTCACTATCGCTAAATCTGCATCAATATTCTCAAGCTCTGGCCTATAGTCTGGATGTGGAATAACTAATTCTACATCACTGTGAACTATATACGAATCAGACCAGTCTGTAAGATTATGTCGGCCCATTGATACCAAAATGTCCTCGTCTCTAATTTCATCAAAGCCCGAATAGAAACAATGAGCTGCACTTATGACAGTCCTGGTTGTTATCAAACTGCCACCACATTGGAATGATGGAGTGCCTACGTTCTTTTGGAAAATGGCTACAATCCATGGGAATCGTGCTCTAGATACTATATCACCGTGTACTGCAAGTTTTTTAACGCCAAAGTTTTCTCTTCCACAAACCGAATTAATGTATTCATGGGTTGGACTAAGACTATTCCGCGGTATGAATAATGCAGGCTGCTGTGACTGTGGTGGGGGGAGTGTTGGCCGTGGCGTTGTTGTAGTAGTAGTAGTTAATGTTGTTGTTTTCGTTGTTGTGGTAGTTGGTTCAGTTGTTGAAGGAGGTAGAGTAACAAACGACGGCATTGTTCTAAATACTTGAATGAAAGATGGTGGATTTTCTCGACTATAGATAGGTTTTTCAGTTGTTGTCGATGTTGTTGATGGTATAGTAAAAACATAGTTAAATTGATTGTTGGTATTGAAGAAAGGATTACTGGTGTCATGTGAGAATGTTTCTTTTGGACGAGATAGTGATGAAGATCTCAAAAAGTTCGGGTAACCAAAGTGTGGTCCTACAAATTTTATTTATATTAATTCTTTTCTTAAATTTTCAGATATAAATTTTTTTACTGGAAGTAGTTGTTGATATTTGGAGCCATGGTAGATTCCTAGATGGGTCAGACCATATTATTGGTATTCTAGGTGATTGAGAAGGTGCGGACACAGGTGCTGATGCTGCTGCGTTTGATGCACCCGATGTTGTTAATGTGTGTTTCAATGTTACCGATGTGCTTGGCGCTAGAACTAAAGAAGAAAGACGTACTAAAAAACTTACAAGAAAAAATTTGCATCTATTTCAAACCCTTTGAACCGGAACATATTGTTTCGCCATTAAGACGAATTGCGCTGACTTGAGGAACAACGTCTTTGAGAGGGAAATCAACTCTGTAGGTTACTGGACTTCCTGATTTAATGTAATCGAAAACTTTTTGCTTATCAAAATTCAAATTGATGTTGCCTGAATAATCCTTAAAGAAGAAAAGAAAAACTTATATTTAATTTCGATAAGAACGTTACGTTTTTTTAGTTTAAGGCTCGATAATTGTTAACCTTATAAAAGAAAATTTGTCATTGTTGTTTCTATATTTGTTGAAAAATTTAAAATCAGTTCAGTTGTGAACTTTTTTACATACGACTAAGGGAGCTACATAATAGGGCCAAGTCTCATAATCATTTTTAGTGTTCCGTACACTTCGTTTTCTCTTCATTTGTCTTTAACAAACGATTTTTTTGAATCTGCTCACACGATTGCAATTAAATTTGCTACCCATGTTTTGAGATCATATTTTCCGAGCGTTGGCGTTGTTTAGTGGTGGATGAGAGTTCCAGATTCACGGAGTTCGGCTAAAGAACGATTCTCTGAATATGACTGTCAACTGATGTTGGGCTCGAGGATGAACTGATGGGCATTCCTGGAGGCGCGGGTATTAAGGTTGAATATCTTAAGGGGAGGAATGCAACTGGCTATTTCTCTACTCAGCATATACCGTACTCAAAGTTTCTTGGCAAAAAAAAAAAAATAAAAATAATTGAAAAAATACATAAATTGATTGCGGTGTCGGTGCTTGATGGTTGACTCTCTTGTGTTTAACTCTCTTAACTACTCTTTACTTCTGTTTTTGTTTATTTCAATAGCATCGCCTTCGCCACTGTCCCTGTCCCTGTCTTCAATTAATGCTTATGCTTAATGCTTTATTTTATTTTTTTTAATTTTACTTCTTTCTTAAAATATTTAATTTCTTTTTTGTTTCTTATTTTATCTCGCTAATGTCAAGTTAAGTTTTTTTATTTTGTGTTGTGAAAAGTGGGATAAGTGATAATTAATTAAATTCTATTCTCTATTGAGTTATTTCTTTTGTGTGGTCTTGCTTTTTTCGAGAGTATGCACTCAATGAAGTTTACATAATCTTAGGGTTACCACCTGTCTTTTTTGTTACCTATTTCTATATAGGTATATTTTTTTGCTTGATCTTGTGTTTTTAATTTATTTCTAATTTTTTCTCACCTATTATTATTATTTTTTTCCACTTTTTGCTTCTGCAATTATGGATATAATCAAATGTCATTTTTGCAAATCAGTTATCGCTGAAGTCTCAGAAAGATTTACCAGACTTCAAACGATTTCCTTGCAAAAGTTTTCGTTTTTATGCAACGAATGTAAGCATTCAAATATTTTTTTGCAACTGCGAAGTTTGAATGCTAATGTTGATATCTTCGCAAGTAATGTTGACGAGGTAAAAACAACCGTAGATAAACAATCTGAAAGATTTTTTAATCTTGAAAAAAAGTTGGATTGCTTTTTGACCATTTTGTGGATCTGGTTAGCAATGTTGATAAGATTGAAAATATTGTAGACGCTAATACTAGGTCCGTGTCTCTTAACACTTTAACCAACGACAAAAATCACTCCAAATTTGTGAAATCATTAAATAACTTAGAAACATCCCTTAGTGAAGCACTTGACAATAAAATTTGTATAATTAATTCCGAAATAGAAAAGAACTCGCGTGTTCTGAATAAAATCAATGAAAATTTGACTTTAGTTGATAAAAACGTTAATAATTTATATAGTACTATCAATAACTCGAGCATTAATAGTATTTCCGAATTAGTTCTCAAACTTTCAAAGGACTTTGAGAGTTTGATTTCTCTGAACAGAACAAAATTTATTGAATGTAACAATAATTTCACAACTTTGGAAAAAGAGTTAAGAAGTGTTAAAGATAGCTTTGCCGATTTTAAAAGCGCCAGTACCGACCTAACAGCAGCGGTCAATTCTACCAATGTTCCTAAATGTGTGTCTCTTCATGAAGAATTAACATGCAACATCACCTCCAACAGTAATCCTTCTTTATTTAATATACCTCTCAATGACAATATCGATATCAATAACCATATTAATATCGATAGCTATAATCAAAACATTACTGCAAATATCAACACCCCTTCTATTAATGCAATTTCTCCTTCAACTTGCATTTTGACTCCCAGAGTGGTGCCTTCTCCTAAGTGCATCTTTCTTTCCAAATTTGACATATCTACATCTTCTACAGATATTCTCAACCATGTTAAGTCTATTTTAAATCAACAAAATTTTTACAATGACCTAAACTTAGTCAAATGTAAAAATATTATATAATGTGGTAACACTGGTTCGATTACTATCAGGAGTGTCTTGTTTTCTCTCTCCGCAATTTTTTTTATTTATTTCAAGTTTTCTTGTGTTTTAAAAACTAAAATTGTGCTTATTATATTAAACTTCATATTTGACATGCATGTAAACTCATGCTATTGTATTTTATAATCAAAATCAGTTTAAAATTTAATTTTCCATTCTAAATTTTATTGTGATTGCATTGCACGTAAGTTTTGATTCCATTTACTTGTTTACCTATGTGTTTAAACTCTGCATTACTTTCGTTTGTCTCCCTCTTAACTGTCCCTTTATAAATCACTCAAACATAATTTGAGCTTTTTTTCCGAAATTTATAAGATTTTGACATTCTTATTAAAAAAGAGATTCCATTCCTCACAGTATTCCGTGGCTTAATTAGTTTGTGCGTCGATATTCAAATTCCGATTCTCTTACAAATACAGCCCCAGGTTCAACTCCCGGTAGCAGCACAAGTTTTTTTTTTTCCTTATTTTCTTTGTATTTCTTCTTTTTTTTTAATAATGAGTATGACTTGTGCTAGTACAAACTGTCTCGATCGGTCTGGCTCAGCCCCACTTTTTCACTGCTATGGTCCGTGTGGTAAAATATTCCACTCTAAATGCGTTGGTTCGAACAATGCCTTTTTGGATAAAATAAACTCATCGAATCTAGCCTTTTGGTACTGTGCCGATTGTAAAAAGATTTCCCTGGCTCATTTTTCTATAAAATTATCTAACTTAAGAAACGAGCTTAGTAAAATATCCAAGGGGTTTGAAGAATTAAGTACCAACTTCATTAAATTAGCTTCCGTTGCTAGTGAAATTCCTTCTCTGGTACAGGTTTCCGACAAATCCTGCTCAACGGATGATCTCTCAACGCAAAATGTATCTATGTCTGCTAACCCTTAAAAAAAGTAAAAAAAGAGGAAGGGAAAACAGCTCTTCCTCAGCCAACGTAAGTCCGGCTCCAAAAAAACCTTCTTCTTCGAAAACTAATGAAAGTGGTGGTAGTACTGACACAACTTCCAAACCGGTACCTCCTCCCAATCACGAAATCAACACTATCGATGTTGAGACATATGCTAGGCCTTCTGAACCAAATCCCTCTGACACCCCGACCGATAAGGATCATTCGAGTCCTCATCACGTTCCTGCTGCTAACAATTCCCTTCCAAATATTCTTACCTCAGTACCTAGGCCTAAATCTATCTTTATCTCTCGTCTTTCACCTGAAACTGAGACTAAAGACGTAATAGAACATTTGGTTGCCTCGAAAATAATTAATGATTCATCGAGCATCAAATGTTCTAAAATAAGTAAATTAAACAGTTTTGTAGCGTCTTTTAAAATAACTGTTCCCAATTCCCTATTTGAACCCATTCTAAGTAGTCCTTGGCCTCTAAACACATTAGTTAAAGAATTTTCTGCTACTCAGAGAAGAAAATCAGGTCTCACTGCTCCATCTGGTCCGAATTCATAAAACTGCAAAGGTTCTCCCTCTACTACCAAAATGTAAGAGGACTTCGTAGTAAAACTACAACTATTTTTCAAAATTCCCAATCTTTGCCATACGATCTTTTCGCTCTTACCGAGACTTGGCTTAATGCCACAATTTTAGACACAGAACTCTTCGATAATGAGTTTGTAGTTTTCCGTAAAGATCGTCATGGTGATGTCATTAATTCGGTTGGTGGGGGAGTCCTCATTGCTGTAAAAAATAGTTTTTGTTCAACCAAAATAGTTTTCCCAATGAATCTGTCTATTGAACTTGTCTGTGTAAAAATATCTAAACAATCTTTAGTAATGTATGTATTAAATGTTTACATCCCACCAAAAAGCCCAATGTCTTCGTTTTCTGAACTTTCCCTTGCAATTGATTTTATTATCAACTTAGCAAGCCTTGATAGTATTATATTATTATTGGGAGATTTTAATCTTCCTAACATTGACTGGGTTCCTTCCGAAGACGACTCTTATTTTGAAGCTTCAACCAACTCATCCCAACTGGAGCTTCAATTGTTAGATACCATTATCTCTTCGGATTTGCACCAAGTAAGTTCCATAAAAAATTATAGAAATAGAATGCTGGATCTAGTATTCTCATCTGACGCCGTTAATACTGTAGTGGTAGAATCCTCCTCTGCTTTATGTAACATAGATAACTACCATCCACCTCTTGACATTTTTCTTGACACGAGCGGTCATTTACTAGAAAATAGTAATTCTCATGACTGCTCACATGCATTTGATTTTCGCAAAGCTGATTTTCAAAAGCTTTTGGATTGTTTAAATAAGTCCGGTATAGACCACTTACCGATCTCTAACGATATTGACGAAACAATTTCGAGTTTTTATTCAGTTTTGTTAAATTGTATAAAGAAAGCAGTACCAATTAAAAGGATGATTCCCTCAACTACCCCTTCCCATCCCTGGTATACTAAGGACCTTAAACATCTTCGCAACAAAAGAAATAAGGCCTGGAAGAAATATATTAAACATATGACGGTGGAAAATCAAGTCATTTATATCTCTTTGTTTGAAGAGTTTAAAAAACTTTCTTACGAACTTTATAATGAATACATAGATTCGATGGGGGCTTCTTTAAAATCAGACCCAAAGAACTTTTGGAAATTTATTAACTCCAAGAAAAAGTGTGACGGATATCCTATTAACTTCACTTATAATAATGTAACATTGACCACTACTACCGACATTTGTGACGGTTTTGCTAACAGTTTTAGTCAATCTTTCATTGATTCTCCCGTTGTTGTGGACGAAACCTATTTCCGTTATTTGCAAAACTGTCCCCAAGTGTCTTTTAATAGTATTACAATAGAATATAATAAAATTTTAGAATTTATGTCTCATCTTAAAGAAGACTATTCTGTTGGACCAGATGGAATACCACCCGTAGTTCTTAAAAAGTGTAGGTCAGTCTTAGCTCTTCCCTTGCGAAACATTTTTGATCTCTCATTGAAATCAAGTAAATTTCCTGCAGTATGGAAGGGTGCCTTTATAACTCCCGTTTATAAAAAAGGTGATAAAAACAATATCTGTAATTACAGGCCGATTTCTAAACTTTCATGTATTCCAAGTTGTTTGAGCAAGTAGTGTGTAACAATTTGGCATTCAACTGTAGAAATATTATTTGCAATCAACAGCATGGCTTTATGCAAAAACGATCCACGGTTACTAATCTGGTTATCTTTTTAAATAAATGTTTACATGCTTTGGAACGTGGCCAAGAAGTAGATTGTGTTTACACGGACTTCTCGAAGGCTTTTGATCAACTATCTCATGAGATTATCAAGTTTAAATTAACCTCTTACGGCTTCCCACTTTTTTTTTATTTCGTGGATTGTCTCTTACCTTGAGAATAGATCTTATCAAGTTAAATTCAGAAATAGTTACTCTAAATCATATTTGGCCAAATCAGGTGTTCCGCAGGGGAGCCATCTGGGACCCCTCCTCTTTATATTAGCTATCAATGATGCACCGTTATGTGTAAATAATAGTGAAATTCTCATCTTCGCGGATGATATGAAGATATATAAAAATATAACTTCTGCAAATGATCGCATTTTACTTCAAAATGACATTAACCGTTTTACATTATGGTGTGAAAAGAACAGTTTAAACCTTAACCCGATTAAGTGCCAAACAATGACCTTCTCTAAAAAACGTTCACCTTCATCTTATGACTATGTCATTTCAAACCATATTTTAACTCGCGTTTTTACTGTTAAGGACCTAGGAGTTCTTTTTACACAAAATGTAGATTTTTCTGAGCACATTAACGGCATAGTCAATAAAGCTAATTCTATGTTAGGTTTTATTAAGCGGTGGTCAAAAGAATTCCGGGATCCTAATGCCACCTGTGTTTTATACAACAGTTTGGTTCGTCCCCACCTAGAGTATGCATCACAGGTGTGGTCCCCTTTATATGATGTTTATATTGAAAGACTGGAATCTGTGCAACGGAATTTCACTCGTTTTTTGTTAAAAGGGTTTCAGTGGATTGATCCCCTTAATGTCCCTCCATACGAAAATCGTTTGTCAATCCTTAATATGCAAACACTACAACAGAGAAGAAATAATAACGATATTGTATTTTTCCATCAAATTATAACTGGAGTCACTGATGCTCCTGATCTTCTCTGTAAAATTTTGTTTTGCTATCGAGGAGGAGGTTATAATCTCCGTAGTCAGGATCTGATTAAGATCGATATTCATCGAACTAATTATGGAATGCATGAGCCTTTGACACGTATGGGTAAACTTATAAACTCGAACTCAAAACTATTCGATTTTAATTTAAGTAAAATTCAACTAAAAATAATTTTGAGAACCAGTGTTCCACTTTGTTAAATGTTTTATGTTAATTATGTCATATTCTTTGTTTATTTTATGTTATTATTTATGTGTGCTGTGTTATTTGTTATAGTTTCGTTATTTGCTTACTAACAACTAACACCACACTAAGTGATGAGCCGGTGGTATAACACAGTTTCTGTGTTGGCAAACCATTGGTCGTAAAATGGTGCTTGCTATAAGCCCATACGACCAATTCTGATAGTGTGTAAAAATAACTAGAACAAATGGTAGAGTTGCTTCTTTCAAAGTCTCTGTCCCCGAACCAATGTTTAACCTATTAATTTCTCCGACATCTTGGCCTACCAATACCTTCATCCAAGAATTTGTCAACAAAAAACCGCAAGTTATTAACAATAATGTAAATGAGGCTTCAAAAAACTAAAGTGTTTGTCCCTTTATTATCAAAATGTAAGGGGACTTCGTTCAAAAGCGCCTGAAGTTTTTTTAAAATCACAAGAACTTCCTTTTGATGTTTTTGCACTTAGCGAAACTAATTTAACAAATAATTTTAATATAATAATGAATTTTTTACCTCGGATTTCAATGTTTACCGAAAAGACGGTCTTTTGTTGCCTATGCCTGGAAGAGGTGTTCTTATAGCAGTGCATTCTAAGTATGATAGTTCACTTTTTGAAATCCCTAACACCGAAGAAATTGAATTGGTCTGCGTGAAAATTACTACCAAGCGAAAAAATATCTATATTTTATGCTGTTACATACGACCTTGCAGTCCAATTGAAACTTATCAAAATCTTATAAAAGCAGTTGACAATCTGGGTGACGCTATGGAGGTTAATGATGGTTTATTGCTCGTTGGGGATTTCAATCTCCCCAATCTGTCATGGTTGCGATCCGAGGATGACTCTCATTTTGTTGCAAGCAACGCAACAACCGAAAAAGAAATGTTATTTACTGACAATCTGTCTGATTGCGGCTTGCATCAGATTAGTGATGTCAAAAATAACTTGAGCAGACAACTCGATCTTATTTTTTCCAATGAAGCAACTAACTGTATCGTAGAGGAAAGTAGCCTTACTCTTTCCACCATTGACATTTTTCATCCGCCATTGTCTTTAACTTGTGCCTACGAAGACAATCATCCCGAAGTAGAATCTGAGAACCCATATCGATTTAATTTCCGAAAAGCAAACTTCGTCCAACTTAACGAGCTTCTTAGTAACATTAATTTTGATTTAATTTTAAACCAATCTGTAAGCAATAGCATCGATAGTTTAACCACTACCTTCTACTCAATAATTTTTGAATGCTTTTTTCTATGCGTTCCCTATGCACCACAAAAAAATACCTCACCGTCACCTCCATGGTATTCAAGACAACTTCGTACACTCCGTAACTCTGAAATAGTCTATGGAGAAAATATCTTAAATCAAGAACAGATACAGACTATTCCTCCTATTTAGTAGTGTACAACGAGTTTTCTGCTCTCTCAAAACTCCTCTATGATCTATGATACATATATTAATCAAATGCAGTTTGATATAATCTCAGATCCCAAACGCTTTTGGCAATTCATTAACGTAAAAAAAAAAGTCGGATGGATATCCCAATACCCTCAATTATTAAGATCACTCTTCTAATGACTCAAAGATTATAACTAATTTATTTGCAAACTTATTCAGTCTTGCTTTCTCTGACAGTAATTTTTTACCTGATGCTGACTATTTCACTTATTTGAACGATTGTAACCAAACATCATTGTTTTCAATCAACATCACTGTTGACGATGTGGTTAACAAAATAAATAAACTAAAAGATGATTTCTCTTCGGGACCTGATGGTTTACCTGCGATTGTATTAAAGAAGTGTGTAGCTAATTTGGCTCTTCCCCTTACTACTCTTTTTCAAAAATCTCTTTCTCAAAGAATTTTTCCATCTATGTGAAAAGACTCTTTCATAATACCAATTCACAAGAAAGGCTGTAAATCTGATATTTCTAACTACAGGCCGATTGCCAAATTATCTTGCATTCCAAAACTATTCGAAAGTATCATTTTCGACACTATGTACAATGTACTTTCATTGTAAATCATTATTTTCGGCCAAACAACATGGGTTCCTAAAAGGCAAATCAACGACCACAAATTTAACTGAATTTGTTTCTTATGCATTAAACTCAATAGAAAGTAAAAAAGAAGTTGATGTTGTTGCTACGGACTTTAGCAAGGCGTTTGATAAAATCTCCCACAATATTATATCTTTCAAGCTAAAGGCTCTTGGATTCCCTCCTGGTTTCATCGAATGGATGGAATCATACCTATCGAACCGTAAATACCGCGTCTTATTTAGATCTTCAATATCAGAACCATTTACAGCTAAATCGGGGGTCCCTCAAGGTAGTCATCTAGGCCCTATTATTTTTATTCTGACTATTAATGACGTAGAATGTGTGATTGAAAATTCCCATGTTTCAATGTATGCAGATGACATGAAAATCTTTAGAATGATTTCTTCACCCGATGATGCTTTACCCTTGCAGACCGATTTAAATAATTTCTACGTTTGGTGTCAAAAAAACAATTTAGAGCTTAATGTGTCCAAATGCCAAACAATCACATATTCCCGTAAACGTTTTCGTCCACCAACACGTGACTATTATATCAACGAATGTATTGTTCACAGAGTAACAACAATCCGAGATCTAGGTGTTATTTGCGATAGCGAGCTTAACTTTAGGTCTCACTATGACAATATTGTAGCCAGAGCTAATTCTGCTTTAGGTTTTGTCAAACGTTGGTCTAAAGAATTTTTGGATCCTTATGTTACGAAATCTCTTTATACCACGTTTGTAAGGCCTATACTGGAATATACACCAGCCAAGTATGGTCCCCTTATCACCATGTCCATATAAAGAGAATTGAAGCAATACAACGTAGATTCCTCCGTTTCGCCTTAAGAGGACTTTCGTGGGTTGACAATTTCAACTTACCTCCGTATCAAGAACGGTTGCGGCTTATAAACTTACAATCTCTAGAAAAACGTCGTGAAGTTGCCGACATTATTTTCGTACACCAAATTTTATCTGGTGCTACAGAATCTTCGACCCTCCTTGACGCAATGAGTATTAACGTTAACTCGCATTCTCTTAGATCAGTTCCACAATTTCATCAAGCTCATCACAGAACTGATTATGGTAGTAACGAACCAATAACGAGAATGTTACGAAAGGTGAACGAAAACTCTATTATTTTTGATTTCAACCATAGCAAGATCACACAAAGGAAGCTCTTATACTGTGCTTCATTAGACAGCTAAAAAAATTAATAGATATGTATATGTTAATGTTGTATAGTAGAGAGGAACTGACTCTTTCTTTTTTTTCACGAACTTAACAAGTGCCTAATACACGCTTATTTACTTTTCTCTTCTTTTTTTTTATTGTTATGATTTTTTAATTTTCTTGACTTTAAAATTTTTTATTTTTAAATTTTTGCATTTTTTCTTTTCTCTTCTTTTACTTTTTGTAAAATTTTAATTTATTTTGTTTTTTCTGCTTGCATTAAGCAGTCCCAATCGCTTATCTTCCCGATGATATACGCATCGCATCACTTTTTTTTACTTTATTGAAACAAATAATTTCTAATTAAGTGCCGGTACGACTAGTAATCGTAATTGCAGTCGTACTCGGTGAAAATGGGGGGGAAAGAGGCGTGGGAATTATTATTATACCGTAGGGTAGAAGAGGATGAGGCATGAGACATTACGTTGGTGTTCAACTTACGTAAATATCTCAACGATGGTATGGTCACCAATCATCTTAAATGCTCTGCTCTGGATACTGTCCAAAAGACTTAAGTACGTTACTGGATCACCAGCCCAAACCTGGGATATCGTCAGCGGAACAATGAATTGGATTAGAAGTTACAGACAAGAAATCATTTATGAAAATGATAAAGAGGGTCGGAGACAAATCGGAGCCCTGGGGTACACCAGCATTTATTTTGTGGGTTTCAGACTTGAACCTGTCCAATACCACTTGTATAGAATGGTTCGAAAGAAAGTTTCTAATCCAACGAAGGAGGTACTCATCAACACCAAAAGCACGCATTTTCAATAAGAGCGAGCCTGCTGCCAAACACTTTCAAATGCTTTTGAAATACCAAGTGCAACAATCTTACCTTCTCCAAAACGACGCACGTAAAGATTTGTTCCACTGTTCGGTGAGATAAACCATCAGATCACCAGTGAACCTGAAAGCCGTACTGCCGGTCATTAAGAAGCTATCAGTCTTCAAGACATTTCTTAAGCTGATAAATTATCAATTAATTATTCCCACTACTCTTTTCCCCCCAAAATACCGCACGCGCTGGGGTCCATTTTCACCGAGTACGATGGTAATCACGGTTGCTAGTCGTATCGGCACATAATAAGAAATTATTTGTAATTAATAAAATAAAAAAGTGATGGCGATACGAATATTAGGAAGATAAAAGTTAGGGACTACTTAATAGGTGTGTTTTTTGGCAAATCTACCCACAGTGCAGTAGGATTTAACAAAAAACGCATCCGCAGTTGTTAAATTTTTGTATTTAGAAATTGGTCGCTGGTATCATTTTAAAGACGATTATTGAAATTTTCTTAATGCTATCCGCAATATGATTCTACTTCTACTTTTATCGGCAGTATCGTGTTGTATTTGTAATACATGTAGTCTACTACTGCGGATACGGTTAGCTTGCCAAAAAAACACACCTAATGTAGGTACAAAAAGGGAAAACAAGAAAAAAAACAAAATAAATTAAAATTTTACAAAAAGTAAAAAAGAAAAAAAAGTAAATAAGCGTGTATAAGGCACTTGTCAAGTTCGAGTTTTCGTTCACCATTCTCGTTATTGGTTCTTTACTGCCATAACCAGTTCTGTGATGAGCTAGATGAAATTGGGGAACTGATCTTAGAGAATGCGAGTTAACGTTAATACTCATTGCGTCAAGAGGGTGCAAGATTCTGTAGCACCAGATAAAATTTGGTGCACGAAAATAATATCGGTAATTTCACCACTTCACGACGCGACGCTTTTCTAGTGATTGTAAGTTTATAACCCTCAACCGTTCTTGATACAGATGTAAGTTGAAATTGTCAACCCATGAAAGTCTTCTTAAGGCAAAACGGAAGAACCTACACGTTGTATTGTATGTATGGATTTGGTGATAAGGGACCATACTTGGCTGGCGTATCCCAGTAGAGGCCTTACAAACGTGGTATATAGAGTTTTCGTAACGTAAGGATCCGAAAATTCCTTAGACCAATGTTTGACAAAACCTAAAGCAGAATTAGCTCTGGCTACGATGTTGTCATACTGAGACCTAAAGTTAAGTTCACTATCGTAAATAACACCTAAATCTCGGATAGTTGTTATTTTGTGAACAATACATTCGTTGATATAATAGTCCCGTGTTTGCGGACGGAAACGTTTACTGGAATATGTGATTGTTTGGCATTTGGAAACATTGAGTTCTAAATTGTTTTTTTTTTTTTTTGACACCAAACAGAGAAATTGTTTAAATCGGTCTGCAGGGTAATGCATCATCGGGTGAAGAAATCATTCTAAAGATATTAAGGTCATCTGCGTTTATTGAAACTTTGAAATTTTCAATCACTGATTCTACATCATTAATAGTTAGAATATAAATAATAGGGCCTAAAATACTACCTTGAGAAGCCCCCGATTTCGCGGTAAATGGTTCTGATATTGAAGAACGCGATATTTACGGACGGATAAGTATGATTCCATCCATGCAATGAAACCAGGAGGGAATTCAAGAGCCTTTAGCTTGAAAGATATAATATTGTGGGAGATTTTATCAAACGCCTTGCTTAAGTCCGTAGCAATAACATCAACTTTTTTTTTATTTTGTTATGAGTTTAATGCATAAGAAACAAATTCAGTTAAATTTGTGGTCGTTGATTACCCTTTTAGGAACCCATATGTTGTTTGGCCGAAAATAATGATTTGCAATGAAAGTACATAGTGTCGAAGATAGTACTCTGAATAGGTATTATGAAAGAATCTTTCCACATATAGATGGAAAAATTCTTTGAAAAAGAGATTTTTGATAAAGAGTACCAAGAGGCTGGGCCAAGACTATACACACTTCTTTAATACAATTGCAGGTAAACCATCAGGCCCCGAAGAGAAATCGTCTTTAAGTTTACTTATTTGGCTAACCACATCGTCAACAGTGATGTTGATCGATACCAATGATGTTTGGTTAGGTTATGTTAGGTTAGGTTATATGGGCTGACAGTTGATTTGGTTACCGTCACACTTAGATCAATGTAGATCCCTTGTGATACCCTGAAGTATTGTTACTTCTGAAAAAGTGATGATTGGTTACAATCGTTCAAATAAGTGAAATAGTCAGCATCAGGTACAAATACAAATATTATAAACAAAGGCTATTTCTGATCTGACGAAAAAGTAGCAAATGCTAGAAACATTAATATTTGGTATCAATTTTTTTCCGAATACGCAAGACCCAATTTTTTCTTTGACTCTTCTGTCATCGTAATTTTTTATCAAAATCTCACGTTCAAAATACAATAAATATTTAAGTAGTAGTTGGAATAGTAGTTCCTTTAAAATAGCAATTTGTTTTTAGGTAGATACCTGCATATTTACAAAAAAATATGTATAGGTACTCTTCACTTGTTTGCACGAATACCAAAAAGGAAAAAGCAGACCTATCTTTAAGGAAAGGACCAAAAAGAATTAAAAAATTAAAAAATCCAGAGAGATTTTAAATTTCAAGTAACAGATCGGTCAAAGTGCTGCCGGGCTTGCCTTCAAGCCTTCACCCTACACATTTTTATCCCCAGTAACATTCAAATTTTTTTTATTCATGGGTCTCAATTTAAATCAACTTGAAAAGATCAAACTCATCTATGCCAGTCGTCTTTATTAAAAAAACAAAAACACATTTTTTCAAGATTAATAAATGGAATTGCGCTCCAATGGGAATTTTTCGGGTAAATCCCATAGCGTTATTCCCTTTTAGTTGCATCAACTTATTGTTTACAAGTTCAAATCTTGAAATAGCTGGTTTGTGTGAAGAACAAAATTGAATGATGGAAGGGAATTCCTATAAAAAATAAATAGGGTAGTGGCACATGTTACCGAACATCCCCAGTTTCCGAATACTTTTGAGAAAAATGGATGTCATCTCCTTATTTTACCATTTTTTCCAATGAAAACTTGACATACATGTGTGGGCATTCTTTCTTTACGAATAGGTAAAACATCTCATTTTAAAAAAATTTATCTCAAGAGAGCAAACAATTCAGTTCAGTGGTAGGTTTTATTCGATACGGTTTTAATTCGTTTTTCAAGAAAAACAAAATTAGACTAGGACTCCCTGAAAAGTTATTCTGAAAAAAAAGTATTTGAGAAAGTACATTTCCCAGTGTTTTAAAATAATTTAATATGTCAGATTATCGATATATTAAATGTTTTAATGCAAAAAAGTAAAATCATATTATGATATTTAACTGTTCGAGGAAAGGAAACCAAATTTTACCGAGTTACCTTACTTAAACAAGTGTGTTCGAGATCGGGATTGGAATCTGTAAGAATTTTTTTTCAATATGTGCCTTCAAATTCGATTAAAGTTAATTTTTTCTATTGAGAAGAAATTGAACCTAGATTTTCCTGAAGGGTTACATGGATACTTGAGTAATTTACGAAAGGAACCGAAATATTTCGAATGGCCTAAGTTCACTGATGATATGGGGAGCTTGGGAGCTTTTAAATTCGATTTACGTCAAAAATCAAAAGTCGGGATTATGTTTAAGTGCTGCGCAGCATCACTGTGATTTTTCAACGGTACAATACCAAAATTCGCACAAATTGGGAAACAACTCATTGGATGGAGCTTGATTTGATGATCTTAATGCAACTGCCCGATGTTAATAGATACAGAAACTTTCGGATATCAAAGAGAAGCAAACAGCTGCGGATCTGTAGGAGAGCTTAAAGAAGCTCTGCGAAAAAATGGCTTAAAATTGATTCAGTTTTAGAAAACTTGGTTAAATCCATGAAAAAAAGAACATTTGACTTATATTCTTGCTAAGAGATGTTTAATAAAACAAAATAACGATAAACAACTATTGAATTAGCAAAATTAAGTTTTTGAAAAATGAAATGACAACTACTACCTATATTGAAGATTTTCAAAGTGGGTTTTACTTATAATTATTATAAACCGGACTGAATATTTGAAAAAATAGAACATAAGTATGTACATATATTGATTTTAAAGACGTGATTTTTATTTATTTAATTTTTTTTTTCAAATGGGTCCTACTATTATTAACATTTTTATTTAATAAAAAATATGCAATAAGACCGAAAATTTTGGCTTTAAAATGGTTTTCTTAACACTAAAGACTTTTTGGTTCCAGGACACAATCAAAATAAGCTGTTCGGGAATAGGAAAAAATGCTTATTTTTTATATAATCTTTTTTTAATATTTTGTGATAATGTTTATAGAAAAAAAAGTATCAAACATGAAAATATTTGAAATAATATTTCATAAACAATTAAAATTACAATACTTAACTCAGTTAAGTTCGTAATCTGTTCGGTAACTGGTGCTACGACCCTACTACAGTGCTTTGCAAAAGTATAATCGCACCATGTAAAAATGGTTTTGTGTAAAACCGAGGACTGCAGCAATACTAAACTATTTTATTTTAAAGACCCTCATTAGATAAGAAAATTGAGAGAAAAAAAAAATTACCGTTACTTTCGCCTCTAATGTTTAGAAAAGAAAACAAGTTTTTTTCTTTGTTGCATAAGTATAATCGCATTCTCTTATTTTTTCAACATTTTTTTTATTTTTTTTTTATTTTTTGAAAGATTAGTGTGGATTCTTACTACGCCGATTTTCAATCAAGTTAAAATACTCGATTTGGATTACTCTCGACCAGTTTTTTTTAATTAGGAATTGTCCAACGAGTTCCATTCGTGCAGTTTTGTTTCTTGGAGCTCAGAAACACTACCAAACTGCCTGTTATTTTATATGGTGCGATTATACTTTTGCAAAGCACTGTATCTTCGCTTTCTATAATTTACTTTTATTTGAAAGAGCTATCGTGTTCCTTTTGTGTTTGCATAACAATAAACTTGATGCTCCTTTGAACACAGCCAACACAGCTACTGTCTATGAATGTAAGAATCAAATTTTAAATGTCATCTTTAAAATACCGAAAAGTAACAAGGAACGAAAATCAAGAACTTTGCTAACTCCATCTTTCCTTTATTAAAAAGTCACTGAGCAGTGAGCGTTCAATGATGATGCTGACAAAAATAGTTGGCTGAGACATTGGATCCTTAAAAGTGGGAATTTTTGAAGTGAAAACTTGAACTTGGCTAGTTGCTTTGAAGATTTGCAATTTATTAAATTCCTAGTCTATATTGCTGCTTTATTTAGATTCTATAAATAAAACAGCACAATACTTTGTATTTACATTTTTTTTCATTATTGCTTAACTGTATAAGTAAGTCAAACGAAACATATGATTTCTTTCGGTAAAGTCAAGATAACCTTTATTTTTATTTACAATCATTGCTCACCGCGTTAATGGATCCGGGCTGTGATATTTCTATCTCGACTACTGTCTCTCCGTAATTAACCTTATCGATTGTTATAAGTCCATAATTTTTGTCGCCAGAAGTGGCATATTGAAATTTCGATGGACAAGGTATATTTGGAATTAAAAAAGATTTGGGAATTAGCAGAGCAATTATCACAATAATGAGTTCACTTCGCAAAATCATTTTTTTTTGGGCGCGTATATTTTCTTTGATCAGATTAAAGCGAGTATTTTTAACACTTGTACTAAGCATTCCACCATTCCACTACCTAACTTGAAATCTCCGTGGTTTGAGAGGTATTTTTTTATTTGTAAATATTCACATGAATGTCGTGAAATTGCTTATCTACCAAAAATACAAAACAAAGCTCCGACAATAAGCACTTTACAATCTCGAGTGTCGTATCTTAGTTTATGGAATACCAGTGATTTTCAATATTGAATATTTGTGTGTTTAATCAATAGAATCTTCTTTGTGAATCCCGCTATGTAAATCTCGCTTTGTGGTTGAAAGCTCAAACAAACCGGCTTGATGAATCTCTATAAACGATTGCTCAGTGATTATAATTTATAATGCTGGATGGTAGGCATTATGGGAAAATATTTTGTAAGAACCAAGGAAATTAAATACCTTTTGCGGGTCGCATGAACTCGGCGTTGCATATAGAAAAGTCTCATTTGAATAAATAAAATTGATAAATAAAATTATTCTTAATGGATACTTCTTGAAGAAGAAGTCCCAAAAAGCTTCTTTGGTTCTTTATTGTATGCAATCCGAGCTTGCACGATCTTTAACACCATAGTATTCTGGCTTCGAATTCCTGCAATTCAAAATTCTTCTTTTCATAGTTCTGGTTGTTGAGCAAATATCCTGCCATTCATATGGTTGGGTAATTTCACAAATTGCTGCTCTTTTTTACTAGATGTCAGAAATATTGTTTTCGTAAAATCTCGAAACACATGTGGATCATGTGTGTTTGTCACGACTCACGAGTATATTTGCTATTTTTGAATTTAGACTCAAATAAACAGCACCTTTCCATTTACACAAATCTCCTATTTGATTAATTGTGATGTGCGAATCTTAGATGCCCAACCCTGAAAAAAGCTGTCTGAAGACCATAACGGGTTTGTCTTGGGATTCCTTATTGTCATTGACTGATTTTGAAAAAGCCTTCGATCGATGACAACGAGATCTTGATACGGGTGCCCCATAGGGAAAGACGAGTTCCAGGAACCAATGTGCGGATAATTATAGAAGTGTATGATGGTGTATTCTGCTCTTTATTGCATTCCTCGATTATCGGCTTGAAGGTAAAGTCATGGACCTGAAACTGTGTAACGAAAAGTTACATGCTCTTATACCACAATATCTTATTTCTAATAAACACCAAATAAATGGATCAGTTTTTGCATTTCGCCATCATACAATTCACGCTCGCATTAAATAGCATATACTCAAGCAAAACTAATTCCAGCCAGTATTAACCAGCATCGATTTGGCCTTGAGTCTATAGGTAGCATACAATGTACAAGCAAAAATACATTATAAGACTCATTTACCCAAACAGTGCTTGCATTCGTCATGAAAACCATTCATTGTGTAATATATATTCAAACTAATTGAAACTACTTTGATCAAAAATCACATGCAAAAATATAAAAATCATAAAGCAAAAGACACGTCTTGTCTGATTGAAATCTTTATAACAATTGTTCTTCTTCTTAAAACGAACTTAAATCACTAAGCTTAAGTTAACAGTTAATGTTACTGCATAAAGAGAAAGTATAAATACATAGAATATAACATTAAAATAAGTCATTCGATTGTACAGCAATTTAAGAGAGAATTTTAATCAAAATATGAAACAATTGATCGGTTATGATTTACGATATGAAGAAGAGTTGGGTTACAGGGTGGTCGGCACTATAAAGAATGGTTAGGGTTTTAGGTTAATTAGATAATTTCTTACAGCTCGACCATCCTGAATACAAATCGTCCTCGATTTACATAAAGTTTTGTTTTTTATGATATCAAAATAATGCGTGAACACAATAATATAAAAGAATTGTTTAAAATTTTATACATAGTTCAATAAGTGATTGACGAATACAATTAAAACAAATTGATAAATACATATAATATATATAGACATATAGATAGTATATACCTAATGATAGTGATAGAACACTGAATGTTTTTGATCATTTTACATTAAACGACATTTGAAAAATCTTTCAAACAAATCTTTGGAAATAGTCCAGTCATTATAGTAAGTTCACCTCGGAATTCGAGATACCCAGCTGTAAGTCTGTAAATACTTGTATATTGACACCCTAAAAGTTGTCTCAAAACCTACATATGGTAGGGTGTAAGCAACTATTAAATTTCAAGGTCAAAGGTCACAATAATCGGCTTTTTGCGCTTTTTTTTGGAAATATCTCATTTCCTATGGGTTTTTTGCTATTTGTATTTATTATCAATATTGTAGAATACAAAATTCTCTACAAATTTTGTTTAAAAAAATTGTTTATACGGTGAACCGTTTTCGAGATAGAGGGCGGAGAGCGCGCGGTCACAGCATCACTTCAGGTCAACCGGTGCCTCCGGTCGAAAACGCGCCATATATAGTTGATGAACTATCGATAAAACAATGATTATAAATATTTGTCAATTTTTATTAACTATTTTATTATACTTTATCATTTTCTTCATGCATTAAATCTATATCTATTCAATAATACTGATAACCATTTACTAAAATTAAAAAAATAATTAAAAGAAAAACTTAAATCATAATATAATTATATTCCCATTTACCGTCTTCTCTTTCCTTCAGTTTGAGTTGTATCTTGGTAAACTCTTTTTACTTAATATCGTTTAGTTGTAGTAGTAAACACTTGTGAGGGGCAATACCTAGTGATTAAGAGAATCTTTTTGTTTAGCATTAAGAACGTTAGACCCTACAAAAGTAATCCCAGTATTTTTATTTGTAAGTGGAGAGTTTCTGGAACATTCAGCTTCTCCAAGAACTAATAGTACTTTCTACCAATAGTAGTTTCTAGAACCCATCATTTTTGTTATATAAATAGCCGTTTGGCGGCGAAGCGTTAGTTGATTGTGAACTGAGATAAAGTAAAGATACTGTGTTTGCAAAGTGATAATTGAAAGTGTTGAATAAATAAGTTTGTGAGTGATTTGAATAAAGTGAATTTGTGTTTTATTTAAAAAGTGAATAAGTTTTAATTGTCGGACCAAGCCGAATATTACAATATTGATAACAAATACATAGCAAAAAAACCCATAGGAAATGAGATATTTCCAAAAAAAGCGAAAAAAACCGATTATTGTGACATTTGACCTTGAAATTTAATAGTTGCTTACACCCTACCATATGTAGGTTTTGAGACAACTTTTAGGTTGTCAATATACAAGTATTTACAGACTTACAGCTGGGTATCTCGAATTCCGAGATTCTTACCTAATTTAAGCTTAAATGACTGGAGTAAAAATATTTTTGATAAAATATAAATATTAAAATATAACGAAATTTGAACGAATAAGGATTTATTAATGAATTCAAGTATCGATTTATTAGAAATTTTTTTATCTTCGTTTAAATTGAAACATAGGGCTTCATATTTTCTGGACATGCAACTCTTTCATAAGGATCCCGAGAGATCTGCAAGTTTTCTAGATCCTTTATTAAATATCGATCATTTTGTAATTTTTTGACAATCTCAAAAGGACCTTTGAACTTAGCCAGAAGTTTTTTGTTCAAGCCCGGGGTAAGGTGTTTTCATAAACGTCGGAAATCTGCGTTAGTACAATCGTCTTTCTGCTTTGTTGCATAAATGAACGCACCAATTCTGCAGAACGCGTGCAGGCCTGCTTTAGTACAATTTTAAGTAAGTCACTGAATGTTCATAAACATCAGACGGAAATCCAAAAAAATCCTTAAAAAAAGATAAATTTCACTTAAAACAGAAATTGATTAAGAAAATATGAATAATAAATTACATTTTTCGCAATTCAAATTATTTGCTTTTATTTCCCACGTTCTCTTCTTCTGTCTCCTGTCTGCAGTCAGTGTAAAATGGCTGCACAATCTGCCTGACGCTGATGATATTTATGACGTTTATGAACATGCCTACTGCAAATCATCTGCCTTTGTACGACGCAGTTTCTGAGTTTATGAACAGATCTAAGTTAGGCCTTAGTTAGGCTGACGTTTATGAAAACACCCGTAGTCACTACGTTTTTGACCATAACAAAGTCCCCCACATTGTAAACATGAGGCTTTTTATGATTTTTATCATAATACATTTTATTAGCCTCTTGATTCTGAACAGTTTTTCTACTTGCTTGTTCCCTTAACGATTCCAAGTCTCGCGGTTCATCACTTATAATATTTGTATCCAAATGTTCTCTTATTTTGTCGTTAACAATCCCCCTTTGTTCAACGCCAAAAAGCAAAACGCTTGGACAAAAACCAGTACTTTTATTAACTGTATTATTTAATGAAAATTCCACTTTAGCCAAAAATTTCGTCCAGTCACCAGGTTCAACCTCACTCTCCTTAGCCAACATTGGAGTTAGACACCGGTTGACACGTTCAACCTGGCCATTGGACTGAGGTGAACTAGTTGCGACCTTAATGTGCTTGACACAATGATTTTCGCAAAATAAGGCAAATTCTTCGGAAGTAAAACAGCTTCCTCTGTCCGAAATCAAACGGTTTGGTCTACTGTAGGTAGAAAAATATACTTCCAAGCACTAAATTACTTCCTTGGAGCTTGTAGTTTTAACCGCGAACAGCTTGGTATACTTTGTAAAACCATCGACAATAAGAAATATATGTTTTTTGGAATTTCGCACACCACATGGCAATGGGCCATAGTGGTCGACATGAATTGTGTCAAAAGGTTTATTGCCTTTTGGAATGCTATGCAAAATTGCTTCTTTCTTTCCATTATGTTGGAGAGAAGTGAACGCATTTAAGGCAGTTGCTAAAATGGTTCTTTATTTTGATTTTCATGCCAGCTAACCAATATGTTTTTCGTAGGAAATCGTAACACTTATGACTCCGACATGGCATAGTGCATCATGATGTGTTTGTATAACACTCCTCTCCATAACAGATGGAACATAAAAATAAACTTTCTTATTATTTTTGCGATTGACCAAACCATTGATTAGCTCGTAGGCAGGACTTTCTCTAGTTTCCAACATTTTGACAATATTTCTTATTACCGGATCTCTTTGTTGTGACGCTGCAAGGACATGCTCAAAGGAGTCTGACTCGACAATTAAGACGTTGTGACAACGACTAAGCGCATCGACATGTTTCATCCTCTGACCATCCCTAAGCTCGATCGAATAATCAAAATCTTGGAGCTCGAGAGCCCATCTTGAGATTCGCGGATTTAAAAGTTTTTTATTAAGGGTAAGAGTCAGAGATTTGCAGTCTGTAATTATCTTAAATCGTATACCTGTGAGATAAATTTTAAATCTCCTGAAAGCAGAAACTATGGCCAACGTCTCCAACTCATATGAGTGATACCTTGCTTACTGTGCTGTTGTTCGTTTTGAATAAAAAAAGATAGGGTGAAACTGATCATCCTCCTGACGTTGCAGCAACACAGCACCAAATCCAAGGCAGCTTGCATCGCAGTGCAACTCAGTTTCGGCATTGGGGTTGTAAATACTTAAAATTGGTGCGTTTAACAGCTTCTGCTTTAATAATTCAAATACTGCCAGCTCATTTTCACCAAAAACAAATTTGGCATCTTTTTTAAGGAGATCATATAAAGGTTTTGCAATAATTGATAACCCGTTAATGAACTTCCTAAAATAAGAATTTAAGCCTAAAAAGGAATGTAAGCTTTTCACATTTGAAGGAATAGGAAACTCGGAAACGGCCTTTAACCCTGTTATGTTTGGTCCAACACCACTAGCAGATATCTCATATCCTAAGTATGTAATCTTATCAAACATAAGAAGACACTTATCATACCGCAATTGTAAATTGTGTTTCGTGACAACATCCATCACATCTTTCAAGATTTTAAAATGTTCGTCTTTAGATTCAGTCGCAACAAGCAGATCATCGATGTATACGAGCAATTTTCCTGCAGGTATTAGTTGTTTAAAAAGAGAATTAATATAGCGCTGAAAAACAGATGGCGCATTTTTCAAGCCAAATGGCATGCGCAGATATTCAAACTGGCCTAATGGTGTGATAAATGATGTATACTTTACAGAATCGTCCGACATCTTAACGTGATGAAAACCACTTTTCAAATCTAACAGTGTGAAATATTTTTTGCCACGTAACCTGTCCAAATGATCTTCAATAAGGGGGATAGGAAAATTGTCTTTTATTGTAAGTTTATTCAACTGACGAAAGTCTATACAGAGGCGTAGCTCACCAGATTTTTTCTTTGCCAAAACAATGGGCGAAGCATAAGGGGAATTGCTTTCTCTTACAATGTTATTTTTTAAAAGATCATCAAGAATTTTCTGGAGTTCTAGTTTATGAGCGTAAGGAAGTCGTCGGGGAACGCAATTAAAAACACTGTTTTCGTTATTCAATAGGATTTTCATTTCAAAATCGTCTGTAAATTTCGTATTTGAAGAAATGTTTCGCGTAACTAAGCTTCTAACTAGCTTCTGGTCTTTGAAATCTAAGTTTTCATTAATTTTTAAGCAATCCGATTTGTCATTTTCGCTCGCATCTGATATATCGAGATTTAAAATTTCATTAATAACTCCTTCACATAATGAATCGTTTAAATTATTTTTTCCAATTAACTCGGTATTCTGATCTTTCAAAACAAGTTTTACATTACTTTTTTGTAAGAAATCTCTGCCTAACACTATAGCATTTTGCATCGTATCGTTTTTGACAACTAACAAACATAATTTAACATAATTATTTTTAACTTTTACTTTGCATAAAACGCTACCGAATAAAATAAGCTTAGAATTGTTAATACCTACAAATTCTTGTCCAAGAGATTGTACCGATGTCATCAGGTATGGTGGAACGTAACGCTGCTGCACAAAACTTATAGGGCTCCCGGTGTCAACTAATGTCACTGCATGCATGGTCAAATGGACAGGACCAAAATCGTCCTCTTGGAACCCAAACTCGAAAATTTCATGAAAATCCCCCATAAAGGAATTGAAGATTTGCGTTTCCTTTTGAGACTCTGGATTTTGAAGTACAAGTACAGTTGATGACTTTGGGCAGTCTTTGACCACGTGGTTTTTTTGACCACAGCGATAACAAGAGCCTTTTTCTCTTTTTGGTTTTGGGCAATGTGTGGAGATGTGCCCACTTTCATTACAGTTGAAGCACTTCGCAGTAAACTTGGAACTTGAGCTCGGCGAATTTTAAGGATGTGGTGGTGTTTTGTGATTTTCTCAAGTTTTCGCAAAATGAGTTTCAGCTCGGCGATGCTATTTGCAGTTAATAAGATTTGTTTATTAAAAATGGAGTCAGGAATTCCTTTAATGACGTAGCTGATAACGTCCTGGCAGTGGCGTGGCGTGCATATTTTCAAATGGTAAGTCGAGAAAAATGAATTGAGTTTCCTCTTCTAAAAGGTAATAGGTTAAGCAACATTTAGCAAAGCCATTTAAATAATTAAAACAAAACAGTTCCAACGTTTACTTTTCACAATTTTCAGAATTTTCAGTTTTTTTTTCAAAATTTTCACAAATTTACGTTACTTAAAATTCACTTTAAACTTGCAAATAATCCAAAACAATGATGAGTAGAACAAAACAAAACAGTAAAACAAAACCGAATTCGCCGTACATTACTCGAAGGCGAAAACTGTATTATTTTTTCCAAGCAGACATTGCAGAAAGACGAAAATTATCGTCTTACTTTTTTCAATAAGAGAACGTGTATTGAAAAGGGAGGCACCAGGGTGGAAGTATATCGTAGGAAAGACAGGGACAAACACAAAATATGTTCTGCGCGGCGATTTTCAATGCTTCGTGTATGCTTTGTGTATTGTGTGTGTATCTCGCAAATTTAAAAGGCTTGAAGAACATTGTGTGTATGGGAGAAGATAGGCTGTTGACTGCTTAGTTGTAGACTTATGTTGCTGGTTTTTTCCATGAACAAGAGACAAATTTTAAAAGGTAAGACGATAGGAATCGTGTTATATGGACGCCACGCGCCTGCGTCCTGGGGCCTAACTATGTAATTCGAAAAAATTATTCGAATTCGCAAATTCCGTACTCTGTAATTCTATAAGATTGTTTTAATATGCGATAGTCGAACAGTTCTAGTAGTGCCAAGTATATTTTTGTATGCTTTCGCAAAAAAACAGGAACTCTCTTATTCGAAAGTAGAATTCAAAACAAGGCAAAATCGCAAATAATCACTCTACATCAAATGTGTTATCGAGCCGATCGGCTTGAGAAGTTTTTTTGGCCAAAATGTGGGTTAAAAGGCCAATGAGCTATGGTACCTAACCGAAGCCATCAATACCTCCCTCAATAGATGTTTTAGGTATGTTGTATATGGACATGTCATAGTTTCATTTTCATCCGATGCAGTTGCCTTTAGATAGCCCTAAATAATGAACATATTCGGTTCGTGCTTGTTATAAATTCTTCGTGAAGGGGATGGTTCGCGGCTTCGCGCACTGTTCGCTGTATGTCCACACCATGATTTTCCCCTCTGCGGGTTTCGTTGTTCCCCATGCAGGGAGTAGGGACTAGGGACATGATCTCGAGCAAATCTTATTTTTTCTCTGAAATGACCATGAGCACAGCGACTTGCGCTTCGTCTTAACACATCTTCACACTTCAAAAAATGAACACGGAATGATGTTTGGTTCGTGAATAATCAGTCCGACGACGGACGTATAGGTAATAATGCAATATTCAAACGAGCAAATCCGACGAGCATGTTTATTGTTAAGGGCTACCTGTACATAAATACAAGGCCGTGATTGCCAACACAAAAATGGTTCGAATAATGTACTAAGTATGTTGATAAACAAATTTTCCTATGCAAGTTATGGAACAAATGCAATCCAACAGGAACTAACGCATCCAGCATTTGTACGTTCAGATAAAATATCGTTGCAAATGCAATCCAACACCAAATGCAATTCAGCATTTGTATGTTTCGATAATTTCATTGCAAACGTAATTCAACACCAAATGCCATTCAGCATTTGTGTATTCAAGATAAATTCGTTGCAAATGCAATTCAACACCAAATGCAATCCAGTATTTGTGTATTTGTATTCTTCGGTGGTCCTTTATCAGGACCTATATTTAATGCTTCCCAAGCTAAGCTAATCCCAAAATTATAACTTCGGTCTGAATTCTAGCTCCAACCACAACGGTCGTTTGTAAAAAAATATTTCAATAAAGAATAAATATTTATATTTTTTTAGCAAAACCGTGGTTGTAACACTTAACTTGCACATTGTACAGGCGCGAATGACACAATAAAAAAAATACACAAGCACATCACTCCACAATTTGCTCGCTGTCCATTTATGTGTGTACTTGTGCATGTGCATGTTCATACATATTTTAATTTAAAATTTGAAAGACTGTTTTCCACAGCTAATTTTTTATTTTTGTTTATTGTGTCAAAAAATCCGAGACTCGTTCGAAAATCGCAAATTTTCTAGCAAGTAGCTTGGCATTACTAGCGTTCTATTCTAATTTCGTACATA
Organism: Sphaerophoria taeniata; assembly: GCA_943590905.1. NCBI lineage: Eukaryota > Metazoa > Arthropoda > Insecta > Diptera > Syrphidae > Sphaerophoria > Sphaerophoria taeniata. Next base: position 128,185,471 of record OX016540.1, on the reverse strand, counting down.
GTACGATTTAAAAGTAGAATCTTCGATGTCGACTTGGGACGCTATTTCTTGCATGTTTAGCAAGTACTGTTGAAACGTTTCATCCTTGCGTTTCTTCCGACCTCGCAACATATTGTGAACGTCAGTGGCTGAGGCATGGTTGTAAAACTCAGCCAGTAGGGCTCTTTTTAATTCATCCCAAGAGCAACACGTGGTTGACCTCAAAAATAGTTTTGCTGTACCTTGAAGCAATCATTTGGCATAGACTAAAGATTCTGAATCTGTGAATTTGTAGAGGAGTTTGGCATCATCAAAACTACTTATCCACTTCTTCACATTATCATTGTCATCTCCAGAAAAACTCGGAATCGCATCTTCAATATCACGAAACGTATATTGTGAAGACTGCACATCTTTACGTGAGGTACTCAACTGTGCCAACCTTTCTTCTAAAAATGCGATCTCCTCTTTTTTTCTTACTATTTCTAGCAAACGTTCTACCCTCTGTGACAAGGCTCTATCTTCCTCTTCCAAGTCCACTGAAGCACCTTCGTCATCATCGTCTACGTAACCATCAACATCATCATCTGAGAACAGCTCCTCTAATTGATTATTGTCGAGCAAGGCTATTGCTTTCTCCAAACGTAATATCAGCGTGGCTTTCAATCCCAATGTGGACAAGCCCATCGCAGAAAGTTTAACTTTCAATTTCGGTACAGTCGCTCTCTGTACGAACAAAGCGGCATGCACGAGAACTTGCATCCATCATAAATTTTTTTAAATTTTTATTTTAGTCAAAATTTCAAACTAATCGTAATAAAATGTCTACACATGCACTAAAATTAAGCAGGGTCTTTTATCCAACTTCTGAATAATTGTAATATATATTCAAACTAATTGAAGCTACTTTGATCAAAAATCACATGCAAAAATATAAAAATCATAAAGCAAAAGACACGTCTTGTCTGATTGAAATCTTTATTACAATTGTTCTTCTTCTTAAAACGAACTTAAATCACTAAGCTTAAGTTAACAGTTAATGTTATTGCATAAAGAGAAAGTATAAATACATAGAATATAATATTAAAATAAGTCATTCGATTGTATAGCATTTTAAGAGAGAATTATTAATCAAAATATGAAACAATTGATCGGTTATGATTTACAATATAAAGAAGAGTTGGGTTACAGGGTGGTCGGCACTATAAAGAATGGTTAGGGTTTTGGTTTAGCACATTTTACATAATAAGATAATTTCTTACAATTGCTTCATAAAATACACGACATAAGAAAATTAAACCAAATCACAGGAAAGTTTAACTTTCGCATTCATATAATTCACACTTGGTTTTAGTAGTAAGATTTATATGAGGATCAGTACCCTTTTGTAGTAAAGTCATCACTACCATTACCTTTCGTCACTACATTTGTTTGTGATTTCAACTTTGGGTTTCAAATTGAGTGCTTTTGGTTATTTCCGCCAACGACCTCCATTTCTTTATTATAGCTTCCCCCCACCAGTGATAAGGGGTTTTAATAAAGAAGGAAATTGTTCTGAGTTCCGACTATGCAGCAACCGCCATTTCGTTATTAAAGCTTTCCCCATCAGGGGTAAGGGGTTTTAATATTGAAGGAAATTTGTCGTGAGTGCCAACAAGGGCCTTAAAAAAAGCTGCTGGTCAACCAGAGCTATTGCCTGCCGTTTAGTGCCACCAGGAGCCTTAAATAAACCTGCTGATCCACCAGAGCAATTGCCTGCTGTGTAGTGCCACCAGGGGCCTTAAATAAATCTGCTGATAGACCAGAGCTATTGCCTGCCGTACTTAGTGCCACCAGGGGCCTTAAACGTACCTGCTGATCCTCTAGAAATAAACCGGTCGACCAAAGAATTACCGAACACTGAGACAAACGGAAACGGAGCGCAAGCCCTACCATCCCATTAGTAAAGGCAGCAGGTAACCGGACATCCGTCAAGCGGAAACTTGAACTAGATCCGAACACCCACCGGAAGTGAAACCAGCGGATATCCGTTTTACCAAATTAAGAAAAATAAAGCACAAACCGAATTATTTTTTTTTGTGTCATAATTCTAGTTATGAAGTGTTTCCAATAAAGAATTTGTTGTAAGGTTCATAAAGACCTACCATTGAATTCGTGTTTTCTTCAATAGATCATGGCTAGACCAACGAGCGAAACCTCGGCTGGGAAACAAAAAGCACATCACAAGTGCAATATCATATATCTGATACGACAAAGAATTTAAAAAGGTTTGACTAAACGCTACTGCTACTACACCTGCAATCAGAGCCGAGTAAAAAGGAAGAATTATAATAGTAAACAGTATGTATTTTGAAAGTGCAAAGCACGATTTATTTGATTAATTTTTCTTACAAAGTATACGTTCCACTTACAAAACGTCATCACTGTATTTTGCTTATAGAACAAACAATAGAAAAATTTACTAATTTATGAACTACACCATTCAATAATCCTTCTTCACAATAACATATTCGATTGAATCCAATCCATAAACTTGGCGACATCTGAGTATATTGTATATTCGTTTAACAAACATGGCCGGACGGCTGTTCCCGGACCAGCTGATACAGTTCCTCTAAGCATCCATTTGTTGTTGTACTTTATCATTAGACCACTTCCCGAATCTCCCGTACATGGGCCACTTCCATCCAAATTTCCAGCGCAAATTGTTCGATTCGATGTCAATCTAACAAATTGAATATCCGATCTTAAACATGTTATATGCGCAACTATTGTTGCATTGACTAGGGTCGGAATAGTCGTGGTCTTTTGACGTCCATCTCCCCCCCAACCCACAACAGATCCAGCCATACCAACAATCGAACGTACATTAGTATCGCCTTCCCATAGACATATTGGTCTTATTGAAATTGTGAATCTAAATGAAAAACGACGAGAAATATTAGAAGTACATTATTAGTTATTACTTTTGTCAAACAAATTGTGAAAGGTTCCTGTTGTTTCACAAACAAGCAATTGAATCCATACTTTGGTTCTAAGCTCATTGAAGAAAACATTAATTTAATGGATAAAATTTGCAGCTCTTCTTTCGATGTATTTTTAAGGATATTTTCAATTCGCCGATTCTTTTAGACTTACTTGGTATTGGAATTTAGATATCAGAAACCAGAATTTGTAAAAAAAAAACGGCACCGTAAGCCAGAAGTAGAAACACAGTACCAGGAAACCAGAAATGTAGGTACCTAGGTACTTACGTAACACTTTGTTTGGTGATAACAACAGCCAGATCTCCGTCTAATGTAGAAAATGTCGGCTTAAAATCCGGATGTATTATAAGACTTTCAACATCAAATTCAATAGAACCCGATGCATCTGACAAATTGTGCCGGCCCATATATAGTATGATGTCTTCGGGTTGCATTGCCTGACGTCCCATATAAAAACAATGGGCTGCAGTTACAACTGTTCTTGTCGAAATTAAACTTCCTCCACATTGAAACTCATTGTATTTTCCGTTTTTTCTGAACACTGCTACAATCCATGGAAACCGATACATGGCTATGGGATCTCCTTGAACATTTAAACGTGTCGATGTGCTTTCGGAGTTTTCTTGGCCACAAACCAAATTTATATGTTCCATAGTTGATTGATTCGATGATGGCGGTGTAGCACTCAATACTGGAATCATCACATCTGAAGGTACAACAAATGTAAATCTCTCGGGTAGTGTTGTGGTCGTTAGATGTGAATTTCTGATATGGATGTCACTTCCAAGAACTGGCTCTGTTGGTCCTCCAAAGAGATCATCGTTCAATGCATTTGAAATTGCTCTATTTAAAAAAGGGTTAGTCGGGTTTGCTGAGAATTGCGAAGAGTGGTCGGAGTTAATATTTTTTTTTCGGGGTGTTTGAGTGCTTGTAGTTGAAATTGGATATGCCGAAGGAACGTTGCCGTAACCAATATTTTGTGGCTTAGATTTTTCATCAACAATATAATCATTTCCAGGATACAAGTAGATAATCTTCGATTCTGCAAAAATTTTACATTTATGTGTATATTTATTTGCTATAAAATATAATATTTTTTAGGTGTACAAAAAGAATTACGTTTTTGTTTTAAAAATGACTTTTAGTTCAATGCGTTTCGCCCAGGTACGACAGTTGGGCTCATCAGTTAGATTTTTAAAACAAAAACAATTTTATATTGTAAAAAGTTCAACTAAACAACAACAAAAGAATTTCTTGTTTTGTTTATTTCTTCCAAAAAGAATTACCTTCGTGGCTTTGAGGGTATTCTTCAGATTGATCTCTATCAGCCTTGGTTTTCAATATGTGTTTAAGGATTATTTTTTTACTAGGTCGAGTATCTGAAATCAAGACTTGTTTAACTGAATTTTATGCAGCTTAGCAATTTTTAAATAATATTACAAGGTCGACCGGAACATATTTCTGTGCCGTTTAGTTTTATGGAAGTAACTCTGGGGACAACATTTAACTGTGGAAAATCGACGTGATAAGTAATAGTTTCTTCATCATCTATGTTTTCGTGAATTGTATCTTCATCTTCTACTGACAAATGACCTCCACTTCTCTGGAAAGTAATCCAAGCAAACATAATCATCATCATTAATAGGTATATAAGTAGGTATAATATTATCATATCAGTAGGTAATTTTAAGCAACGAGTAGCAGACGCAGGAAACGAAAGAGAGCTTCTTGTAATGCTTCGCTGGGTAATTTTATAAAATACTTAGTTGACAGAGGACTCGAATATTGTAAGAAATTCTTTCAGACTAGAGGCTATTGGCAATGTGTGAGAAGTCTTTTTTAGCTTACTTTCAACTTATGTGTATATTATATACGTTTTGGAAAGTGTTAATCAAACGTTATACTATCCATTTAGAATCATTTATTTATATTATTTTCAACCTTCGTACTAATCAATATTTCTTCACAAGCGCTATACATATATCGAAATCATAGTATTTAACTAATAAAAATTCAATAATTGACAAAAAATTGTTGCATATCGTCCCGCAATAAAATGTACAGTTTTGGAAAGATTTTTAACTGCCCTTTCCAAAAGTATGGAATTTGGGCAAAAGCAAGTGGCAAGTTGCTTTCAATTGGGCGAAATTCGTTGAAAATATGTCACATCGTGTCCCGCCATGAAATTTTCCTATATTGTCTATCTTAATGTTTGTAAACTAATGGCGTTAACTTGCCAGCGCTAATCTGTGGCAAATCTAAACTTGCCAGCATTCAAAGTAGGCTCGCGAATTCCAGTGGTGTTGCAAAATATTTTATGAATTATATTGGTGAGTTCAAATATTAACGTAACTTATTATTGAAAACATTGCTTTTATGTTATATTTTTCATATTTTATTTCAGACTAGCCGACCCTGCGAACTTCATCTCGCCACCCTTCAGAGCAACTCATAAATAATTGTTACTAACACAGGTATTGTTAAAATGCAATTTACTTGAATCCAATTAACATAGAAAATTACAGATCTGAGTTTTTCCAAGCTTTATAACTAACTTTCTACTCTCATTTAAGCATGCATAAAAATCAAATTTCGTTGAAAAATTTAACAAATTCTCGTTTATCTGGTGTGTTTTGACTATTACACAAAAATCAACACTAAATGCAGTTTTCGATTGCCCCCCTTATTAAGTGATTTCCAGTAAGTTTGTCCCAAAAATTTGTTTTTACCAAGCCTACAGGTGAAAACTTATATAAATGCATTGAGGATTCAGCGGATTAAGAGTCTCTACCCGACATACAAACACACCAACAAAAATTCTATGCAAAAGCTTGATATTAGGTGTTGAAGTTCTTTGTGCTCTCGCATAGTTTACCGACTTACCTATCCAAGGTTTTCCAGTTTTCCATTTAAAACCAATGGACCTGCAATTACATGTAATTTTCCCTTTGGAAACCAATAAATTTTCCGAGTTTTCCATCAAGAACTTTCTATTTTCCATTCGAAAAACCGTTTTTAAATTTTCCAGTTTTCCATTTGAAAACCAATGCACCTTTACATTTACATGCAATTTTCCCTTTGGAAACCAATAAGTTTTCCAACTTTTCCATCAAGAACGGTCTATTTGCCATTCGAAAACACATTTTGAAGTTTTCCAGTTTTCATTTGGAAACCAATGCACCTACAGTAACATGCAATTTTCCCTTTGGAAACTAATAAGTTTTCCGAGTTTTTCATCAAGAATGGTCTATTTGCCAATCGAAAACACATTTTGAAGTTTTCCAGTTTTCATTTGAAAACCAATGCACCTACAATTACATGCAATTTTCCCTTTGGAAACCAATAAGTTTTCTGGGTTTTTCATCAAGAACTTTCTGTTTTCCATTCGAAAACCCATTTTGAAATTTTCCCATTTGAAAACCAATGCACCTTCAATTACGTGGAATTTTCGGTTTGAAAACCAATGAGTTTTCCGAGTTTTTCATCAACAACTTTCTGCTTTCCATTCGAAAACCTATTTTGAAATTTTCCAGTTTTTCATTTGAAAACCAATGCACCTACAGTTATATGCAATTTTCCCTTTGGAAACCAATAAGTTTTCCGAGTTTTTCATCAACAACTTTCTATTTTCCATTCGAAAACCCGTTTTGAAATTTTCCAGTTTTCCATTTGAAAACCAATGCACCTTCAATTACGTGCAATTGTCCCAAAATGAGTTTTCCGAGTTTTTCATCAAGAATTTTCCGTTTTCCATTCGAAAACTCATTTTGAAATTTTCCAGTTTTTCATTTGAAAACCAATGCACCTACAGTTACATACAATTTTCCCTTTGGAAAGCAATAAGTTTTCCAAGCTATTCATAAAGAACTTTCTATTTTCCATTTGAAAACCCATTTTGAAATTTTCCAATTTTCTATTTCAAAACCAATGCACTTACAGTTACATGCAATTTTCCCTTTGGAAACCTATGAATTTTCCGAGTTTTTCATCAAGACCTTTCTATTTTCCATTCGAAAACCCGTTTTGAAATTTTCCAGTTTTCCTACATGCAATTTTCTCTTTGAACACCAATATTAATAATGCGAAATTTTCATGCACAGGGATTGGAAACTAAAATCCATGCTTTTTTTGAATATCGATGTTAAAATTTTCTTATGTACAGAAAGTCGTGCCCAAGAATTCGCGTGTAAACATTGTCTTGGTGCAAAAGCTAAAGTAGGAGTTCAGCCTTAAATATACAATAGAAGAATGAATGAATGAAGAATGAAATGAAACGAAATTAAATGAAATGAAGAATAGAGAGACGTTTCAAAAAATTGATGTCGGCTGTCAGTTTTTTGAAATTCAAAACAAAATTTTCGAGTAAGTACATTAAAATCAATGTTTTTTCCTACTCGAAATGTCGAATGGGATCGTGTGTTATACATGTCATCGACTAATGATCAAGTTAACTTCCTCAACACGAATATACGTTCTCTTTTTAATGCACATGTACCAATTAAAACTAAAATTATAAAATATGGACATCATCCATGGTTTACAAATGAAATTCGACTTCTTATGGAGCAACGTAATAAAGCCTATAAACTTTGGAAGCGGTATCGGTTAGACAGTCACTTATAGCGTTTTTTTTGGTCGTCCGGAACTGTTCCGAACAGATCTGTACTCGTTCACTTGGCACAAGGTGACAGTTCTTGTTCTGAATAGAACAGAAAAACGATTCCGAATTTGAAGACAGAATCAAAAACAGAATCACGCATACATGCACACACTCACATATACGTACTCGCTGCCATGTTTACAAATAAGGAAATTAAAAACAATGGGCCCATTCACTAACGTAGTCACTACGTAGTCAACTCATTCTGATTGGCCAAATACAACTAAGAAATGAGTTGAGATTTCCCCTCCGACGTAGTGTAAAAATTTTGACTTCAAAGCTAGTTGACAGATTATGACATTTCATAATCAGCTGTTGAATAAGAAACAAAAATTCAATTTCCAATTTAAACAAAATTTAAAATGAAATCAATCGTACAATTCGACAATATTAATTATCTGATAGGGTCTGAAGACGAAATTTATGTAATCAGATCTTATCAGGTAGTGTTTTTTCATAGTACAATGAGCAAAACAAGACAACACTTTTGATTAAAGTTCTCTAACCTCAAATCACAAATTCACAAACGTTTCTTACTCCATATGTTCATAGTCCAGGCATTATAAACATTTTAAAAAACAATCTGGGAAAAATTTCCTAGCAAGCTGAATTTTCGTATACATTTTTATTACGGTGTTGTCATGAAGATGTTAAAAATTGACGTCGATATCGTGCCAACTAAAAAAGTTATAAGGGTCAAAAAGTCACGAAATTAACTTTTTCGCAAATATCTCGCGACCTATGTAAACATAAAAATTAGTCGTGAAATTATCTACAACGCTGACCGTAATAAAGGTGTATACAAATATACATCTCATTAGGAATTTTTCGGCCGATAAAACTTTAAGTTCCTGAACTATCATTGTTTGACAGTTTCGTTTCGACTAGCTTTGTAGTGCAATTTTGCATTCACAAAGCTAGTTGAAAATCGACTACGTAGTGACTAGGTTAGTGAATGCGCCCAATGTCATGTCATCTGCAATTCTTCATATGAGGTTTCACAAATACACAACCATTCAACCCTAAGAAGCAAACAAATGTGTTTGCCTGTTCGTTTGGAATCCGGAATCGGACAGTTCTGTGTACAATTCCGGATTACCAAAAAAAAAACGCTATTACAGTTGTTTCGATCTTTACGTAATAATGTGGTACAAAAAATAAAAACATCTAAAAAAATATTTTATAGCAATAAGTTAAGTCCATCGCTTCAAGGTCGCCAGCTCTGGAAAAACTTAAATGATATAGGAATTGGAAAACAAAATTCTATCCCCGATGAAAACCTGGACTTAAATGCACTCAATCAAAAATTTACTAATTCTGATTTACCAACTGTAAGTGTAGATACGACAGACTTGCTTCTAGTTAACTCCGCTGTTCCAAGATTTGAGTTCGAATGTGTAGACGATGTTGAAATTGTTTCTTGTTTGATATCTTTTAAATCAAATGCCGTAGGCTTTGATGAAGTTCATCCTAAATTTGTAAAAATAATTTTACCAGTCATTCTTCCATTTTTTGCTCATGTTTTCAATAATATTATAACATCTAGCTGCTACCCGTCCCAATGGAAAATCGCTAAGATACTGCCTTTTAAACATAATAGCAATGATTATAGACCGGTTTCAATTCTGCCCTTTCTTTCAAAGGTTTTTGAGCGAATATTACAGAGGCAAATAAATTCACATTTGCGTTCAAACTGTTTGTTGACTCCAATGCAATCTGGGTTTCGTATACTCCACAGTTGTATAACAACTACAATCGGTGTAGTAGATGACATAAGAGAGTCGATGGATGAAGATAAGGTAACATTTTTGGTTCTTCTCGACTTCTCAAAAGCATTTGACACTGTTGACCATACTAAGATGTGCAACAAACTATCATCTCTGTTTAGTTTCTCGAATTCAGCTGTAACTCTTATGTCATCTTATCTAAATCATCGAAAAGCAGGCGGTTTCAGTGAAGAACTGTACATCTGATTTTCTTTGCACCACTAGGGGAGTCCCCCAGGGTTCAATTCTGGGGCCAATTTTATTCTCGATGTATGTGAATGAACTTCCCTCTAAAGTGTTATCTTCTGTCCACATGTATGCTGACGATGTCCAACTTTATAAAAGTTGTCCTCTAGGTATGATTGAAGATGGTGCGCATGCAATAAATAACGAGTTGGATAGTATTTCGGCCTGGTCTGAAGAAAATGGATTGTTTTTGAACCCTTTGAAAACAAAATGCTTGGTTATTAGCAAAAAGGTGTTGGATCTTTCCTACTTTCCTGACATTAATTTAAAAGGTTCAAAAATAAATTATGTTGAAAAAGCAAAAAATTTAGGAATAGTGTTTAATAGAACCCTTACATGGAATGACCACATTAATTCTACAATTGGCAAAGTTTATGGTGTTTTAAGGAAACTTTGGATGTCTCATAATTACACTCCACAAAAAATACGTATGTTGCTGGCAAAAACGGTCATACTTCCCATTCTCTCTTACGGTTGTGAAATTTTTAGAAATTGCGATGCATCTAGCAAAACTTAATGTTGCGTTCAATAATACCGTGCGTTATGTGTTTAATCTGAGACGATTTGATCGAGTTTCAAACTATTCGAAGTTAATTTTAAATATGTCATTTCATGACCTCCTTGCCTATAGGGCATTGGTTTTACTTTCGAATGTGATTGAAACTCGTCAACCTAGTTATTTGTTTGATAAGCTACGCTTTGGATCCTCTAGCAGATCTCATCAACTCATTCATCCACGATTTAAATGCTTAACATCGGAGCGTCAATTCCTAGTTAGCTCTATTCGCCTATGGAATTCTCTACCAGGGCATATACGAAGGTGCGGTGGGACTGAGAGATTCAGGATCGAACTTAAAGCTCACTACTCTATTTAATATTTTTTTTTCTTCTTTCTTATTTCTTATATTAAAAAAACATAAATGGAGATGTATGTTTAAAAACGTATACATTTTTGAAAATTATTATTATTATTGTTATAATTGTTTAATATTTTTTCAATTTTTCTTTTAATTTGTAATTTTTAATTTATTATATTTATATAATGTTATATCATAAACACATATATATGTTCTGTAGCTCAACTCAATCAAATTTTTAAGCTTCACTTGCTATAAGATAATTTAAGTCTTAATGTGTTAGCATTTAATTGAAATAAAAAAAAAAAAATATCCTACTGCACATTTAGTGCACCGAAGAAGGATTCGGCTACATTTATAAGGTTAGACTTTTGTTTGTTTGTTAGTTTATCGACTACAAACATACAACCGACAAACAAACAAAAGTCTTACTTTATATATTAGTATAGATGTAATAAAATGTACACTATAGCGTATACGTAATTTTTTCTAGATTTTTTTAATTGTATGCGCTTTTTCTTTACTTTCTGCTTGTGAACTTTACGTTTTTTGTGTGGATTGCAAACTTGTTATTTTTAAAAACCTCATGTTCGGTAAATTTTGGAAATAACTTTTTTCTTCGATCATCTGCCTCAAATAGTACTTCACCAGGGACAAAGTGAGAAGGATCGTCTCAAGATTTTTTAGGCTTTTCAGTCAATAGTTTTTTATTAGTTATCTATCCTTTACTGAATCCGTCTCGTTGAATGGAACTCTTGAATTAAAAAGTAAAGTACTTGTTGTTTATTTATTATACTTATTGCTTACGTTTTTTGTTTGTTTTAAAATATTTTTCTTCTCGAATAATTTTTCCATTCCCTTCAATTGTTAGTTTAAATTATTCAATTATTCTTCTATGAAGAAATATTTTTTGTGCATTTCTAGCACTGATGCAGAGTGCTTATATTTAAAGATAAAATTTTCAAAAAGCTAACCGCCCCAGTGTGAAGTTAAGGCAAATTAAAAACTAAGGCTGATTTATGAAGTTGATTTATTTTGCAGAATTAAGAAACTCCACCATTGACTCTGGAAAACATTGAAGTCTTTCGGATGGATAGAGGCAATCGCAAAATTGATTCACCTGGCGAAACTTATGGTAACGTCAAGAGCAATCAGCCGATTGACTCTTCAACTGTGGAAATGGAAGAGGCAACTTTACTCGTTCGAAATAAAATACGGCTAGGTCTCCTTTACGCAAGTCGATTATTCAAAGATACAGACGTGATTGTTTCGAAGGCATACACTTTTTGGTTAGGTAAATTAAGAACAAATCTTTGAAACAGCGACCGATTCCTAAATTGAAATAACAAAACCTCTAGTTGAAGAATTTAAGCATGGAGCATTTGGTGTTAAACGCACAATTTGCAATAGACCTTACTCTTGAGCAAATGTTAAACGCTGATGCAGCAAACACTCTGACTGGTATATCTCACTTTACAAACTCAATATCAGCAAGACAATGATGGGCTGTGAGTCACGCAAGGAGAACTAAGGTGATATCTCATGTATTTCGAATGGTTGGACTTATTAACAGTGACGATACCTTACACTCATTACAAAAAAGTTGCATTGAAAAAGACCAAAATCATCTTGCAAGCATAATCTCTGTCGTAAGAGACTCGATAAATTCATTTGCTCCTAACCTTGACAAGGACGGCCGCTTCAACATCTCTACAGGTAAAGCAGCTTCGACAGAAGTGGCGGAGTTTCTCCTGGACATTGTGACTCTCGATAAAAATAAGAAAAATGGAAAATGTTAACACAAAACCTGGCAGTTTCGAAAACCCTATCAAAGGGAATAAGGTTATACATTTTGCATCTCAGTGTGTGAAGAAAAAAGTTGGAAGTAGTGGTAGAGGCAAAACAGCTTTGCTCAAAATGGAGAGAGATATCTTTGGTAGACTTTTCGAGATAGCTGTTGAAAAGAAAGTTGACATCGAGTTTTGCCTCATTTTTCCTCTTGCTCCGGTTCCTCCAGCTTTATTTCACTACTCCGGAGATATGCATTAAACTGAGAAATCCTTGCTAGGCCAACGATCTCACGTCAAGGCGTTGTGCCCACCTCGTGCCGATGTAGATGTGATTGACGGGTTTTACTTTTTGTATCAGCTTGGAATCACCCTTCCTCAAACGTTCGGAAAAGTAGCTGAGCCAATTTTGTAAAAAATTTGCAACACTTCTTCAAAAGAAATTCATCTCATTTTCGATCGATACTTCCAGCCTTCAATAAAATATGTTCAAAGACATAACCGTAATGAAGTTGACGTTCAATTTGCCATACAAGGTCCGGTTCAACCTCGTCCAAATAATTTTAAGGATTGTTTGAAAAATGATCGCTTCAAAGAGTCTTTACTACAATTTGTAGCTACTCACTGGGCGAATGATGAAATGGCTCCAATTTTAGCTGAAAAGAAAGTATTCACAACAGTTGATGAACAGTTTTTTTCGTTCTCAGTTTCAGATAGAGAGTAACTACGAATGTCTGCATGAAGAGGAAGGTACACTTCACATTTCAAAATTGGAATACAATTCAAAAGTTGTCGTTTCAGCCTTGGACACTGATATCCTTATCATTTTACTGGGTTATTTAAGTAAAGTTCCTGGAATGTCAGTTTGGTTCAAGTCTCCAAAGACACGGAAAGTGAGTCGTAGTTACGATCAAGTATGCATTAAATGTACGGAGTTAGCATCCATCCTCGGCCCTACGTTGTGTTCAGCACTTCCAGCATTTCATGCTTTTACTGGGTATGCTTTTACTGGGTCTGATTTTACAGCATTTTTTTTAATCGAGGAAAATTGAAAGTTTTCAAGATTTTAGAAGACAACGTTTTCTTTCAAGGGGTTTGCTTCTCTGACCGATCCAGCCGATATCTTTGACGACGACAAAATTGATGCTATTCAAGAATTCAATAGTTTGATGTATAGCATTTCCAGAAAAAATACAGTAGAACGAAGGACAATGAAAAATGTATGAAGGGAGTGAAAGGTTTCGATTCTAGTACAACCTTGCCTTGCTGGAAATCTCTGAAGCAAAAAATCTTGAGAACAGAGTATGTAAATTCAATGTGGTTGAATGCGACGATGCGTAAACTTTTCTGCGGTTGGTTGATTGAAAACGGGGTTTTTAAACCACGCTGGCGCTGGTTTGTCGGTGAGTCTACACCTCTTGATGTTGAAGATGTTCTATATATTGCAGATGATGACAATTAAAATAATGATGGCTCTGACGTTATTTCGTCTAGCGACGATTCTGACACTGATTAGGCGAAGTTAATAACAAATGTTTTTTTCTTTTAGAGCCGATTTTTCAATCGTCAGATAAACAAGCAGATAGTGTTTATTCGACAAATAACAAAATATTTGATTTTTCAATCGTCAGATAGACTTTATCTGAAGAAAAACGCTCTTATTTATTCGACCGATCAATATTCAGATAAGTTTATTTGCCAGTTTGTTATTTTTATTTTTGTTCGACGATTGAAAAATCGGCTCTTAAAGTAATAGTTAATAAAATGAACTTATTTATTCATTAAGGCGTGATCTTTTTAATTTTTTCTACACTCATTGCATGGTTTGCCAACACAGAATCTGTGCTCATTAGTCATTACTTAGTATTTTTATATTTTATGTATTAGGTGATTCAATATTGTAAGGAAAAGCAAACAAAAGTAATAAGATGCTTCTTGGCGTTGATGTTGAAAATAAATGAATAACAGTATTCTTTTACGAAGAAGCCCCATCAAAGCTTTTAGTGCAAAGCCTGATGTATGCCTTAACTTTATGGGTAAGGTACTAGTTCCAGGCTTGACATACGATCTATCTTATTGATTGGTGTGTGACTGTTTTTTCTTTGTAAATGTTACTTCGCCCATATTTTATTTATGGCACCAAGAATCAAAACACACTTCCGGACCATCAGACGAAACTGACCGACATTTGTCAAGTATATTTATGCATGTATCCATAGTAAAACAAAAATCTCACGAGGCTTTACTTTGGTTGAGGGCTTTTTTATTGTTTATATCAATAAGTCACTTACCAACGGGTGTGTTCCTTTTTGGGATAGTTGAACTTCTAAGACGGTAGTCCCGTAAGTTATGCCTGTGACGTCTATGCTTCCAGTACGAAGATCTCCAATGCGTTCGTATCGAAATATATCCGGACACGGTGATCTAGGAATTTTCTTGCTTTGAGCCAATGAATTTTCCAAAATCAAAACTCCCACACAAGCAATAGCCAATACTTTCAGATAAAGTCGCATATTATTTGCTCTTTTCTTATACAAGCATAATCTGATTCAAATAAGAAATCAGATAGTTCCCTTAACAGTGCGACTTAGAAAAATCTGCTATTAATAAACTTATTCCCGTTGTTTGACGTCGCGTCGCGTCGGTTCGTCGGTTTGACGTTGTTGTAGATTGTTACTGCTGGATTAGATTTCTTTGAGAAGATCTTGTCTTAAGAGCTTTTGTGCAACCAATGAGAAAAGCTTAAGATTAAAATGATATGAATATTGATAAGCAACAACTGTATTATGTTTTCCGAACTTGCTGTATTTCAGCTTTAAGCTTCTATTAGTATAGACAAAAATAGTTTATTTGAGTGTTAGTGGCCAGATTATTAATTTTTCATAAAAAATTAAATTATTTTATATTGACTGCATGAAAATGCACAGATTATCGCATACACGTTTTCTTATAAGTGGGCATTCATGTTATCATACAGGTGGCCTCGCATGTTTACAACATGCCGGAAATAAAAAAAAAACTATACTCTGCTCGAAACACACTGTGCCATGGCTTCTGCATAGATATGACGTCTGTTTTTCTCTACGGCATTTCTACATTATGACTTTCAATAAAAGCTACTTTCTCCTGTATGTGACTTGTCATTTGATGTACAGAATATGAATATGGTACTTGTCATGTTTGATATTGGATTGGCTAGGCCAAGAATAGGAGGAACTATCATCTAATGAGTCGTCCACCGTATTTGATTGATCTGATAATGACGTGACTTCAAAGTTCAAACCAAATCAAATAATTTGCATTTTGTAACGTCCTCCATATTGAACCTAGAATTACGTTTCTTTTCTTGTTGCATTCTGCTCATCTGCTATTGATACTATATAATAAGGGTAGCGGTAAAAATTATAAATTATTTCTTTTCGAAATAATAATTCTTAAGATAAGCTAACTCAACCAAACAAACAAACAACGTCCACATCTTTTTGAAATGAAACACCAAAATGTCAAATCAATCTCGAAGCATTACGCTTACCTCGGAAGATTTGCTTACTAAATATCGTTCAGCACATTTAACGGTGTTCAGAAAGTGCCTGTCATTTACACCAGCCGGCCGAACCGACCGATGCATGGTATTATTACGAAATCAACGAATCAAACTTCGGATTATACCACTTAACAAGTCAGCAGCCTGTAGGTAACCTGTTGAAGGTTACTAAACACTTGTGTGGCCAACTTAATATAAATGTTGCTCTGGTACAAACACCAAATTACTTAACTACATTATTTACGTTTGTTTAAGAAATTAATTATTTATTTTGTTCTGCTTTTCAGTTTTCTTGGTTAAAAGTTTTTATTCAATAAACTAGCTGACCCCGCGAACCTCGTCGCGCCTTAAAAAAATGCTCGTTTTCCGGAACTTTCCGAACTTTTAACTATATAATAATTGTTCCGTTAGAAAAGCAATTTCTGAACAGTTACACCTAGAATCCAATTCAAAAGTATAATTTTCGAGCACCATTTTATTGTTTCCCGTAAGATTTGCCCAAAACTTATATTCACAGGAACTATGACTCGGCTAAGCTATTTGTGTACTGTAATTTTATTTAAAATACTTTGGGCGGCTTAAGAGTCTATACCGGTCATACAAACAAAACAGCATACGTCCATTTTATTGTTTATACTTATCTTTAGCTAACCACGTTTTACTACAATGAATGGCTTTCAGATAAGACACAGATATTTCCAATTTCAAAGATATGAAGTTTTTCTAACTTGACAACAAATTTTCCACCGAACATCAAGACCTTTCTTTTTTCCATTCGAAAACCCATTTTGTTTCCATCAAGTTTTCCATTTGAAAACCAATGCACCTATAATTACATGCAATGAGATCCACTCCAACTTCGGGACTGGAAGTTATACTCTTTATTCAAGAATCTGCGGCCAAAAGTGCCTTAAGACTTAGTCAAACTAAAGTCTGGAAAAACAGTTCCATAGGACATGCTCAGATCCTTTATAAAGTTATGGGTCATAGGACTACAACAGACTATAAAATACCCAAACTTGATTTTCATAAACCATTCCAGGCTGCCATCCCAAGCAGAGAGGAATGGAAAGATAACATACCATACTCCAGTGAGTCGTAAATAGCTATCTATACTGATGGCTCTAAGATGGACACTGTGCAGGCTTCTATTCTGAATCTCTCAAGTTAACCGCGTCGCTTAGACTTCCAGAAAACAGCAGTGTCTTCCAATCGGAGGTCCTGGCGGTGATAACAGCTGCTAAACAGATATAAATGATGGCGATTCCACGGGCTGATATCACCTTCTACATTGATAGCCAAGCGGCAATAAAAGCGATTGCTGCAACTGAGGTAAAATCAAAGCTTGTTTCATGCTGCCGCGAAGAGCTTGAGGTTATTGGCGCACAGCATAACATTAGACTGTGCTGGGTCCCAGGCCACAGCGATATACCAGGCAACGAGAAAGCCGATGAATTAGCAAGATTAGGGTCAACGCTTGACGTAAGCCAAGCTCAGCAAGTCAGCATCCCTACCTGTTATTTAAAACAGGAAATCGCAAAAAGAATAACTATTGAGGTTTAAGGCCGAAGAAAGGTGGAACCTTCTTGACACCTGCGGTACTACAAGAAAGATCTGTCCCTGTTTTAAGAAACAAAGAACGGAAAAAATTGTGAAACTACACAAGGGATCACTTCGATCTCTTGTAAACATAATTACCGGACATAATCTGTTATCATATGAAAAAGATGAGAATCAGTTTAGATGATCTATGCAGAGGATGCGGTGACGAAGAGGTGCATGAAGACACTTCACACTTTCTATGTCACTGCAACGCACTTCCCTATCAATGGAATAAATTGCTCGGCAAATATTTCTTCGGGGACTTAGAAGAACTCTCTAGTACTCCAATTACTAACATTTTGGCTTGATTAACTGAACACAGGTTTTTATTTTTAGCTTGAGTAGCAATACTCACGGGTATCACACGAGATCAACTGTCAGCCCTCAACCTAACCTAACCTACAATTATATGCAATTTTCCCTTTGAAAACCAATGAGTTTACCGAGTTATTCTATTTTCCATTCGAAAACCCATTTTGAAATTTTCCAATTGTCCAATTGAAAACCAATGCACTTTTCCCACTCTTCGATGAGGAATCAACATTAAAATCTATAAGCTAACACGCAATCATCCCTGTTTTCCTACCCTTGTTTGAGTTTTGTATGTTTTTTTTCGAGAACTTACTAATTTTTTTCGTCATTTAAAAGCTTCATTTTTTGTTTTCATGTTTCATTTTAATAAACTTTAAGCAATTAGTCGCGACATAAACAAACTTTATAGTAACATATTGCCCCGAATCCATTCTAAAAAATGTGCAGTGTCTGAGTATACAACATATTTCTTGAGATTACAAGGTGTGGCAGCATTACTCAAAGCAATCGATACTACCCCCCTCAGCATCCATTTATTTCCAATTTGTAACATTAAGCCGCTCCCAGAGTCTCCAGTACATGGACCTGAACCGTCCAAGTTTCCAGCACACATTGTGCGATTAGACGTGAAAAAGAAGAAATTATCATCAGATTGCAAGCACGTTACATCCGAAACAACAGTTGCATTCACTAATTTTGGTGTAGTACTGATACTGTTATTATTTTCATCTCTGCCCCAGCCAACTACAGTTCCTGACATTCCAACTATATCTTCAAGGTCTTTTGGTCCTTCCCATAAGCAAATTGGCCGGATCGAGTAAGAAAATCTAGAACAATTAAAATGTCATATTAAGCACAAATATTCGATACTTCTCTACTTACGGAACTGGCTGTTGAAGACGGACAATAGCCAAATCGGCATCAGATCTTAGAAGTTCTGGTTTATAATCTGGATGCTGAATAACCAGTGCGACATTTCTTTGAATAGTATTGGGATCAGTCCAATCGGTTAGATCATGTCGACCTAATGATACTAAAATGTCACTATCTTTGATCAAGTGCAAGTCATCATAGAAACAATGAGCTGCACTAACGATGGTAGTTGTTGAAATCAAACTAGCGCCGCATTTGAAGGAAACTTCTCCCAATTTCTTCTTGAAAAGTGCAACAATCCAGGGAAATCTGGCTGCTCGTATGAACTCCGCATGAAATGCAAGTTTCGTTGAAGATGAGTTATAATTCTCGATACCGCAAACCAAATTGATGTATTCCAAGGTCCCAGGAAGTGGTCTTGACATTCTCTCAGTTGCTTGAATTGGTTTTGCTGTTGTTGTTGTTGTTGTTGTTGTGGTGGTGGTGGTGTATGGCGGCAAATTAGTCCCTACATCTTTAGCATTGGCTAGATTTGAATAATTGTTGACTGGCATAGTTTTTCTAGTTGTACTTTCAGAACGGTTTTGATCAGATTTTGGAGGCGATATCGAAAGGCTGCGTTTCAATCTGATGTTAACTCTAGGTCTAGTTGTAACTAAAAAAATATTTAACAAAAATGTTGCTTTTCAATCAAAATATGATTAAAATCACCCTTTGGTCCAGAACAAATGGTAGCCCCATTCAAACGAATAGCTGTTACGGTGGGAATAACATCGGGAAATTGAAAGTGAACCTTGAAAGGAATTGAATGATCACTCTTTATATACTCTCGAACTTCATTTAAGTCAATGGCCAGTTCAAGTCTTCCCGTGATATCCTATTTAAAAAACAAATTATTTAAAATGTGTAATATATACCAACTTGTTTTTTATAGAAGTACTAGCCGACCCGCGGGACGTTGTACCTGCTCTAAAAAAATTGTAAATGGTAATTTAAAGGGTGAGTGTGCAGTTTTCCCGTAACTTAACAGAGTTGCCACAGTTTTGGACGAAGCAGCGGGTACAGTTTTTAAGATTGTCTTACTTTTGCCAATATCAAATTTAAGAAGAATGTTCAGACTCAGAGCTTAAAAACTGAGTTCTTGTTTGTTCGTACGATTCAGAAATTGTATAATTGGGAATAGTAGTATGATTAGGATGGAGCGCGGATGTATGGGTTTTTATTTTTGTTTAGATTCGAAGTTCTAATAGGGGAGGATTTGTGCGTCATGTAAAAGTTTAAATAATCTGGATTTTTTATTAACTTTGGTTGAAATCTTTTGCCTCCGCTCCGACTTCAAAGTTTTTTAAATTTTGTTCAAGATGCTCGTACTATGTTAGTAGCTTTGGCTTAAAATAAAATATTTTGAAACAAGGACGATAAAATTTATTGAAGTTAATTGTTTTAAAGTAAAGCGCTTAATTCAAAGAAGATAATTTGCGAATAAATATTATATAAATATTTGGATAAATTTATGATTTAAAATCATGTTTTGTTAAAATTTTGGCTTTGTCTTTCTTGATTCATTTTTTGACTTAATTGCACCCAGTCGCGTTTTTTTCGAGCATTTTGAGCAGTTGAAGATTCCGTTGTTATTTCAACAGCTCGTTCTACAGCTTGAGTATGACACGGCAGCCTTAAAAAATGAAATTTTACAATCACCACCAGATTCGATTAACCGGAATTCTTCTTCAGACAAATCTTGTAGAATCGGTGGTTGAGTTATGTTTTCTTGCCAGTTTATCATGTTAATGAATGTTGAGGCGTTGAACTTTAGGACTGGGATTTCAAATAGCCTAGGCTTTGAAGTTTGAGGCATACTTCTTGCTTTAAGTATGCGGCGAGCTGCAAGTTCTCGAACGCGCTTCTTTTCATGACTATCATTGCAAGAAGGATACTTTCAGAATGTGCGAAGTATGCATTTCTCTGAATGACTGGATCGATTACTTACAAAGATAAACATTATTATGAGCTCTGTTTTCATGAAAAAAATTAATTTTTTCCCTCTGAACTATCATCAGGAAGATATCTGGTTGATTTTATTATATTGGTGGTGGGAAGCATCTTTACATGATGGTTTGTTTTTAATTAAGAACCAAGATGGTGCGTAAACTCTTACAACAAAAGTAGCCAACGTTGTAAGATTTTCTGAAGGAATCTTTGATGTTTCATATAAACGCATTTTTCGAGTGGCACGTGTGAGCCAACGAGTATGTGACATCTTGCCAGGAGATTTATTTGAAAAATCTTGCGGAAATTCGCCCGATATAACTGCCGAGACAATCCTGTGCAAGTATTTTTGGTCGGCACTCAAGTCCTTGGCCATTTCGGGTAATTTATTGCATTGGATGGGCTTATATTTGATGACAGGCAATTGCTCACATGTATCAAGGGCTTTTCCCAAAGATCCCGTGTAAGAGTTAGGTCCTAAGGTACATCCGTCGAGATATTGAAAAAGGTGCCTCAAAGGTAACTCTTTCATATGAAGAAGGCAAATAATCCACTATAGTGGTTTCTTAAGTCTTTTTTCGAACAATCTTATAATTCCGTTAAACTTTCCAGTGTTCACGTTTGTACCATCACAACCGATTGCCAATAGATGTTGCTCAGAAATATCTTCTTCCGATAGAAATCCTTTGATAGAAGTTTCTATGTCTTTAGAGGATCTAGTCTTAGGAACAACATATCCCATGTAATTGGATCCTGGTTCTTGAACAAATGAGATATGTTCTTCGACAATCTTTGTTTTGTAATTTTTATTATCTTTTTTAGCGATTTTAAAAGTTTCGTTAAAAAGATAATAAAATGGGTTCAAATTAATTCATGCAAAATCTTTTTTTCATTTGGTCAATGATAACTGCCTCCGTAAACACTATCCAATTTTCAAAGTGTATGCGGAGGCAG
Organism: Sphaerophoria taeniata; assembly: GCA_943590905.1. Taxonomy (NCBI): domain Eukaryota; kingdom Metazoa; phylum Arthropoda; class Insecta; order Diptera; family Syrphidae; genus Sphaerophoria; species Sphaerophoria taeniata. The sequence goes on along the minus strand of OX016540.1, from coordinate 128,163,915 downwards.
TTATCATTGACTAAATGAAAAAAGATTTTGCATGAATTAATTTGAACCCATGAGGGACATTTTTTTAAACTATTAGATATCGAATTTTGAAAATAAAAAAAATCGCTCCACCCTTATGATTAGTTGGAGTTTTTTTTATAAGATACTTTTGATAGCAATCTAATATGCCATACAAATATTCGTGAAGCATTATTTTGCTGACCAATGTTAACACGAAAAAAATGAAAATTACTTAATTTTACATTTTCCTTACTTTAACTTATTGTAATTCAAGTTTTGGTCCCGAAAATAATAAAGCCAGGAAAATATATTGCTGTTAAATATTAAGTTAAATAAACTAAGTTGTTCGTGTCGGTCGTTCTTCTACGTAAAATTGATTTAAGTGTCTTTAAAAGAAAGATTAAAGAGATAAGCATAAAGCCCCATGGTATGAGCGAAGAGGAACCGGCCTGGAAAATAATACATATCATGTTAGGAGACAGCGCGCCAGACAAAATTTGCGCTGGATACCGGTTGTGGCGCAGATGAAGGGGAAACTTTATTGACCACCCGGACAATGATGATTGTCGGACAATCTTTATCTTTCTTCGAGAACCAATGCTGTTAGGTACATAGGTACCTTAAATGGCCACTGTGGCTAAGATGCAGAGCGACTGTTAAATGTCGCTTGACTGCAGAAGCCAATGAACTTGCAACCGTTGTCCTTGCGACTTCCGACTCTATCAACACCCACCTACCACTAACGTTATCTCTGTTTTAACCGAGCTGTCATTCAAGTCTCCGATAACCATAGCATTAGCGCATGCTATGTTGATGTACACAGTAAAGGCTTGGCCCAAAACAATATTACCTACTTATTTTCTTCCAGTTGAAGTTGAAGATTATAAATTTTCAAGTTGAATAATTTCGATTTGACATTTGTATGTAACGGGTGTTTTTTTTCGAGGTAGGTATAGAACTTTAAGTTGGCATTACTTTTCAAGACAATGACCGATTTAACAGCTGTCAAGGATTTATTCTAAGTTTGGTTTGGCAATTCATCATGAATAGACTCACACCTGAACAACGCTTGCAAATTTTGCAATTTTATTTCGAAAATAATGGTTCTGTGCGGAATACGTACCGCGCACTACGTCCATTTTATCGTCGACAAAATCGTCCATCAGAGCAGTTAATTCAATTAAACCATGGAACGTTTTCGCACCACAATTACTCTAATTGATAACTCGCATCCCCAGAGACGCCGTTCTGTGCGTACAGAAGAACCTATTTCTACTGTAGAGCGTAGCAGTGAGGAAGACCCGAATGAGTTCATCCGCCATCGAGCACTGGAATTGGATTTGTGTCCATCCACTTTATGGAAAATTTTTGGGAAAGGTCTTGGTTTGCGTGCTTACAAAATCCAACTCGTGCAAGAATTGAAGCCAAACGATCATCGTACAAGGCGTAGATTCGTCGAATGGGCCCTAAACGAGATGGCCGTTGTTCCCGATTTTCATAAGCGAATTTTGTTTAGCGATGAAGTGCAGTTCTGGTTGAATGGCTACCTCAACAAACAAAACTGCCGCATTTGGAGTGAAGCTAATCGAAACACCGTTACATCTAGAAAAACTGACTGTTTGGTGCGCTTTATGGGCTGGTGGAATCATTGATCCGTACTTCTTCAAAAACGATGATGGCCACAACGTTACAGTCAATGGTGATCGGTATAGAGCCATGACTACTAACTTTTTCTTTCCTGAATTGAACAATCATGATGTCCAGGAACTGTGATTCCAACAAGACGGCGCCGCAACATGTCACACAGCTCGTGCCACAATCGATTTATTGAAAGACACGTTTGGTGACCGCCTAATTTCATGTTTTGGACCTGTTAATTGGCCTCCAAGATCTTGTGATTTAACACCGCTAGACTTTTTTTTCTGTAGGGTTATGTAAAGTCATTGGTCTATGCGAATAAGCCACAAACGCTTGACCATTTGGAAGACAACATTCGCCGTGTTATTGCCGATATACGGCCACAAATGTTGGAAAAAGTCATCGAAAATTGGACGTCCAGATTGGACTACATCCAAGCCAGCCGTGGCAGTCATATGCCAAAAATCATATTTAAAATGTAATGCCACAAGATTATCTTTCGAATAAATAAAAAAAAAAATGTCAATCGAATATTCCATCGTTGTTTTATTGCAATTTAAAGTTCTATACCTTTAAAAAAACACCCTTTATCAGGGGCGAACGCCCCCCCCCCCCCCCGAAATATGAGAATTTGCGCAGTTAAAAAATAGATATCCATTACTGTTCAAAAGAAAAAAAAAATACAGAAATGGTACAAAATAAATTTCCAACTCAAATTCTCAAACTATGTTAACGAAAAACTTTAATGAATCTGTTGAAATTGGTGGGTCCCAAATAACGGAAGCTATGACGAAAATATACAAAATTTCACTTATCTGCTTGCAAATACATTGAATCGGTCGTTTCGAATCTAACGGGCGTTGCGAGCAAAATCTACGAAAAAAAAAACCTTCATCATAGCCACACCAAATCACACATACTTAAAGGAAGCCCTAAACGACGAACATGCTCGAGCTCGGCTTAAATTCGTCATAATAGGTAGATGGTTCGCTGTTGCCAAACATTTTCGATTTTCTCATTTTCGCATTTTCGTAGGTTTCACATTTCACATTTAGGGAGATAGTCCCAAGCAAATTTCATTTTTTCTATATGAAATAACAAATAACCATTAGCGCAGTGACTTAGCTTCTCTTTTTGACATCCTCACACACACCTTAAATAATCAACACGTACGAATTACGAAATGATGTTCGCCAATTTTATATTCGCCGTGTAGGGAATAATGCAAACGATCATGTTGCGTCGTTGCCCTACAAGGCTGAAACCTTCTATTTCTTAATTTTTTTAACCTGAAAATGCAGTTTTAATGGAAATTGTATTCTCTCTTGATTGGCGCAAAAAAAAGTTTTTTTTTTAAATGTATTTTCAGTAGTCAGCCGCTTATACAAACGTAAGGGCCGACTTTAGAAGACAAATACTCTTATGTCAGCCTTTTATGATTAGTAGATTAGCAAATGATTTGTTTCTTTAACAACATAAATAGGTAGTGTAGCCAAATAATAACAAAAGCTTAGTTTCAAAAAATATCTTAACTTCCAGCACTCTTAAAATGGGTTGTTCCGAACAGAAAGCAAAACGCGAATTCCTCAAGAACCTCGAACGTATTAGTAAAAATAACAGCATAATTGGCCGATCAGAGAAGCATACGAGGTCCCTCGAGGTAGACAACAAGAAAATAGGACAGGAAACTGTCATTAGTTTAGCCGAAGAACAAAAGCTTGTTAAGTGGCTCATATACATTGCCAAGTGTGGCTTTACTCAGAAACCCACAGACCTCTTGGTGACAAACGTCCATCGTGAGGACAAACGTAGGACTGCTTTTCAAAGATAGCCTACAAGGGAAAACGTATTACTAGGCCTTCTCAAGATGTCACATTACATTATGAACTGCGGGACTCAGAAGAGGACGAGCGACCGGGACGTATGAGTATTTAGAAGAGATTGACGCAGCCGGTATTTTAGAAGACCCCTTAAGATTCTGAATGGAGTTGAAACATCATTCATTCCTCTAAAACCAGGAGTCGCCAAGAGGTTGGACAAATCTTTATACTGTACAACATGGAAACGAATATGAGGCGATCACTGTATAGGTACTTTTTGTCTTCAGTGACGACACCTTTGCTTGTGTTTCCCTATGTGCTCCCTCCTCCAAGCTGTTGCAAAAAGTGTGCCGGATAAATGGTCTTACGTCTTACCTCTTAGGCAGATCTGAAAGTAGGTGGATACAATCCGAGACGTTTTTCTAATATGTGGCCAATATAGTTTCAACGAACAGATTATGGAAAGTAATATAATAAGCTCAGGACTGCTTTAAGTCGATGGCCACAAATCCCTCGTCTCAATGGAATGCGCAGAGTATTAACGGAATCATCTTGTACGCTCTTTTACCCAATACAACACATATTACACAATCCGTGGGCGCATTTAAAGGACTGGAAAATCGATTACAAAAAAAAAAATCACATATCACAGAACTGGTGTATGCTGCCAATGAACCATTATCCAGGTGTTTAAGAGAAACAAATACTGTTTGCGACATGATTGATTTCAATGTTAGAAGATATTTATTTAAATCAAATTTATTGTTAATTTTAAATAACTATGCTGATGGTAATGTTTAAAATTAAAAATGTATATTTTTATCAAGTAATCACTAAACTAAATTTCAAACAAGTTTCGAAGACGTACTCTTGAATTATTTTGAATAATATACATATTTGACTGAAAAACAAGATTGTTTTTAATTAATTATTTGTTGTATGTTGTCTTTTATTTATTTAGAAATAAATATTTTTTTTAAAAAATGTCTTGTTAATACATTTAAGATTTAACAACGGCTTATAAATTACAAATAATTAATTTACTAAAGGGAGCTGACTACTGACAACTCCCGTGGCCGACTACTGGAATTTAAGGGGCCGACTATAAGAGAATCCAACTTCTATTTGAATTATATTTAATAAATTTGTTTTAGGTAACAAATAGCAATATTTTTTCCTTATCTGCAAATATTAACAAATCGGAAAAAATAAGTTTCACGTCCAACAGACCAACAATTAAATAACTAATTTTTAAAGACCACGCAAACACAAAAATTAAGTTAAAGGGCTGACTACCAGTGCCATAACCCTTCAATACCTATATATTTTTTGAACCCCCCCCCCCCCCCCGAAATTTTTTTCTGCGTTCGCCCCTGCCCTTTATATAGATATTTTAAATTTTCTTTTTAAATTGGGAACGTGTCGAATCATATAATGTTAATATTATTGAATGATGAATTTGTTTGGGCCACCTTCTATAGGTATATATGGACACGGCGACGCTCACAGAGAGTCAACTCAACCTGTTCCTCGATAATTCGTACATTTAAAGGTTTTCCCTGTGACTATAAGCCAAAGCACCCATAGGCTTAAATAAATACTCAGTACAAATAAAGTGGCGTGTTTTCACCATCAACTTACAATCGCCCGCCGTTTTTAACATAGACAATATTACATTTTTGTATGACTTTTTTTTTAATGAGGTGATTGGATAAAAATTGAAAGAAGTTCATACAGTTTTGCTTTTTGTCCGCACATAAAAGTCTTACCGGATTCTTATAGCCGGGTTGTGAAAGTTCAATTTCAACTAAAGTTTCTCCATAAGTAATGCCATCTAAGCTCAATTTACCAAAATAACCCTCACTGGTCTTGCCATATTGGAATATATCAGGGCAAGGTATTCTTGGATATTGAGCTAACGTATTTCGAACACAAAATGTAATTATCACAGTTATTATTAAATCACTTTTAATCATCCTCAGTTATTATCTTTGGAAATGGTACTGAACTGAATAGAAATATTTTTATTGAAAACAGTAAAATATTTTGACGATACTCAAATTCACTTATCACCACTATCATAAAAAGGTTAAAAAGTTAAGCTTCCGCTAATGGGTAAGATGCATCCCGGTTATTAAAATTGACTAGAAGCAGGTGCTTGATTTCAGACTTCATCTACGACTATTTTCTTATCTTACATGATTACATTTTTATAAAGCTTTAAGGCTTAGATTAAACTAACTAAAACTTTAAGCAAGTAAGAAATCGAATACTATATTAAATAATAATTCACTAAGAACTTTCCGAATCAATTCAGAATTCAAGTATTTTATTTTGTACCAGCATGCATCAGCACCTTACAAGCTTATCGTAAGACTGGGTTTTGTTTTTCTTCAAATGGAAATGAGAAGTTCAAGGTTTTGAGCTGCAACACATCATAAATCTGTTAGTCGTCATTGAAGTTTATGTGAAAAGACGGTACCTAACCTTCAACAGAACTGCGGGAGCGGGTCATAATTCTGGTTTCAAAATTCTGCTTTTCACAATTCTGCTTTTTAATTGAAAATTCTGATTTTCACAATTCTGATTCTTTTCCGTTCTGGTCACCAAAAGTCTGTTTTCTTATATTCTGCTTTTCAAAATTCTGGTTGTTTTAAATAAAAACATTCTGCTTTTTTTTATGTTTTTTTAATCCATAAACACAAACAAATTTCGGGATGGGGTCAAAATTCTGCAGGGGTCAAGATCCAATTTAGTTACTTATATTCGTCCCTTGCACATGTCTCTAATTCGATTAGCACAGGCCCAATTATAAGTTTTACATTTGTGTAACTTTTCAAGATAAAACATATAGCCATCAACACGAAGTTTATCTTTTCCCTTATTGGATTTTACAATAGAAATATTCATGGTTAAAGGAAAACCGACAAAAATGTATGGAAGCTGGCCTAGGAACCAATAACGACATGATATATATCATTGGAAAGGTGTTTTTGTTTACTTTAACTTTTACTATGGCAGTAAGTCCCAAATCGCTGTGTGGAAAAAGTTATTACACAATACAGTCATTCACAAGTAATAAGTGATTTCTTATTTTCATCTTGTCCTTGGAACCAATAACGACATGATGTACTTCAATTGAAAGGTTTTTTTGTGTACTTTAACTTTTGTTATGGCAAGAAGTTCCAAATCTTTGTGCGGAAAAAGTTATTGCACATTTGAATCATTCAACAAAAAAAAAACAGTGTTTTCTTGCTTTCATCATAATATTGTAATATTCGGCTTGGTCTGACAACTAAAACTTATTCACTTTTTAAATAAAACACAAATTCACTTTATTCAAATCACTCACAAACTTATTTATTCAACACTTTCAATTATAACTTTGCAAACACAGTGTACTTTTCTTTATCGCAGTTCACAATCAATTAATTCTTCGCCGCCAAACGGGCTATTTATATAACAAAAATACTTGGTTCTAGAAACTACTATATTGGTTCTTGGAGAAGCTTGAATGTTCGAGAAGCTCTCCGTTTACAAATAAAAATACTGGGATTACTTTTTGTAGGGGCTAAAGTTCTTAATGCTAAACAAAAAGTTTCTCTTAATCACTAGGTATTGCCCCTCACAAGTGTTTACTACTACAATTAAACGATATTAGAGTTAAAGAGATACAGAGTGAGTAAAGAGAGTAAGAAAAGTGTGTACATTAAATATAGAAAGAGATACAGAGCGTAAGAGATAATAAAGTATACACATTAGACATTACAATAGAAGGAGAAACAGAGCGTATGAGATAAATAAAGTGTATACACATTACATTGCCCCTCCTTAGGATTGATCGTCCCGAACAAATCCATCATTCTCATCACCACTGAAGCGATGTAGTCGGTCGCGATGTACGACTTTAAGTTTACCTCTGACTCCTTTTTGTATCCGGTACATGACGTCGTTGATTTTGCTAATCCCTGTATATGGACCTTCCCAGTCCCGTTGAAGTTTCGGTAACAACCCTTTTTGTCGATGGGATTGTAAAGCCACACTCGATCTCCTGCTTGGAACTCTGTTGTTGTCGCTCGTATATCGTAGCGTGTCTTCATTCGGTCACTGAACATCTTTATTTTTGACCTGGTATCGTCGTGGATCTGAAGGAGTCTTTCTCTGAGGTCATCCAAGTAGTCATCCTCGGCTTGCGGTTCCGACGTGGGACATCCAAATTTTATTTCGCTCGGCAATCTGATGTTCCTTCCCATCAAAATCTCAGAAGGTGTATGGCCAGTTGAGCTATGTCTTGCACTTCGATACGCCATCAAAAACAGTGGAATGTGTCGATCCCAATCTCGCTGGTTGTCGTCCACCACTTTGCAAAGATGTTCCTTAAGGGTTCGGTTGAACCGTTCGACCATGCCATCAGATTGTGGGTGGAGTGGTGTTGTTCTTGTCTTCTTGATGTGAAGAAGCCCACAAACTTCCTTGAATGTGTTTGATTCAAAGTTCCTTCCCTGGTCGGAATGCAGTTCTAATGGAACACCGAATCTGCTCACCCAGTTGAACACAATTTGGTCTGCGACTGTTTTGACTTCTTGATTCGGAATGGCGTATGCTTCAGGCCACTTGCTGAAGTAATCCATGACGACCAGAATATAACGATTTCCATTATTTGTTTCCGGAAATGGACCCGCCACGTCTACTGCAATCCTTTCAAAGGGTGATCCGACATTATACTGCTGCATTTGGCTGTGATTCTTTTTGTTCGGGCCTTTGGTGGCAGCACAGGTATCACATTTTCGGCACCACTTCTCGACATCTTCCCTTGCATGTAGCCAATAGAATCGTTGTCGAATCTTTTCTAGCGTCTTGTTTACTCCTAGATGGCCTCCCGAAACTCCATCATGCATCTCTCGCAGAACGTCCATAATCTTCGATCTCGGTAAGACTAGCTGCATTATATAGGACTTTCCATCTGCTGATTCCCACTTACGTCGAAGGACACCTTCTTGGACATGCAACGAGTCCCACTGTGCCCAATAGGCCTTCAGAACCGGACTTTTGTCGGAGATATCAGCCCATTCTGGTTTTTCCTGGTGTTCCTTGCATGCGAGGATGGGTTCAATATCTGGGTCCTCTTGTTGAGCCTTCCTCAACTCGTCGTTGCTCCAGCCATAAATGGGATCGCTTCTTCTTCTTCTTCTTTTTCTTCTTGGCGTCTGCAATGCTTACATTCTTGCTTACATGGTCTCCGAAACAGTGCATCAGCATTTGAGTGAAGCTTCCCCTTCCGATGTTGAATTTCATAATCGTACGTCTGCAGCCTCTCAATCCATCTTGCCACTTGACCCTCTGGATTCTTGAAATTCAAAAGCCAGTTTAGTGCTCCATGGTCGGTTCGGAGAAGAAACTTCTGTCCATAGAGATACTTATGGAAGTGCTTTGTTGCCAAAGTCAGTGCAAGAAGTTCTCTTCTGGTCACACAATAGTTTCTTTCCGACTTCGAGAGTACCTTGCTGTAATAGGCAACCACCTTTTCTTCGCCATCATGTACCTGTGACAATACAGCACCAATCCCGACATTGCTGGCATCAGCATCAATGATGAACGGTTTTCCTGGAGTCGGGTAGGTCAGCACTGGTGCATTACACAAGCGTTGCTTGAGCTCTTGAAAGCTGCGCTCGCAGTCACCTGACCATTTAAACTGCTTTCCCTTTTCCGTTAGCTGATGTAGACTCTTGGCGATCTCAGCAAAGTCCTTGACAAAGCGCCTATAATAGGTGGCTAGACCCAGAAAGCTTCGGAGTTGATGTTTGTCCTGTGGTGTTGGCCAATTCTTCACGGTGTCAATCTTATCAGGATCTGTCTTTACTCCTTGGGATGAGATGATATGTCCCAGGTATTTCACTTCGGTTTTGAAGAGTGAACACTTTTCTGGATTGAACTTGAGGTGGGCTTCTCGGAGTCTTTGAAACACTGCTCTCAGATTTGTACAATGTTCATCAAATGTTTTCCCGTATACGATAACGTCATCCAAATAGACCAGGCAAGACTTCCATGTGAGTCCTTGCAGGACGCATTCCATAAGGCGCTCAAAAGTCGCTGGAGCATTGCACAGTCCAAAAGGCATCACTTTGAACTGCCACAATCCGTTTCCTGTCGAGAACGCTGTCTTCTCTTTGTCTTCAGGATGGATTTCTACTTGCCAGTATCCACTTTTCAAGTCCAACGTTGAGAACCATTGTGCTCCTTCCATTGCGTCCAGAGTATCACTGATCCTAGGCAGAGGGTAGCTATCCTTCTTGGTCACATCATTCAACCTTCGATAGTTTACGCAAAAGCGGGTTGACCCGTCTTTCTTGTTTACCAGGACCACTGGAGACGCCCAAGGGCTTTTAGAGTTTTCGATCAGACCCTCTTCTTTCATGGTGGTTATCAGTTCTTCAACCTCACCTTGTTTGGCTAGTGGAAGGCGTCTTGCAGGTTGACGGATCGGCTTTGCATCCCCGGTGTTGATTCGATGTTGAACCAGTTGTGTTCTGCCATATTTCCCTTGCGATGACGAAAAGATGTCTGCAAATTCTTCGAGGAGACCTTCTGCAGTTCTTCGTTGTGGGTGGCCAAGATTAGATGACTTGAGAATGTTCGTCTTTATGGAGTTCACCTCTTCGAACTTCAAGGTATGCCTTGGCTCTTCTTCGTTGATTCTTGTTATCGCTGATACAGATTCGCATTGTCCGACAATCTCACCTTTTCTAAGCTTAACTTCGTAGGGCTTGATGTTCAGTATTTGTACGGGAACCATATTCTTTACAGGTCTAACAAGAGTCTTCCCAATGGTGACGTTTTGGGAGGACTTTACAGATGCTGGTTCGACCATGAGGTATCGATGGCTGCCAGGCTTACCCTTCAATTTCGTCCACACGAATACTTCTGAAGAAGCAGGCAAAGTGAGATCTTCTTTGATGACGGTTTTCACAGATAACAAGGTCTCATACGAGTGGATCCCATAGATCATCGGAATCTCGATGTTTCGATATTTCAGGACTTGGTTCCCGATGTCCAATATCACTCCATGATCTTTCATGAAATCGACGCCGACAATGCACTCGTCGCATATATCTGCTACCAGGAACAGGTGAGAGAATTCCAGCTCTGCCATCCGGATCTTAAGACGTACCTCACCATAGACTTTTGCGGCTTCTCCAGTTGCAGTCCTTAGACGATAGCTATTGGTGTTGTGGAGCCATGTCTTCTTAATGAGGTCCCGCCGTACAATGGACGCCGTGGCACCGGTGTCGATGGTAGCCACACATTTGTTGCCGTTTATACCTGCTTCCACGGTCAGGCTCCTGTTGTCACGTTTCGTTTGGGAAACCTGGATGGTGTTTCTGGGGCCATCGATACCAGAATCCAGCTTCTGCCCCTCGAAGTTGGTTCTTATTCGTTTCCCGGGTGGGAAACAGCTTCGGAAGCAACGTTGTTGGTGTTACTTTGACTTGTTGAGTAAGTTCTGTTTCCACAGTGTTGGCATGAGATTCCTCTTCGCGGTAATCTGCACTGGCGTTGTAGATGCCTAGTCTTGTTGCAGTTCCAGCATCGTGCGGGGCCGTCTCGCTGACTTCTTTCCAGAGTAGCCTTCTGGCAAGAGCATTCTTGGACTTCCAATTCTCTCACGCGATGCACGTTTTGGGAAGCTTGTTCTGCGGCTTCCATTGTAAGAGCGAAAGCCAATGCTTCTGGTAGTGTTTGCTTTCCGGCAGTGCGAATAGCCCTTTGGAGATTTATATCGCCTACAGCTCTCACAAAGGCTTCAACAGCAAGTTGATTTATTATCTCGTTGCCAGCTGTTGGGTATGCCAGGTGAACCAATCGCTCGATATCTGCCTGAAGCTGCTGCAGAGTTTCACCTCTTTTCTGTGCCCTGTTGTTTAGTTGAACTCGGAAGACTTCTGCCATGTGGCTATCCCCAAACCGCTGTTCAATGGCGTTTACCAGAACTTTGAATTCACCACTCTTCTCTGCTGGGATGGTTTGTAGCAGTTCAGCAGCTGCTCCTCTTAAGGCAAGCGTAAGAGCAATGTATTTTTCGTCACCGTCCCAGCCGTTTGTTAATGCTGCTGCTTCAAACTGTTTCTTGTAGATCGACCACGGAATCTGACCATCAAAGCTTGGAGGATTCACTTCTCTCTTTCTTGAAACTCACCAGAAGGTTCTCGAGCTTTCATCTTTCGCACTTTTTCTAGTTCATTTGTGATGGTTTCGATTTGTTCGTCCATTTTCTCGAAACGTGCATTTTGTTTTTCGACGCGCTCGTCGAGAGTATTGATTTTCTCTTCGAAGTCCGTAAACCTGCCTTCTAAAAGGTTTCTCTGTTCGTCAAATCGCTCTAGAATATTCTGCTGTTCTTGCTTTTGGTCACTTCTTTGGGCTTCTAGTTGCTTGAGGACATTTCCTTCTAGTTGTTTGAGAACATTCTCTTGCTCGTTCTTCTGCTCGTTTCTTTGAGTTTGTAGTTGTTCGACAACATCATTCTTTTGTGTTTGTAGTTGCTCCAGAACATTCTTCTCGAATTTGGCTAGAAGGAGTGACATCATGTTAGATAAGTCGGCAGTTGCATTTACCTCTTCCGATTTTGCTTCCACTTCGAAAGCAAATGTATCTGGGTTTTCATTTTGTTGTTCAAGATATTCCTGTAGCCGTTTTACGAGTTCGATTTTAATTCCTGCCCCATTTAAGCCACGTTTGCTTAATTCGGCCTTTAGCTCAGCGACAGTTAGCTCTTTCAAAACTTTACTCAATTTTTTTTTTTTTTTAACTTCACTATTTCACACAAAATAGTTTAATCACTGTTCACTGTTTTATTCTCAATAAGTTTTAATCCCTTATTCTGACACCAATGTAATATTCGGCTTGGTCTGACATTTAAAACTTATTCACTTTCTAAATAAAACACAAATTCACTTTATTCAAATCACTCACAAACTTATTTATTCAACACTTTCAATTATAACTTTGCAAACACAGTGTACTTTTCTTTATCGCAGTTCACAATCAATTAATTCTTCGCCGCCAAACGGGCTATTTATATAACAAAAATACTTGGTTCTAGAAACTACTATATTGGTTCTTGGAGAAGCTTGAATGTTCGAGAAGCTCTCCGTTTACAAATAAAAATACTGGGATTACTTTTTGTAGGGGCTAAAGTTCTTAATGCTAAACAAAAGGTTTCTCTTAATCACTAGGTATTGCCCCTCACAACACAAGTGTTTACTACTACAATTAAACGATATTAGAGTTAAAGAGATACAGAGTAAGTAAAGAGAGTAAGAAAAGTGTGTACATTAAATATAGAAAGAGATACAGAGCGTAAGAGATAATAAAGTATACACATTAGACATTACTATAGAAGGAGATACAGAGCGTATGAGATAAATACAGTGTATACACATTACAATATAATAAAAAAGTATTACAAAAGAAAACAAAAAAAACTTCTTTCTAATCTTTTTGGATGAAAATTTACAAGTTCAGTTGGCAAGTTTTCGTTTGTTGCGTGATTACTAACATTTTAAGACTTGAACAGTGAACTTGTAAGTTTTCATCCAAACTATTTTCTATTTTCTTTTAATATTGTTATAGTATCTTCTATGATTTAAAATATTCAATATAACACTTTTACATGTAAGAACTTGGCGTTCTTTTAGATCTCATTACTTTTGGTGGCTGATTTTCGCACATAAGAGAACTTGGCTCTTTTTTACATTTATGTTTTTTTTTCTGATTTCACATCTTTTTGCAAAGTTTTTTTTTTATGGAAGCTCTGCCAATTTATAAATAAATAATATGTAGGTTAGGTTACAGTGGCTGTCTAGATGTCACATTTAGACCCCAAGGGTCCATTGTGACACCAATAAAGAAAGTTACTCATGGAGTTTTATAAAGTTAAACAAACCAAAATTTTAATTTTAACATCCTATGACCATTTTAAGAAAGCTTCCGCTAATGGGTAAGATGCATCCCGGTTATTAAAATTGACTAGATGCAGGTGCTTGATTTCAGACTTCATCTACGACTATTTTCTTATCTTACATGATTACATTTTTATAAAGCTTTAAAGCTTAGATTAAACTAACTAAAACTTTAAGCAAGTAAGAAATCGAATACTATATTAAATAATAATTCACTAAGAACTTTCCGAATCAATTCAGAATTCAAGTATTTTATTTTGTACCAGCATGCATCAGCACCTTACAAGCTTATCGTAAGACTGGGTTTTGTTTTTCTTCAAATGGAAATGAGAAGTTCAAGGTTTTGAGCTGCAACACATCATAAATCTGTTAGTCGTCATTGAAGTTTATGTGAAAAGACGGTACCTAACCTTCAACAGAACTGCGGGAGCGGGTCATAATTCTGGTTTCAAAATTCTGCTTTTCACAATTCTGCTTTTTAATTGAAAATTCTGATTTTCACAATTCTGATTCTTTTCCGTTCTGGTCACCAAAAGTCTGTTTTCTTATATTCTGCTTTTCAAAATTCTGGTTGTTTTAAATAAAAACATTCTGCTTTTTTTATGTTTTTTTAATCCATAAACACAAACAAATTTCGGGATGGGGTCAAAATTCTGCAGGGGTCAAGATCCAATTTAGTTACTTATATTCGTCCCTTGCACATGTCTCTAATTCGATTAGCACAGGCCCAATTATAAGTTTTACATTTGTGTAACTTTTCAAGATAAAACATATAGCCATCAACACGAAGTTTATCTTTTCCCTTATTGGATTTTACAATCGAAATATTCATGGTTAAAGGAAAACCGACAAAAATGTATGGAAGCTGGCCTAGGAACCAATAACGACATGATATATATCATTGGAAAGGTGTTTTTGTTTACTTTAACTTTTACTATGGCAGTAAGTCCCAAATCGCTGTGTGGAAAAAGTTATTACACAATACAGTCATTCACAAGTAATAAGTGATTTCTTATTTTCATCTTGTCCTTGGAACCAATAACGACATGATGTACTTCAATTGAAAGGTTTTTTTGTGTACTTTAACTTTTGTTATGGCAAGAAGTTCCAAATCTTTGTGCGGAAAAAGTTATTGCACATTTGAATCATTCAAAAAAAAAAACAGTGTTTTCTTGCTTTCATCATAATATTGTAATATTCGGCTTGGTCCGACAATTAAAACTTATTCACTTTTTAAATAAAACACAAATTCACTTTATTCAAATCACTCACAAACTTATTTATTCAACACTTTCAATTATAACTTTGCAAACACAGTGTACTTTTCTTTATCGCAGTTCACAATCAATTAATTCTTCGCCGCCAAACGGGCTATTTATATAACAAAAATACTTGGTTCTAGAAACTACTATATTGGTTCTTGGAGAAGCTTGAATGTTCGAGAAGCTCTCCGTTTACAAATAAAAATACTGGGATTACTTTTTGCAGGGGCTAAAGTTCTTAATGCTAAACAAAAAGTTTCTCTTAATCACTAGGTATTGCCCCTCACAAGTGTTTACTACTACAATTAAACGATATTAGAGTTAAAGAGATACAGAGTAAGTAAAGAGAGTAAGAAAAGTGTGTACATTAAATATAGAAAGAGATACAGAGCGTAAGAGATAATAAAGTATACACATTAGACATTACAATAGAAGGAGAAACAGAGCGTATGAGATAAATAAAGTGTATACACATTACATTGCCCCCTCCTTAGGATTGATCGTCCCGAACAAATCCATCATTCTCATCACCACTGTAGCGATGTAGTCGGTCGCGATGTACGACTTTAAGTTTACCTCTGACTCCTTTTTGTATCCGGTACATGACGTCGTTGATTTTGCTAATCCCTGTATATGGACCTTCCCAGTCCCGTTGAAGTTTCGGTGACAACCCTTTTTGTCGATTGGGATTGTAAAGCCACACTCGATCTCCTGCTTGGAACTCTGTTATTGTCGCTTGTATATCGTAGCGTGTCTTCATTCGGTCGCTGAACATCTTTATTTTTGACCTGGTATCGTCGTGGATCTGAAGGAGTCTTTCTCTGAGGTCATCCAAGTAGTCATCCTCGGCTTGCGGTTCCGACGTGGGACATCCAAATTTTATTTCGCTCGGCAATCTGATGTTCCTTCCCATCAAAATCTCAGAAGGTGTATGGCCAGTTGAGCTATGTCTTGCACTTCGATACGCCATCAAAAACAGTGGAATGTGTCGATCCCAATTTCGCTGGTTGTCGTCCACCACTTTGCAAAGATGTTCCTTAAGGGTTCGGTTGAACCGTTCGACCATGCCATCAGATTGTGGGTGGAGTGGTGTTGTTCTTGTCTTCTTGATGTGAAGAAGCCCACAAACTTCCTTGAATGTGTTTGATTCAAAGTTCCTTCCCTGGTCGGAATGCAGTTCTAATGGAACACCGAATCTGCTCACCCAGTTTAACACAATTTGGTCTGCGACTGTTTTGGCTTCTTGATTCGGAATGGCGTATGCTTCAGGCCACTTGCTGAAGTAATCCATGACGACCAGAATATAACGATTTCCATTATTTGTTTCCGGAAATGGACCCGCCACGTCTACTGCAATCCTTTCAAAGGGTGATCCGACATTATACTGCTGCATTTGGCTGTGATTCTTTTTGTTCGGGCCTTTGGTGGCAGCACAGGTATCACATTTTCGGCACCACTTCTCGACATCTTCCCTTGCATGTAGCCAATAGAATCGTTGTCGAATCTTTTCTAGCGTCTTGTTTACTCCTAGATGGCCTCCCGAAACTCCATCATGCATCTCTCGCAGAACGTCCATAATCTTCGATCTCGGTAAGACTAGCTGCATTATATAGGACTTTCCATCTGCTGATTCCCACTTACGTCGAAGGACACCTTCTTGGACATGCAACGAGTCCCACTGTGCCCAATAGGCCTTCAGAACCGGACTTTTGTCGGAGATATCAGCCCATTCTGGTTTTTCCTGGTGTTCCTTGCATGCGAGGATGGGTTCAATATCTGGGTCCTCTTGTTGAGCCTTCCTCAACTCGTCGTTGCTCCAGCCATAAATGGGATCGGTTCTGGTTCGTAGGACAGTAACCACTTCTTTTTCTTCTTGGCGTCTGCAATGCTTACAGTCTTGCTTACATGGTCTCCGAGATAATGCATCAGCATTTGAGTGAAGCTTCCCCTTCCGATGTTGAATTTCATAATCGTACGTCTGCAGCCTCTCAATCCATCTCGCCACTTGACCCTCTGGATTCTTGAAATTCAAAAGCCAGTTTAGTGCTCCATGGTCGGTTCGGAGAAGAAACTTCTGTCCATAGAGATACTTATGGAAGTGCTTTGTTGCCAAAATCAGTGCAAGAAGTTCTCTTCTGGTCACACAATAGTTTCTTTCCGACTTTGAGAGTACCTTGCTGTAATAGGCAACCACCTTTTCTTCGCCATCATGTACCTGTGACAATACAGCACCAATCCCGACATTGCTGGCATCAGCATCAATGATGAACGGTTTTCCTGGAGTCGGGTAGGTCAGCACTGGTGCATTACACAAGCGTTGCTTGAGCTCTTGAAAGCTGCGCTCGCAGTCACCTGACCATTTAAACTGCTTTCCCTTTTCCGTTAGCTGATGTAGACTCTTGGCGATCTCAGCAAAGTCCTTGACAAAGCGCCTATAATAGGTGGCTAGACCCAGAAAGCTTCGGAGTTGATGTTTGTCCTGTGGTGTTGGCCAATTCTTTACGGTGTCAATCTTATCAGGATCTGTCTTTACTCCTTGGGATGAGATGATATGTCCCAGGTATTTCACTTCGGTTTTGAAGAGTGAACACTTTTCTGGATTGAGCTTGAGGTGGGCTTCTCGGAGTCTTTGAAACACTGCTCTCAGATTTGTACAATGTTCATCAAATGTTTTCCCGTATACGATAACGTCATCCAAATAGACCAGGCAAGACTTCCATGTGAGTCCTTGCAGGACGCATTCCATAAGGCGCTCAAAAGTCGCTGGAGCATTGCACAGTCCAAAAGGCATCACTTTGAACTGCCACAATCCGTTTCCTGTCGAGAACGCTGTCTTCTCTTTGTCTTCAGGATGGATTTCTACTTGCCAGTATCCACTTTTCAAGTCCAACGTTGAGAACCATTGTGCTCCTTCCATTGCGCCCAGAGTATCACTGATCCTAGGCAGAGGGTAGCTATCCTTCTTGGTCACATCATTCAAACTTCGATAGTTTACGCAAAAGCGGGTTGATCCGTCTTTCTTGTTTACCAGGACCACTGGAGACGCCCAAGGGCTTTTAGAGTTTTCGATCAGACCCTCTTCTTTCATGGTGGTTATCAGTTCTTCAACCTCACCTTGTTTGGCTAGTGGAAGGCGTCTTGCAGGTTGACGGATCGGCTTTGCATCCCCGGTGTTGATTCGATGTTGAACCAGTTGTGTTCTGCCATATTTCCCTTGCGATGACGAAAAGATGTCTGCAAATTCTTCGAGGAGACCTTCTGCAGTTCTTCGTTGTGGGTGGCCAAGATTAGATGACTTGAGAATGTTCGTCTTTATGGAGTTCACCTCTTCGAACTTCAAGGTATGCCTTGGCTCTTCTTCGTTGATTCTTGTTATCGCTGATACAGATTCGCATTGTCCGACAATCTCACCTTTTCTAAGCTTAACTTCGTAGGGCTTGATGTTCAGTATTCGTACGGGAACCATGTTCTTTACAGGTCTAACAAGAGTCTTCCCAATGGTGACGTTTTGGGAGGACTTTACAGATGCTGGTTCGACCATGAGGTATCGATGGCTGCCAGGCTTACCCTTCAATTTCGTCCACACGAATACTTCTGAAGAAGCAGGCAAAGTGAGATCTTCTTTGATGACGGTTTTCACAGATAACGAGGTCTCATACGAGTGGATCCCATAGATCATCGGAATCTCGATGTTTCGATATTTCAGGACTTGGTTCCCGATGTCCAATATCACTCCATGATCTTTCATGAAATCGACGCCGACAATGCACTCGTCGCATATATCTGCTACCAGGAACAGGTGAGAGAATTCCAGCTCTGCCATCCGGATCTTAAGACGTACCTCACCATAGACTTTTGCGGCTTCTCCATTTGCAGTCCTTAGACGATAGCTATTGGTGTTATGGAGCCATGTCTTCTTAATGAGGTCCCGCCGTACAATGGACGCCGTGGCACCGGTGTCGATGGTAGCCACACATTTGTTGCCGTTTATACCTGCTTCCACGGTCAGACTCCTGTTGTCACGTTTCGTTTGGGAAACCTGGATAGTGTTTCTGGAGCCATCGATACCAGAAACCAGCTTCTGCCCCTCGAAGTTGGTTCTTATTCGTTTCCCGGGTGGGAAACAGCTTCGGAAGCAACGTTGTTGGTGTTACTTTGACTTGTTGAGTAAGTTCTGTTTCCACAGTGTTGGCATGAGATTCCTCTTCGCGGTAATCTGCACTGGCGTTGTAGATGCCTAGTCTTGTTGCAGTTCCAGCATCGTGCGGGGCCGTCTCGCTGACTTCTTTCCAGAGTAGCCTTCTGGCAAGAGCATTCTTGGACTTCCAATTCTCTCACGCGATGCACGTTTTGGGAAGCTTGTTCTGCGGCTTCCATTGTAAGAGCGAAAGCCAATGCTTCTGGTAGTGTTTGCTTTCCGGCAGTGCGAATAGCCCTTTGGAGATTTATATCGCCTACAGCTCTCACAAAGGCTTCAACAGCAAGTTGATTTATTATCTCGTTGCCAGCTGTTGGGTATGCCAGGTGAACCAATCGCTCGATATCTGCCTGAAGCTGCTGCAGAGTTTCACCTCTTTTCTGTGCCCTGTTGTTTAGTTGAACTCGGAAGACTTCTGCCATGTGGCTATCCCCAAACCGCTGTTCAATGGCGTTTACCAGAACTTTGAATTCACCACTCTTCTCTGCTGGGATGGTTTGTAGCAGTTCAGCAGCTGCTCCTCTTAAGGCAAGCGTAAGAGCAATGTATTTTTCGTCACCGTCCCAGCCGTTTGTTAATGCTGCTGCTTCAAACTGTTTCTTGTAGATCGACCACGGAATCTGACCATCAAAGCTTGGAGGATTCACTTCTCTCTTTCTTGAAACTCACCAGAAGGTTCTCGAGCTTTCATCTTTCGCACTTTTTCTAGTTCATTTGTGATGGTTTCGATTTGTTCGTCCATTTTCTCGAAACGTGCATTTTGTTTTTCGACGCGCTCGTCGAGAGTATTGATTTTCTCTTCGAAGTCCGTAAACCTGCCTTCTAAAAGGTTTCTCTGTTCGTCAAATCGCTCTAGAATATTCTGCTGTTCTTGCTTTTGGTCACTTCTTTGGGCTTCTAGTTGCTTGAGGACATTTCCTTCTAGTTGTTTGAGAACATTCTCTTGCTCGTTCTTCTGCTCGTTTCTTTGAGTTTGTAGTTGTTCGACAACATCATTCTTTTGTGTTTGTAGTTGCTCCAGAACATTCTTCTCGAATTTGGCTAGAAGGAGTGACATCATGTTAGATAAGTCGGCAGTTGCATTTACCTCTTCCGATTTTGCTTCCACTTCGAAAGCAAATGTATCTGGGTTTTCATTTTGTTGTTCAAGATATTCCTGTAGCCGTTTTACGAGTTCGATTTTAATTCCTGCCCCATTTAAGCCACGTTTGCTTAATTCGGCCTTTAGCTCAGCGACAGTTAGCTCTTTCAAAACTTTACTCAATTTTTTTTTTTTTTTAACTTCACTATTTCACACAAAATAGTTTAATCACTGTTCACTGTTTTATTCTCAATAAGTTTTAATCCCTTATTCTGACACCAATGTAATATTCGGCTTGGTCTGACATTTAAAACTTATTCACTTTTTAAATAAAACACAAATTCACTTTATTCAAATCACTCACAAACTTATTTATTCAACACTTTCAATTATAACTTTGCAAACACAGTGTACTTTTCTTTATCGCAGTTCACAATCAATTAATTCTTCGCCGCCAAACGGGCTATTTATATAACAAAAATACTTGGTTCTAGAAACTACTATATTGGTTCTTGGAGAAGCTTGAATGTTCGAGAAGCTCTCCATTTACAAATAAAAATACTGGGATTACTTTTTGTAGGGGCTAAAGTTCTTAATGCTAAACAAAAAGTTTCTCTTAATCACTAGGTATTGCCCCTCACAACACAAGTGTTTACTACTACAATTAAACGATATTTGAGTTAAAGAGATACAGAGTAAGTTAAGAGAGTAAGAAAAGTGTGTACATTAAATATAGAAAGAGATACAGAGCGTAAGAGATAATAAAGTATACACATTAGACATTACAATAGAAGGAGATACAAAGCGTATGAGATAAATACAGTGTATACACATTACAATATAATAAAAAAGTATTACAAAAGAAAACAAAAAAAACTTCTTTCTAATCTTTTTGGATGAAAATTGACAAGTTCAGTTGGCAAGTTTTCGTTTGTTGCGTGATTACTAACATTTTAAAAATTGAACAGTGAACTTGTAAGTTTTCATCCAAACTATTTTCTATTTTCTTTTAATATTGTTATAGTATCTTCTATGATTTAAAATATTCAATATAACACTTTTACATGTAAGAACTTGGCGTTCTTTTAGATCTCATTACTTTTGGTGGCTGATTTTCGCACATAAGAGAACTTGGCTCTTTTTTACATTTATGTTTTTTTTTCTGATTTCACATCTTTTTGCAAAGTTTTTTTTTTATGGAAGCTCTGCCAATTTATAAATAAATAATATGTAGGTTAGGTTACAGTGGCTGTCTAGATGTCACATTTAGACCCCAAGGGTCCATTGTGACACCAATAAAGAAAGTTACTCATGGAGTTTTATAAAGTTAAACAAACCAAAATTTTAATTTTAACATCCTATGACCATTTTAAGAAAGTGGGTGGCAGCCACGCCCCTTTAATGAAACTGCAATGTTGTACTTATATTTTCTCTTATACTCAACCAAAACCCTATCATAATTTCGAACTTAAACGTTTTCGACTATCTAGCAAAGAGGGCGGATACCACGCCCCTAAATGGAAACTGATTTTTTTTCTCATTTTTTTAATGTTATTCAACCAAAACCTTACAAAAATTCCAAATTTTAACATCCTATCTCCGTTTTAAGAAAGCGGGCGGAAACCACGCCCCTAAAAGAAACCAAAATATTCTAATTATATTTTTCCTTATATTCAACCAAAACCCTATTAGAATTCCGAATTTCAAGATCCTACGACCAGTTTAAGAAAGTGGGCGAATACATAATATACGGGTACCTATTGTTTCGGCATTTTTGTTTTGCATTTTGTTATTTCGCTTTTCTCTCTTCGATTTTCTTTTATTTCGCAAAACTTGTTTTGTTTTTTGTTTATTTTGTTTTTTCCTGTTTCGCGCCAGAATTGTTTCGCTCTTTTTGTTTTGCCATTAACTCTCTCGCAAAATTGTTAATTTGCAATACGATTGTTTCGCCACAGGTTATCTCGCTAACGGTTATTTCGCATTCTCTTGGGAATGTAATAATTGTTATCTAAGTAGTCTTCATTAGATGGCTTTTAGTCTTTGAAACCGCCCGCGTAAGGTTAGAATACAGTGAAGAATTTTAATATTGTCCTTAAATTTAAAAAAAATGGAAAGTAAAATCATATGCGATACTTTTAAATCAATTTGACGAAAGGATAAACTAAGTCGTGAAGGATTTTCCTATTATTTTGAAAAAATCGTCAATTCAAGTACATATTATGTACTTCGTCTGTTTTTTTTTTTTAATTTTAATTTTTGTGTACGTAAGGATCCTGAAGACTTTAAAATTCGCTCGAATTTTAAAGTCTTCAGGATCCTTACGTACACAAAAATTAAAATTAAAAAAAAAAAAAAAAAACAGATGAAGGCGAAACAATTAAAATCAAAATTATAAAAAAGCGAAAGAATCGAAAAGCGAAATAAACGAATGCAAAATAAACGATTGCAAAATAAACGAAAAACGAAAAGACTGAAAGGCAAAAAAGAAATCAGCGAAACAATCGAAAGCGAAGCAACTAAAAGACCAAACGAATGAAATGCGAAATTACAAAATGCAAGACGACCGTGGCGAAACGACCAAAAGCGAGATAAAAAAGGCGAAATAAACCATACCCATAATATACATATAAATACTGTAATGTGTATACACTTTATTTATCTCATACGCTCTGTATCTCCTTCTATTGTAATGTCTAATACTAATGTGTATACTTTATTATCTCTTACTCTCTGTATCTCTTTCTATATTTAATGTACACACTTTTCTTACTCTCTTTACTTACTCTGTATCTCTTTCTATATTTAATGTACACACTTTTCATTACTCTCTTTACTTACTCTGTATCTCTTGTTTATTTAATGTACATACTCTCTTTACTTAATATCGTTTAATTGTAGTAGTAAACACTCGTGAGGGGCAATAATTAATTAAGATTAAGAGAAACTTTTTGTTTAGCATTAAGAACGTTAGCCCCTACAAAAATCCCAGTATTTTCTCTCGAACTTTCAGCTTCCCCAAGAACCAATAGGAGCCAATAGTAGTTTCTAGAACCCATCATTTTTGATATAAATAGCCGTTTGGTGGCGAGGCGAATTAGTTGATTGTGAACAGCGATAAGTAAAGTACACTGTGTTTGAAAAGTTATAATTGAAAGTGTTGAATAAATAAGTTTGTGAGTGATTTGAATAAAGTGAATTTGTGTTTTATTTAAAAAGTGAATAAGTTTTAATTGTCGGACCAAGCCGAATATTACATTGGTGTCAGAAGTGGGATTAAAACTTATTGAGAATAAAACAGTGAACAGTGATTAAACTATTTTGTGTGAAATAGTGAAGTTAAAAATGATAAGTAAAGTTTTGAAAGACTTAACTGTCGCTGAGCTAAAGGCCGAATTAAGCAAACGTGGCTTAAGTGCGGCAGGATATAAAATCGAACTCGTAAAACGGCTACAGGAATATCTGGAAGAACAAAATGAAGACCCAGATACGTTTGCTTTCGAAGTGGAAGCAAAATCGGAAGAGGTAAATGCAACTGCCGACTTATCTACCATGATGACACTTCTTCTAGCTAAATTTGAAGAGAATCAAAAGAAGCAAGAAACTCAAAACAAGAATGTTCTGGAGCAACTAGAAACTCAAAGAAACGAGCAGAAGACCGAGCAAGAGAATGTCCTCAAACAACTGGAAACACAAAAGAATGATGTTCTGGAACAACTACAAGATCGGTTTGATGAACAGAAAAATCTGCTAGAAGGCAGGTTTGCGGACTTCGAAGACAGAATCAATGAGCGTGTCGAAAAACAAAATTCAACGACTAATGCACGTTTCAAGAAAATAGACGACCAGATCGAAACCATTACAAGCGAACTAGAAAAAGTGCGAAAGATGAAAGCTCGAGAAACTTCTGGTGAGTGCTCAAGAAAGAGAGAAGTGAATCCTCCAAGCTTTGATGGTCAGATACCGTGGTCAATCTACAAGAAACAGTTTGAAGCAGCAGCGTTAACAAACGGCTGGGACGATGACGAAAAATACATTGCCCTTACGCTTGCCTTGAGAGGAGCAGCTGCTGAACTGCTACAAACCATCCCAGCAGAGAAGAACGGTGACTTCAAAGTTCTGGTAAACGCAATCGAACAGCGGTTTGGGGATAGCCACATGACAGAAGTCTTCCGAGTTCAGCTTAACAATAGAGCACAGAAAAGAGGTGAAACTCTGCAGCAGCTTCAGGCAGATATCGAGCGACTGGTTCACCTGGCATACCCAACAGCTGGCAACGAGATAATTAATCAACTTGCTGTTGAAGCCTTTGTGAGAGCTGTGGGCGATATAAATCTCCAAAGGGCTATTCGCACTGCCGGAAAACAAACACTACCAGAAGCATTGGCTTTCGCTCTAACAATGGAAGCCGCAGAACAAGCTTCCCAAAACGTGCATCGCGTGAGAGAATTGGAAGTCCAAGAATGCTCTTGTCAGAAGGCTACTCTGGAAAGGAGTCAGCGAGACGGACCAGCACGATGCTGGAACTGCAACAAGACCGGGCATCTTCAACGACAGTGCAGATTACCACGAAGAGGAACCGCATGCCAACACTGTGAACACAGAAATATGTCAACTGGTCAAAGTTACACCTACAACAATGTTGCTTCTCAAGTTGTTTCCCACCCCACCAATTTCGAGGGACAGAAGCTGGCTTCTAGTACCGATAGCTACAGAAACACCATCCAGGTTTCTCAAACGAAACGTGACAACAAGAGCCTGACCGTGGAAGCAAGTATAAACGGCAACAAATGTGTGGCTACCATCGACACCGGTGCCACGGCGTCCATTGTACGGCAGGACCTCGTTAAGAAGACATGGCTCCACAACACCAATAGCTATCGTCTAAGGACTGCAACTGGAGAATCCGCAAAAGTCTATGGTGAGGTACGTCTTAAGATCCGGATGGCAGAGCTGGAATTCTCTCACCTGTTCCTGGTAGCAGATATATGCGACGAGTGCATTGTCGGCGTCGATTTCATGAAAGATCACGGAGTGATATTGGACATCGGGAACCAAGTCCTGAAATATCGAAACATCGAGATTCCGATGATCTATGGGATTCACTCGTATGAGACCTCGCTATCTGTGAAAACCGTCATTAAAGAAGATCTGACTTTGCCTGCTTCTTCAGAAGTATTCGTGTGGACGAAATTGAAAGGTAAGCCTGGCAGCCATCGATACCTCATGGTCGAACCAGCATCTGTAAAGTCCTCCCAAAACGTCACCATTGGGAAGACTCTTGTTAGACCTGTAAAGAACATGGTTCCCGTACGAATACTCAACATCAAGCCGTACGAAGTTAAGCTTAGAAAAGGTGAGATTGTCGGACAATGCGAATCTGTATCAGCGATAACAAGGATCAGCGAAGAAGAGCCAAGGCAAACATTGAAGTCCAAAGAGCTGAACTCCATAAAGACGAACATTCTCGAGTCCTCTTATCTTGGCCAACAACAACGAAGAACTGCAGAAGGTCTCCTCGAAGAATTTGCAGACATCTTTTCATCATCGCAAGGGAAATATGGCAGAACACAACTGGTTCAACATCGAATCAACACCGGGGATGCAAAGCCGATTCGTCAACCTGCAAGACGCCTTCCACTAGCCAAACAAGGTGAGGTTGAAGAACTGATAACCACCATGAAAGAAGAGGGTCTTATCGAAAACTCAAAAAGCCCTTGGGCGTCTCCAGTGGTCCTGGTAAAGAAGAAAGACGGATCAACCCGCTTTTGCGTGGACTATCGAAGGTTGAACGATGTGACCAAGAAAGATAGCTACCCTCTGCCTAGGATCAGCGATACTCTGGACGCAATGGAAGGTGCACAATGGTTCTCAACTTTGGACCTGAAAAGTGGATACTGGCAAGTAGAAATCCATCCTGAAGACAAAGAGAAGACAGCGTTCTCGACAGGAAACGGATTGTGGCAGTTCAAAGTGATGCCTTTTGGACTGTGCAATGCTCCAGCGACTTTTGAGCGCCTTATGGAATGCGTCCTGCAAGGACTCACTTGGAAATCTTGCCTGGTCTATTTGGATGACGTCATCGTATACGGGAAAACATTTGACGAACATTGTACAAATCTGAGAGCCGTGTTTCAAAGACTTCGAGAAGCCCACCTCAAGCTCAATCCAGAAAAGTGTTCACTCTTCAAAACCGAAGTGAAATACCTGGGACATATCATCTCATCCCAAGGAGTTAAGACGGATCCTGATAAGGTTGACACCGTGAAGAATTGGCCAACACCACAGGACAAACATCAACTCCGAAGCTTTCTGGGTCTAGCCACCTACTATAGGCGCTTCGTCAAGAATTTTGCTGAGATCGCCAAGAGTCTACATCAGCTAACGGAAAAGGGAAAGCAGTTTAAATGGTCAGGTGAGTGCGAGCGCAGCTTTCAAGAGCTCAAGCAACGCTTGTGTAATGCACCAGTGCTGACCTACCCGACTCCAGGAAAACCGTTCATCATTGATGCTGATGCCAGCAATGTCGGGATTGGTGCTGTATTGTCACAGGTACATGATGGCGAAGAAAAGGTGGTTGCCTATTACAGCAAGGTACTCTCAAAGTCGGAAAGAAACTATTGTGTGACCAGAAGAGAACTTCTTGCACTGATTTTGGCAACAAAGCACTTCCATAAGTATCTCTATGGACAGAAGTTTCTTCTCCGAACCGACCATGGAGCACTAAACTGGCTTTTGAATTTCAAGAATCCAGAGGGTCAAGTGGCGAGATGGATTGAGAGGCTGCAGACGTACGATTATGAAATTCAACATCGGAAGGGGAAGCTTCACTCAAATGCTGATGCACTGTCTCGGAGACCATGTAAGCAAGACTGTAAGCATTGCAGACGCCAAGAAGAAAAAGAAGTGGTTACTGTTCAACGAACCAGAACCGATCCCATTTATGGCTGGAGCAACGACGAGTTGAGGAAGGCTCAACAAGAGGACCCAGATATTGAACCCATCCTCGCATGCAAGGAACACCAGGAAAAACCAGAATGGGCCGATATCTCCGACAGAAGTCCGGCTCTAAAGGCCTATTGGGCACAGTGGGACTCATTGCATGTCCAAGAGGGTGTCCTTCGACGTAAATGGGAATCAGCAGATGGAAAGTCCTATGTAATGCAGCTAGTCTTACCGAGATCGAAGATTGTGGACGTTCTGCGAGAGATGCATGATGGAGTTTCGGGAGGCCATCTAGGAGTAAACAAGACGCTAGAAAAGGTTCGACAACGATTCTATTGGCTACATGCAAGGGAAGATGTCGAGAAGTGGTGCCGAAAATGTGATACCTGTGCTGCCACCAAAGGCCCGAACAAAAAGAATCACAGCCAAATGCAGCAGTATAATGTCGGATCACCCTTTGAAAGGATTGCAATAGACGTGGCGGGTCCATTTCCGGAAACAAATAATGGAAATCGTTATATTCTGGTCGTCATGGATTACTTCAGCAAGTGGCCTGAAGCATACGCCATACCGAATCAAGAAGCCAAAACAGTCGCAGACCAAATTGTGTTCAACTGGGTGAGCAGATTCGGTGTTCCATTAGAACTGCATTCCGACCAGGGAAGGAACTTTGAATCAAACATATTCCAGGAAGTTTGTGGGCTTCTTCACATTAAGAAGACAAGAACAACACCACTCCACCCACAATCTGATGGCATGGTCGAACGGTTCAACCGAACCCTGAAGGAACATCTTTGCAAAGTTGTGGACGACAACCAGCGAGATTGGGATCGACACATTCCACTGTTTTTGATGGCGTATCGAAGTGCAAGACATAGCTCAACTGGCCATACACCGTCTGAGATTTTAATGGGAAGGAACATCAGACTGCCGAGCGAAATCAAATTTGGATGTCCCACGTCGGAACCGCAAGCCGAGGATGTTTACTTGGATGACCTCAGGGAAAGACTCCTTCAGATCCACGACGATACCAGGTCAAAAATTAAGATGTTCAGTGACCGAATGAAGACACGCTACGATATACGAGCGACAACAACAGAGTTCCAAGCAGGAGATCGAGTGTGGCTTTACAATCCCCATCGACAAAAGGGGTTGTCACCGAAACTTCAACGGGACTGGGAAGGCCCATATACAGTGATTAGCAAAATCAACGACGTCGTGTACCGGATACAAAAAGGAGTCAGAGGTAAACTTAAAGTCGTACATCGCGACCGACTACATCGCTACAGTGGTGATGAAGATGATGGATTTGTTCGGGACGATCAATCCTAAGGAGGGGGCAATGTAATGTGTATACACTTTATTTATCTCATACGCTCTGTATCTCCTTCTATTGTAATGTCTAATACTAATGTGTATACTTTATTATCTCTTACTCTCTGTATCTCTTTCTATATTTAATGTACACACTTTTCTTACTCTCTTTACTTACTCTGTATCTCTTTCTATATTTAATGTACACACTTTTCATTACTCTCTTTACTTACTCTGTATCTCTTGTTTATTTAATGTACATACTCTCTTTACTTAATATCGTTTAATTGTAGTAGTAAACACTCGTGAGGGGCAATAATTAATTAAGATTAAGAGAAACTTTTTGTTTAGCATTAAGAACGTTAGCCCCTACAAAAATCCCAGTATTTTCTCTCGAACTTTCAGCTTCCCCAAGAACCAATAGGAGCCAATAGTAGTTTCTAGAACCCATCATTTTTGATATAAATAGCCGTTTGGTGGCGAGGCGAATTAGTTGATTGTGAACTGCGATAAGTAAAGTACACTGTGTTTGAAAAGTTATAATTGAAAGTGTTGAATAAATAAGTTTGTGAGTGATTTGAATAAAGTGAATTTGTGTTTTATTTAAAAAGTGAATAAGTTTTAATTGTCGGACCAAGCCGAATATTACAATACCTACACAATATAAATGAGCAAATTGAAATTTTCGATTTTTTCCAAATTTCAATATTCTGCTATTGTTATAAGTGCTTCATAATTTTGATGATCAGTGAGTCAGTGGGTCAATTACGGTTTTTGACATTTTTACTGTTCAATATCTCAGGAAGTAGTGGTTCTATTATGTTTTTCACAGGGCCTTTGTGCCCATGAAGTTAATACGTAATTCAAATTTGAAGCTTCTAACTCTATGGGTTCAAAAGTTATGGGGGGTTAAAAATGTGCTCGAGTTCGATTCTGTAAAATGGGATTAGTGCTAGAACTTGGCTGGGCACTACCGTGCCCTTTGATATAGGTAGAAATACCTAAATAGAAAGACTCTCATTAATTTTTTGTAAAGGGGCTAGTCCAAAGTTGACGTGGGCATAGCAACTTAAAACAGTGTACGACTGCTGTCTCTCAGTCTGTGATGACAGTGTACGATTGCTGTTCTTAGTCTGTGCGATTACAGTGTACGAATGCTGTCCTCAGTCTGTTCTCAGTCTGTGATAAAGTGTACTACTGCTTCCTCAGTTTGTGATTACAGTGTACATTTTTTTTTTCAAATTCATTTTTTTATTCAATTCAAACTTAAATTTACTTACATGCTAGACAAAAATGGGAAACTAGCCTAACTATTACTACTTGTATATAACTTACTGGCCCTAATCGGGCACTCTAAGAAATTCATGATTCTTAAAATTAATGCCTTTCGGCCTACGAACTAAGTTTATTTCAATTTACTTCATTTTATTTTTTTATTTTTATTGGAAAATTGAAAAAAACTAATGACTTTGACTTTATTCTTGGGAGGTTAACTTACAAACTAGAGTCCTTAAAATAAAACTTAAAATTACCTAATCTACCTACAAACTACTTAAAACTAGAACAACCACAGCGGCAAAAACTCTGTACATTAATGTTGTGTTCGTGATTTTTGTAATCGTCTTTTTTTTTTTGCTTTTTTTCGCATTCTCATGTTGTTTTTTTTTTCACTTTTTTTCACTCTTTTTTTAGTATTTTTCACTTTTTGTTTTTGTTTTTTTTTTTGTTTTTATTTTTTATGTATTCTATTGTGCCACCATGCCTCCTACTCTACTTAAACCTAAAACCTAAGACTAAAACAAGTATGTAAGCCAGCCAAAGCAAAAATACCCCACCCCGGATTACCCATTGTCAGATGCAGTTTGAAGCCACCAAAACTGGTTCTCCTGCTTCACCCTATCAAAACGGTCCTTTTCGGACACAGCCCTACTGAACGGAAGCAGCTCCGCTCCATCACGAGCGAGGATGCCTCGTTCATACAGAAGCCGCCGGTCTACGGTTCTTCGCCTGACGTGGTAGATAAGCGGTACTGCCAATCTATCCTGTATCATGCCGCACTGGTCTAGATAGAGGAATGCCTCTGGTGGGATGAAGCCGCTCAAGCGTGCATTGTCGAAGTAGTTGTCGTTCGGATAGAACGGCCCGAAAATCAAATTGTTGGTCGAAGTCATAGCTCTCGCAATATGGCCCCGAACAAGTTTTATCACGAAATTGTCAATTCAATTGATTCGAGCCCCGTTGTATAGAACCTCGTTTGAATAATAGTCCAGATAACAAGATTCCGGTGTCCGATACCAACCGAGACAGCGCCGAAGACACCGCCTCTCGAACACCCGAAACTTCTCCATTTGGGAAGGGGCAATATTGAACCACACTGGACATCAATAAACGATCATCGGCCGTATGAGGGCCATGTAGCAAATTACCTTCACTCTGGGGTCAAGCCGACTGCTGCAAGACAGCCGTTTCTACAGAGCGAAGGCTCCTCTGGCCTTAGTCAGAGCAGCATCTATATGTCTGTCGAAATACAGAAACTGGTCCAACCAGATACCGAGGTACTTCACTACACTTTTTTTCGTCAATGGCTGTCCGTGAGGATCAACAATGACCATCTTGCGCCAATTCTTACACGTATCTTGCGAGGCTTTAGCCAACGGAGTCCGGAACAAGATTGTCTCCGACTTTTGAACATTTATTTTCAGTTTTCAATCGTCGCAGTATCGCTGAATCTTCTCGAAGTCACGCTGCAAGAGAATTCTAATAACTTCAACCTTTCGAGCCGTCCTGTACGCAATCAGGTAGTCGGCATACGCAATTGCGTTAGTTAAGCTACCTAGCAGATCGCTGGTGTAAATGCTGAAGAGGATCGGCGAGTTCACCGCTCCCTGTTGAAGACCGTTTTTAATTTCAAAGGTGGTGGTAGAAGATACATTGCCACTTTTGACAACAAACTTTCTACCGTTGAGCATATCATAAAGCATATACAATAATGGTTTACTGATGCCTAGTCTGGTGAGCTTTAGGTACAAACCTTCTAACCATACGGTGTCGAAGGCCTTCTCTAAATCAACCAAAACAGCACCCGTGCATTGTTTCTTGGACTTGTTCCATTGGATATCGGAAACGAGCTTAGACGTGGCATGAATAGTGTCATGTCCTGCCTTGAACCCGAACTGATTATCCGGAATTATACTGTTGTCCGCAGCCCACTCAGCCAGAGCCCTATTAATTACCTTTTCAAATACCTTGCTGATGCTTGGAAGAAGACTTATTGACCGGAGATTCGAAGGATTGGAGTTGTCCTTTCCCTTTTTCGGGAGAGAATGAACCACAGCTGTCTTCCAACGCACTGGATAATATGCATTATTCAGCGCGTTATTGAAGAGTGTGGTATAAATGTCGACACCTGCTAGGTTAGGTTATAGTGGCTGTCTAGTTGTTGTTGACTCACTTAGACCTCAAGGATCCGTTGTGATACCATAAAATACTCATGGGAGAGTAATGACCTTAAACAAACCAATTCGTGCTTTTAATGAAGTTAGAGAGACATTTAATGTCGATCGTTGCCAGTTCACTGGTATTATCGAAGAAGGGATTACCGAGAAAGTTGTTCCTTCTAATGGAGAGTGCTGGACATGTACAAAGAAGGTGTTGGACTGTTTCCTCTTCCTCCTCGTCCATGCAGCTTCTGCAGAAGTCATTTGTGTAGACTTCTAGCCTCAGAGCATGTCTACCTATGAGGCAGTGTCCTGTTATTACTCCAATTGTAGAGCTTATATTTTGTCTGCTCAGGGATATCAAGCCTTTTGACCGTTTTATGTCTATGCTTGGCCATATTTGCTTGGTTGCTAGGCAGGTGGTACCCTGTGACCATCTAGCATTGGTTGATTCTAGAGCATATTGTTTGAGAAGATATTTGCATGTAGCAAGTGGTGTTCCTATGTTATGTTTTTGTCTAACATTGGGCAGAAGTGTTCCGTTTTTGGCGAGCTCGTCGGCTTTGCAATTTCCCGGAATGTCTCTGTGGCCCGGCACCCAAATGAGGTGAATATTAAACTGTTCCGTCATCTCATTCAGAGATGATCGACAATCGTGGACTATTTGAGAGTTTGTGGAGACAGACGCGAGAGATTTGAGAGCGGCTTGGCTGTCCGAGAAGATTCGTATATCCTTGCAAGATATAACGTTTTCTTTGAGCCAGGATAGTGCCTCTTTAATCGCCATTACTTCTGCCTGGAATACACTACATTGATCGGGAAGTCTGTATGATAGACTGAGATTCAGTTGTTCTGAATAGATACCACTTCCAACTCCGCAGTCGGTCTTTGAACCGTCAGTATAGAAGTGTACCGCGTTGTCTTCCAGGGGTCTTTCTTCTTCCCAGGAGGATCTTGAAGGGATAGAGACATGGAAGCTTTTACCGAACACCATTTTTGGGGTGGTATAATCTAAGCGATCTGGGATAGATCTGAAATTGTCTAGAATAGTAGTATGACCATATTGTTACTGTTCCATTGAGAGGTGGCTCTAAGCCTCACACATGAGTTGGCTGCCACCATTTTGGAGAAGATGTCGAGAGGTGTTAGGTTTAAAAGCACTTCCAGGGCTGCGGTTGGTGTTGAGCGAAGTGCTCCTGTGATGCACATACCTGCTGACCGCTGAACTTTGATGAGCTTATTTAGATTTACCATCTTGTCCAGTGCGGTCCACCATACGACAACTCCATAAATGAGTATCGGTCTGATTACCGAAGTGTATAGCCAGTGGGTTATCTTTGGGGAAAAGCCCCATTTTGATCCTATGGCCTTTTTACAAGTAAAAAGCGCTACGGTAGCCTTTTTTACTCTTTCATCAATATTTGTCTTCCAATTTAGTTTTTTGTCTAAAATGAGGCCTAAATATTTAGCTTGGTCGGAAAAACTTAATGGTATTCCTTTAATCTTGGGTGGGCTAATTTGAGGAATTTTGTACCTTCTCGACAAGTTCTGTTTTGTGTGGATTGACGTCCAAGCCACATTTCTTAGCCCAATTTGTTAGCCTATTTAAGGCATTTTGTAGGAGTTCTGAGAGAACTTGGGGATGTTTCCCAGATACAGATATTGCAACGTCGTCAGCATAGGCAATCACCTTGAAACCCTCTGCTTCCAATGATGTTAGTAGGTCGTTTACCACCATGTTCCATAAAAGAGGCGAAAGGACCCCACCTTGGGGGGTACCCCGATTCACCGATCTGGTGGTGGTAAAACTTCTTCGACACCTGCTGACTTCTTATTCTTTATTGAATCGAAGATGAGCTGGAGTTCTACCTTCGTGATGAGCAAGGGACTTGGGTCCGTTCGCTCGGCGATTATAGCGCTTGCTAGGAAGTCGTCATCAAACCGGGTAAAACCACGGTTCTCGGATCGCCAATGCGAAATATCATTCCTCAGGTAGAAGTGATGAAGTAAAGCTCTGTTCTCCAGGTCGTGGTTCGGGCGAGTGCAAGCATTCACCTTATACACTTGCTGGAAAGCAGCACCAACTGTCTCCACTTTCTCCTGCGGATCTTCAATAACAAAGAAGTCATCGTCCAAGACGGCTTCCTCAGGATCAATTTGCGCTGTCAGGAGTACGTCTCTGTTCTCTACTGTTCTCTGGAGCTTCAGACACGGAAGGTCGTTCTGGTTCTTGGACCTAAATATCTTATTAATCTTAGGGAACATACTCGGGTCGCTAGAATCAACGGCCCTAATTTTCTTGTCCCAGTACAAATTAACTGATAACCTGTAGTTTTCCTTGATCAGGGTGTTGACGTTTTTAATCGACGACTTCAGTGTCCTAATCTCCAGGTCGTTCGGGTCTGTAAATCGTCTGTATAAGTTTTTCAGTTTTGTCAGTAGTCCGCTTTTCTGTCTGTGTAGTGCGTCTATAGTCGCGTTATTGTAGACGTTGTTTTGGTCGCGTTCCTTGTACTTTGGTATTGTCCGTTCCATTGTTCGTTTTATTATGTTGTCCATCTGTTCCAGGTGTTGGTCGATTACTGTATTTGTCAAGTTTCTGTTGTTTGGTGGGGCTAAGTCACTCGAACGAAGTTCGCTTGCAAGGACTTGGGTGAAACGCGGCCATCGCATCTTACTATAATTGTAAGAATGAGTTGGAACGAATTCATCCAATTCCACAAGCTCGTTCGGAATCTGTATTACAGCAGCCAAGCCACAGTGATCACTGTCGTACTCGATTGTCTGTAAACAGTTTCGAGGGCGATTACCCACTTTGTCCGTAATTGTCAGTCTGGTATCGTACAGCAAAAGGTCCAGGAAGGAACCGCTCCTTGGGAACGATGGCCTTTCAGTAGCCAGCAAGTCGACACCATATTCAACACTGTGAAGATTCATCAAATTAAAAAGATGATTACCTCTTAGATTATGAGTTTGATTTCCCCAATCTTCATGTTTGGCGTTCAAATCTCCGGCCATAACGAAGTAGTTTTCTTCCAAGCTCAGTTTAAGTACTCTGAAAAGAATCTTGAGCTCTGAAGTAAAGATATTAGCCTGCGGAGCTTCAGCCACATAAGCCGCAATTATATACATCCTCTTCCCTTGAGTGAGAGAGATGCATACGACGCAAACTTCTAGCGTCCTGAGCTTTCGCAAATCATTATTGTATATGACTTTATAATTAATGCCCTTACGCATGAAGATGGCAACACCGCCTCCTTGAGTAGAGCCGGGTCGATCTCTTCTTACGATATTGTAATTGTTGTTAGTCAGTTTATGTTTCTGGTTTAGCTTGGTTTCGCTAGCCATAAACACATCAGGACTGTGGTCTTTTAACAGCTGGAACAAATTGGCTCTACGTTCGATCCTAATCAATGAATTCATATTCAAACCTAGGATCCTAAGGCGCGTCTTCGGCAGCGCGCCCTTAACCCTGAAGATGCGCTTGGCCAGCCATCATAGAGTAGAGTTTATCTACTCTTCCGGCTTGCTCCACGATCTGACTTTGCAGTCCTGCCAACTGGCCTTGAATGCTCAGCAACAAGGACAGAATGTCTGGCTGCCCCTCCGGTGCCTTAGGCACTTGGGCCTGTGGGGCGACCGGTGGTGGAGCCTGTCTCGCTTTACCCATTCCTTTCGCAGATCTGGCGTAAGAAACATCGGGTCTCACGAATGAATTTGTTGTTGGAGCTTGTCGTACGGGTCGACTTTCTGCGGCTTTTTGGCTGGCCTGTTTGTCCCGTATCTCTTGGACCTTAGGACAGCCCCGATAATTTGCAGGGTGCCCCTCGTTCCCGCAGATTACACACTTGAGCTGGGTCATGTCTTCGACCCGCTCAGTCCCTAGCCTACATTCACCCCTATTGTGGGTTTCGGCGCATTTCACACAGCGCAACTGCATTCCACAGTTGGCTGCAGCGTGACCGAACCTCTGGCAGCGCATGCATTGAAGCATGTCGTCATGCCTCATTAATTTTTCCCAGAGTATGACCTGGTAGTCTAGGAAAGTAATATTCCTGAGACTCTCCAGTCTACTTTGGGGCGACAGAGTAACAATGAAAATTGGCAGTTTATGCCCCTCCCGTCTGGACCTTACCGTAGTAAAAGGCTTGACTCCAATGAATTCGAGGTCATCGCTGGCATTCTGACGGAGCTCAGCTAGGAGCTCTTCTGGTTCCGTGCAGGAACTGATGCCCTTCAAAAGGACCGTCTTCGGTTTTTCACTCCTAGGAGTGAAGCAGAAGAATTCAGCAGTGGCTGTTTTCAGACACTCTTTTACTACTTTGTATTCTGCCAATGTGAATCATTGGACCGAATACCGCTTCTGTTTTTCATTTATTATTTTAATATAAAATTTATTATCCGTGGCCGACTTACATACCTGTTTTAAGTCCTGTAGGTCGAAGATTGTACGTCCTTATTGGTGGCACTTTCTCGGACTTTTGCCGTGGTTGTTGCTGGTGTTGCTGCTGCCTCGCTGCTGTTGACGTTGACGCTACTGGTGGCGCTTCTGGTGGTACTGCTGCTGATCCTGCCGCTGGAGCTGGTGCTGGTGCTGCGGTTGGTTCCTTAGATGGTGCTGCGGTGCCCTGTGGTACTGCTGCCGCCATTGGTTTTGGGGCCCCCGATGTGCTGGGGTCTGACTGTGCCGCCCCTGTGTTTGTTCCTTGCGGCTGCTTTTGCTGTTGCTTATTATTGTTAGCAACTTGTTTTTGCTGTTTCTGCTGCTTTGGTTGTTGTTGTTTTTGCTGCTGTGGTTGTTGTTGTTGGCTTTGCTGCTGCTGCCTCTGCAGTTGCTTCTTTTTTAATTCCGCTGCCTCTTCTTGCCGGCGCGTCTCCTGCTTTTGCTTAAGGCGTATAAGAAGGGGCTTAATTTCCTCCTTAAGCGTGTTAAGCATTTTCTCGCATTTGTCTATGCTGGATTGCTTTGTTAGGAGGGCTTCTTCTACCTCCTCATCGGTGAACTCCGTGGACTATGTTCTCAGGAACGATGTTAAAGAAATCGCACGACAGTGCATCGCGTTGTCTGAATCCTTTATTGTCATCGAAAGAATCCGTAAGTTCATTGCCAACCTTGATCGAGCAGCGTGAGTTCTCCATCCTCATTTTGCACAAGCGAAAGAGCTTGGCAGGGATGCCAAAACTAGACATAGCTTTATACAGTTCTTCTCTGTAGATGCTGTCTTACGCGGCCTTATAATCGATGAAAAGGTGGTGGGTATCGATTTGGAGTTCATAGGTCTTTTGCCAGGATCTGCCGCAACGTGAAAATTTGGTCGATGGTTTACTTTCCTGGTCTGAAGCCAGATTGATAAAGACCAATCAGATTGTTGACGAAAGGCTTCAGACGCTTACATATTACGGCAGAGAGGATCTGGTAGGCTATGTTAAGTAGGCTGATTCCTCTGTACTTGGCGCAGTTTTGAGGATCTCCTTTTTTCAGGATCGGGCAAACAATGCTGAGGTTCCATTCATCGGGCATGCTCCTAACTAGATCGTCGCCTGCTGCTTTGAATAGCTCGACAGCTGTTGTGGATTTCAGCAGAGATGTTGCCGTTTTCACTTCTTCTAGGTCAGGTTCACGGAATTGTTGGCTATCATCGACTCCTGTCTGACGGCGGGGTTTTGTTCGTTGTCGCCGTTATACAGTCTACAGAAGTGATCTTTCCAAATCCCCAGCATTGACTGCAATTCTATACTATGATGTTCCCTTGTTTATCTCTGCAGGCATCGGTTCTTGCTCGATGACCTTGAGCCAGCTGTTTTACCTTCCGATAAAACCTCCGAGCCTCGAACTTCATTCCTGCTGTTGCCTATCTCAATATCCTCGATCTGACGCTTCTCATGCTCCCTTTTTTTTCTCCTGAGAAGCTGGCGTTCCTCTCTCCTCTTTTGCTCGTAGAGCTCACGACCAGCTCTTGTCCTTCTATGCAGCTCCGCTTTGTATGCCTCCTGCTTGGCTGCATGAGTTTGCCTGCATCCTTCGTCTAACCAGGGGTTTCGTTTTGGTGGCTGTGTGAAACCTAGCACATTGGCGGCATAGGACTTCTTATGAGGTTACTTGACATTCGATCAGAGAAAGAAGGATCTGGCGATCTCTTGCGATTGAAGCCATCCGACGTCGTATTTTCTTGCAGAATTTCTTTGTTTTGGCCGTTGTCGGGATATTCGTAGCACTACTTCGGCTAAGATGAGGTAGTGGTCCGAGTGGATGTTGGCTCTTCGGAAAGTTCGAAAATCTAGAATGCTAGACAAGTACCTTCCGTCGATCGCAATGTGATCAATCTAGTTGACGTTTGATTAATCAGGAGATCTCCATGTTCCTTTATGGATGTTGAGATGTGGGAACCATGTGCTTGCTACCACAACATTTCGCCCCGCAGTAAAATCAAACAGCCTGAATCCGTTGTCGGGAGTGGTGTCGTGTATGCTGTGGGAAACCACACTGTTCTACCAAAGATGTCCTCTTTTCCCAGCTTTGCGTTAAAATCGCCGAAGACAATTTTAATGTCATAGCAAGGACATTGCTCATATGTTTTGTCGAGGAGCTCGTAGAATTCGGCTTTGGTGTCGTGCTTTTTGTCTTCTGTGGGGGCTAATGTTGCCAAATTTAGCCTTGATTCTGATCGTCGGTCGTGATGCGTTCGCTTACACATTTGAAGCTCAAGACTCAAATTGTAACTTAAAAGAAAAATGAAGTCATGAATTGAGACAATCTGGAAAAAAAAGTGTCAACATAAAGTAAATCATGCTATCTACTACAAAACTAGCCTAAACTAGATTTAGAGTAGGTTCCTATTTATCACTTCGGTTTTTGTTACATATTGATTAAAATGTTTTATTTTTTAGTCAAGAAAAATGTAAAGACAGATTTTACCAATTTTTGGGTTAAATGTTTTGTTTACCTGGGATGGAAGTGACTCTCTTTTTACCATAAACAACATTTACCTTATTAAAACCGTTCTCTTCTATATCTGACTTTATTAAATTATTTCTTGGTATTTTTCTTAAGGACAATAGGCATTAGATTCACATTTTGCATCGAAAAACAAAATCAATATTTGCGAATACGGTTAACTTCTAAAGTCTCATATTTTCATGTATCCATGTAATGAACATAGCTATGTCGGTATAAACCACATACTCTTCAAGATTACATTGATTAACTGCACTGCCAAGTGCCGCTGATACTGTGCCCCTTAGCATCCATTTATTTCGATTGCGTATCATTAAACCACTTCCCGAATCTCCATTACATGGACCGGTTCCATCGCGATTGCCAGCGCACAATGTTCGATTCGATGTTAAATAAAACATCTGCGAATTTGATCGTATGCATGTTATCTCCGAAGCTACATTAGCTCTGACTAGTCTAGGTAAGGAAGTGATATTGTTGTTATTCTCGTCGCGTCCCCAGCCTACAACAATTCCCGAAACACCTTCGATACCTCGAACATTTAATGGTCCTTGCCATAAACATACCGGTCGTATTGAATGGGAGAATCTGAAAAAAAAAATGGTTTGAATATTTGTTGACAGTTACAAAATCAAACAACTTACGTTACCGTATTTTTTAACCAGACAAGAGCTAAATCAGCGTCAATATTTACAAGTTCCGGCCTATAATCAGGATGACGAATAATTTTCTCAACATCACTGTGAGTTATATACGAATCCGTCCAGTCAATTAGATTATGTCGTCCCATGGATACCAAAATGTTTTCGTTATTGATTTCGGTGAATTCCTCGTAGAAGCAATGAGCTGCACTTATAACAGTTCGTGTTGAAATAATGCTACCGCCACACTGGAATTCGAGTGTGCCAATGCTCTTTTTGTAGAGTGCAACAATCCATGGAAATCTGGATCTGGGTATAGTTTCACCTCTGAAAGCAAGTTTCTTAACCGCAAAGTTAACATTTTCTCGACCACAGACTGAATTGATGTATTCAAGAGTTGCAGGACCATCTGGTTTAACGGTAACGGTTGCCATTGTTGTTCTTGGAGTTGTTGTTTGCGGACGAGGGGTTGTTTTAGGGCGAGGGGTTGTTGTGGTAGTTGTTGAGGTTGTTGAGGTTGATCTTAAAGTTATAACGGGTCTGGATGCTGTTTGTCTGGGTATAGAAATTTGTGATAATTGTGGCGTTGTCAAAGGCGCTTTGGTTGTTGTTGGTATAATTGATTCAGTAGGTCTTCTATTTCCATTTCCGTTATATCTATTATCGAAGTTGGAATACTGGTTTTGTAGTTGTCTGAACATTGGGTTCATAAGATTCAAATCATGGAAATGTTGAACTAGAATTTTGAAGAAACTGAATATTAGATAGACCTTAAAATATCTTAAAAAGCATTCTAATCGTAAGTTCGTTACCCGTATATGAAAAGGATTTTGTAAAAATTTCGTTAGTTAATAATTATTTGTAACTAAGGCAAACTTGAAAATGGGTTTTTTCTTTAAATAAACTCGAACCCAGATTCTACTTTTTTGTTTTTTTTTTTCACTAAGATCTTCAATTTAATTTAAATTTTAATCCTGTTGAAAACCATAAGGCTTGTTTATTTGTTGGGACAATTTTCCAGTCCTATTTTTTTCCGTTTCAGATCATTTTTACTTTTAAGAACTTAGGGTACAAGCTATTCTCTTAAAAATTGTAATAGTGGTAACACCATATTTTGTAAAGTGTGCGTAATGAAGGGTTAGTTTGTTTCTACTCACAACCTACCAAAATAGGGGAAAGTGGCCCAAGATGGCATAGAGCCTTAGACGGCACACTGACCTTTTCTACGTTTCTAGTTTATGTATCCTAAAAGTATGAGCATGTTTTGCTTGTTTAGTTTGAACGAAAAACCTGATAAAAAACGTCTTGAAGTGAAATTAATTTAAAAAATCTATTGAAATATCAACTTAATTTACTGTTCATAATAATTTCACTTGTTAACTTAAATTTGGTTGAATCATTTAATTCCTTATTTTTATGTTTACTTTTTCTCAATCATTTCATTTATTATAAATAAATTGTTCAACCAGTTCGGTAACCAATTTTAACAGGTTATGGGCCCAGAACCCAAACATAAAAACTTTTTGATAAATAGTACCGAATTGCAGACTCATTGAATTTTTTTTTTTTGTACAGATATTTGAAATCAAGATTTGAAAATGAATGACGAAATCGAAAAATACAAGATTCCTCTTTTCAATGGAGAAGATTTTGATAATTGGAAGTTCCGTCTTGAAATTTTGCTGGATGAACTTAATCTTTTGAATTATATCAAAGAACCATATCATGTGAAAGTCAGGTTTGAGAGAAATGATACAGTTGAAATAAACGCTCAAAAGGAGAAAGAACTCCTTCAACATAGGAAAAACGATAGAAAATGTAAATCGCAAATAATTCAAAAAATTGCTGATAGTCATTTAGAATATGCAAAGGAAAAAGAGTCTGCTTTTGATATATGGACCTCTCTTTGCAACACTTTCCAACGCAAAGGAATTGCAAGTCAATTACTGATACGAAAAGCACTCTTAATTTGATCCTAAGAAAAATAATATCTCTACCCATTTTTTAAATTTTGAAAAACTTATGCGAGATCTTAGATCGACTGGAGCAAAGCTTGAAGAGTTAGACATTGTGTGCCATTTACTTTTAACAATGCCTACAGAATATAATCAAGTTGTTACTGCAATTGAAACGCTTTCAGCTGAAAATCTTACAATTTCGTTCGTAAAAAATCGGTTACAAGATGAAGAAAAAAAGCACATATATGTAGATCAAAGAAAATTTTCTGAAGAAGATTCTGCACCATCAACTGCTTTTGTTTCTAACTCATTAAAAACAACAAATGAAACCTCTAATCGTTTCCCATTTAAATGTAATTACTGCGGAAAAATTGGTCATAAATTTGCAGTATGCAGAAGAAGAGCATTTGATCTGAAGTTCAAAAATCAACATTGTGCAAATACAGCAGTTGAAGAAGATGAGCAACAAAATTCGAATAGCTTTTGTTTTACAGCTTTTATGGGAGAAACTTCTGACAACGATATTGATTTTTTTCTAGACTCTGGTGACTCGGAGCATTTGATGAGTAGTAATATACCATTGTCAAACTGTAAACAATTAGAAGAACCAATGAAAATTAAAGTTGCAAAATCTGGAAGTTTTCTTGTTGCAGAAAAGGTTGGAGATATCGAACTTTTATGTTATGTCAATGACAAGGAAAACATAATCAAAATTAAAAATGTTCTCTCAGTTTCAAATTTAGAACATAATTTGCTCTCAGTACGAAAATTAGAAATGAATGGTTTTTGTATCAAGTTTGAAAATGGATGCGGACAAATCTGCAAGAACAATCGAACGATATCTGTAGCAAAAAGAAGTCAAACGGGCTTGTATCACATACGTTTCAGAAAACAATCGTCAGTTTTTCTTAGCATAAAGGAAAATTTATATGAAAAATGGCATAAGAGACTTGGTCATCTTAATATTGAAGATGTTAAGAAACTTGAAAAATATTCTGATGACATCATAATAAGTTCTGGTTTTCCAAAAGAACCATCATGCGAAATATGTATTCAAGGCAAACAAGTAAGCTTGCCACACAATCAAAGAAGAGAAAAAACATCACGACCATTACAACTTGTGCATAGCGACATTGTTGGACCTATCTATCCCACTTCTTATGACTTCAAGAGATATATAGTTACATTCATTGATGACTTTACTCATTTAACTGTTAGCTATCCCTTACACTCAAAATCAGAAGTTTTAAAATTTTTTAAAATTTATGAAGCCATGGCAACTGCACATTTCAATTTAAAGTTAAGTCGTTTCAGATGTGATAATGGTAGAGAATATATCTCAAAAGAAATAAGAGAACATTTTGAAGAAAAGGGCATACAAATTGAATTCTCTATCAGATATACACCACAACAGAACGGAGTGGCCGAGAGAATGAATAGGACCATTCTTAATAAAGCACGATGTATGATGCTTAATTGCAAATTAGACAGAACAATATGGTCCGAAGCAATACAAACTGCAGTATATTTAATAAATAGAAGCCCAACGTCGGCACTTGAGAACAAAATTCCAGCTGAGCTATGGTATGGAGAAAAGATAAAATATAACAAACTCAGGATTTTCGGTTGTGTTGCATACTTAAAAGTTCCTAAACCACTACTGAATTCTAAATTTGACTCAAGATCTGTAAGGTATTTCTTTGTGGGATATTGTCATAATGGATACAAACTTTGGGACCCACAGAATAGAAAAATAGTTTTTGGCCATGATGTTATATTTGACGAGACTAAATTTTTGTTTAATAATAATCTTTGTACTAACAACGCAAAATATAATAATGATTGGAATCCACCAGAAAGTTTTGAAAATGAAGAAGACAAATCACCGAATAACGAAAATAATACAGCCCCAAACAGTGAACAGCAACTTACTGAAGACAGCCAAGTTTCAATTCGACGATCCAAAAGAAAAGTAAACCCACCAAGTTATCTCGAAGATTATGCCTCGTTAGCTTTGTATGCAGAGACATTTTTAGAAGATGTTCCACAAACGTATGAAGAAATAGCATCACGAACTGATAAACTCAAATGGATGGAAGCTGTCGATGAAGAAATGTCAGCTCTTTTGAAGAATAATACGTGGGAGCTATGCAGTCTTCCTAAAAACAAAAACTTGATAGACAGTAAATGGGTTTTTTGCTTAAAAAGAGATGAAAACGGAAACATAGATCGATACAAAGCAAGATTAGTCGTTAAAGGATATGCTCAAAGAAAAGGGTATGATTATAATGAAACATACGCTCCAGTTGCTCGGTTAACGACTTTGAGAATGCTTCTATCTGTAATCGTCCAAGATGATCTTATGGTTTGTCATATGGATGTAAAAAATGAATTTTTGCTCCGAAGAGGAAATATATATGAAAGTACCAGAAGGTTTTGAAAGTAAAACGGATTTAGTTTGTAAACTTAAAAAATCACTATACGGACTCAAGCAAGCGCCTAGAGTTTGGAACAAAACCATTGACAATTTCCTAGTAAAAATTAACTTCAAACGATCAGAACTTGATAAATGTCTCTATATGATAGAACTAAATGAAATTCGCATTTTTTTGATTCTTTA
Organism: Sphaerophoria taeniata; assembly: GCA_943590905.1. Taxonomy (NCBI): domain Eukaryota; kingdom Metazoa; phylum Arthropoda; class Insecta; order Diptera; family Syrphidae; genus Sphaerophoria; species Sphaerophoria taeniata. The sequence continues at coordinate 128,120,090 of OX016540.1, read as the reverse complement.
TGTTGATGACATGTTAATTGCAGGAAACAATGAAAACATGATTAATGGAATAAAAAACGGACTAAGGGAAAAGTTTGCTTTGGGTATACATATGCAAAGAATTGATAAAGGTTTGCATTTAAATCAAACCAATAGAAACAACACCTTTCTCAATCAATGAAGAAAATATTATACCAGACATCAAACCTTATAGTGAACTTGTTGGCTGTCTAATGTATGGAATGCTTGCTACAAAACCGGATTTAAGTTTAGCTGTTAACTTTTTTAGTAGATATCAACATAGGCAAACCGAAGTTCTGTGGAATGGTTTAAAGAAGATATTGCGCTACATTAAAGGCACGATTAATTTTGGACTACTGTACACAAAAGGAGGAGAGCAAGAGTCAAGAGATCTTAAATTGCTATGTTGATGCTGATTTTGGTAGTGAAAACGATCGTAAGTCTACTTCTGGATTTTTATCTTGGACAACTAAAAGACAAACTACATTTTCACTTTCTTCAACTGAGGCCGAATATGTAGCGTTAGCATCAGCAACAGCGGAATTACTTTGGATGCAAAATCTTTTAAAAGAAATCAAAAGCAGTTTTAATTTGCCTCCAACGGTTTATGAAGACAATCAGTCGGTAATAAATTTACTTTCAAAATGGGAACATAAGCGACTCAAGCACATTGATGTCAAGTACAATTTTGTCCGGGATGTATATGAAAAACGACTATTCAACATAAAATATATTAACACGAAGAGTCAAATAGCTGACATTCTAACAAAACCTTTGGCAAAGCCACAATTTACAAAGCTTCGAGATGAAATGAGATGTATTAGTGTTAAATTTTAGTTCATTCTTAAAAGTTATTAAGTTGAGGAGGAGTATTGAAATATCAACTTAATTTACTGTTCATAATAATTTCACTTGTTAACTTAAATTTGGTTGAATCATTTAATTCCTTATTTTTATGTTTACTTTTTCTCAATCATTTCATTTATTATAAATAAATTGTTCAACCAGTTCGGTAACCAATTTTAACAAAATCAAAGAAGAGAAAGTTAGTATCAGTGAGTATTCCCAGCATGTTGCAACTGAATATTGAAAAATGAATATTAAAACAATGTTGAAACAGTGTTTGATTAAAACAAATATTAGTTTTTCAATAAAATTGCTACCGAGTGTGTGCGTAACACAGTATTAGCCAAATTTTTAATTCGGATTCGAATAATAAGTAAAAAAGGGCAAGATAGCATACCATGGCGACGGGAAAAACGACACACTATGCCATCTTGCCCCTTTCACCGTTACCTGTATCAACACACTTGGAAAAACGAGCAAGGCGAATAGCAGGAATCGAAGTTTCGACAGGCACTCCATTCATGACAGCAGCCAAGGGAAAAGAAGTTGAAAAACGATCAATGGGACAAAGAAATGCTGCTAAAAGGGCCAAACGCAACCAGACGGACAGAGAAAGGCTGCTAAAAGAGCCAAACGCAACCTTAAAATGTTAATAACTGATGAACCTGAGGATCCCTTTGCAACGGAAGAAAATGAGGATGATGTTCCATGCCTATACTGCATTGAGCTTTGGTCTGTTCCTAAGGAACAGGATACATGGATCTAGTGCCAAAAGAGTGCAAAATGAACCCATTGTAAATATGCCAGACTCGAGACTTTTTTAAGCCTCATTTACGCCCCATTTCTTCACAAAGTTCTAAAGTCCCCTCAAAACTCGATCTAGTAAGGGACCGGTTAAGGTCCATTCATATGGAGATACGACCTGCGTCTGCGAATTGCGAATGGTTGTTGTATTTGCTATTTCATTCATATGAGTAGTCGCAGAGAGCTGCGAACTGTCATAAAAATCAAACCAGACAAACAGAAAATATTTATTTATTTGATTTTAGACTTTTGATTTTTTGAAATCCGAGCGAATTATTTATTCGTAGCTATGTGGAAAGCGTTTTGTATTTGTGGATTGCGAATTCTCATTTGAAAATTCGTAGTTCGCAGTAGTTGGTCGCATAGAAAACATTAAAATGTGTTTTTTGTGCAGTTTTAACTAGCTTTAGGCAGTATTCTATATTGGAATATGTAAATGCGGTAATTTATTCACTTTATTAATCAATTAAAAAAAGAATAGGTTGATATTTACTTTAGAAATTGCTTTAAAAGAATAATTCGCAGACGCAGGTCGCAGCTCATATGTACGGACCTTTAAAGCTATCAGAAAAACGGATCAGGAAAAAATTCTTTTCCAGCTGAATTTCTGACACAAAATTCTTGGTTGCTAAAAACACTCATCAGAAAAATGTTTCAAGTTTTCACTGTTCCAATTTTTTCTGATGGATTTTTCTGATAGCTATAACCGGCCCCTAAATCTCGGTCTAATTTTAAAACTTAATTTTTAGAATATTTGGAACTCGGGCACTTCTTCACTTCTCTAGAACTCGATCTAAAATCATAATTGAGTTCTAAGAGGCCAGTTATAGCTATAATTGGTTTTTATCATTGAAACACATCATTGGAATTTTTCCGATGGGTCGGTTATAGCAATCATTGAAAATTTCTGTCAGGATTTTTGTACAATTGTACAAAATTGAAATCATTGGAACGATTTGTTTCATTTTTTGACATAATAAAATCAGCTGTTCAGGAAAATAGAAAAACACATTTTAATCATTGACATAATAATATATGGACTGCTAGTCACTTGTCATTTCCATACATTTCATGAGAAGAAAAAAGGTACAAGCTACAGCAGCGCCATTGGTTCGAAGCGGCCAAATTAGTCCCAAAAAATATGTTTGAATTCACAGCGACAGTGTTACCACATGGACTCTATAGATTGAAAATGGACTCGTTGTTTCTTCCTTGGCTCGGGGACTCGTTTTTATAACGTTTTTTGTTTGCAGAACACAAATAAGTATGTTAAAAATTAAAAACAAAATGATTTCTGAAAGTATTTAATTTATTTTTTTTACGTGGACTCGTTTTTCAAGCATCTTGGACTCGAAAATATTTTTCCCTGCGGTAACACTGCACAGCGACCTCGTTGTTTATGTTTTTGTTTTTGTTCATTTTTGACAGCTGGAATCGTTCTTTTTTTGGCCACCCTGAACCAATGGCGCTCTTTACGCTGAACACGCGTGAAGTTGGCAACTAGCAGTCCATATTATAATATGTCAATTATTTTAATGCAAAAATAAATGAGTAATTGAACTTTGTATGTCAATAAAAATTCTTGAGATGATTTCCGATCGATTGGTATATAATTTGCACATATATTCAAAAGAAAACATAGTGAAATATCCATTCGAAGATTTTTCCGGATCCATTTCAATGATAGCTATAACTGGCCTCTAAAAGAATTGGGCGGACAATACACAATTTGCTTTCCAACAAAGACAACATGGCGAAAACGACCCAGAAGTGTTGCATTTTGAACACCTTAATCTTCATTGAAGGAAAAACATAACATAAGAGAAATATCGGTAGATTTGATGGAAAAATATGCACCGACAACACCAAATTGAATTTTTGAAGAGTATGTTGCATCTGGTCTAGACTTATGTGGCTTTCCTTTCAACCAAGAAGAATTGCTACAAAATTCGAGGTTTTTTGGCATGTAAGAAATGTGCAAAAACGAATCAATTTTTTTTTTGAACGTCTGTGTTGTCTGGTCAGCTGTAAAATCGGTTTGTTCATGATAATGATAATCACAACAATAGAAAACTCAGAAATGTTAAACTCATAGTATATGTGTAAAATTCGTGTACAAGTATGTGTAAATCCGTCTCCAGAAAGAGATTCGAGAGAAATCAATCCTTCGAGAAATAAATTCAATTTTTTTTTAAAGAAATGGGTTAAGGGGGAAAAAATTGCCACTTTTACGTCACGGATCAACTCTTGGGTTGTAAGAAAAAGCCACATTAATAATAAGTCAATACTTTGAATATTCGATACGCACGAGGAACTGTTTAATACACTAGTCAAAACAATTAAAGGAACACTTGAAAAAACTAAAAAATGGAGTGGTTTTTTATAAGGCTGTATCTCAGTAGAAAAAAGTCGGATTGAAGTGAAACAAAAAGTTTTTCAAAGGTTATCATTTTTTCTTTTCAAATTATTTTGAGTTAAGAAAGTACCGTTAGTCGTTTTCACTTGAGCGTAAAAAATGTTCACTCAGTTTCAAAATCGAAAAAAAAAATAAACTTTGATTGTTCATAAAATGAGCGGAAATATTTTTTCAATCCTACCAATCTAAGATTCAATTTGAGAATTTTATTGGCTTTAATTAACTGTTTAATTCAGATCGCTACGATTTTTTTTCTAATCAAAAAATGGGTTTACATGCAAAAACACAATTTTGACTTTGGACCCTAATAACTCTGCTAAATATTGACTTACAAAAAAAATAAAGGCAGATTTGAAAAACTTATTAAATTTTCTACACAAAAACATTTTGAAAAAATAAAAATATTATTTTTTTCAATTTTTTCTATCAATTTGAAAAAGGGTCCAAAAAACGCATTCTTCAACTTTTTCATAAAAACTACCGTTATTTTGCGGTTTTCAGTGGTACAACTAATCTGAGGCTTAATTATTAAAGCTCATAAAATTTCCTTGATTTTGGTTAAAATTTCATATCAATACGATTAACCATTTCTCTGCTTCGATCAATCGAACTTACGAAACACTTTTTTTTCAATTTCAAGGAAAGTGTTGTTTTTTGGTGCCATGACATTTGGCCATATGCCATAAGGCCATATTTCAAAATATGGCCATATGACACTTTTGAATTGTGTCATATGGCCATATTTTAATATATGGCTATTTGTCGCTTTGGTAATCTGTCATTTGACCATTATGGCCAAATGACACTTTCAAGCTTGCAGAACTGCAAAAACGAAAACGAATATACAATACATTTATGAAAATATGGTAAGTAACTGATCTCAAAAAGTTTATTGCAACGTTTTAATAAATCAAAAAAAAAATAATAAAACAGAAAGAAACAGACAGGGCAATTAATTTTTCAAAGCTGCTGCCGTTTCTTTAATTTGGAAAAGGAACCACCACGCACCCTTGTAATGTACGCTTGTGTCTGGAAAGCAGGTGCTGCATTGCATTAATTCATTTTAAGCATCTTTTTTCACTTTTGTCTGAGGATGATGAGGATGACGATCTGGAACATTCAAAATTGATTTGGTTTGATTGTGAGCGAAATGAGCGGAAAAAATTTTGCCCAAAAGAGAATGAATTTGGGGTGTGAAAATAAAAAAATTCGCGCGAAAGAAGAAAAAACAACACTTTCCTTGAAATTGAAAAAAAAGTGTTTCGTAAGTTCGATTGATCGAAGCAGAGAAACGGTTAATCGTATTGATATGAAATTTTAACCAAAATCAAGGAAATTTTATGAGCTTTAATAATTAAGCCTCAGATTAGTTGTACCACTGAAAACCACAAAATAACGGTAGTTTTTATGAAAAAGTTGAAGAATGCGTTTTTTGGACCCTTTTTCAAATTGATAGAAAAAATTGAAAAAAATAATATTTTTATTTTTTCAAAATGTTTTTGTGTAGAAAATTTAATAAGTTTTTCAAATCTGCCTTTATTTTTTTTGTAAGTCAATATTTAGCAGAGTTATTAGGGTCCAAAGTCAAAATTGTGTTTTTGCATGTAAACCCATTTTTTGATTAGAAAAAAAATCGTAGCGATCTGAATTAAACAGTTAATTAAAGCCAACAAAATTCTCACATTGAATCTTAGATTGGTAGGATTGAAAAAATATTTCCGCTCATTTTATGAACAATCAAAGTTTATTTTTTTTCGATTTTGAAATTGAGTGAACATTTTTTACGCTCAAGAGAAAACGACTAACGGTACTTTCTTAACTCAAAATAATTTGAAAAGAAAAATGATAACCTTTGAAAAACTTTTTGTTTCACTTCAATCCGACTTTTTTCTACTGAGATACAGCCTTATAAAAAATCACTTCATCAGAGAGATTCACCTCTATACATTATGATATGAATATCTAACGTGCTCGAGTTTTTAAATTTTTTCAAAATTTGTACACGCTTTCCGCGCGTCTGTAATGAAAGCTAACCAAAGACTTTTCTGAATTTAAAACCTGATCTAAACAATCCAATTGGTCCCAATGACGTTTTAGTAACTGCGTGTCGGCCTCCTCTACTATTATGTTTTAATTTTTGAAACAATAGTTTAGTTCACTGCAGCGAATTTATAACTGACTATTGGTTAACCATTGTAATTACTTTCTACCTTACCACTTACCTGAATCATTCGCCGGTATATCCCAATGTGAATGCATCGGTGGTATCAATCGATATCCCTCTGAATCTGTGTTGTATGGAGTTGTTGCTGTCAGGGTATGCCTTAAGGTCATCGTTGTGCTCGGCGGAGGCACTAGTCGCACAAAAGATACCACAAATATAATTATTGCAAATAGTTGGGCTACCATTATTTTGCTTACCACTTGGGCCAGAACAAATCGTGTTACCATTGATTCTTATAGAATTGACTTGAGGGACAACATTTCTAGTCGGAAAATTAACTTTGTACATAATTGGTCTTCTAGATTTGATATAGTCAGCAACTTCATTTTCATTTATATTCAAATTAATATATCCTTCCATTTCCTTGAAAAAATTTAAAAAGAGGTGCTTACATTCATATGACATAGGTAAAACTTATTTTGCTTACCGCATTCAGTGATCCTGGTTGCGATAGTTCGACTTCCAATGTGGATATTCCAAAATTTAAACTCTCGATAGTTATAAATCCAACACTTTTGTCTCTACCATATTGAAAAATATCAGGACAAGGATTTCTTGGGGATTGGTTGTGCGCTTTAAATGTTATCATCGAATTGAAAATATTGCTTTTAAATTTGTCTTTAACGAAATTAAAAGAAAATAACCTGGTTGGGCATGTGAATTTGGCCATGATCCCTGGAAATTAATTAGACGGGGTGAGTTAATTGGACCTGTAGCTGTCATAGAATATTGTAAGGATATTGTAGTACTTGGAGGAGGAACTGGAATAAAAATATATTGCAAATTATTAATTTGTTTTTCATAGATATGCGTATGTGCCTACCTCGAGGGCCTGAACACAATGTTTGACCATTTACTCTTATAGAACTGACTTGAGGAACAACATTTTGAAGGGGAAAATATACTTTGTATGTAATTGGGGTACCGGACTGTATATGTTCTATATATTTATCCTGATCAGTATTTAAGCTTAATGATCCTTGGTTGTTCTAAAAGGAAAATAAAAGTTTAAGATTGAATGAGAGTGTAACTATTGGTATCTTCAGAATGACAACAATTTAGTTTTCACTATCCTTGTCTTCAATGTTACATTTTTCATTTCATTTTCTTTATTTCAAACAAGATTTACATAGATGCATTAAGATTTAAATCTTTTAGAGCATCAATAAAATTATATTACAATTAGACGAATTCTAATAAGGTATTTTATATTGGGATTTTTATTTCTTTAGTAAATACTGGGACAAAATCATTATACAATCATGTGAGTAAACTGTTGAATGACACTTTGACATTGACATCAGCATTTGGTTTGATCAACAAATAGGTTCTATGATTTTTATCAATCTTTTTAAGTCATAGGTGATAGAAACAAGCAAAGCGAATAAAAAAAATCACAATGATCCTTTCTTGTGCGACTAGTGATATGAACACTTTGCCACATTCATTTAAATTGTCACAGAAAAAAACAAGTATACGTCCGAGTGTACTCATAAAAAAAAGATTTATATATAATTTGCTATTTATTCATCAAATTTAATGGTATATTTTCACTGTCAATGTCAAATAAAAGTTCAAAAACGGAAAAGAATTCTAAGAAAATAAGTATTTACATATGTATCTCACTGTTTGTTTTATTATCGTTTTATAACTATGTTTATTTTCTTACACCATATATAACGCCAGGTTGAGATAATTCAACTTCAACTTCAGTTTCACCATAGTTTACTTTCTGAAGTGTTATTATCCCCACGTCAGAGTTATGAACTCTCTCATATCGAAATATATTGGGACAAGTAACCGTAGGGTACCCAGACTCAGATCTATCAAAGAAAATTGCAAGTATCAGAAAAAAATATGTAATTCTTTTGATCATTTTAAACAAGTTTTAAGTTTGCGAATCAAGAAAAAAAATACAGAAGAGAAATTTTTAAATTCTCCTATTTATTATCAACTATAAATTCCAATTGAACATAGATCTTTGACGAAAATGGCAATAACACCAGTGGAATTTCTATTTAGTCAAACAAATTGAACGGAGATAAGACAAAACAACAGAATTCTGAGAAGCAAATACATCAGTTTGATTAAAAAATAAAACACATGTCTATTGGATTGGTGTTTTAAATTTTTCTAATTTTTTTTTTTTTTACTTGAAAGCTTTTCTATCGCATACGCATTGATGATAAAGTTCAAAATGCATACCTTGAACTGGCGATCATAGAATTGAATTCAATGGAATATTTTCGTGCATTTTCATCACAAATTTACTTTTGCTGCACAGGGGAAACAGAAAAACCACACTTAAATGAATTAACGACAGTGTGCCACGGTCTAGCACAAAATGTCTCAAGCAGGTGTGACAGCAGGACACCCTACAGTAAAGCCCAATGACCGTAACTCCCAATGGGATTTGATGTTACCTGTAAGACTTAAAGGAATTGCCATAGACCTTTTTCCAACTGCGGCTAGGCGTCGCCAAAATTATCAATAATATATCCAGCCTGGAACACTGAGATTTTTTCAAATAAAGGCCAAATTGAATGATTTTCAAGTTTAGACAAAGCTGTCTGCTATTTTCAAAATACTGGCTTCTATTAGAATGCATAAAAACAAGCTTTTGAGAGCATAAAAAGAAAATTCATCAGTTAGAAGAAGAAAGGTCGTCCGAAACATATTAACTGCGATGTACCTAAATTATTCATTCAAGGAGGAGTATTCTGAGTATGAAGTTCAAAGTGGAGTTAGCGACTTAGTTACTTACTTAAGGTGGCGTTAAAGTCCGGTGTGGACTTGGGCCTCAATTAACAGTCTCAGCCAGCCATGTCGGTCCCTAGCTAGCTTTCTTCAGTTTTGCACTCCAAGTTGATTGAGGTCCTCTTCCACTTCTGTGCGCCACCTGATTCGCGGTCTTCCTCTCCTTCTACGTCCCTGGGGAATAGTGTCGAAGTCTTTCCGGACCGAAGCATTGGTGTCCATCTGCTATAAATGACCGAACCATCTGAGTCACTGTTGTATCATCGCTGTTGTATCATCTTCACCATTCGCCTTCAATGCACACGGGGCCAAAGATGACTCAAACAACTTTCCTCTCTAAACAGCCTAAGGCACATTCATCCGATTTTGTCAAGGTCCATGCTTCTGCACCATACAGCAGGACTGGGATGATGAGGGTGTTGTACAGTTTTACCTTAGTTGCTCGAGAGAGTTCTTTTTCACTCAATTGCTTTCTTAACCCAAAGAAACACCGATTAGCCACAGTTATTCTTCGTCTGATCTCGGCGCTGGTGTTATTACCTGTGTTACCTCGAAGTTGTACGCGTCTATTGTGGCGTTCTGTCCGAGCCGTTGGTGTTGGGTGTCCTTCCTTGAAGACAGCATTTACTTAGTTTTTCCCTCATTTATCGCTGAACCCATTTTTGCCAATTCTCAATTCTCACAAAGGCGCCGTTGACATCACGCTGTGTTCTTCCCATTATATCAATATCATCGGCGTACGCGAGAAGTTGAACAGATTTTTGGAAGTAGTGCCTCTGGTGTTGAAGGTGGAGTTTTGCACTATCTTCTCAAGAACGATGTTAAAGAAACCGCACGACAGTGCATCGCTTTGCCTGAATCCTTTTTTGACATCGAAAGATTCCATAAGCTCGTTGCCAACCTTGACGAATGAGCTTGGCAGGGATGCCAAAACTAGACATAGCTTTATAGAGTTCGTCTCTGTAGATGCTGTCATACGCGGCCTTAAATTCGATGAAAAGGTGGTGGGTATCTGCCGCAAAGTGATAATTTGGTCGATAGTTGACTTTCCTGGTCTGAAGCCACATTGGTAATGACCAATCAGATTGTTGACGAAAGGCTTCAGACGCTTACATATTACGGCAGAGAGGATCTTGAAGGCGATGTTAATTAGGCTGATTCCTCTGTAGTTGGCGCAGTTTACAGGATCTCCCTTTTTCTGGATCGGCAAACAATGCTGAGGTTCCATTCATCGGGCATGCATTCATCCTACCATATCTAACAGATGATTTGGTGCATTCTCCTATGTAGATCGTCACCTGCTGCTTTGAACAGCTAGACCATCCGCTGGACCAGCTTTGTTGGATTTCAGCCATGATATTGCTGTTTTCACTTCTTCTACCTTTAATCGTATCCGATGAAAGGCTCCTGTCTAACGGCATTGTTTTGTCCGTCTTCACCGTTATACAGTCTACAGAAATGGTCTTTCCAAATCCCCAACCTTGACTGCGATTCTGCTATCATGTTCCCTTGTTTATCTCTGCAGGCATCGGTTCTTGTTCAATGACCGTGAGCCAGCTGTTTTACCTTCCGATAAAACCTCCGAACTTCATTCCTGCTGTTGGGTCTCTCAACATCCTCGATCTGCCGCTTCTCATGCTCCCTCTTTTTTCCAGAGAAGCCGGCGCGAGTTAACACACCACCCTGTTGATATAATATGAAATGTAATTTTAAATATCCGTTTGCTTTTTCATAAATGCTAAGATGACGATATTCATTAACCGATCTTATCGATCTCTTGTTTGTTTAATGGACATCGATACTTTGCATTTACCACACACGAAGAACGATGCACATTCCTTCAGAAGTGCAACTGGGTATTCTTTATTCGTAGTAACCGATCTTATCGATCTCTTGTTTGTTTAATGGATATCGATATTTGGCATTCGCCACAAATAAAGAACGATACACTTCCTTCAGAAGTGCATCTGGGTATTTCATATTCAATAATGTATTTAGTTCAATATTATCCGTGAAATAAAGAGCATCGCTCCATTCAAAAAATATTTTTTTGAACACATAAATTTGTGTTTCATTAATTGGCGATCTTGCCAGGAGAAATTCAAATTGAATTTCTCTATGGAGACCAACCATAAAATCACAAGATTTTAAGAAAAATATCTACATAAGTATAGATAAATAAATTAAAATCAGTAAACTAAAATCTACATAAGTATAGATAAATAAATTTAAATCAGTGAACCAAAATATCTACATAGGTATAGATAAATAAATTTAAATCAGTGAAAAAAAATCTACACACATAAGATGGAAGACATAGCTAGAATTCTAGCAAGACTTGATATCATGGAGGCTACAAATGCAGCCTTAAAAAATGCATTAGTAAACCAAGACATGGTAAATACAGAACTGAGAGAACAATTAAGCTCAGTAAAAAAATCCGTACAGTTGGTCGATACCAGAGCTGTAAAAGAATGCAATCTTTTGGTATTGCATCGTCAAAAGTCCCATTCATTTAACTAAATTTTGGGAATGCATTCACATCCTTTATTGCAATACTTTGACTTCGATAAAAAATTCTTTGAATGCAAAGAATGCAAAAGAATGCAAAGAATGCAAAAGAATGCAAAGAATGCAAAAGAATGCAAAAGAATGCAAAGAATGCAAAGAATGCAAAAGAATGCAAGGAATGCAAAAGACTTCAAAGAATGCAAGCAGTTAAAAGTAATGCATTCTTTTGACTTCAAGTCTTTTAACTGCTCTAAATGATTTTTATTCAAAAGACTTCAAAATTAACATGCGAATTTTCATTTAAAGTTAAGTACTGACATGAAGTTAAAATACTCAAAAAATAAGTCTTTTTATTCATTTAACTGCAATACCAAAATGATTGCATTCTTTTACAGCTCTGGTCGATACTGACATTGTACCCCTTACTGAGATAAGAACAACTTATGAAAATGGCAACGACATCCAACTTGAGGCCTTTAAAAGTTTAAACACATTTAATGGCGACAAGTGCAATTACAGACTATGGCGCGATGAAGCATCAAGGCTAATTAATAGCATTGAAGCTTTTAAAACACATCCAAAATACGCTGCAGCACTAACTATAGTGAAATCAAAAATACAAGGCAACGCAGCAAATATTCTTTCCAACCATAACACAATCTTCAACTTCGATGCAATTAAGAACAGACTTGACTATACATACAGTAACCAAGAACCTCTGTAGGTTAAAGGATAAATTAAAATCGGTGAGGCAGGGTAAAAACAACCTAAGTGATTACCATGATCGAATAAGCTGCCTTTTGAACGAAATTATTAGTAAAATTTCGATGAGTGGTGAAAATAATTTCGTTAACGAAAAATTGATCCAAAATAGCAGAGAAGAAGCGGTCAGAGTATTCATAGATGGAATAAATGACACCTTCACGAAAGGAGCACTTTATACTGCCACCATTACAAATTTAGAACAAGCCCTTGCAATTGCCAGAAAAATCGAACATGATAACCAGCACAGAAATATGAATTTAGTGAAATGTTTTAGTGAACAAAATCCAAATCATCGTAAAGAAAAAATAAATGAAGAAAGACATGAACGTAGACCCAATATAAATTATCAAAATAATTTAAATTCAAAACCTGTGCCAAGACACTTCAATAATTCAAATAATCAAGCTAATAGTACACCACATAAAAATCTATTCAGACAACCTGATAGATATCAACCAATGGAAGTAAATGACCGTCAAATTGCCACTCCAAAGTATCAACAACCACAAAATACTCCACAGTATTCCGGTTATAAACGAGAAAGAGAAAATTCTGTAAATATAAATCAACAACAGCAACAACATTCGCATCCGTTTAAACAACAGGGGATCAACAACAACTCACAAGAACCCAACTATGAAGAAGACGAGAATTACAACAACACCCAAGAATTTAACGATGAAGACGACGAGAATTACTATGAAGACGAGAACTACTATGAAAAGGATCCATCATCCACCTATGTCGAAGACGGTAATCAGGTAAATAATATAAGATATGATTATTTAAACTAATTGAAGGGTTGCCCTGCTTAATACTAAAAAGCCAATATTCTAAGAAACAATATAAAATAATGATAGATACAGGAGCAACCCATAACTATATCTCAAAAGATTGTGATTCAAGTCTAAGTATAAAAATTAAACCAATAAGAATCAGAACAATGCATGGATTTTCCATGATTGATTCAAAGAAAGAAATCAAAATAATAAATACAAATTTGACATTTTTTGAGTTAAATAAAATAGATGGTTTTGACATGATATTAGGTTTTCAAGGTCTTAGAGAACTAGAAGCAGAAATCGACTTAAAAAATATGACACTAACCACCCAAAAAAGTGAAAATCAAGAAAATAATTTTAAATGTAACTATGTTGTAGATGATTCTATCGATAACAAATATAAAGATGAAAAAAATAAACTAGTAGCCACGAATATTGGCATTGGACCTTTACCTTTCACTAACACAGTTCAATGTACTATACGTACGAAAACATCTGAACCTATTTATGTAAAGCAATATCCCTATCCGATAGCCGATAATGATTTCGTAAATAAAGAAATAAAAAAACTTTTAAATGACGGAATTATAAAAAAAAGTAATTCACCTCATAACAGTCCAATATGGACAGTTCCAAAGAAAGGTGTTGATTTAAATTAATTATTCCCACGCCTCTTTCCCCCCCAGATACCGCACGCGCTGGGGTCCATTTTCACCGAGTACGATTGCAATTACGGTTGCTAATCGTATCGGCACTTAATTAGAAATTATTTGTAATAAATAAAATAAAAAAAGTCATGGCGATACGAATATCAGGAAGATAAGAGTTAGGGACTGCTTAATGCAAGCAGGTACAAAAAGGAAAAACAAAATAAATTTAAATTTAAAATTAAAATTTTACAAAAAGTAAAAAAAGAGAAAATGCAAAATTTTAAAATCCAAAAATTTTAAAATTTTAAAGTCAAAGAAAATTATAAAAAGACGAAGAAAAAAAAATAAAAAATAAATAAGCGTGTAGGAGACACTTGTCAAGTTCGTAAAAAACAAAAAAACAATAAAAATATATATATAAAAAAGAAAAAAGAGTCAGTTTCTCTCTACTACAAATACGTATTTACTAATTTTTTTAGTTGTTTAAGAAAGTACAGTATAAAAGCTTCCTTTGTGTGATCTTGCTATGGTGGAAATCAAAAATATTTGAGTTTTCGTTCACCTTACGTAACATTCTTGTAATTGGTTCATTACTGCCGTAATCAGTTCTGTGATGAGCTTGATGAAATTGGGGAACCGATCTTAGTGAATGAAAGTTAACATTAATACTCATTGCGTCAAGGAGGGTGGGAGATTCTGTAGCACCGGATAGAATTTGGTGTACGAAGATAATATCGGCAACTTCACGACGTTTTTCTAGAGATTGTAAGTTTATAAGCCGTAACCGTTCTTGATACGGAGGTAAGTTAAAGTTGTCAACCCATGGAAGTCCTCTTAAGGCGAAACGGAGGAATCTACGTTGTATTGCTTCAATCCTCTTTATATGGACTTGGTGATAAGGGGACCATACTTGGCTGGCGTATTCCAGTAGAGGCCTTACAAACGTGGTGTAAAGAGATTTCGTAACGTAAGGATCCGAAAATTCCTTAGACCAACGTTTGACAAAACCTAAAGCAGAATTAGCTCTAGCTACGATATTGTCATAGTGAGACCTAAAGTTAAGCTCACTATCACAAATGACACCTAAATCTCGGATAGTTGTTACTCTCTGAACAATACATTCGTTGATATAATAGTCCCTTTGCTGACGGAAACGTTTACGGGAATATGTGATTGTTTGGCATTTGGTAACATTAAGTTCTAAATTGTTTTTTTGACACCAAACATAGAAATTGTTTAAATCGGCCTGCAGGGGTAAAGCATCATCGGGTGAAGAGATGATTCTAAAAATTTTCATGTCATCTGCGTACATTGAAACTTGGGAATTTTCAATCACAGATTCTACGTCATTAATAGTCAGAATAAAAATAATAGGGCCTAGATGACTACCTTGAGGGACTCCCGATTTCGCAGTAAATGGTTCTGATATTGAAGATCTAAATAAAACGCGATATTTACGGTCGGATAGGTATGATTCCATCCATTCGATGAAACCAGGAGGGAATCCAAAAGCTTTTAGTTTGAAAGATATAATACTGTGGGAGATTTTATCAAATGCCTTGCTAAAGTCCGTAGCAATAACATCAACTTCTTTTTTACTTTCTATTGAGTTTAATGCATAAGAAACAAATTCAGTTAAATTTGTGGTCGTTGATTTCCCTTTAAGGAACCCATGTTGTTTGGCCGAAAATAATGGTTTGCAATGAAAGTACATAGTGTCAAAGATAATACTCTCGAATAATTTTGGAATGCAAGATAATTTGGCAATCGGCCTGTAGTTAGAAATATCTGATTTACAGCCTTTCTTGTGAATAGGTATTATGAAAGAATCTTTCCACAAAGATGGAAAGATTCTTTGGGAAAGAGATTTTTTAAAAAGAGTAGTAAGAGGCTGGGCCAAATTAACTATACACTTCTTCAACACAATCGCGGGTAAACCATCAGGTCCAGAAGAGAAATCATCTTTAAGTTTATTTATTTTGTTAACCACATCGTCAACAGTGACGTTGATCGATACCAATGAAGTTTGGTTGCAATTGTTCAAATAAGTAAAATAGTCAGCATCAGGTACAAAATTACTGTCGGAAAAAGCAAGAGAGAAGAAATTAGCAAATAAATTAGTTATAATTTTTGAGTCATTTGAAAAGTGGTCTAAATAATTAAGGGTATTAGGATATCCATCAGACTTTTTTTTTATGTTAATGAATTGCCAAAAGCGTTTGGGGTCTGAGATAATATCAAATTGCATTTGATTGATGTATGCATCATAGAGGAGTTTTGAGAGAGCTGAGAATTCGTTGTATACTTCTAAATAAGAGGAATAGTCTGTTTCCGATCTGGATCTTAAATATTTTTTCCATAGGCTATTTCGGGAGTTGCGGAGTGTACGAAGTTCTCTTGAATACCATGGAGGTGACGGTGAGGTATTTTTGTGTGGTGCATAGGGCACACATTGAATAAAGCATTCAAAGATTATTGAGTAGAAGGTAGTGGTCAAAGTATTGATGCTATTGTTTACAGGTTGGTTCAAAATTAAATCAAAATTTATGTTACTGAGTAGTTCGTTTAGCTGGGCGAAGTTAGCTTTTCGGAAATTAAAACGATATGAGTTTTCAGATTGTACTTCAGAATTATGATGTTCGTAGGCATAAGTTAACGACAATGGCGGATGAAAAATGTCAATGGTGGAGAGAGTTAAGCTGCTTTCCTCTACGATACAGCTAGTTGCTTCATTGGAAAATATAAGATCGAGTTGTCTGCTCAAGTTATTTTTGACATCACTTATCTGATATAAGCCGCAGTCAGACAGATTGTCGGTAAATAACATTTCTTTTTCAGTTGTTGCGTTACCAGCAACAAAATGAGAGTCGTCCTCGGATGGAAGACCAAAACGAAGAATGGTCATTGAATTTCAAAAACTCAACTCTCACACAATTGCTGACAAATACCCTATACCCGACGTAAATATGACTATTTTGAACTTAGGTAAAGCTAAATTTTTTACTACATTAGATCTAGAGACAGGTTTTCATCAGATTTTGATAAAAGAAGAAGATCGTGAAAAAACAGCGTTCGCTATCAATGGAGCCAAGTACGAATTCATACGTATGCCTTTTGGGCTAAAAAATGCTCCTAGTATATTCCAAAGATGTGTAGATGATATTTTACGTGAATACGTAGGCAAATTTGTTCATGTCTATATTGACGACGTGTTAATACATTCATCTTCAGCTGAAGAACACATGGAGCACATACGCATTGTTTTCGAACAATTAAATAAAGCCACTTTACGTGTTGCTAATGAAAAAAAAAGTAAATTTTTTCAAACCCAAGTTGAATATTTAGGTCATCTGATAAAAAATAATAGAATTTCAACCAATCTCGAAAAAATTAAAGCAATAAAAAATATTCTATTCCCAAAAATATTAAAGAATTGCGTGGATTCTTAGGCCTCACGGATATTATAGGAAATTCATTCCAAATTATGCAACCATAGCGAAACCATTAACGATTCATCTCAGAGGAAAAAATGGTACCTAATGTAAAAGCTAATCAAAGCAAAAATGTGGAGGTCAACTCAACTTAGACGAAATCGCGATTGAAGCAGTCCATAAATTGAAGAATGCATTAAAAGAGAAAGTAGAATTATATCAACCAGATTTCAATAAACCTTTTGAACTCACTACTGACGTGTCAAACACAGCTATCGGAGCTGTTCTAAGCCAAAATCGAAATCCTATATTTTTTCTCAGTCGTAAATTAAGTGAAAGAGAAGAAAGATATTCAACAAACGAAAAAGAACTCTTACTCTTAGCCATTATATGGTCTCTACAAAAACTTCGTAATTGTATTTACGGTATTGCTGACCTAACTATTTATACAGAACATCAAAGTTTAGTATACAGCATCTCAGACAAAAATCCCAACACCAAGTTAACCCCTTACTGCATGGTGGCTCATATATGAGCCAAACCAGTTTTTTGTTCATAACTTTTAAATTTGTTTAAAAATATTTATGTTCCGTATTGTGTTTTAAAGAAAATAAACCTGTTTACTGCATTTTACAAAAAATCTTGAATTTATGATTGAGTTTAGCTATTTTTTTGATCATCCAAAACAGAAAAGACAGAAAAGTCGAAAATGAGTACCAAAGTGCAATTCAAAATTTCATAAAAAATATAAAAAATGGGTATTTCCTTGAAACCAAAATACATTCAATTATACATAAATACATTATACAATATATATATGTATTTATAAAATCTCTTTTTTTGCATTTCTCCATGGTATGGCATATCGGACCCAAACCGTAAAACTCGTATTTCCCGAGTTTTTTGGTAAAAAATGAAAAATCCTGAAACACGTGTCTTTTATTTTTGCAAAATCTATCCAATATTTTTTTTTCATCAAAAAAAAAAATCATGCAGTAAGGGGTTAAAACGTTGGAAGAACATAATTGAATACTATGGTGCGAAACTCGTATACATACAAGGCAAGGAGAACGTTGTTGCAGACGCTCTATCACGACATACTGTAAATACAAGTACAATCGATACTGTGCACTCTCAAGAAAGTTCAAGTCAACCCAAAATCAAGACTTTAAATAGACCATTCAATTCATATGCCGAGCAAATCGAATTGAAATTCTCAAGTACTGAATCTGGTATAGTTACGAACAATATTTTCGAAAAACGACATCGACACATAGTAACTTTCCGAAGTGGCGACGAACTCATATCATTGCTAAAACAAATCATTAACCCAAAGAAAATTATCGCATTACATGCTTCATCCGAAATTATCTTCAAATATGAACAAACAATCAAAGAAACATTCAAAACTACCAGATTTGTATATACTCCATTGAAACTTCAAGATATCACTTCACTTGATGAACAGATAAAAATTTTGAGCGAAACTCACAACCGAGCTCATAGAAGTTATCGTAATAATATTCTTGAAATAAGCGAAAATTATTACTGGCCTGAAATCAGAAAAAACGCTAAGGCATTTAACAAAAAATGCGTTGCATGTCTCTTCGGAAGATACGATAGAAACCCTCAAAAAGAACCACTTTCATATTCAAATATTCCAACCCAAATAGGAACCCATATACATATGGATATTTACTTCAATGATAACTTTACATTATCCTTACTGCAAAGGATAAGTTCAGTAAATACATGATTGTAAGACATATAGAAAATAGACTCCAACTTTATGACAAAATTGAAGAAGTATTAGTAAATATCTTTCCTCACTGTAAAAGACTTATGACAGACAATGAAAATTGTTTCAATACTGCCATGGTAAAAAATATATGCGAAAAATATGGTATTGAAAAGGTAACGACTCCAGTCTATAGATCGACGGCGAACGGACAAGTCGAGCGTTCCCATAATACAATTTCTGAACTAAGTCGAATCCTTATGATTCAAAATTGCACAAATTTTATTCAAGAAGTCTTTTACTCAGTTAAACAACTATACAGTAACAGGTTATAGACCAAGTGAAGTTTTCTTCAATCATTCAAAATTTAATAATAATAAAGAAATATTTGACAAACTTCAAAGTGCTTCAACTAAAGTTTTAGAACGTCTTAACAAAAATTCTAAGCATAAAAGTTACAAAGAAGGTGATCAAATTCTGGTTATAATTAAAGGCCTTAGGAAAAAATCGAACGCTAGGCATATTAAATATGCGGTGGAAAAAGATCAAGGTGAAACTATATTTACTACAAAAGGTATCACAGTTCATAAAAATAATATAAAATCATACAATTTCAGTAAAAATGAGGAAGTTAATATTCCTGATATTACTCGTGAGTGCAATGAGGCTTATAACATGAATGATAAAAATTGAAAACGTAAGCAACAAAAAATTCGTGCTAACACAAACAAATGACGTTTTCTTGTTCAAAGAACAAACTTACCTATACCATATTACCAATTTAACCGAAATAATTAAACCATACGAAAATATAATTAATTCAGTATACATCCCAGATAGAGAAGAATCCTACTGGATAAATAAAATAAACAACGTCATTGAACAAATTAAGGAACACAGGTCTAAAACGGCTATTAATATTTTAGGTAAAATCATCAAGTATATTTACGGTAACCCAGATAATGATGATTTGATTTCAATTGAAACAACACTAAATAATTTAATCAATAATAATAACAAACAACAAATCTATATATATATGTTATAACCAAAGAAAATGAAACCAAGATCTTTTGATTCTTCATTATTTCATGATCCATTTCCTGTCAGTATCAATAATAAAAACAAAGTTAACGTCCAATACTTGATTCATTTCCTGTCAGTATCAATAATAAAAACAAAGGAAATGAATCCAATACTCAACTTGATAATCTTAAAAGACACTGGCTATTTGCGATAAGTCAGCATAAAACGTAATCCGATACTCACTTGATAATTAAAAGAAACTGGCTATCTGCGATAGTACAGCATAAGAATAAAATCAGTTCTAAAATTACTCTTAAATAAACCAGACGAAATCAAGAGCTCTGCTCGAGATTCGTTTTTTAAAAAATTGTTTTAATAAATAACAATTATAATTGGCGCAGTCGGTAGGATACAAATATATTTTTTGTATCCGTTAAGAACCATCATTCCGATTAATCAGTGAAATTATATTCGTTTATAAGACTCTACGCAAAAGAGCATCTCGAAATAATAACTAACATTAATCAGTGAACGTTAAGAACCATCATTCCGATTAATCAGTGAAATTATATTCGTTTATAAGACTCTACGCAAAAGAGCATCTCGAAATAATAACATTTAACATTAATCAGTGAATAAAAATCAGTTATCTGATTTCCAAAACAAATTGCTCGTTTTTCGTTTAATTAGTGAAATTATATTCGCTTGTAAAACTCTACGCAAAAGAGCATCGCGAAATAAAAACTAACATTAAACGTGAAAATTTAAGTCAGTTAGTAGTTCACGTCACTGCGACGATACTACAAATTCCATAGAGGAAAACTGACTTTCAAAAAAAAAAAAAAATAATAATAAAAATAAAAATGCTGTAAAAACAACTGATGAGCCTCATCAAAAAACTCCAGAAAACAAAGAAGAAAAGGCCCAAGTATATGGACAATTTCATCAAAAAACTCAAGAAAACAAGGAAGAACAACCCCCATTTAAACAAAATAAGAAATACTCCCATACCTGAACACTGTAAGTCTTACTTAGAATTTAAAGATCTTAAAATAAATAGAAATATTGCAAAATCAGATCTTACGAATAAAGATTTTGTAAGTGAAAATATTAACTTAGAATTTAAAGATCCCAAAATAATTCAAAATATTTTAGAACCAAATTTAACAAATAGAGATAATAAAAGTGAAAATATTGTTAACAGTTTGCCAAACTTTAAATTAGAAATAACAAATAACAAAATGGCTCTTACACTAACTCTTGATCCATTAAAATATATTGAAAAATTAAGTACGTTTGACGGTAGGCGAGAAGACCTATATACATTTATAGCTAACATAGACGGTATTATACCGACATTAGAAAAATATGACGTCCAAAGTCAAAAAATGTGTATAAATATCCTAAAATCCAAATTAATTGGAAAAGCCAAAAGATGCATAGAGATTCACGCCCATCTAACTACATGGCTAGATATTAAAGCACTACTCATTTCAAATTTTGGAGGTTTTAAAAGTTCCTTCCAATTGTATGACGAGTTACGACAAACTCCATACAAAGGTAACGTAATGAACTTTTACAATGACATCCAAAAGATACTGTGTGAACTAAACCAAAAAACCGTTCAAGAAGGGAAACAATCTGAAATCCCTCACAATACTGACACAGCTTTGAATATTTTCAAAGAACGTTTACCTGTTCATATGAGAACAGTTTTGTTTGCCTTAAAACCACCAAACTTACAAGCAGCCTTAAATGAGTTAACTCAAGCTGGTTTTGTAAATGAAAAAAACCGAAGAAACACCCAAAAAACTGCTAGAAGCACCAAAAATTCGAACTCCACAAAAACCCCAAACTAATTATAAAAAATATCCAAATCAAAATAATTCACACCAAAACACTAACAACCCTAATCCTAATTATAAAGGCAATAATTATGACCCAAACTACAAGCCTCCTAGTAGACAACATAAACCTATGGAAGTTGACCCAACTTCTAGTCAGTTAAAAAAGATCCAAACTAACTTTAACGAAAGTGAACCCAATAACTCGGTTTTTCCGAATGTAGCCTCGGAACTCTGTCCACCCAACGAGACAACAAACTCCCCTTTATTAAGTTAGAAAAAAACAATCAAACGTTAAGACTATTAATTGACACAGGAGCCACTAATAGTCTAATAAACGAAGAAAAAGCTCCAGTATGCTACATAAAAACCAGAGAACACCCATTAGAAATCAAAACAGTAGGTACTTCCATTTTCATAGACAAGGAGTTAGTAATACCAAAAGAAAAATTTGCACTCAAATCTCGTGTAGATTGCATTTTTCAAATCCATAACTTTAATGTTAACTTTGATGGATTAATCGGAAATAACATATTATTTCCAAACAACGCCAGTATTGACTTTAAAAACAAAATCATAAAATTAAATGAACATAGTATTCCACTGTTCTTTTCTGCGGAAGATGAACAAGACTACAACAAAGAAATCAATCACTTGGAAAATATGATACCAGATTCTACACTGTTCGAAAATTTGGAACAACAAAGAATCGACCATCTAAACGCCGAAGAACACAACAAATTAATGAAACTTTTAAGTAAACACAAAAGAGTCTTCTACCAAAAAGGTGATGATCTAAGTTTCACAAGCCATGTAAAACATAGTATCCCCACCATAAACGAAGAACCCATCTTCACTAGAATATATCGCTACCCTGAAATACACAAACAGGAAGTAGATAGACAAATAAAAGACTTACTAGACCAAAAAATTATCAAACCAAGTACTTCACCTTATAATGCCCCAATCTGGATTGTTCCAAAAAAGGAAGACAAGCTAGGAAACAAAGAATGGAGGATAGTCATCGACTACCGAAAATTAAATAAAGCAACAAAAGAAGACAAATTTCCTATTCCACTAATCGACGACATATTAGACAAGTTAGGAAAAGATAACTACTTTTCTACGCTCGATTTAACAAAAGGATTCCACCAAATTGAATTAGACCCTAACGATAGAGAGAAAACAGCATTCTCAACGCTATCAGGACACTATGAATGGTTAAGAATGCCATTCGGTCTCAAAAACGCCCCTGCTACATTCCAACGAATGATGAATGAAGTATTGAAAGAATATGTAGGAAAAATCTGTTATGTTTACCTCGACGACATAATAGTATTCTCAACCTCATTGGAAGAACATATAGACTCACTAAATAAAATCTTCACCAGATTACAATCTGTTAATCTAAAAATATCCCTAAACAAATGCGATTTTATGAAACACGAAAGCGAATTCTTAGGTCATATAATTACCACAGATGGAGTAAAACCCAATCCCAATAAAATAAATGCGATAAAAAACTTTCCCATACCAAAAACTATTAAAGAAATTCAATCTTTCTTAGGACTAACCGGATACCTTAGAAAATTCATCCATGATTATTCCAAGCTCATAAAACCACTAACTCTCTGTTTGGGAAAAGATAAACAAATAAATATTGGTACAACAGAATACAAAGAATCATTTGAAAAATTAAAACTGGCCATGTCAGACGATTTATTAAACAGACACCCAGATTTTAACAAAGAATTTATACTAACCACAGATGCATCCAATTTCGCGATTGGAGCAGTCTTAAGCCAATCACACGGACCACTATGTTTCGCATCCAGAACTCTAAATAAACATGAATGCAATTATTCAGTTATAGAAAAAGAACTATTAGCAATCGTTTGGGCAACCAAACAATTTCGCCATTACCTATACGGTAGACACTTCAAAATACAAACTGATCATCGACCATTAGCTTGGTTGCACAATCTCAAAGAACCTAACTCGAAACTCCAAAGATGGAAAATAAAATTGGAGGAGTATGATTTTCAAATCGAACACATCGCAGGAAAAGAAAACAAGGTAGCCGACGCGCTATCAAGAATAAGAATAAATGAAACAAATTCACTTGTAACCAACAAAACAAATCAAAAAAATGTATTGAACAATATAGAACTCGTTTCCACACAACACTCAAATGAGTCGGACAGTTCAAACTTAATTCCAATCACCGAACAAAGTTTAAATATATTTATTCGACAAATTATTATAGAAATAGGAGAACAAAATAATGAAAGCATAACTTTTCCTTTTAACAAAAGAAGAATAAAAATAATTAGGCAAAACTTCACGGAATCAGATTTCGAAAAAATCATATTAGAAACTGATATAAACCATAAAAATGCTTTATATTGTAAAAATGATGAGTTATTTTTAGAATTCCAGGCTTATTGGAAAACACATCACAACAACCAAATCTTAATCAGAACTCATATATTCCTAGAAGACATTTACGATATAACTGAACTTGAAGGAATTATACACAAAAACCATAAGCAATTAAATCACGTAGGAATAGAAAAATTATACTTAGATCTAAAAAGAAAGTATTATTACCCAAACCTTAAAATGCAAATAACAAAAATCATAAATAATTGCGATGTCTGTAATTTAAAAATAGAAAGAAACCCTATAAAACTACCCTACGAAAAAACGGAAACACCCTTAGAACCACACACTCACTACCATATGGACATATGGATCTTACCCAATAATAACAAATATTTAAGTTGTATCAAGCAGGTGGCCATGGTTCAGAGGAATGAGTAGTTGACTGCTAAGCCAAATGTTGCGGGTTCAAGCCCCAGCTTCGGCAGCATTCTTTTTCTACGAAAATCGCCAGCTTATCTGAGGCCACCTGTGCGATAACATGAGACAATATAACATCTATGTCTCCTCCTCTGAGCCACGTAGGTTTCTGTTATGTGTTTTCCTTCTATGTATCTATCTGTCTCTCTCTCTGTTGTATGTCTTGTTCTGTCCCAGCCGATGGTCTCAGTCACCAGTGCTGCTATGTGTCTGTAGTTCGTCACATTCATGTGCGAAGTACTGTAAATTCAATGTTCAATTAAGTTGTATCGACAAATTCAGCAAGTATGCTTCAGTAGAAAAACTCAAAACAAAAAACCAAAAAGACATTTTAAACGCTATGGAAAAACTATTCTCATACATGTCTGAACCCAAGAAATTAACTTTGGACAATGACCCCACTTTCAAAACTTATTCCATAGAAAATTATCTTAAAGAAAAGAATATACTAACACATTTTACTACCCCTTATAGACACACCGGAAATTCGGATATAGAACGCCTACACAGCACCTTAAACGAACATATTAGATTACTTGAGAAAAGCGAAAAACTGATCGACTTAGTAACAAAAGCGGTAGATACATACAACAAAACAATACATCTCACCACAAAAGAGAAACCTTTAGAGGTACACCTAGGCAAAATAGATAATAAAAAAATATATGATAGAATAGAAGCAAATAAGAACAAAACTCTAGACAAAATAAATAAAAACCGATCAGACGCAGAAATCAACCCAAAATTTACAAAAATAAACAACCCAGAACGATTTAATAAACTAAAAACCAAACACAAGAAAGTTAAACTAATTAAAACAATCGATAAAAAATTACTAATTAAACCCCACCTAAGACAACAACTCCTTCACAAAGACCAATTCAGAAAGAAAAAGAAATTTACGGAAACACAAAATGAAAACAACCAATACAATAGCAATCACGATAGTGATTCACTTATTAATAACTGCAGTGAAAACTAATGATTTAAAAATAACAAAGATTGATAGAGAATTTTTAATTATACAAGAAGGACAAATAAAACTTATAAATGATTATGAAATTTTATTACATGTAATTAACCTCACAGAATGTCAATTATTAATAAACCAGTTAAAAGATCAATACCAACTTTTGACAAATCCTAATGACTCACAGAAACAAAAATTAAATACGCTAGAAATAAAACTCCAAACAATTATCCCACATCATATTATTCATAAACGAGGATTAATTAATATTGTAGGTAAAGGAATGAATTACATATACGGAACTATGGACGACGATGATAGGCAAGCCATAGAAGAAAGGTTACAAAATTTAGAAGATAGTAACAAAGAACTTTTAGCAAACAATAACAAACAAGTAAACATTAATAAACAATTCAACGAACAATTCTTTCAACTACAAAACATAATTAAGCAAAGTTCAATAACTTTAACTAAGTACAAGAAAATTAAATCAGAAATAAATAGTTTACGCATGGAACTAGAATTCAATAAAAATTTAGCAGAAATACAACAAATAGTAGAAAAAATTGACAATATCATAATGACCAGTAGGACAGGTATATTAACACAAGACATACTAACAGTAAAAGAAATTTTTGACTTCAATATAAACATAGAAAAACTAAAAGAGATAAAACTGACATTGGCTACCTATAACGAAAATTTATTAATTATTCTAAGTATACCAAGATTTAATGAACATTTATACAACAAAATAATTATACATACCTTCCCGGTAAAAGATAAAATAATTACAATACCTTGCAATGAATTTATTGAACTTAATAAAAATATGTATTACATAAGCAAAGAGATAAAAAATCTAACGAAAATTGAAGACAATTGTATCGAAAACATATTTAAAAATAATTCAAATCTAAACTGTAATGTCAAAGATTACAAAAATGAAAATGTTATAATCAATAAAGAAAAATATTTAATATTAAAAAACATAAAGAATGAAAAGTTAGAACAAGATTGTAATAACTTAGATTATACTTTACAAGGAAACTATATTTTGGAATTTGAAAATTGTAAAATAAAGCTAAATAATGTTTCTTACAATAGAAAATTATATCAAAATAACTATAAAATAATACCATTGATAAATTATAACTTTTCAGATAGTTACTTTAAAGAATTAAATTTCAAACCAATAAATAATATTGAAATATTAGAATCAAAATTACATAAGAAACATGTAACATATAATGTAATAACTATCGTTATTATAATATCAATTTTAATCTTTGCAATCATGTATTTAAAAATGAAATTGAAGAATAAAAAAATTATTACAAACGTAAGCCTTCCAACGGTCACTTTTCAACCGTTAGAATTCTCTAAGGAGGGAGGTGTTATAACCAAAGAAAATGAAACCAAGATCTTTTGATTCTTCATTATTTCATGATCCATTTCCTGTCAGTATCAATAATAAAAACAAAGTTAACGTCCAATACTTGATTCATTTCCTGTCAGTATCAATAATAAAAACAAAGGAAATGAATCCAATACTCAACTTGATAATCTTAAAAGACACTGGCTATTTGCGATAAGTCAGCATAAAACGTAATCCGATACTCACTTGATAATTAAAAGAAACTGGCTATCTGCGATAGTACAGCATAAGAATAAAATCAGTTCTAAAATTACTCTCAAATAAACCAGACGAAATCAAGAGCTCTGCTCGAGATTCGTTTTTTAAAAAATTGTTTTAATAAATAACAATTATAATTTATATATATGTATATATATTATTTTATTATATGTACATATATAAAAGAAAGTCGTGTTTGTTACAACACTTATAACTCGAGATCTGCTGGACCAATTTTCATGGTTTTTGATTCGTTGGATTTGTCTCCGCCCCGAATAGCAGAATACATCTTAAAAACAATGAATACATATCTACGGTAGCGGTCATGAACGACAAACAAATTAATAGTTTTCAAATCACAACAGCAAAATATATCAAAGCGACCTTTGAACATTTCGCCAAATATTTTTATTTTCATAAAAAAAAAAACATGTCAGTCAAGAAAATATATTCGTCTAGTTTTGTTTTCAAACACGTGGTGACGGGTAGCGTGGTGACGGGTAGCGTGGGAAAGGGGTGGCGGTTAGTGTGTTGAAGTAGTAGGTAGCGGGAATCGGGTTAGCGAGTAGCGGGTAACCGGGTACAGGTTTAGAGGGTAGCAGGTAGCTCTGGAGAATAGGAGGGTAGCGGGTAGCGTAAAAAGTTAAGGTTTTTTTTCTATCGATTAAGGCACTGCGAAGCGTGGCAGGGTACAGCTAGTAATTAATAAAAAAATTGAAGAATCCTTCAGAAACTTTGATTCTAAAAACCTTCATAATGTCATAATCGAAGAAACCTTTCTAGAACTTTTAAGTATTGTAAGAAGTATAAATGCAGCAAAAAACAATCAATATTTAACAGAGACAATAGAAATGACAGATATAAAGAATATCATTTCACTTGAAAATATAAGTCTACCTATTATAAACATATTGGAATATTCTAAAATATTAACTGCAATTACCAATGATTTGATTGTCCTAGTATATAAATATCCACTCATTACCGAAAAATGCGAACTTTATAAAATAACGCCTATTAGTTATAAATATGCAAACTAATACTTGATTGTAAAATTGCATACTGCAATAAAACTTATAAGAGAGTAAGATATTGCCAAGAATATTTAAATAAGAATATCTGCCAATATGAAGAAAATTATAATTGTAATATTCCGCTACTCAATAACAATAAATGTATTTGCAATATATCACAAGAATATAACGAACAAATCAAAGAAATTGATTCTGGCATAATCTTAACTTCAGGAAATCATATTGTGAACAATAGGTACTCAAATAAAAAATGTTAATTTAATTACCTTTTCTGACACAATTTTTATAAATGATAAGAAATTTGTAAACCAAAATAACGAAATTAATAAGGCAATTCTAGACTATAAGGGTGAAGTCAAAATCAATAACTTTTATAAACCAAAGAATGAACTTGCATTTGATAATATAGATATTTTAAAACCATTTACTATTCCATTCGAAGAAAATTTTTTTCTAAGTACATTTTATACTATTCTAACAATCATTAATTACCATTGTAACATTTATATATGTTTTTATTAAAATTATAAATTGCTATAAGAATTGTAAAAAAGATAATTCAGATAAAATTTTTAAACAAATTTATGAAATGGAATTACAAACACAAAGATTAAGAGTGTTAAACGGACGTTTAAATTTTTAAGAGTTAACACACCACCCTGTTGATATAATATGAAATGTAATTTTAAATATCCGTTTGCTTTGTCATTATGAAATGTAATTTTAAATATCCGTTTGCTTTGTCATAAATGCTAAGATGACGATATTCATTAAACGATCTTATCGATCTCTTGTTTGTTTAATGGACATCGATACTTTGCATTTACCACACACGAAGAACGATGCACATTCCTTCAGAAGTGCAACTGGGTATTCTTAATTCGTAGTAACCGATCTTATCGATCTCTTGTTTGTTTAATGGATATCGATATTTTGCATTCGCCACACATAAAGAACGATACACTTCCTTCAGAAGTGCATCTGGGTATTTCATATTCAATAATGTATTTAGTTCAATATTATCCGTGAAATAAAGGGCATCGCTCCATTCAAAAAATATTTTTTTGAACACATAAATTTGTGGTTCATTAATTCGCGCGTTGGTCTCTCCTCTTTTGTTCGTAGAGCAGCGCCCGCGCACCGCTTTGTATGCCTCCTGCTTGACTTCATGGGCCTGCCTGCATTCTTCGTCAAACGAGCGGCATATGACTCTATAAGAGGTTACTTGACGCTCGATCAGAGAAAAATCTGGCGATCTCTTGCGATTGTAGCAGTCCGATCTCCGACCGACGTCGAATTTTCTTGCAGCATTTCCTTGTTTTGACCGTTGTCGGGATATTCGTTGCACTACCTTGGCTACGACGAGGTAGTGGTCCGAATCGATGTTGGCTCCTTGGAAAGTTCCAACATCTAGAATGCTGGACAAGTTACTTTCGTCGATTGCAATGTGATCAATCTGGTTGACGGTTGATTGATCAGGAGTTCTCCAAGTACCTTTATGGATGTTGAGATGTGGGAACCAGGTGCTTGCTACCACAACATTTCGCCCTGCAGCAAAATCGGTCAGCCTGAATCCGTTTTCGGAAGTGGTGTCGTGCAGGCTGTGCTTTCCAACTGTTCCACCAAAGATGTCCTCTTTTCCCAGTTTTGCATTAAAATCGCCGACGACAATTTTACTGTCAGGACATTGCTCATATGTTTTGTTGAGGAGCTTGTAGAATTCGTCTATGGTGTCGTCCTTTTTCTCTTCTGTTTGGCATGCGTGCATATTAGGCTAATTTTGTCGAGTTTAGCCTTGATTCGGATCTTCGTGATGCGTTCGCTTACACATTTGAAGCTCAAGACTTTTTGTTCCTGAGTCTGCTTCCCACGACGAATCCGAATTCAAATAGCAGCTCTTGTTGCTTTCGGTAACAATTACCATAGTAGATGTCGCAGTTTTTATCCGAAATTCGTGGTCCTTTAAACATTTGCTTGGGTCGTCATCAGCGTATCCGTCCGTTTTCGAGGCCTGTTATTGCTTCGCAACTAAATGTTTTTCTACGTAGTCGGGAAGTCACCCCGACGTACAATCGCCTACCTGAAGTACCAGGCACTTGATGTGACTCCAAGTGAAAGAGCCGAAAAAACCGCCCCTTTACGGCCTGGGCTTCAAATAAGTCGTAGTAGTACATAAAGGTGTTCACCAAATAGTTCGTCCTAACTAAAGACGCCACCGTTGATTCCAAAAAAATAAATTTATTCGCTGCCATCCCTCGTTGGGAGTGCCTTGGTGGGAACACTCCTTTGTTGTGGGGTAATAAGTAGTGCACTTCGCTTCAACCTGTCGACCATGAGAGGCCCTTCTGCGAAAACGAAGTTTCGCGATCGCATAGCTCTAAGCTTCATAGTAGTAGTCACCGTAAGCCGCTCCGCCACGTCAAGGCGTACCTCATGGAGGGGTAATTATACAAATCAAAATTTAGTAAGTGAGGAGCAGAAATCGTAGGACTTAAAATCAATACTGGAATAATAAGAAAGTTACAACGCCCTTAGCATTTCCCTGCCCAATGGATCACAACTATTGAAAACTGAATTCAAATTTTAAAAAAACACCAGATTTCCTTCTTTGTCTCTAAAAATAAAGTTTCAACAAATATTTAAATATCTCCTTTGAACCTTTTTAATTCAAAATTTACAAAATACTTTTTATATCTATGCATCATTTATAAATCACAAATTATAATTCTTAATCATTTTCAAACAAACAAAAAACACAACACAAAATTTTTAATCCTTTAAAATGTACTCATTAATTATCTTCGTCAACTCTGGATTCTCCAAAACGGTATAGTGATTGCCCTCAACTTCCTGAGTTGTTACTTCATTATTCGTTAGCACTTTCAATCCATAATCATTTTGGGCATTTGCCATAATCGGATTTGTCGGTTTAACCAAACATATCGGTGCATTAATTCGTTTGAATTTTGACAAATCAATTTCATTGATCAACCGACAACGCTGAAGGACAGCAACCGCTTGAGAAGTTATGTAACGTTCGCCGAAGAGCTTTTGTCTTCTAACATACTTTTGGAACGCTGTCATTCGTCCTTCGAAATCATGAATGCTCGAGAAGAATTTTATTGTTTTTTCCTTACTCTCTTCGGGGAGAATTTTATCAACAATATTTGCTAGGATCATCGAATCGATGTTATCATTTCCAAGATTTTCTACATAGCTATGGAACAGGGTTGACAAAACAGATGGCGATCCATCAATCACGAGTACTTTCCCTTGATAGCCAAGTTCTTCCAGAAGAGCAGCAACTTTAGTAACAATAATCGATCCAAACGAATATCCAACTAATCTATAACTATCGCTGGGCTTAAGTATTGTAAGAATTTCCTGAAAATAGAAGAAATATTAATATATATAGAAGATTCATTACTAGTCAAAATTTACATTCAAAGCAAATTTGGAGATTTCCTCAATTGTTGTCATTGTAGATGTCTTATGAAGCTGAATAACATGAGCAGCCGCCTTGATACGCTGTCCCAAATCGTTCCACACTGGTCCCGATGAGCATTCAATACCCGAGAAGAAAATTACCGTATGTTTACTTTTTTTGACTTGATTAATTGGAACAATAGTCTTGTCGAAATTGTTCTCATCGCCCATGTTGCGCATCATTGTGATTATTTGATCTTTGAAATCTTGAACATCAAGTGTAATATTCTTACTCTCTCCATGGCTTTTGCGGCCGACAGAGTATTCTTCAAGTTTCTGGAAGGTAAGACCTCTCAAATCCTGCGGCGAGAGGAACAAATCGAAATTCCTTTCGAGAGTTTGTTTAATGTCGACAGCCATCAGGGAGTCCATACCCAATTCAGAAAGTGTCGATCCATATGACACTGATTTAGGATCGCGAATGCTCATAATATTCATGACAGTTTCTAAAAGACTTTCGGCCCCAGCTTGACCCATTCGTTTCTCGGCAACTACCATACTTGCTACTACCGAATCAGAGCAGAAAATAAGTGTATCGAGCTCTTTGAGGCAAGACGATATTCTTTGTTGCAGAGTTCCTCCGATTTCAAGATCGACCTTATCTTCAGCCATAGAAGCAACCAAACCCACATCACCCACAGCACCCCATTGGATTGCTTTTCCCGGCAAGCCATTACTGTTTCTGTCTTCAATAATACGTTCCATCACGGAATTGGCCATTCCGTAATTTGTTTGACCTACATTTCCTCGACCACATGACACACTTGAGAATACTACAAAATGTTCGAGTTTTGGACACATCTTTCGTGTCAGCTCGTCCAGATACATTGTTGCTATAGCTTTTGGGCCCAAGGATTCCTTGAATGTTTCAACACTTTGGTTATCGAATGTATTATCTTTGAGAAGAACTGCTAGATTGAATATTCCACCAATGGGACCAAGAGTCATGGCACCTTTGAGAAGGGCTTCACAGCCTTGACGAGCGGCAATATTAGCTGTACTTATTCGAACTTCACAACCATAACTCTTCCAGGTTCTGTATGGGCAAACGTTATTGAAATTCGATATGCTTGAATAATAAACTTACTGTATTCTGTAGGACTGATAACCATTGGAAAGCCCACGACTAGAACTTAGGACAAATTTACGAGCCCCTCTGAGAACCATCCAATCCACGAGCTCCAAGCCAAAACCTCCCAGACCGCCTGGTACCACATAAACAAGTTCAGGTTTGAAGAAAATAGCTGGTAACACTGAAATGGGAAGAGTGGCGGTCGATTCCGGAGATTCATTTACTTGAACCAAAACTTTTCCGATGTGTTTTGCACTGGCGAGATAACGGAAAGCCTGCTCGACTTCGGCTGCTGGGAACACTGTACTTGGCAAGGGTACTACAATACCTTGTGCTATGTCCTTGCTCACCAAAGAAACAAGGGCCTTAAATTAAAAAAAAAAGTTAAATGAATACTACATAAACACTGTCACAAGTTTACTTTCTCGAGAACTGGATCATATCGGCTGATAACCAAATCAAGCAGAACCGAAACAAAACTAAGCTCCCTCAAAAATGGTGACAATCCCAATCGACTATCATTTGCCAAATCAAATTTGCCAATTTCCAGGAAAGTTCCTCCCCGACCCAAACACCTCACTGATGCCACTAGTTTTTCTTCCGCCAATGAGTTTAGCACAAAATCAACACCCTTGCCATTTGTCTGATCCCGTACCATTGCCTCAAATGATATATCTCTCGAATTTCCAATATGATTTTCTGCAATCGAAAAGAAAGGCACGTTAATGTTTAAAATTAAAAAACAATCATTTCAATTAACCTTGCAATTTGGGGAATGTTTTCAACAAATAATTTTTCTTCTCCACTGTACTGACTGTTGTAAACACTTCCAAACCATATGCCAATGCTACCCGGATAGCCGACAAGCCAACACCTCCTGTTCCGGCATGAATCAAAATCGATTTGCCCTTTCGAATATCAGCTCTAAAGAAAAATGCATAGTAAACTGTGAAATATGTTGCGGGGACTGTAGCCGCTTCACGCAATGACCAATTGTCTGGAATTTCCATCACATAAGGTGTGGTTTCTTCGATGTAACTGGCAACTGCTGACTTGTTGTTCATTCCCATAACACGCTTGCCAGTTTTCAAATCAACGCCCGCAAATTCGATACCTAAGAAATTCTCCTGCTCCAAGCGACTGTCACAGAAAACACTAATCGAAATTCGGCCAGTCGCAAGCATGATATCCTTGAAGTTAAGACTGGAATACATAACTTTGATTTTGCAGTTTTTAGGATCTTGTCGGCCTTGAAGCCATTTTAGTGTTGATAGATCTCCTGTGCGAAGCATATTCGCAAAAACCATACCAGATTGTGGCTTGACTGGGTAGTTTGGAACAAGCTGTAGATGGCGCAGTGTTCCCCATTTTCCCTAGTGATTTATTAAAGCAATCAAAAGAGTTAAGCAGCAATACATATTTGAAAAAAAATAAACTCACGTTTCGAAACACGTTAATTGCAAGTCCAAGGGCCAATTGCTTTGAATAGAACTCATTTTTGGGGTCAAAGTCGGGTGCTTTATTATCGTCAATAAGAACGCATCGCACAGCATTTTTAGCATACTCCTTTCGCAGACAATTGACAAGACCGACGATTCCGCTCTGTTTATCTTTTTGAGCATACAAAACCAAATTGTTGGAGTTTTGAAGTAAAGTCTGAACTGGCTTCAGCCATGCGTGTTCTGTATCACTTGATGAAATTTGGATGTATTTCGTTTCAGCAACATTAATGTTTGCTTTTTTTCTCAGGAGCATATAGTTGACTCCGTCTAATGGACAAATTGCCAGTGTAGACCATTCGTCTGGTATTGAACTTGTCCTATTCGAATTAACTGCAAGAACTACAAAAGCATTGTCAGCTAAGCTGCCTGAATGCTTCAAAATTTCCCCTTCGAATCGATCGATTATAAAATTACAATCCAAATGCTTCGCAATAGAACCATTATCAACCGTGACACCATCTGGTAGACCCTCTAAATTTTCAGAGCTCAAAACCATGTATTCACCTGTAATTAATGGCAGGTCTTCAACGGCGTTCAAAAAATGTCCAATCAATGGGGTCTTTGCTGATGATGGTGATAGGACTTCAACAATTTTCATCTTGGACGATGCATCATTCTCCAATGCCAG
This sequence comes from Sphaerophoria taeniata, assembly GCA_943590905.1. Lineage (NCBI taxonomy): Eukaryota > Metazoa > Arthropoda > Insecta > Diptera > Syrphidae > Sphaerophoria > Sphaerophoria taeniata. The sequence goes on along the minus strand of OX016540.1, from coordinate 128,085,106 downwards.
CTGAATGAAAAATCTTCCTATATCTTCTTGTGGCAAGACTGGCGATGGGAAATGAGATACAAAGCTATACCTCTCGAGAACAGGCAGGCCTGGTGGTAGCTTACGAAGAATAGTTGTCACTTCCATGCCTGTTATTTCAATACCACCACCAACGATTGTGTTTTCACGATCGCTCGTATATACGTCAATGTGTTTTTGCTTTCCAATCTTATTCAAGTGATAACGCCCGAAAATTCGTATCTTGTCAATTTTAACAGGCACACAGAGATCCCTTGAGTCCTTTCTCAAAATCTGAGTTTGCAGCAGACAATCCATATATGTAACCCAATTTCCATTCCATTGTAGTCGAGCAACTCTTCCATCACCACGAATTGATTCAACGCCTTTGAAAAGGTTATTATAGAAGTAGCCACGCAGTTTTAATTCTTTGTAAAGATCCTTAGCGGACAGATGAAATTCTTCACCATATTTAGAATCAAATGGTGTTGGTGTTATTTCGACAGGACCTTTGGCACCCTTGATTTCTCGAACTGTTCCACTTACCACCAAGCTATCTCCATCAATAATCTGTTGATAAAAAAAAAATCATGTTATCAGCCTACGGATCCATATATCACTTCAACTACTCACCTCAAAATTTCCTGTTGCGTAGTGAATCATCACGGTTAACTCGACCTTGCTATCAGATGTTAAAGTTGTTGCCCTTACAAATCTGACGTTCTCAAACTCCACAGGTCGTTCGTATGAAGACAGCGGTTCATGATTCATCATGGAAAATGTCTTCCAAACACATTCTAAATAATATGTTGCTGGAACAAGGATCTTTCCATCGATATTATGTCCTTCCAGGTATTTAAACTCATCTGATTTCATGGAAATTATGAAATTCTTTTCACCACTCTTCTTCGCGATCATCTTATTGTAACTATAGACCTGCCAATCATCGCGATGATCCCATTCAATGAGATCACTTATCGAATCAGTTTCCCGTGACACTGGAAATTCTACTTTTGGATACAGGTTTTGAATTGATATGTTCAATCCTTGAGTGTACAATCTACAAAATGTGAACCTCAAATTACAGACCGACTTAAGGGGAAAAAAAAACAAGGTTACTTACTTTCCCAACGCGGACAAAAAGTATAAATGATTTTCCTTGTGATTCCTCTGGGTTAATCCCACATGCACCCCATTTGGCATTGAAGCTTTCAATATAGATTGCAAGAGTCCATGAGGGGCTATTTCGATTGTAAGAGCATTGTGGGGAAGAAGTGCTGCTGTCTCTTCAAAGAGCACACTTCCAAGAAGATTGTTTGTATGATATTCAGCTGAGGATAATTGAGATTCAGGACGGCTCCAAAACTTCTGTGGAACACTTGTGCTTAGCCATTTGTTTGAGCGTTTCTTTGGCGAAGGTATAACATGCTTTAGATAGTTGTTCAAATCAGCACCAAGATGGGCAATATGTCTTGTATGATATGCAATATTAGAACACGGTACCTCTTTGGCAAAAATATTTTGAGACTTAAGATGGGCCACAAATTTTCCAACATCTTCGGCTGGACCAGATATTGTACAAGACTGTGAACTATTGTGACAGGCAACTTCAATCGATTCCGGAAGCATTGCACGAATTTCACTATAGGATAGACCCACAGCCGCCATTGCTCCTTTTATAATTTGTTTTTCAATACTAACTTTGCCTCTGTAGTAGGCTGATAAAATCATTTGTTCGGCTGTAAAACAACCATCGGCATATGCACACCCCAATTCACCCACAGAATGACCAATGATAAAATCTGGTTCCATGCCAAACGACTTGAGTAGATCCACCAAAGCAATTTGAGTTGCAGCTATACCAACGAACGAATGTAAAATATTATCGAACATGTTTGGATCATTGGCCGTTAGGATTTTTATTAGATCCACACCGGCTGGTTTGAGAGCGTTGTAGCAGCGCTGAATGGATTGCTGGAACATGGGTATTGCCATCAAAGCTGATCCCATTTGCGACCATTGTGAGCCCATTCCACTAAATACCCAAACAATGGGTCGTTTAACTCCAGTAAAATGCTGAACATCCTTTTGATAGGATATAGGTATTTCCTCTCCAGTGCCTTTGAGTAAATTAAAACCTCTGAAAAGCATTCCGGGAATACCACCCAACTGAATATTGTTCAATAAGCCAATGAATTCTGGATCGATTGGTTTGCTTTCCAATTTGTTGAACATTTTTTCAACACCTTCTTTGGTCCGTCCAGACCATAGAACCAATGTTGGAAGACTACCCGCTGGAACTCCTTTGTTAACCTTTTCTTTTTCGAATCGTTTCAATAGAATATGTGCATTTGCACCACCAAAACCAAATGAATTAACGCCTACATATGGCTTCTTAAGCTCCATAGCTTCACTTACGACAACCATACGACCCGATTGTAAAGCTTCAATCTCTTTTCGAGGTTCATTAAAATGAATGTTGGGTGGAATTTTTCCGGACTGAAAGGCAAACATTACCTTTATTATGGAGCAAATACCAGATGTTGGTTCGGTGTGTCCAATGTTCGATTTTACAGAACCAACCAGTAGAGGTGATGTGCGTTTTTTGCAGATAGCATTATCAATTGCACCGCACTCTTCTGGATCACCAACTATGGTACCAGTACTATGGGCTTCCATGTAACCAAGCTCATCGGCCGAAAGTTGGATGTCACTGTAAAATTCTCGCAAAAGTTTTTCTTGAACTGTACCGGACGGATATGTTATGCCTTCGGACTTGAAGCCATCACAGTTTGTTTTACTATGCACCAATGTACCGTAAATTCTGCAAGCATCCCGCCGCCTCTGCAAAAAAATTGCAGCAACACCTTCGGACCGAACATATCCGTTGGCTTTTTGATCAAACGGAGAACAATTTCCCTTGTGCGAAAGAACTCCCAAACGCGCAAAATGTAATGTTGCATTAGGATGGAGAATTAAGTTTGTACCACCAACTATAGCCGCATCAATTTCACCACTTCTGAGGGCGCCATATGCTACATCAACAGCATACATCGAACTCGAACATGCAGTGTCCATGTACATCGATGGTCCAACCAAACCCAAACTGTAGGAGATCCTATTGGCGTACATAGCTCGACTGCATCTATTTTTTTCCATAAACAAAACAAAATGTTTAAAATTATGTTTAATAGCATATTCGAAAATAAGCATCCTACCCAGTCATTGCAAAAGCCCCCTGAGATGCTGGATCGTTCATTACGTTCTTTTCAGATTCGGAGAAGCACGAAGCAATGTAGACCCCTGTTCGGGTGCCTCGAAGAACATTGGGATTGATTCCAGCATCAACTATAGCCATGTAAGCCTCTTCAAGCAGCAACCGACATTGCGGGTCCATACTGTGTGCCTGCATATGATGAACACCGAAGAATGTGGCATCAAACTTTTCAATGTTAGTTATCCGACCGCATCGTTTAGGGATTTCCGGATCAATGTGCTTCCAACGATTTGCGGCATCTTCAAGCATGTCCACCTGTAGGTTTCAAGCAAACATGGTGAATGATAAAATACATGCGCCGTAAAGTTTCTTCTTCTTTCAATTTTTGAAAATATAAAAATATTCTCTGCTGTATGCATGTAACTGATTTTCTACAGTCGGGTAAGCACCGGTTCACTTAAAAATGACAATAGGTATAGGGAAGATAGGGCATTTACCTCTCAGTCTGGTTGCAATGGCTCCCCCATATGTCTACTTTAAGCTGACGAGTTGGCCAGGCAAGGATCAACCCTTCATAGTTCACTCTCGTAAAGAGTCAACATTCCTCTGGGTGTTATGAAGGGCAAGATCTTCTCAATTTTTCTTTTGAATCAAACCAAACCACATAACCTAATTTGCAGACCCAGGCAGGATATAGCCAGGGTCGTTGCAACATGCACATGGGCATTCCTCACAATACTTTCTGTCTTAGTTGTGGGGACCAGCGACAAAAGGAAACTGTTTTTTCACTTCCTTATGTAAGTGTCCTATGCTGGCCAAAATCAGAGCCAAATCATTAGAAAAAACCTTCGTTTATGTCCTAGCAGACTGCTCTAGCCCGCCATTTTTACTACTACTACTGAGAGCGTACGTTTCAGTCGATGTTGATGATGTTCCCGACAGGCTTTCGGTTGGGATATCTAAATAAATAGAGTTGCGCGACAGCTCTTGAGGAGCCAGACTAAGTGGCTTACTCTCATCAACAATTCTCTGAGTGCGTGTGAAGAATTGAGGGGACCTACAATTTAACGCCGATTCCGAACGGCAAAAGTTGAGAAGCACTTTTTCATGACAGATTGATACTCTTGGAACATTTGTCAGGTCTTCGCAAGAGGCAGTGCCCGTGAAAGATGAAATAAAAACTTGGCCTGAGTAGGACTCGAACCAACGACCGACGTTCTGCTTAGCAGCCAACGCACTTACCAACTAAGCTACGGGCAACTGCGGTTGGGATATCTGTGGTAGGTATATAAATATGTCTGTTTTAGGGAATTTACCGACCTTAAAGTATGCACTTGCTGCTTGCGTTCTAAGCATTCGAATGAATTGGAGCTAGTAGCAAGAGCACTTGAAACGCGTTTTAATACACAACACATTGTTGAAGCGCTTAGCAATCTTTTTATTTTATAGACTTGACTTTTTCACTTGTTCAGTAAAATTTGTCTAGATCGCGACTCAGGTAGAGCACACAGGTGGTTGAGGACCTGAACCAACTTGGCGTGCGAAACTGGAGACAGCTAGCTAGGGACCGAGCTGGCTGGAGACGTTTTGTTGGATGAGGCCCTGGTCCGACCTGGACTGTACCGCCACCATAAGTAAGTAAGTAAGTAAGTAAGTAAGTAAGTAAGTAAGTAAAATTTGTCTTGAGTTTTTACTTGAAAAAAAAAACATGAATACCTACACAAAATAGAGAAAAATCCCTGTTTTTCTCTCCCAATTTTAACTATTTTCGAAGGCTGAGAAAGTTTAAAACTAAAACTTTGACTGAACAAAAAGAAATTCTAAAGTTGAAATTGAAAATAACGATGTTTCAAGTAGTCTCCAATTAGAATTTAGACGGAAAGACCTTCTACTGAAACCAAAATAGAAGTTGAGTTTTTTATAGAGAATACTGTGATTGACTCGGTCAAATGCCTTAGTAAAGTCAAGCAAACAAAGTAGCGTTAACATACCTTGATCAAACTGGATTCTGATATCGTCAAGTACTTTTACCTTCGCCGTAAGATTTGGCGAGATAAAACTTTTTAAAAGACTTTTGACAGACAATGCAAAATACTTATGCCACGGAATTAAGCACTGCTTAAAGGATTGTTTTTCTTAGGTACGAGGATGATAATTGCACGTTTCCAACATTGTGGATATGAAGAGGTCGTGATACAGAAGTTTATATAATATGGGTGAAAATCGGTATGATTTGCGGTAATAATAATTTGACAAAACGAATTGGAATTCCTTCTTCACCAAAAGCATTGGATTTAAAAGAGAGAATGTTCTAGAATTCATGGTTCTTCAAACCGAAAAACACATCTCCAAGAGATACACGCTAGAAACTTTACACATCCTTAACAATAAAAATAACATGAATAGAAAACAAGACACACAAGATATCTCATCAATATATTGTTATCTCATTTCCTCTAAACCTTAACACACAAATTTTGTATTTTTCAAATTAAGACAAATCTTCATACGAAGAAGTTGCTACCGTTTATATAATTGTAATTATATCCTATTTTGGTTTAATGACATAACTTCCCACTTGAATGTAAGTTTAATATACTGTTTGTTATAATTGTTGAGCATACTTATAAGTTTACTTATTTCTGTTTTCATAAAATAAAGTTCCCCTGAAGAAGGCAACAATCCTTGCCGAAACGTCGGGACAAGTTAAAGAATTTGTTTTCTTTACCAAAACAAAGTGACCAAATAGCCGACGGAAAACTAAATTTTCCACCCTCAATATACTAAGTTATAATCTCCACATAAAATTATATTTTCATAGTTCACTAATATTTCACGAAGAATTGAAAAATTCTATAAAAAAAATTGTCCATACCAAACTCGATGTCAATTAGTACAGTCAGGAACAGGAACAGAGTAAGCGCGCCGGAGCGGATTTTTTGAATTCACTGAAATTAATTTTCTGTGAAAATATTACCACCAATTTCTTTTGTTCACGAATGTAAGGCTTGACTTAAGGTTAGATAAGCAGAGCAAAACTAACTAAGGGGTCAAATAATTTTATACAGTTTTCACAATATCAATTTGCATATTTTTTTCAAAAACATTATTGCCACCAACAATTGCATAACTTAACATTTTTGAATGACTCGGAAATGTTTTTTTTTGCATAAAAAAGATGGATATCAAAAATCTAAGACATAAATCTTAAGAACATATTAAAACCTGTTTATTAAACATGAGGACTACCCCAACTGCGGGTCTCGAAGCGATCCTAAATCTCACCCCTTTAGACTTATTTGTGCAAGAATCGGCAGCAAACAGCGCCCTTCGACTTAGTCAAACCTGGAGAACTAGTCAACACGGTCATACCACGATTCTTACAAAATACGTTGGCAACAACGTTTGTACAGATTACATGACCCCTTATTAAGACTTCAATAAAAAATGTATTACCAGCTTCCCCAATAGAGAAGATTGGGAAAATTGTCCCTTATGCTAATGAATCGAACTTTACCATCTTTTACTGATTTTTCGAAAATGATAACTGGAGTATGGGCAGGTTTCTATTCAGTAAATCTTAACCTTTCCAGTTCATTCAGACTCCCCGACCATAGCAGTGTCTTCCAAGCCGAGATCTTGGCAGTGAAAAACGCTGCTAATCAAATATCCATGATGGCGATATCACACGCTGAAATCACCTTTTCCATTGGTAGCCAAGCAGCAATAAAAGCGATCTGTGCCACTCAAATCAAGTCAAGGCTTGTTTCTTGCTGTCGCGAAGAGCTAAGGGTTCTTGGTATGCAGCATAATGTAAGACTATGCTGGGTTCCCGGTCACAGTGGTGTGCCGGGAAACGAAAAAGCGGATGAGCTTGCAAGAGAAGGCTCGGTACTTGATCCCTCTCTCATAGACCATAACATCAGAATCCCTCAATGCGAATTAAAAAGAAACATTAGTAAAAATATCATTTAAAGAACAAATGATAGAGAGAATCTATTAGAAACCTGCGGTAACACCAGGAAACTCTGGTCTTATTAGTACAAGAAAAAATCCGATTGAATTTTTTTTTCCCTAAGATCCCTCATAAGCGTGATAACGGAACATAACCTACTTGGCTACCACAAAAAGAAAATGAGGCTTAGCATAGACGACATATTTAGAGGCTGCGGCAATGAAGAAGAGCACGAAAACACGACTCGCTTCCTATGTCACTGTCCAGCACTTCTCCACACTAGATATAAATTTTTAGGCAACTATTTCTTTAATGAATTAGAAAAGCTATCAGAACTCCCAAGCAATCGCCTACTGAACTTTGTCAAGTCCACCAAATGGCTCGACCAACCATAGAATTCATAGGTTAAATTACTTTTTTCAGAAGTTACAATACTTTAGGGTATCACAAGGGATCTACATTGATCTAAGTGTGACGGTAACAAAACCAACAATCAGCCCATATAACCTAACCTAACGTATTAAACATAACATAAACTAGAAGGATACATTAATGATCTCGCTTACTTAGAATAATCGTTAGGATCAATTTTTTTTATCAAAATAGATTACATATACGCCACAGTGTCCGCCGGATGAATAATTTAACTTTTAACTACTGAAGCTCTGCTCTAAATTGAGTACAGTTTTTTTACTTCAAATTCACCCTTTTACAAATCAAATTCACCCTTTTACAAATCAAATTCGCCCTTTTACAAATCAAATTCACCCTTTTACAAATCAAATTCACTGTTTTACAAATCAAATTCACCCTTTTACAAAACAAATTCACCCTTTTACAAATCAAATTCACCTTTATACAAATCAAATTCACCCTTTTACAAATCAAATTCACCCTGTACTTATAATGAACATTATGGTTAATAATATTACAAATCTTCTCCTGCAGCTGCAGCGGGTAACTTTGCATACATATTCATGAAATAATTGTGACAATTTTCGGAAGTTACCGTCTCGACAGAAGTGTCAACCAAACTTTGGTTATTTGTAAGATCGGCTAATAAGTTTCTTGCATGAAGCTTACTTTTCGAGAAAACTTCTTCTATTGGAGCATTGGGGAGTACGGTGGTAAAAAATGAAGCGTATGAGTTGTTTGATCAACAAGGTTTTGAACTTCTTCCGTTTTGTGAATACTTGCATTATCAAGTATGTATTAACCCCACATGGCTTAAATGTTGTCTCTGTAGCTCTTCAAATAATCCACACAAAAAATTGCAAAATACATAGGTAGGTTAGGTATTCACCGCAGAGTGTTCTACTACATATTTTGTGGTGGACTTTTCCTCTAATATTGATAGCCATAATCAATGACACATTACGGCCTCGTACCGTTGGCACTGTGACTCGAGCAGCGGTGCCAGCCCTCGATCTGGCTTTTCTTCATCTTAGATGGTAGTTAAAGCCTGATTCGTCAATAAATATAATTTTTTGACGATTTTCAGGTGCATTTTGGGAAAATTGTGTCGCATAAACCCTTCATTATAAGTACTGGGTGAATTTGATTTGTAAAAGGGTGAATTTGATTTGTAAAAGGGTGAATTTGATTTGTAAAAGGGTGAATTTGATTTGTAAAAGGGTGAATTTGACTTGTAAAAGGGTGAATTTGATTTATAAAAGGGTGAATTTGATTTGTAAAAGGGTGAATTTGGAGTAAAAAAACTGTATTTCAAGTTGATCAATTCGGTTTAATAAAACTGAAGCTTTCGGAGTAATATGAATGCAGACATTGTACGTGTAATTTTATTTCCGATTTCGATGGAATGGTCAATGCCTACGGTAAGTCACCTTAAAGCTAAGCCAAAACATTCCTAAATTCATTCAGAACTCCCAGAAGCTATATAATTTTTATAAACGTCACTTTGTTTATTTTTCCCCGAAATAGGAACCTGTCATCGATGGTTATGTGCACAAAAGGTTCTGCAAATGGCAGATATATTTCTTAATATGTTTCACAACCTGCGATGCGCAACGAAAACAAATTTCAATTTGCATTATGAAACAATCGACCGATGCATATTCACTTTCACAAGATCATCTGATGGTGTATTATTCGTAATTTTGCATTGCTTACGCACTTTGCCTTGTTCTCTCATAATCATGTCAAGAAATTAATTGCACTTACTTTATTATATAAATTATTCCTATATTCGCCTATATTTTCCGACTTCGGGAATTGACCCGACATTCCACTAATAACAATTTCTTCCTCCTTAGAAGGAGGAAATGAACGATAATATTTTGGTCTCGATAAATCCGGACGCGGAATTCGGGTATCATTTTCGTTTTTCGAACTCATGGTTTTTCTCACTTTTTTTCAAAATTAATAAAATATTTATTGGTTTATTGGATAAGTTAGCGGTTATTTGAAAACACTTGAAATCACTTTTTTTAGGGACTAGTTTAAAAATCTACTCGCTAAAACTGAGTTATGGGAGAATTGTCAATAACATTCGATGGCTAACAGACAATTGAAGGTTTTCAAAATGCCCCGAGACTTTTATTGTTTCGGTGGTGATTTGGATGTGTTGAGTTTCTTGAATATGAAATTGATTAAATAAAAAAAAATACCTTGCAGGTTTCGGGGCAAATACACTTCCATATTATAGAATGCGTAAAATTAAATTTTAATTTACAATTGTAAGGTCTTATTTTCTTTTTCGCGATTCGGATTTTATTGTTTTGTAAACCGGAATGGAATTAATTCGAAGTTTATAGGGTAAGGTTTTCAAACATTTGCAGAATGCACCTGAATATGAGGTGCACTGAAGTGCATTTTTGCGCTGACGATAGTTGACTATAGCTTTTAATGTTAAAAAAATATCGTTGATGTGTCATAGTTTGAAATAGTAAGAATAGTTGAAATCATCCAAAAACGCATTTTAGTTAGGTTTTAGTTAGGTTAGGATCTGTCAAACAAGAAAACATCTTTTGAAATTACATTTTTCTTTTCTTTTGAGCATAATAATTGAAATGGATAAAGAGACAACAATTATTGTTGCTTTAAATTCATTGCAAAAATTCAAGGATGATCTTGATATGGTAAGTTCTTCAAGGCGATTGAAATACATAAGATCATATGTATTTATTTTTGAACAACCCACAGCAAGAAAGGCGAATGGAATATTCGAACTGAAGGCCACCCTCCATAAGGAACTCTTCAAGCTGTTCCAAGTAAGCCAGCTCCTGATATTCTCCTATCTGCTGCTTCAAGATTCGCTGTAACACTATCAATTTAAACCTGAGAAATTCGGGTTCGTGCTTTTAAAGATTAATAAACGGGGAAAGTCTTTATTTTCTGAAACTAATTAAACATTTTTTTTTTATTGCCGACAGAATACATAAAAGCAATAATTTCAATTCAAAACTAAACTTCTTATGTACTTACTTACTTACTTATCCAGCTCACAGTCCATGAAGGATCTCAGCCTGAGATACTGCAGTCTTCCATCGTGAACGATCCCTCGCATGCGCTCTCCAGTCACCGAGATCAAGCGCTCTGGCATCCGCAGTCACTTGGTCCTTGTACCGTAGGTTCGGTCTTCCTTGTCGTCTTGTACCTGGGGGCTGGGATGAGAAGACTCTCTTGGCTGGAGCGTTGTCGTCCATTCGCCCGATGTGGCCGAGCCAATGTAGTCGTCTTTTCTTGGCCTTCTGGACTACATCCACATCTTGGTACAGCTCATACAGTTCTCGGTTGTATCTTCTTCTCCATTCGCCATCGTCGCATACGGGACCAAAAATCCGTCGAAGAATTTTTCTTTCGAAAGTGCCGGCGCCGTAGAGTAGGACTGGTAAAATCAAAGTTTTGTATAGCAGACACTTTGTCTTTCGAGTAAGGAGTTTTGAACCCAGTTGTTTGGCCAAACCGAAGCAGCAGCGGTTCGCTAGGGTAATTCTTCTTCGGATCTCCACTAAGGTGTCGTTCGTGGGATTGATGTTTGTTCCAAGGTAGGTGAACTCCTTAACTACCTCGAAATTGCTGCTACCAACAGTGAAGTTTTGTCCTAGGCGGTGGACAGATGTAAATTTGTTTGTTGATAACATGTACTTTGTTTTGTCCTCATTCACTTCAAGACCAACTAGTTTCGCCTGTTCTTCAATCGCTGTGAAGGCCTCAAGCACAGATCGTCCGCATAGCCTAGGAGCTGGGTGGATTTGTTGAAGATAGTGCCCTCCGTGCTCACACCTGCCTTGCGCACTATCTGCTCCAGAACTATGTTGAAGAAGTCACATGACAACGCATTTCCTTGTCTAAACCCTGCGCAAGTTTGGAATAACTCGGATGAGCTGTTACCCATTTGCACACTGCACAACAATACGTTTAGCGTCATGCGGCACAGCTGGATCAGTTTGTTCGGGATCCCGAATCGCCATCATAAGTTCTTGGCGGTGGATGCTATCATAAGCAGCTTTAAAGTCGATGAAAAGATGGTGGGTTTCGACTTGAAATTCGCTGGTCTTTTCCAGGATCTGCCTCAGTGTGAATATTTGGTCTTTCGTTGTTCTGCCTGGCCTAAAGCCACACTGGTACGTGCCGATTATTGTGTTGCAGAAAGGTTTAAGACGCTCACACAGTACGTTGGATAGGATTTTGTACTACTTATGTACCTACTAATAAGACTGCAGATGCATTGTTGTATTGGATCCGGATCAAAACCAAGTAGGTCGAAATGTCTTTGTTCCGGCCATCGAGTCATCACTTGCTTGCAAAAGTCCCCTTTACTTGGCTACCAACCAACATTTGAAATCTGTTCGATGACCTAAAGAATACAATAAACGTTATATGAGATCTGTTTGGAGATGAAAAACCTTCCCTCAGATTTCTCCTTCATCCTCTCCTGCTCGGCCTTTTCCCACATTTTGTGCTCCTTCTGGATCTCGCGCTTCAATCTGCCGATTTCGTCTTTCAATTCATTGATTCTAGTTTCCTTATGCTTGACTTGTGCGAGAGCGTCATTGAGCTTCCTCTCCGAATTGTCCTTCTCTCCGGTGATCTTCTTAATCTTCTCCCCAGTTAGCTCCATTCGCCGCTACGTCAATTCCTTCTCATGCAGAGCATCTTCCAGTTGCTCCTCCACCTTCCACAGATTTAAGTTTGCCGTTCGTGCTGACTGACGTTCGACAATCATCTGTTCGTGGGCAGCGGCCAACTTATCCTCCAATTTCTTGTTCTGCTTCTCAAGCATATCGCCGACGGCGACGCTCTTCGTTTGTTCACTGAACTTCTCGACCAAATCTCCTGGAAAGTACTCCATAACCAAGTAGAGGTATTCATTGTCCTGATTGAATTTTAAACAATTGTAAATGATGCGGTTTATGCTCTTACTTGAAAGAAAAGACTTACCTGAAAAGCGTATTGAAGATTTGTGATCCATTCCGAACTCCGTTCATACAACGTTTGCTAATGTTTTTCTTCGTTTTTCTTGTCTTCCAATTTGGTGTGGGTATATTGATAGAGCAGTTGCCCGTAGCTTAGTTGGTAAGTGCGTTGGCTGCAAAGCAGAACATCGTTGGTTCGAGTCCTACTCAGGCCAAGTTTTTATTTCATCGGCACTGCCTCTTGCGAAGACCTGACAAATCTTCCAAGAGTATCATTCTGTCATGAAAAAGTGCTTCTGAACTCTGCCGTTCGGAATCGGCATTAAATTGTAGGTCCCCTCAATTCTTCACACGCACTCAGAGAATTGTTGATGAGAGTAAGCCACTTAGTCTGGCTCTTCAAGAGCTGTCGCGCCACTCTATTTATTTATTTATATTGATAGAGTTTGAGTTGGTAAATGTTGAGAATGGTTTTGGACGTTACTTGGTTGAGATTGGCAAATACTTTCATATGGCGTTTTAAATTGACAATCTGGAAGTAAAGCATTCTGAATGCGTTCGATTGGGAAAAAGTGACAATTCTGATTCTGAAAAGAAGAGAATTCCCTTCTGATTTTAAAACCAGAATGCTTTTTTTAGATTCCAGATTGCCAATTTAAAACGCCATTAAACAAAAAAAAATCACTTTGACACATCAACACTTTCAACTCACCTCCTAGAGATGAATTGAGAATAGTTAGATATAGTTACGATTTGACACATTAACACTGACCGCAAAAACGACTAGGTATATGGTTACGAATCGTAACTATAGGTGTGCAAAAACGACAAAATGTCAACAATAGTTGACTATAGACAACCACCGTCAGAGCAAAAACGCACTTCTGTTGATACATTAGGCTTGTGGTGATACATTGATATGAGCTTGTGGTGAAACATTGGGCCGACATTTTTAGCTCATTGATGGGCTTATTAATAATCCCTTTTGAAATTATGGACACCGACAAAATAATATGTCTGTTTGCGTGTATACAACTCCGCCCTGGGTAAATATTCACGGTACTAACTTTTTAATAGCCATACGTATAACTTAAATAAATACGAAAATATATTTAAATCAAAAAAATGTCACATTACATTAAACAAATAAATTTAAACAAAATTACAAATGAACCAACAATAGGGTTTCTTACCCTACAATTATTTGTTTCCGCAATGCAGTCGATGTTTTTTGAATCAAATAAATTACTGCAAAAGGTCATTTTCGTTGCAAGCTTGAATGCAATTGCAAGTGAATGCAGGGTGATTTACACAAGATTCGAAAAGAATGTACTGTTTTTAAATGTTATCCTTATCCCTCCGTTAAGGTAGGTCTTATTACATTTTTAAAATCAATCAATGATTTGTTTGATCACTGTCGAAATTTGAATAACAAATTAGTTCAATTGTTGTGTCCTCATTAAAGTCAATTCCGACGAGTTTTGTCTGTTCTATAAGGCCAAAGAATTAGGGGAGTTTGCTGAAGATAATGTTTTCCAGGACTTTGTTGGAGAAATCATATGAGAGGGAATCTTGTTGCCTATAAATCCTGCACAGATTTAAAATTATTCGAATCAGATATTCGATAATTTTTGTCTTATATGTCAATCACCCTGTAGGATCTAAAGTATATAATTGGACATGTGTACGTACTTCGTGTTGTACGTAGATTCATTGTATCTATACCAGACGAACCTGCTTAAGGACTTTCAAATTAACCTGTAATGTTAAGTATGGTTGAATTAACAAACAATATCACCTTATTTAAGATGTAATCAAAAATTATGTAAATCTTTTGAAGTGTTTTATTAAACTCAATTGTCAATATGGGTACAATCCAAAAAGTAGTATAGACTTTTGTGTAAACACATTTAGAACAAAAACACATGTTGGTGGTGTCACAATCATGTGAAAAGGAAAAGTTAATGAATGTATTAAGTTACACTTTCTTAATACTTGACATACTTCCTAAGCCAAAATAAGAATAATTTAATAAGTAGGTAGATCTATATTCAGATTATAAGCAATAAAAAAAAGAAAGTTCTCTTAATCACAATGTGTTTCCCTAATCCCAATCCCTGTCGATAAAAAAGAGAGTCTTTCATTTGTTAGGGAGACAGCCGTAAGATGTACCTATAGCAGGAGGCAGGATCAATTGAATCAGAAGTATAAGCACTGGCAGCTTTTGTTGTAAAAGTGGTATTAAATAAAAGCTTAAAATTTGCCATATTTAAACTAGTCGCTGAGGAGTGTAAAAGAAAGTAATGCAATTTTCCTCAATTCTTCACACACACTCAAGGAATTGTTGAGTAGTGTAAGACAATAAAGCCTCTTGGCTCTTCAGATCTGTTGTGCAACTACATTATTATTAATAGCCAATAAGCCAATGTGTTCCTTTTACTTTTTTAAGTAACTTCAAGCTGCTGAAAGTTACTAAAAAGTGCCACTGTTATGAAATGGTTGTTTTAGTGAGCAGGATTAAGTAGTTTTTGTAACTTTAGGAACACACCCGCTATACATAAGTATGAATAAATGACAAAATACCATCTTTAAAATTGTGAATTTCATATATGTACTATAAAAATGGATGTACATATGTTTGTGCGTTTGTTTGTATGTCCGTATTTGGACTCCTAAACGGCACTACAGATATTTATGAAATTAAAATTCAAATACTGTTGTATTCAGGGATAGTTCTTGTGAAAAAAAAAATGTAAAAACCATACGGAAGAGCGGAAAAACTAGAAAAATCAAACACAGATCGTAAACTTTAGTTTTTGCGTGGAATTTATATTTCCAGAATGACTTATCGAATGGAAAAATAGTAGGTAAGTTCTTGATGAAAAACTTGGAAAACTCATTGGTTCTCAAAGGAATAAATTGCTTGGAATTGTAGGTGCAATGGTTTTCAAATAGGTACACTTATTGAAAGTTCTTGGTGGAAACTGGGAAAATCTAAGATATGAGCGACAAATTTTAATAAATTCATTCTTAAGCTAGAAAAACTTCAAATCTTTGAAATTAGAAATATGTATTATGTAAGTATCTGCGTTTTGTAATCATTCTGAAGTTTTTCTGAAATTTTGGTGAAACTATACATAGGTTTCCTAAGGATAATTAGGTATCTTATATATAAAAATGAATCGCAAAATGTGTTGGTAAGCGCATAACTCAACAACGCCTGGACCAATTCGGCCAATTCTTTTTTTTAAATGTTCGCTGAAGTTCAAAGATGGTTTTTGGGGCGAGAAAAATTCAAATAATTGCCGAAAAAAACCTAAAAACAGCCCTTTTCTTTTTCCCATACAAACGCTTTCTAACTAGAACGAGCTTATGGAAAACTGATAAATTTCAAAATGGGCTTTCGAAAGGAACTCGGAAAACTCATTGGTTTTCAAAGAGAAAATTGCATGTAATTGTTAGTGCAGTGGTTTTCAAATGGAAAACTGGAAAATTTGTGATGGGGCACCAGAAAGCAAGAAAAAGTAAAAAAAAATGGAAAATTTTCAAAATTTAAATTTTAAATTAAAAAAAAATGATTAAACAAAAATCTTAAAAACACTCTTTCAAATGAAATGCATTACTTTTGAAATGGTAAAATGAAAAGTTCATGCTGGGGAACTGGGCGAAGTCCTGAAGAGCAAGAGAATTCGTGATGGGAAAATCTCCTTAAGAGATTAGAGTAGACCGTAGTACTCGCGGCTCCAGGAATGCATACGAACCCAACTTTGGTCGTACCGTCAAGTACAGACATATGTTTACTAGCCTAACAACACGAATATGAATCTGAATACCACACTCTACTTTTCTAACTCATTTCAATAATAAGGAATTCAATACTTAAACCGAAACCTCCTCCTAAGCTCTTTCCGTATTTTCCACCTTTCCTTATGCTCGCACTTTGAACAGTAAAAACATAGCAAGTATGTGTTTGCTTTAATAATAAAATAAATCAAAATCAAAAAACATCTGGGAATCAAATAATCAAATAATATTCGAAAACTAGAAACAATCGAATTTTCTCGAGCATCATATACGTGTAGATGACGCCAATCACACCGTCTTCGAATGCACTAGATGGGAACCGCTCCGGCAGGAGCTAAGCAGCAACATCGGTGAAATCAGGCAGGATAACATCATCCAGAAGATGCTCCAAAGCGAAGAGAAATGGGTACGAATAAGTTCGTATCTAACCCAGATCTTGAGAACCAAGAAACGAGAGGAGCCTGTTCAAGAAACAACCGAACCCGCCTAGACAAGGACTCCCCCTCGAAGTAATGCGCGAGTAGTCCCGAGGGGAGAGATCATCGAGACACTTTTGGAGGTTTAGCCGGTATGCCAATATAGTTTATTGGAGAGTCCGGCACACGGGGAGGTATGGATACCTCCTTATGGTGCGTAACGCATTCCTCCAAAAGTAAAAAAAAAAAATATATATACGTGTTCAGGTGAGTTTTACTTTTAAAAAATACGTATGTACCTACAGCAAATGCGTTTACTTTTTTCGTGGTTTCTTAAAAAGGTCACAAATTAAAAACTGGGAATCAAATATTATAACTAAGCAATTGAATTTTCTCGATCTTTCTTCGTATACATACGTGTTAAGGTGAGTTTTAGTTTCAAAAAAATAAGTACCTATACCTACAGCAAATGCGTTAAGTTTTTTCGTGTCTTATTAAGTAGGTCTCAATTATTTGGGAATCAAAGTAAATCTAGGAAAACTTACCACTTTTTTATGGCTGTTTATTGTTGACTTTTTTCCTGCCTTCTTAAGTAGGTTAATCTAAAAAAAAAATCATAAGCAGGCAACGGGGCGTATACCTACCATTTTATTTTGTATGTCGCTTATTTCTTGAAAGATGGAGATGGATACGAATTAAAAAAAAAACAATGCAGACGATAAAAAAAGTTGAGGACTATTTAGCAAATCAAAGTGAGATACAACAAAATTTAAAACGCCTAAAGGCATTTACAAGTATATACGAAGCATTGACGAATTTAATGACCGATAGTAAAAATTAATTAGAATCAAATAATACAAGACTAAGTCCAATTTTATTTTCAGAACCATCCAAATGATTTTGCATATAGGTATGTTTTATTTTATTATATTTCTAATTCACAACGCCCTATCACCAGGGTGACGGTTCTGTTCAGGAGAATTTTTTGCCCCGACTATAAAATTTGTAAGAACAAAAAAACTTCACATTACAAATCATTTTGACAGGACTTTATTGCAATTTAATTAGGCAGTACGAAGTCTGCCGGGTGCGCTAGTATACAATAAAATTGATGTATGTTGGTTTGTTTGTATCTCCGGTAAAGCCGCCAAACGCTTTTTTATAAAATTTTCATATAGCTTATACATAGCTTAATCCTGTCATGATTGCAGTACCTAAAACCAAATTTTAGGAAATCTTACGTGAAAGTCGGCAAATAATGGGAACAATCGTTAGCAGTATGGGATTCTTGGTGCAATTGTTCAGATACTACTTTTAGAATGGCCGAATATATTTGGGAGAAAAAAACTCCGGAAAAACGAGAATTTTCTAAATTTTTTGAATTTCTTTCAATGAATATTTGCATTTTATCGCTGCTAGCTATACCATAATGATTTCAAACTACCGTTTAACTGTTAGTCTATAATTTGTGACAGTCAACACGGTTTTGTTCAAAATAAGTCAACAGTTACTAACCTCTTTCATTTCACTTCTTTTTGTTTAGATTCGTTTGAAAAACGGAGACAATTTGACTGTGTCGTCACAGACTTCAGTAAGGCCTTTGATAGATTGTGCCATAAAACATTAACTTCCAAACTTAAATCCCAAGGCTTTAACAATAATTTTGTTAGTAGTTGGGTTTCGTCGTACTTATATAATAGATCACGTAATTTTTAAGAATGTGCGGTCATCATATTTTTACACCAACTCTTAGGACCTTTACTGTTTATTTTGTACGTTAACGAGTAACCTTCTACTATAAAATACTCGTCTGTTTTAATTGATTGACATCAAAATTTTCAAACGTATTGCTCACTTGATGACTTTTTACTCCTAAAAGATGATCTTAATAGTTTTCGCGAATGGTATTTTATAAATATAAATAATCTTTTACTTAACATAGACAAATGAAAATCAATGGCGCAAAATTATAGTCCGCTAATGAACAGTTTTAGTGTGATACTAGCTTAAAATGACGTTTCAGTCATGACCAAAACGTCATTTTAAGCTAGTATAACACTAATTTTTCTTAAAATCGGACTATAATTTTGCGCCAATGTGTTTTACACGCAAAAAAAATGTTTTGACTTTCAATTATTATCAATTAGACTCTTCTCATTTGACTGAACTCTATACTTTCTCTGACCAAGGTATTATTCGTGACTTGAAACTAACTAGAATATGGCTGCATAATATATACATTATTCAGTCCATATAAACAGAATAGAAGTAGTACAAAGAAGATTAATGCGCTTCTGCCTCCGTTTCTTCCCATGGTCCAATAGGCTCGAACTTCCACCATACAATCATAGGCTCACGCTCATAAATCTTCCACCGCTTTCTTATTAAGACAGTACATTCAGCTGTGCTGTATTATAAAAGTAATCACTGGGTCAGTCATATCACCATCAATTTAGGAACAATTAAAATTTACTTATATCCGAATAATAGTATAAGGAGACAAATTCCTTTACGTCCTATTTCAAGCAGATCGAACTATGGCAAAAACAGTCCCCTCAACCAATTGATTTCAGTTTACAACGAATATTATATTTAAATATATTCCTTAAGCGATGATTATAAAAGTAAAACATTTTAAAAACATTTTTTCAACACTTCAGTTAAGCTTTTAAATCACATTTGCAAATTGCTTTAATAAGTATTGCAAGTCTATAAAATCTAAGAATAAATGCAATAAATTAAATACTTAAGAGTGGAGAATTAGTTGTGAAGCTTGGATAAAATTATATCGTTCTCTATTTCAATTGGATTTAAGTAAATTGCATTACATTCTGAAAAAAATTCTATGTTTAACTTATTACTAGGTACTAGCCGACCCCGCGAACTTCGTCTCGCCACCCTTCAGAGCAACTCCAGAATAATCATTATTCATTATGATTAACACAGACATTGTTAAAATGCAATGTGATTTGCTTGAATCCAATTGAAATATAGAAATATAGAAGGTGAAGGTGACAAAAAAATATAAGTTTTTATGGATGAGAGACAATATAATTTTTTTTTCGCAAAAGTGAAGGTGACAGGGTTGCCAAAGTGAATTGCTCTGAAGACTTAATTAATTTATAACTATTTTTTTAAAAATGAGTACAAAATTATCAATTAATGCAAAAAATTATAATGTAAGCAGTATCTTAAACTTATCACCTTCAATAATTCATCAAAATATTCGTAGTATGAGGAAAAATTTTGATTCTTTTTTATCACATTTTGAAGCCTTAAATTTTGTAGCGGATTTTATCTTTTTAACAGAGATTTCGTTGTACGACCTTGAACTTTCAGATTATAACATTCCTGGATATGAATTATATGGAAATTGTAATAACTCTTATAGTGCAGGTGGTGTTGCAGTATTTGTAAAAGAATGTCATCAATGTGAAGTTTTTTGTTTTAATCTAAGTAGTGCCGATGTAATAAAAATTGAATGTTTGTTTAACAATGATAAGTTTACTTTCATATGTGTGTACCGTTTACATGAAACAGGCTTGGGAATTTTTTTGGATCAGATTGGTGATCTTTTGAATAGTATCAAAACAAATAATTTGATTGTCTTAGGAGATATTAACATCGATATTCTCAAAAATAATACAGATTCAGACAATTACCTATTGCTAATGTCTTCGTTGGGGTTAAAATCAATTGTCAATGAACCAACACGTATTACTGAAAATTCTCAAACATGCATTGATCACATATTTGTGAGATTAAAACCGAATTGGGCTGATAATTTACTAAGTGAGGTCCTGGATTACAAGATCACAGATCATTGTCTGTTAAGCTTACATATGAAGTATTTAATTCGAGAAAATGTAGAAAGACGCATTCCAATTCCACCAAAACAGAAAATTCATTATCCAACCCTCATAGAAAAGTTAAAGTACGAATTCTGGGAAGAAGTGTATAGTGAAACTGATCCTTCAAATGCATATGACATTTTTATAAACTATTTAACAACACATATTTCAGAATCATCATCACCTTGTTCTTCCAGTATGAAATTGAAACGCATCAGGCCTTGGATGAACGATAATCTGATTCTTTTAATAAAAAAGAAAAATGCAATTTGGAAAAAGTGTAAACGTCATCCCAGTAATAACCGTCTAAAAAAAATACTATGGAAAGCTCAGTGAAAGAGTTAAAAACCAAGTAGAATGTAGCAAAGATAGTTTTTATTCTAACAAACTTGAAAGTTGTAGAGGCAATATAAAAGAAGAGTGGAAAATTGTAGATTCTATTCTGGGTAAGAAATCAGGCATTGATTCAATACAAAAAATTGAAGTTGACAATACAATTATTTGTAATCCAATCGACATTGCAGGTAACATCGACAATTCCTTTGTTTCTATAGCCTCAAATTTGAAACCATGTCCTATTCAAAATAGTTGTCACTGCAATCTTTATTCTGATTTGAAGGAAGACCAATTTCAAAGTAATAGTTTTGTTCAACCACCAAATAATAAAGAACAACAATATGCACATTTGTATTTATGAATCTCGAATTAAAATGAATTTAATCAAAATGAATTTAAAAGGATACAAATTAAACTCTTTTTTAACATTAATATAATGGTTTGTTGTTTCTTAAATCTAAAACTTAATCTTAATCTTAATCTAAGGTAGAAATCTGAAAGAGAAAAGGAAAATGATCAGGTAAATCAACACAAAGGTAAATATACGAACCACTAGGTGTTGAGACTGCCACGTACTGGCAATGGTAAGTCAATGTTGTTGTGTCCCACGAAGCCCCGGCGACAACCGACAATGAATGCACCTGCAAAACACACAAGAAGCAAGATTAGAACGAAAATATTAATAGTTAATGAACAAATAACAAATAAAACAAAACACAAACAATTTATAAACAAACAAATAAACTATATAACACATATATGTGGACAAAACTTTGTTTTTTTTGGACACATAGGTTGTAATTATAACCTAGGAAACACAATACACATTATTCAATGAATAATAACTTTAATTTTGTGTTCCACGACAATTAAACAAGTAAAATATAGTTAACTAACGCAAATACACTGAATTTACTAAACAATTTGAAGAAATTCACAAATTTAAGTAAAAAAATTGGCACAAACGTCACTTTGCCATGCGCATATGAAATATGTCAATTTGACAGCTAAACTTTAAGGGCCGAACAAAATGAATATGTTCAGTAAATGTATTTTTTCGCGTTGATACCGAATTTAAAAACATTTTGTTAAAATATTTTATATTTTTAAAGATATTTCGAATTTTATAATTTTACATTTAACACATATGAAAAAAAAGAGACAAAAATAAGCAACAAAAACAAAATGGCGTAAGCAAAGCTGCGCGAAAAATATAAAGCAAATGGGCAAGTGCTGCCAAAATAAAATTTTATGGTACAAATATTTTAAGTTACTCACCATGATATCATCAGCAAATTCAATATTATTATTAGTACGAAAAACTTGAAAAATAACGAAAATAGACAAAATTTGAGCAAATTTAAGCTCATAACACAATTATTCATCATAATTAAATACACAAAAGTTAAATACATGTTTTTTTTTATGTTTTACTTTCATGTGGTGAGTTTACACGCAAATTTCTTGACACTTGGCATAACTAAAACCGAATCGCGGGAATCACTGTTCTGCACGAAAAGGGGTATATAAGACCGAGAAAATCATCACTCAGCCTCTTCCAATTCCAGAAGCCATCCAGTTAATACTCAAGGTAAATCAAGTCGAAATTGTTTAACGATTTATACGTTTTACAAATATAACTTGATATATTATTTTGTAGATAAATAAATTGTTGTATTATTACATTAGTAAATCAAGTCGAAATTGTTTAACGATTTATACGTTTTACAAATATAACTTGATATATTATTTTGTAGATAAATAAATTGGTGTATTATTACATTAGTAAAGAAAAAGGGAAAATCAAATTTGAAATCGATTGATGAATCTAAACGTCATTCGAACATAAATTTGATAAGAACTTTTTTTTAGAAAATTTATAGTCGTAAATCATTTGTTTATTTTTTGTATAAAAAATTCGATTGGAACTCGTTAGACGAACATATACGTCAAGCGACCATCTTTCGAACACAATAGTATCTTAAGTAAACATTTGTTACTAGAAAAATAAGTCAAACGGACAATAAAAGTAAATTTATTAATTAAACTATCACTCAATTCCGAATTCTTTTCATTTATTAAAATTTGCTTGATTTATTGATATTGAAGCGGTAAGTTGGGCAAAAAACATTGGTGGTTCCATCCAGGACAAGTGGGACTCCCTTAGCCATCAATACTATATTTGGATGGGTGATATTAGGGAATAACCCCTCTTCAGGTAACACGTCAGTTAAGGTGTTCACCGCAACCGTTAGCACAGTCAATAATCCCAATTTTCAATTGCAAAAATTCTGGGAAATGGAAGAAGTGCCAACTTTCAACAGTCAAACTCCGGAAAATCAAATTTGTGAGGAGTTATATAAAGCCAATTATGAAAGGCTACCAAACAACCAATATATGGTCAAACTACCATTTTCGGAACCCAATTGACCGAATCTAGGTTCGTCAAGGGAACTTGCGTTAAGGCGTTATGAAGGCCTGCAAAGGAAACTATCGAAGAACGAGCAACTTAAACGCGAGTATGAAGCCTGTTTGGACGAATACATAACCATGGGTCATATGGAGCCATGCAGTCCACCATTAAACAACGAACCACATTATTACATACCACATCATGCAGTTTTCAAGCAAAGTACCACAACCAAATTAAGAGTAGTCTTCGATGCGTCTGCTAAGACAACGAACGGAAGATCGTTGAATGAACAACTGCTGATTGGCCCTACAATACAACCAAAATTATTTTCCACAGTGCTCAATTGGAGAAAACATAAGATTGTAATTACAGCTGATGTTGAAAAAATGTACCGAATGATATGGATGCATCCAGACCATCGTACTTTTCAGCGAATACTTTGGAGAAATCCAGAAACGAAAGAGCTTCAAGATTATCAGCTCAAAACTGTCACGTTTGGCATAGCACCTGCGCAATTCTTAGCTGTTCGCACACTACAGCAGGCAGCAAGAGATCAACAAGAAGATTATCCATTAGCAGTCAAGGCTACAACATCAGAGTTTTATGTCGACGACCTATTAAGTGGAGCAGAAACCCTAGACGAATGCCTTGAATTACAAAGGCAACTAAGGGAAATGCTTGCTAAGTGCGGCTTTAAGCTCCGAAAATGGGCGAGTAATCGAATTGAACTCATAGCTCATCTGCCACCAGAGGATAAAGAAGTCAAAGGTTTACTTGATTTACAAGAAAAGGAATCCATAAAAACGTTAGGAATTCGATGGTATCCGGCGGAAGATTACTTTACGTTCAATGTTCAAGGTTTATCTAACACGCAGGCAAACACCAAACGTGCCATATTATCAGAGATAGCATCGTTGTATGATCCAGTTGGATGGATATCGCCGGTCATCATTACAGCCAAGATGCTTATTCAGACGTTATGGATAGGTGGTTATTCTTGGGATAGCAAGGTATCTCAAGACATCTCACAACAGTGGTACGAATTTAAAAACGATTTAAACTTTTTGAATCATATCAAAATTCCACGATGGATTGGAATGTCAAAAATGAATCAGACCAATCAAATCCATGGGTATTGTGATGCCTCTATCAAGGCATATGCAGCGGTCCTTTATATCCGGACTCAAGATAGCCATGGCAATGTTAAGGTCGAATTGTTAACTGCAAAATCAAAGGTTGCTCCAGTGAAACCAATCACTCTACCTCGCTTAGAGTTAAATGGAGCATTGCTACTAGCAAAACTCGCTAGGGTTACCATTCAAGATATGGAACTTCAGGAAGTCCCAGTGTATTTATGGACCGACGCTACGATTGTCTTACAATAGATCAAGGAGCATCCATCAAAATGGAAAACTTATGTTCCCAACAGAGTCGCAGAGATCCAGGAGGTTCTACCCACCGAACATTGGCATCACGTTCCCACAAAGGATAATCCAGCGAATTTAGCTTCACGGGGAACAACCGCTAAGCAATTACTCACGAATGATTTATGGTGGCATGGTCCTGAATGGCTTACCAAGGATCCAACACAGTGGCCTAAAGGTCCACATCAGCTAGAAGGCACAAGCCTAGAAGTCAAGGCACCATCCACAAGTACTTTATTATCAACAGCAACAAGTGAATGGATACCTAAATATTCGTCATACACGAAACTCATCAGAGTTACAGCAATGATGTTGCGCTTTGTTACAAATTGTCGTAATCCTTCACAGAAACAAACAAACGGATTATCAGTAAAGGAGTTAAGCACTGCCAGCACAATTATCCTTAAAACAATCCAAGCGTCAGCATTCAAATTTGAGTTGGATACACTTAAGGATAATAAGCCTCTATCTAAGAAAAGCCAATTGATAACATTAAATCCATTTCTAGACAAAAATGGGTTGATTCGAGTCAGTGGTAGACTTGGGAATGCAAGCATCCCATATGATATGAAACATCCTGTTGTTTTACCACGAGAACATCAAATCTGCGACTTAATTATTGATAAGGTACATAAAGAAACTTTGCATGGAGGCACCACACTGGTCCTTAACACCATTCGTAACAACTTTTGGATCCTCGATGCAAAACGAGTCATTACTCGAGTAATACATAAATGTGTGATATGTGCTAGGCAACGAGCAGCCACAATGCAACAGATGATGGGCCCCTTACCAGCACCTCGAGTTAACCTTACAAGAGCGTTCGCACACGTAGGAATAGATTATGCTGGACCAATACAGCTGAAGATGTCAACTCATAGAAATGCAAAACAGTATAAAGGATACTTCTGCATATTTGTGTGCATGGCAACTAAAGCTATCCACATAGAAGCCGTCTCGGATTTAACTTCAACGGCTTTCATTGCAGCATTAAAAAGGTTTATTTCAAGACGAGGATTATGCTCTGACATATATTCTGACTGCGGAACTAATTTCAAAGGAGGAAAGGTAATTCTGGAACGCGAAATAATGCAAGCCATCAAGGAAGCAGCACCGAACATCACAGACTATCTTTCAAACTTAAGCGTTAATTGGCATTTCAACCCACCAGCTGCTCCTCATCATGGTGGATTATGGGAGGCTGGAGTAAAGTCAATCAAATATCATTTACGTCGTGTTCTAGGCACATCAGTGTGCACGTTTGAAGAGTTGACAACCTTGCTTACTCAAATTGAAGCATGTTTGAACTCAAGACCATTGTGTGCTTTAAGAAATGATGTAGATGAGTTAGCTGTCTTGACCCCAGGTCATTGCCTTATCGGTCGAGCATTAAATTCAATTCCGGAACCTAATCTAATATCTTCAAATTCAACATATAATCAAAGATGGAAGCATATCCAACAAATGAACCAACATTTTTGGAAAAGATGGTCAACAGAGTACTTAAATCGTCTACAACAACGACCCAAGTGGTGCACTAGTCAACAAAACATAAAGGTAGGAGATGTGGTCCTTATTAAGGATGAAAACACTCCACCCTCCGTGTGGCCATTAGGAGTTGTTGAAATCACTCATCCCGGAAAAGATGGGTTAGTACGAGTGGTGACAGTACGGTCAAGGCATAACACATGTCAAAGGCCAGTTGTTAAAATCTGTCGTCTACCAATCGAACAAAGCGAAGCTACTATGACAACATGAAATCGATTAATTAGTAAATCTTGTATATGTGTTGTCTGTAGTAGTTATGTGTATGTACGTCGTAGAGTAGCTTCCAAATCAATCAAAAACAGAAACTTACAATACTTCACATTATAGTCAAAATGCAATCTGAATTCGATGATCTCGACATTGTCACAATTTTGGAGGATATACGGTTCTCCCCACCTCGGATTTCAACTCCTCTTCAGGAACTCATAAGATCGAACATGGAATCTTTAAATATTTCCAACGACGAAGGCTTCTCCGAGGTCAGAGAGAATCAGGCTGATGAAACATTCACCGAAGGAAATCCTATCCCAGTGACTATCAATGGGTCCATGATCCATTCATTGGACCGCCTGAGGCCGTCGACTACAATCCAAGAAGTGGAAATGAGGATGGAAAATGATTTCCAAAGGTTTGTGACACGAGAAGGTGAGGATCTCTTCATACATCGTGACACATTGAAAAGAGTGGATTTCAAACGAATCAGCAATAGCAAGAGAAAACAATTCACCGTTAACCTACCGGATTTGTACCAAGCAAAGGTTAACGTCAACAAAGCTGGTAGAATTGTGTTCCATCCAGTGGCGTAGATAGGGAGGGGATCAGGGGGATATATCCCCCCCCATTGGGATCCATAATTGTTCAACATAACCAGTCATGCAAAAGAAGTTAAAGAAACGCACTCTGAAATTTAGTACCTACCTTCTATTTGAATCAAGTCTTATAAGTACTCCCAGGATTCTTAGATGCATTGTAAATTGTACATTCTATATCTATACCTACAGCCTACGGGGAAAACACAAAGTCAACTTCATCTGAAAGAAATTATTACTTCGGCAAATCACCTAATACATATTTTGAATTTCTTTTTTATATCGATTTTTAAAAAGTATTTTTTTAACGTCTCTCACCAATTGATAAAAAGTAAACGTGCAAGACTACTTAGCTTCCATCCAGCTTTCCACAAAAGCCCACACCGACACAACAATTGAAAGTTGCTTAGATTTCTTCTCAACGTGTGTCACATTGTTAATTTTGTGTAAGAAACCGCCCCAAACACGCAACACACTCATCGAACACAAATGTTCGCACAACTGCAGTGAATTTAACGCGAATCCTAACGGTAACGATAACTCACACTAATTCAATTTAAAAAGAAAGCAAAATGCGCTATTACCCATTATATAAAGCATGCCTTACACAAGCGGTAGATTGACAATCATTCGTCGTAATTTTGCGAGTTATTTGGAGTGGCTTTTTTTAAATTAAATACAAAACTTTTCGAAAATTTCCAAAATTAATTTGGGTATGCAGAATTCAAGGATATGTAAATTTACATTTTATTAGTGAATTTCGATTAAAACTATTGATATTGATCCGATTTCGAGGTATAGAATTTTGAAAAAAGTTTAAAAAGGTTTTTAAAAAATAAAAAAAAAAATTTAAAATTTTAAAAAATACAAAAAAAAAATTTAAATTTGTTTGAAAACAAAATATTATTTGGGCAATTTATACGTACTTTCAGAAAAAAGTACGCTGATCGGGCTTGATCGGCTTCTATGAGAGATACCGTTTTGGAAGAAGTCTAAACAAAAAACGTTTTTGAGAAAATTAAAACTTTTGGTTTTTCGCCAAAAAAAATAAATAAATAAAAAATAAAAAAAAAGACCAACGCGAATTCGCTCAAATCTCTAATTTTCAAGTTTTAAGTCACTGGACCAGAAGTGGTTAAGGCTGCAGGTGCGTTTACAGAAAGGCAGACAAACATCCAATTCTTTTCATATATTCTATACTAACAGTTGCCCGCGACTTCGTCCGTCTCCGATTTGTGCATCATGCGCTTGAATTTGGTTGTGAAGTTATTTTACAATTGTATATTAGTCGACTCTCTTCTTTACTCTAAGCCTTCAAATATGTTTTATTTTCCCCGTTTTAGTAAGACTTTTAACTGATGCTTTGCTCTTAGTGTTCGCAGCGTAACTTTGTAAAACTGAAAGCATTCCTCGATTAATGGACTATTCAACACAAAAAGAATTTTTCAATTTGATTCAGCAGTTCCTGAGATCAGCGCGTTCAAACAAACAAAAATTAATACTTTCTTGCCGTTTTTTCCACATTTTCCACAGATTCTTCGCTCCTATTGGTCGTAGCTTAATGTTATGTAGCCTAAAACCTTCCTCGATTAATGGATTATCCAACTCAATTACAATTCGAACCAGTAGTTTCTAGGATAAGCGTTTGAACACACAAACAAACAAACTCTTCAGCTTTATATATTAGTATAGATGTCGGAAGTAAAAGTGAGCGAACTAGATCCATCCCCCCCCATAGCGAAAAGCTATCTACGCCACTGGTTCCATCACCATCACCGAAGAGGGATTGAGAAAATCAAGTCTCGCATTATAGAACGCAACAATCGTTCTACGGGGGGAAGATGTTCAACCACCAAATAATAAAGAACAACAATATGCACATTTGTATTTATGAATCTCGAATTAAAATGAATTTAATCAAAATGAATTTAAAAGGATACAAATTAAACTCTTTTTTAACATTAATATAATGGTTTGTTGTTTCTTAAATCTAAAACTTAATCTTAATCTTAATCTAAGGTAGAAATCTGAAAGAGAAAAGGAAAATGATCAGGTAAAGCAACACAAAGGTAAATATACGAACCACTAGGTGTTGAGACTGCCACGTACTGGCAATGGTAAGTCAATGTTGTTGTGTCCCACGAAGCCCCGGCGACAACCGACAATGAATGCACCTGCAAAACACACAAGAAGCAAGATTAGAACGAAAATATTAATAGTTAATGAACAAATAACAAATAAAACAAAACACAAACAATTTATAAACAAACAAATAAACTATATAACACATATATGTGGACAAAACTTTGTTTTTTTTGGACATATAGGTTGTAATTATAACCTAGGAAACACAATACACATTATTCAATGAATAATAACTTTAATTTTGTGTTCCACGACAATTAAACAAGTAAAATATAGTTAATTAACGCAAATACACTGAATTTACTAAACAATTTGAAGATATTCACAAATTTAAGTAAAAAAATTGGCACAAACGTCACTTTGCCATGCGCATATGAAATATGTCAATTTGACAGCTAAACTTTAAGGGCCGAACAAAATGAATATGTTCAGTAAATGTATTTTTTCGCGTTGATACCGAATTTAAAAACATTTTGTTAAAATATTTTATATTTTTAAAGATATTTCGAATTTTATAATTTTACATTTAACACATATGAAAAAAAAGAGACAAAAATAAGCAACAAAAACAAAATGGCGTAAGCAAAGCTGCGCGAAAAATATAAAGCAAATGGGCAAGTGCTGCCAAAATAAAATTTTATGGTACAAATATTTTAAGTTACTCACCATGATATCATCAGCAAATTCAATATTATTATTAGTACGAAAAACTTGAAAAATAACGAAAATAGACAAAATTTGAGCAAATTTAAGCTCATAACACAATTATTCATCATAATTAAATACACAAAAGTTAAATACATGTTTTTTTTATGTTTTACTTTCATGTGGTGAGTTTACACGCAAATTTCTTGACACTTGGCATAACTAAAACCGAATCGCGGGAATCACTGTTCTGCACGAAAAGGGGTATATAAGACCGAGAAAATCATCACTCAGCCTCTTCCAATTCCAGAAGCCATCCAGTTAATACTAAGTCGAAATTGTTTAACGATTTATACGTTTTACAAATATAACTTGATATATTATTTTGTAGATAAATAAATTGTTGTATTATTACATTAGTAAATCAAGTCGAAATTGTTTAACGATTTATACGTTTTACAAATATAACTTGATATATTATTTTGTAGATAAATAAATTGGTGTATTATTACATTAGTAAAGAAAAAGGGAAAATCAAATTTGAAATCGATTGATGAATCTAAACGTCATTCGAACATAAATTTGATAAGAACTTTTTTTTAGAAAATTTATAGTCGTAAATCATTTGTTTATTTTTTGTATAAAAAATTCGATTGGAACTCGTTAGACGAACATATACGTCAAGCGACCATCTTTCGAACACAATAGTATCTTAAGTAAACATTTGTTACTAGAAAAATAAGTCAAACGGACAATAAAAGTAAATTTATTAATTAAACTATCACTCAATTCCGAATTCTTTTCATTTATTAAAATTTGCTTGATTTATTGATATTGAAGCGGTAAGTTGGGCAAAAAACAAATTTCGTCTTTGCTCCATTCACATCTCTTGAAATTTACAAAAAAATTATGGCTCTAGATAATAAATCCTCAAGTACTTCAGATGGTATAACAAATTGTCTTCTCAAGCAAATTTCTTTTTATGTTGTTGATGTTCTATGCGATTTATTTAATAAAAGTTTGAGTACTGGCATTTTTCCGTCGTCATTGAAAAAAGCGGAAGTTATTCCATTATTTAAAAAAGGTAATTGCAGTAACATGTGCAACTATAGGCCTATTTCGTTATTACCAACGTTTTCAAAGCTCTTAGAAAAACTTGTGAAGGATCGAATGTTGTCGTTCCTAAATAAAAATGAGTTTTTTAGCAATGATCAATTTGGTTTTCGCGAAGGCAAATGTACTGAGAATGCTATATTAAAAGTCTGTAGTGAAGTAAGTGAAGGTTTTAACAGCAAGAAGTGTGTTTTACAGGCGCGTGGCGTCCATATAACACGATTCCTATCGTCTTACCTTTTAAAATTTGTCTCTTGTTCATAGAAAAAACCAGCAACATAAGTCTACAACTAAGCAGTCAACAGCCTATCTTTTCCCATACACACAATGTTCTTCAAGCCTTTTAAATTTGTGAGATACACACACAATTGTGCGATTTTCAATGCTTCGTGTATGCTTTGTGTATTAATAGTTTAATACACAAAGTATACACGAAGCATTGAAAATCGCCGCGCAGAACATATTTTGTGTTTGTCCCTGTCTTTCCTACGATATACTTCCATCCTGGTGCCTCCCTTTTCAATACACGTTCTCTTATTGAAAAAAGTAAGACGATAATTTTCGTCTTTCTGCAATGTCTGCATGGAAAAAATAATACAGTTTTCGCCTTCGAGTAATGTACGGCGAATTCGGTTTTGTTTTACTGTTTTGTTTTGTTCTACTCATCATTGTTTTGGATTATTTGCAAGTTCAAAGTGAATTTTAAGTAACGTAAATTTGTGAAAATTGTGAAAAAACTGAAAATTCTGAAAATTGTAAAAAGTAAACGTTGGCATTTTAACCTAAATGACTTAAAGTATAGAAAAATTGGCTTCGATTAATCCACGTTTGGAATTTAAGGTACCTTCTATTTATTCCTTATTCATTTGTGTAGGTGATTCATTTTTCTCGACTTACCATTTGAAAATATCCACGCCACGCCACTGGTGTTTTAGCATTGTTCATTGACATGACTAAAGCATTTGACATGGTTAATCATCGACTACTATTGGACAAACTTTATAAAGCTGGTTTTAGAGGTAAAATGTATGACTGGTTTACTTCATATTTAATGGGTAGATACCAAAGAGTTAAAATTAATGGAGTATATAGCGATTCGTTAGAGATAGTTACAGGTGTACCTCAGGGTTCTGTTTTGGGCCCTGTCTTATTCTTGGTATATGCCAACTCTATCTTTAACCAATCATTTAAAAGCAACATAATTGCGTTCGCTGATGATAAGGCTTTAGTATATACAAGTAATTGTTTATTGGAATCGATGTCCCAGTTACAACACGATCTTTGTATCTTAAGACAATGGTTTGCTAGACATGAGCTCATAATGAGTGAAAAAACTAAAATTATGTCATTCAATCTTAAACTAACACCAACTATTATTGGTTGCAACGTTATGTTTCACTCCGCAACATGTAACAAAATTAGTCTTAGTACTCATTCCTGTGGTAGACCCAACTTTTTTCAAGATATTGAATGTTCCAACGGTTGTTTTAATATTGAGTTTGTTCAAACTTATAAATATTTAGGAGTATTGATTGATCAAAACTTAAATTGGAAATCTCATACAGCAGATCTTAAAAAATATATGTTGTCCTTGACTCGTAAAATGTTTTTATTAAAACGTACATGCTCAAAAAACCTTTTGACAACAATATACTTCGGTTAAGTTCATTCAAAACTTCAGTATGGTATAACCAGTTGGGGAAGTGCTTACCAAAATACACTGAACCTAATTATTTCAGCGCAGAAGCGTATTGTCCGAATCATATGTAAGAAAACATGACTAACAAGCAGTTGGCCTTTATTTCAAGAACGTTCTATTTTGCCGTTAAAACACTTATACATTTTTAAAGTTCTCAAAGTTTTTTTCATGAGAAGCGGATACAGTCAAACATTAAGAAATTCAAATACATATGGTCTAAGGGTTAACTCTCAAATTTTGATGAGCGTCCCAGCTTCTAACAAAACCCAATTTTCAAACTTTTTTACTGCATCAGCACCTAAACTTTTTAATCAATTACCATATGATATAAGAAGACAGAATTCTCTTCATGTATTTTTAAAAATGATTAAGAAATGGCTTTTTGAATTGAATAGTTCGATGGTCAAAAATCTCTTTTCAATATTAGTTTGAAAAATCATCTACATTTTTTTGTATAACATTTTGCTTTAAATTTCATTTTTCCTCTTTTTTTCTTTGTTTCTAAGCTATTAAGGGTATTCACGTAACGAGATAATTTTCTACTTTGCGGAAAAATAGAAAATTCCGCAAAAGATTTAAATGAACACCCCAGCAGAAAATAGTTGCGTAAACAAGGGAAACAAGCAGCTGTTTGTTAAACGTCAAAGTTCAATTCACGTCATTCGATAATTCTTTTTTTTTTATTCTAATTACATTTTAATTTTTGCTCTTCAAGATGCCAAGAAGTAGTTTTAAAACAAAATTCATTCAATCGTATGAACAAATCACTTTTATGTCAGTTCAGTTGGAGAAAAGATGAAATGAGCGCCAAATTAAACGTCAAAATAAACGTCATAAATTTTATCAGGTTTTTTTTCTGCAGTTTCTGCTTCAAATTTGTGAGATAAAATTCTACGATTTGCAGAAAATGTTTCCCATACAAATTTTGACCGCTCATTTCTACCGATAGAAAATTCTACGGTTTCTACGGTTTCTATGGGTTTTCCGCGTTTACGTGAATACCCCTATTGATTGTTTCTTTATTATCATTTTCTACAATTTTTTTTTTTTAACTTTTACTATATTATGTAAGTTACATTTGTACCACAACTACTAACTTCATGTATGTGTTAAATATATTAAATATGGTTCATTCATCACTAGTTTTCTATAAAATTACAGAATGTTCCTATTATTCGATCATTTCTATTATTAATATATACCTATATATACTTTAAGTAACTTATTGAAATTGTACATAGAATATGCATTGAATAAAAATTGACAAAAAAAAAGAACCACATATGTATGTATCTGAATTTTTCCAAGCTCTACAACTATTATTTTACTTTCATTAAAGGCATGAAGTAAAATGCAAATTTCTTTGAAAAATTCAAAAACTTCTCTGTTTTGACTATTTCACAAAAATCATAATTCCAAACAGCTTTCGGTTGTCCCCCTTATTTTCTGACTTTCTCGTAAGATTGTCCCAAAAATTTATTTTTAATTAATGAAAATTTTATAAAAATGCATTGAGGACTGAGCGGATTGTAAGAGTCCAAACCGGACATACAAATAAACCAATGCACCTTAAATTCCATAAAAAGAACTTGATTTAAGGTGCAGAAGTTCTTCGTGCTCTCGCAGAGTTTTCCGAGTTCCCAATCAAAAAATTTCCATTTTTCTATTTGAGAATCAGTGCACTTACTATTTGCCATTGGAAAACCCATTCTGAAATTTTCCAGTTTTCCATTTAAAAACCAATACACCAATGCAATTCATCAAGAATTTTCTGTTTTTCCATTCGAAAACCCATTATGAAAAAAAAATTCCAAGCAAAAAAAATCAAATTTCCGAACTTTGTTTGGTTTTTCCAGTTTTCCCACTCTTCCATGAGGTTTTTCCAATTTTTTTTTCACAGAAATCATCACTAAATGCAACAGTATGAACCATGAAAAATTAACAAATATCTGTTGGGCCATTTCGGAGTCTATAAGAGACATACAAACAAACACACATCCATTTTTATATATACATATAGAGACTAGCTGACCCTGCAGACTTCGTACTGCCTCAATCGATAATCGATAACCCTCTTCCTCTATCGTTTGCATTGTTTTTTCATTAATTCGTATGTATGGATCCGTCTTTAAACAAATAAGCGATATAAAAAAAAAATGGTAAGTATACGCCCCGTTGCCTGCGGTGCACGGATTTGTAAAACGCGAATCATTTCGGTGTCACTTCGCTCCTCATGTTGCCGTTGTTTAAACATTTCAAGTTCTTCGACCCTAATTGTTGCGTATAAAACACATTGACCATGATATTGAATGAAAAAAGGATTTTTTATGATTACTCTGAGAGTTACCGTTATGGAGCAATACAGCAAAATAATTTTTTTACATTAAAAATATCAGTGTTTCAAAAAAAAAATTACCAAAATCACGAATTCTCTACTTTCACATTGTTTAAAATATATTCAAAATTTGACATGATTTTCTTGCTCTTCTGGAGTTTTCCATTTTACCACTCATTTTACCACAACTAATGCATTTCATATGAAAGAGTGTTTTTGAGATTTTTGTTTAGCCATTTTTTTTTTGCATTTCAAATTTTCCATTTTTCCAATTTTTTGTTTACTTTTTCTTGCTTTCCAGTTCCCCATCACAAATTTTCCAGTTTCCCTTTGTAAGCCAATGAGTTTTCCGAGTTCCTTTCGAAAACCCATTTTGAAATTTTCCAGTTTTCCATTTGAAATTTTCCAGTTTTCCATTTGAAAATCAATGCATCCACAATTTCATGCAATTTTCCATTTGAAAACCAATGAGTTTTCCGAGTTTTTCATCAAGAACTTTCTATTTTTCCATTCGAAAACCCATTTTGAACCAAAAAGTTCGAAGCAAAAAATATCTAATTTCCGACCTTTGTTTGGTTTTTCCAGTTTTCCCACTCTTCCATGAGGTTTTTCCAATTTTTTTTTTCACAGAAATCATCACTGAATGTAACAGTATGAACCACGAAAATTTCACAAATATCTGTTGAGCCATTTCGGAGTCTATAAGAGACATACAAACAAACAAACAAACAAACACACATCCATTTTTATATATATAGAGATAGAGATAGAGATAGAGAAGAGATAGAGAAGAAGAGAAGAGAAGAGATAGAGATAGAGATTATTATTATTATGGAGTGGATCAGAAGGCTAAACGAGGTTCTCGGGGTCGGCTAGTTATTTTTAAAGAACATTTTTAGTTTCATTAGTATCGGTGTACGCCATGTATGACGTATGTCTCCTATAATTTAACACAAGTGATACCATTTGTGCTATCTCTACCTATACCTACCTACCAAGTTTCATAAAAATTTTGTCAACATTTAAAGCGTGGAGATATATTATACGACAGATATACTTTTGCAATTAGAATACTTCAGGTATGGTTTTTGAGCAAGTCCGGCGACAGGGCCCGGACTTTTAAGAGGGACCCGAATTTTCTGCGAAAACTTAAATAAATTATGTACAACAAGAGAAAAAAAAACTTATAGAGTGAGAGTCTGTCCAAAATCTTAGATTTGAGCAAAACACATTTTAAAGTTCAAACATTTCTCCTAAATACCTACAGTATTGTTTATTACAAAAATATTTTAATGCAATCTTTCTACAAATAATATTTTGTTTCAAGTTTATGTTGGTAGGTATATGTGTTTTAGGTGAGACAATGTTTTTTTAACCAAACAGATTGTTGAGTTTTTTAATAGATGGAGATAAATCTGTATTGAAATAAGATGTGTGTAGTCAATTATTATTCGATTAACAAACAAAAAATTAGCCAAGTCTCGATGGAGCTGCTTGTTTATCTCTAAAAAGTAATGAAATCTAGATACAGTCGTGGCAAGTATAAGGTTCCTTACTGCGATTTCTTTATTATTATATTGTAATGTGTATACACTTTATTTATCTCTATCGCTCTGTATCTCTTTCTATATTTAATTTACATACTACTCTTACTCTCTTTACTTACTCTTTATCTCTATTACTCTAATATCGTTTTATAGTGAAATAAGTATGTAGCAATAAGTTAAATGGTAGTAGTAAACACTTGTGTAGGACAGTTAAAATGAAGGGCAATACCTAGTGATTAAGAGAAAACTTTTGTTAAGTATTGAGAACATTCAACTCCCACAAAATCCCAGTATTTTATTTGTAGTAGTAACATCTAGTGGTTAAGAGGAGAAGCACCCAGAAAATTCAGCTCCTACAAAAACCCCAGTATTAGTAGTTTCTCGAACCTTTCTTGTGTTATATATAAAGCCCGTTTGGCAGCGAAGCACATAGTTGATTGTGAACTGCGATAAAGTAAAGAACACTGTGTTTGCAAAGTTATAATTGAAAGTATTGAATAAATAAGTTTGTTAGTGATTTGAATAAAGTGAATTTGTGTTTTATTTAAAAAAATGAATAAGTTTTAATTGTCGGACCAAGCCGAATATTACAATATGTAGTTAATGTTGTGTGACTTTAAAGTTAGCTTACTGAACGGTGAAAATTTCAGCGTTCTGGTCTTATCCAAAGGTTCT
This sequence comes from Sphaerophoria taeniata, assembly GCA_943590905.1. Taxonomy (NCBI): domain Eukaryota; kingdom Metazoa; phylum Arthropoda; class Insecta; order Diptera; family Syrphidae; genus Sphaerophoria; species Sphaerophoria taeniata. The sequence goes on along the minus strand of OX016540.1, from coordinate 128,047,799 downwards.
CAAATAGGGGCCTGAAAATGCGGCGAAATGGTTCCTGTAAAGGATGGTACGGTAGTGTTTGCTTCGCGCTAAACTTGGCGATATAGTTCAGTCAAATTAGTCCTTAAAGCAGAAGTAAGGTTACAAAAATTCTCATAGAGTTAAAAACTGGTGTGAATGTTCAGAATACTATTATAAATGAATTGTAAAAAGTCCCCATTTTTGGCGTTTTTCAGCTAAACGGTGAGTTTTACAGCAAAAATTGTAGATCATCCGATTCTCTACAAAAAATGTATCAACACCTTTTTTCATAAGTATTGCCATTTCCGTGGTACAACGGTTCAAAGAACTGAACAAAATTGTTTTATTCGTATTATGCACATGTTTCCACACCACCTATTAGGTAGTGTGCTTGGAGGTTTTTTTTTAACGTTGTTTCCCCGGTAGGCCTATTCTACGATCAAATTGAGTATTGAAAAAATTATTTGGAAAAATTATTCGTCGGATTCATAATAATCCAATGGAGTGCAATGGAGTTCTTGCCTATCCGTTTTGTAAGAAGATCCTTATCTGAAACTGACTAGAATTGGCGTAAGTTAACCATGTTGTATTTTTTTATATATATGTATACTTAACGGTAGACAGTTTGTTGTAAGAAGAGGCAAACTAACTTCTACGATAACTATTGAAAATAAAAACGTTTTGCAATAGGGAACGGTTAGCTAAAATGAAGTTAATGGGGTGGCATAATATAGTCTTTTGTGTATAGCTCTGCATACTTAACTCAATTTCGACAAAAATTCTGTTTTAACCAGACTACATTGAAATGTTCTGCGATGTTTGAAGAAATTGCTAAGATGTGGAGCCAAAGAACCGAAGAGCATGCTCTATAATGAAGATTGTTGGAATTCAATACTTTGCTTTGTATACACTTTGCTAAATAATAAATACTCTGTTTGCCTTATTAAAGTATCCTAGCAACTTTCATACTCGTCAATAATTTTCATTTTTATTTTTTCACTTCTGTTCTGTGCTTTCTATAAGTAACATGTTTACTAGTCCTAATAAATTCCAAATATTGTTCTTTTAAATCCGTCTTTTATTTCATCAGGTTATGGGCCCAGTTTGCTTAAATTCTTTAAGTTAACTTAAATAAAGTTTTTTCTTAAAATTTGTTTCGATAAAAAAAGTTTTTCATTTAAATCTAAATGCCCTAATCTGAAAATGAACTCGAGTATAGTAAATCGTGTCCAGCCATTCAATGGCAATAATTTTGCATCATGGAAACCACAAATGGAGGCCATCCTCCATAAATCCCGATTAACTGGATATGTGAAAGGGAGGTTGCCGAGGCCTGAGGAGTCAGGGAACTTACAGCAAGCGTGGGATGATAAGGACATGGACGCGAGAGCCGAACTTATTCTGGCACTGGAACCCAACATTATTGCTCTGGTAAAAGACAAACGATTTTTCCAATGATATTTGGACCTTTTTAGGTGAAACTTACGACAGAAAGGGGCCAAGACAAAAGACTTACGAATGGATCCCAATCATTCAATGGACGAATTTATTCGGGAATTCAAGACAACAGTGAGCAGACTACAGGAGCTGGAGGCCAATCTTGACAAGGATTTGTTGGTGGTCATACTCCTGGATGGACTTTCTGATAACTTCAAGGAAGTGCAGGCTGCTTTTGATGCGCAAAGTAGTTACCCAGAGCTTGACATCGTGTGCACCCGGCTCTTAGAAGTTAGTGATCGAAAGAAAGATCTGCCTGTAACGTCAGGTTCAGCATTTTATTCCAAAGGAAAGCCGAAACCAAAAAGGTTTTTTAATTCAAAGAAAGATAATTCGTTTCCGTATGACTGCCGAAAGTGCGGAAAGAGAGGACATAAAGCGAAAGATTGTCTGCAACGAAATGAGAAAGTAAGGAATTTACAATCGACTGAAATCCATGATAACGAGTGTGGATTTACAGTTCAAGAGCAATGTGCTTTTAGAATTTCGAAAGAAGCGACAGTTTGGTGCCTCGATTCAGGGGCAACTTCACACATGTGCTCAAACCGATCATTGTTTGACAGCTTAACGACATGTGATACCAAAACGTATGCGACTTTGGCCAATGGTAACCGAGTCAACATTGAAGGCACTGGAACGGCCATACTACCAAGAAAATTAACTAATACAGAAGAAGACATTAAACTATTCAACACCCTGTATATCCCAGAATTAAAAGAAAATCTTATTTCCATAGGCAAAGCAACCGAGCGCGGAATGAAAGTTACATTCGAAGACCGTCATGCTAGAATATACGGTAAGAATGGAAAGATTTTGATAACGGCAGAGAAGAAGCATGGACTTTTCCTAATTCAGGAGAAACATCAAGCATTTTCCGCAATCCATGGAACGAACTCTCTAGAAGTCTGGCACAAAAGTATGGGACATCTCAATCTTGCGTCGCTTAAACAAATGCATTCGAAAAATATGGTTACTGGATTACCAAACCACCTCGAGAAGGAAAGTGCCATATGTGATTCGTGCATCTGTGCGAAACAATCGGTGAAGCCATTTATTGTGTGTGATACCAAAAGAAGCACAAGAAAATTAGAGCTCATCTATTCAGATGTATGCGGCCCTATGCGGACCGAATCCTTGAGTAGATCAGTGTACTTCATTACATTCATTGATGATTTTACACGACACATTTCAGTTTTCTTCATGAGAAATAAAAGTGAAGCGCTAGATAAATTCAAGGCCTACAAAGCCTTTGCTGAAAAACATATGGGTGAATCGATTAAAACATTAAAAAGTGACAACGGCACTGAGTATACAAACAAGAGTTTCGAAAAGTTTCTTGAACAGAACGGTATCACCCACGAGTACTCTGCACCATATACCCCGCAGCAAAACGGTTTATCCGAAAGAGCCAATAGGACATTGGTGGAAATGGCAAGATGCTTGAAACTTGAAGCTAACTTGCCCGATATGCTATGGGTGGAGTTGATAAGCACAGCTGCTTTCAACCGTAATAGATGTCCAACCAAAATGAACGGGAACACTACACCCGAAAAATTATGGACAGGTAAAAAGCCGGACGTGTCGAAATTGAAGTGCATCGGAACAAAAGCATTCGTTTTGGATAAAGGACACAATGTTGGCAAATTTGACCCAAAGAGTAGAGAACACTTGGTTGTGGGATATGAAAACGAATTCGGTACATATAGACTTTGGAGTCCCGGAACACGAATTGTCACTAACAGCAGGGATGTGAAGTTTGTAGAAGACATACCAAATGACACAAAAACGACCGAAGAACATCAACCTCAACCTCAACCTATCCTTTACACTTTTAACATTAAACCGATGGATACCCAACAAGCAACTGAAGAGGAATCTGAAGTCAGTGAACTGAAATTCAACGATTAAGCACCATCCTCACCCAAACAAGTAACTGAAACGCAAAGCTCAACAGAAACTACTGAGATTCAACAACCTGTATGCAGCCATCAAAAACATGAAGAAATCTGCAACGTTGAAGTCGATCCCATTAATCTGAAGCAGCTAGAAAAACTTGAAAACCGTGAGGAGTGGTATCGTGCAATGCAAACAGAATACGATTCACTAATGCGAAATAAGACTTGGGAGTTGGTAGACCGACCTACCAATAGACAGGTTATTAAAAGTAAATGGGTTTTTAAAACAAAATATAAGGCAGACGGTTCAGTCGAGAAACGAAAAAGCAAGACTGGTAGCTAAAGGCTACGAACAAATTCCTGGAATTGACTACACGGACACTTACTCTCCCGTAGCTAGCATTCATTCGATTCGATTAACACTGGCAATCGCAGCGGAGCACAGCTTAAACCTACACCACCTGGATGTATCATCTGCATATCTCAACGGAAAACTTGATGTCGAGATGTTCATGGAACAACCGGACGGTTTTGGGGAGAACGCTGCCAACAAAGTGTGTTTTCTCAAAAAGGCCATCTATGGGCTCAAACAGTCAGGTCGACAGTGGAATTTGATGTTGGACAAAACCCTAAAAGAACTTTGTTACATGCAGTCATCATATGACCGGTGCATATATTTTAAAATTCATGGAACTAGCATCACAATTATGACCATCTATGTCGACGATATCCTCATCGCAACCAACAATCCTGAAGAGCACTCACATGTTTGCAGCAGACTATCGCAGGCTTTCGAGATACGTGACCTAGGAGAACCGAAGCTTTGTGTTGGATTGGAAATCTCAAGAAACAGCGATAACATCAGCATCCAACAAACGGGTTATATTAACAACCTTCAAAGTTTATACCAGCTAGAAGAAGCAAAACCATCACGTCTCCCTACACAAGTAAAGCTAACACTAGAAAAGGACCCAAAAATAAGAGGCGAGAGTGAAAAAGTCGACAAAACAGCATTCAGACAACTAATCGGACGATTGTTGTATATTTCAACATTCAGCAGACCGGATACTAGAGGTGGGCGATATATCAATAACCGTTACCAATAACCTGTTATTCGTGAATAACTGCTATAACTAGTTATTCAATATCGATCTTAACAGGTATTCGGTAACAGTTACCCAGAATAACCGTTACTCAGAATAACCGTTATCAGAATAACCGTTACTGAGAATAACCGTTATCAGAATAACCGTTACTCAGAATAACCGTTATTCAGAATAACCGTTACTCAGAATAACCGTTACTGAGAATAATCGTTATCACAATAACCGTTACTCAGAATAACCGTTATTCAGAATAACTGTTACTCAGAATAACAGTTACTAAGAATAACCGTTACTGAGAATAACCGTTATCAGAATAACCGTTACTCAGAATAACTAGTTATTTAAGGAACAAGTAACTCAAAGTAAATGGTTACTAAAGGAACCAGTTATCAATAACTGAATAACTTTTTGAATTTTAAAGTTTGAACATGTATTTTTGTCAATTGTTAAGATGATTATTGGGCTTAATGTTCCAAAATTTGTTGATGCAATCAATAATAAATCAATTCATACTTTTCCCAACGTTTCTCCGGTTGTTTTCCGGCATCCTCAGGGGTGAATTTTATAACTTTTTGTTTTTTTAAACAGTGTTTTTCTGTTTTAATAATTTATTAGGAAAAAAAAGTCAGTAAAAAGGAAAAAGGAGCATTTATTAAACAAACAAATCGATGTTAAATTACCCCTAAAATAAGAAAATAGTGCAAAAAGATTATCTAAGAAAAAAAAACCCATCATATCATTCAAGAATACATATTTGTAACTAGGTAGACGCGAAAATTTCAGAAAGCGAAAAAAGAGGTCAAGTTAGAGGTAGATGTCGATGCATTATTTTGTTTATGAATGTAGGAAAAAAGGGTTGCATTATTATTTACTTTCCATTCTAGGAAATACGAATTCAGTTTTTCTGAGGTTAACAAATTATCCTTTTTTTATGGCAAGGGCAATAAAAAAATAAAATCAAGAATGTGTTATGGTCATTTTCACATTATACTTTTATGATTTGTATGTAATGTTTTTCATTTTTAAATATTTTTGTTTCGTATAAGTATATGGATAACCGTTACTGAGTAACGGCTAAGAATAACAGTTATTCAGAAATAACTGTAACTGTTATAACGGTTACTCAAAAATAACTGCTAAGGCCATCACTACCGGATACCCAATACGTTGAAGATCCTAGACGTCAACACTGGACCGCCGGCATTAATGTCATAAGGTACTTACTTGGCACTAAAGACTCAAAAATTATTTACAGGAAAACAAACCAAAAATTGGAGGCATACTCTGACTCAAGTTGGGCTGGCGACGTTAACGACAGGAAGTCTCAGTCTGGTTTTGTTTTCATTTATGCGGGTGGAGCTGTACGTACATTGGGCATCCAGAAAGCAACAAATCGTGGCAACATCAAGTACCGAGGCAGAGTACATCACTCTATCCTCTGTTGCTAAAGAAGCAGCTTATCTCCGACACATAATGATGGAACTTAAATTACATGATGGATCCCTCAACATCTTCTGCGATAACCAAAGCGCCAAACACATCGCCAATGACCAGGCCAATCAAGGACGGACCAAGCATATAGACTTGAGGTATCATTTCGTAAAAGAAACGTTACATTACAACACCATCACCATCACATATCTAAGATCTGAAGACATGATAGCGGATGCTTTGACAAAAGCTTTGCCAATGCAGACGCACTATAAGCATTTTGAAAATATGGGCATGGTTCTCTAACTGCTCTTTTTAATTTTTATTTTTAGGGTTCCGTACACAGAGTGTAAACGAAACCCTTATAACATCACTTCGTTTTCTGTTCATTCGTCTTTCACAAGCGATTTCTTCGAATCTGTTAGGCCGATTGCAATGAAATTTGGTACACATATTTTAGTATTCAGTAGTAATCTAAAAATGTTGTTTTCATGTTTTTAAGATAAATAGTTTCGTAGTTATTAAAGAGAAAAGATAAAAAAATACAAAAATGACCATTCTCCCCCCTGATCTCCGAAACTACTGGGCCTAAAATTATGAAAAAGATACTGAGAATAGGTCTCAACCTGTAGATTACAAAAAAGCAAATAAGAAGTCTGTACTGTTACATATAACACAGATATGAATCAATATTTGGAGTAACTTTTTAATTTTTGACTCAACTTTACAATTTATTTCCTCCAAAACCGTTATACCGATTGAGTTAAAAGTTGGCCAATATATCAACTTGTTAAGTAGAAATACAATCATATTTTTTTCATATTTTTAAGAGAAATAGTTTTGTAGTTATATAAGAAAATATGGAAAAATAGGCAAAAATGTCAAAAATAGGCCATTCCCCCCCCTAATCTCCGAAACTACTGGACCTAAAATTCTTTAAAAAAAATGAGATATAGGTCTATAACATGAATATTACCGGAAAAGTGATGAGAAGTCACAGTTATTTATGTAACATGCAAAATTTTTCAATATACTAATTTCCAATTTCATTAAATTTTAAAACCATTTTTTTGAACAGGTGGTAACCCTATTGACTTCAAATTAAGTACAATCATTCATTAATTGCCTGCAATGACAAACATATTTTTTTTTGTATTTTTAAGACAAATAGTTTTGAAATTATTCAAGAAAACACAACAAAAAAGGCCGAAAATGCAAATAACTAAACTTTACCCCCTCCTCATCACCAAAAAGGGTGGGCCTGGAATTTCCAAAAAAAATTCAAAAAATAGTTCCATACGTATAGATTACAGAACAACACAAAAAAATTGCAGTTATAATGTAAATAACGATATATTTTCAAGGCAAATGGTTTTGAAGTTATTCAAAAAAAAACCAACAAAAAAGGACTATGAAAAACACTCAATTTCACCCCCTCCTCATATCCGAAAGGGCTTGGCCAGGCATTTCCAAAATAATTTCAAAATGTAGTTAAAACGTGTAGGTTACAGAACATACAAAAAACATTACATTGATGATGTAAATAAGCATAAAACCGAATATGTATTAGGGTTCCGTACACAGAGTGTAAACGAAACCCTTATAACATCACTTCATTTTCTGTTCATTCGTCTTTCACAAGCGATTTCATCGAATCTGAAATTTGGTACACATATTTAGAATAATAGTTTAGTTTAGATAAATAGTTTCGAAGTTATTAAAGAGAAAAGATAAAAAATACGAAAAATTTTGCCCCTCCCCCCCCCCCCTTTACACTCTTTTATGGGATTTTCTTTTGTTGTATTGATTTTGTACTTTAAGTGTTGTGAATAAAATTGTTATACCGTTCCACCGGATTTGAACCTGGGTCACTTCACTCAAATGCCAGACGTCGCTAACCATTCGACCACGGGCCCTAATGTACTCAACTAGTACAGTTTGAATACCATTATAATTTTTTGAAAATTTGTATGCCCTGATCCAAAATATAAAACATTTGTCACAAGACAATACATGTGTGGTGTTAGCTGGATAGTAGAGTACTCGCCTGATGCTCTTGATGTGCCTGGTTTGAATCTTGTCGGGGGATTGCTTTTCTTTTTTTTTTGTATTCGTATTACAATGAGACTTAATTTTTATTATAAGTTTAACTCTTGTTTGGTATATAAGAAGAGACAACCTATTCGAGTTATAATTAGTTTTTTTTTTATTGTTGAATATTGCAATAAAATCAATTGTTTATTTGCTGAAGAAAAAATAAAGTTCCTTATTCCTTTCTTACTGTCATGGCCGGATTTAGGGGAGGGCAAATGGGGCTACTGCCCTGGGCCTCCACAAAAGAGGGGCCCCCAAAATGAGACTATTACAATAAAATATAGCTTTTTGATGAAAAGCGACGATAAACAGGAAAGAACAGCAGTGTCGAATAACAGAGAACGAATAAATTTTATTGTAACAAATCAATAAGAACAATATATCAGAGCATAGTGATGTTATACATAAAGCAAAGTAGTTTAATATACAGTGATTCATTCCATATAAACAACACTTTTGCTCAAAAATTGTTATACTTTAAACACAATATCGCCCTTGTGTTTCAAATAGCGTATATGCACATTACAGTATTGTTACAGAAATAACCCATATCTTACTTTTTACTACCTTTCAATTTTTCACTCGTTCATACATACAGTCCACTTGTTTAAGACTATAGTTTGCTAGTTTAATTTTTCTCTATATTCTTAAAATCAGAAATTATAATTTGTCGTTCTGTGGTAATTCACTAGTATAAAGACAAATTAGTATATTGGAAAATCTGATTTTTCTGAAACAAGTATATTCTGCGGATTTAAGCAGAGTATGAATCAATCTTGGTAACCCATTTGAAAGATCATGCAAACAAAGGGATTGGTCATGTCTAGGGCAACCAAAAATATGCTCGAGCATGTTTTTTTTGGAACGTCGAATTTGACAATTGACAAGATAGAAATACGTTTCATGAAAAAATAAACATTTTGGACCCTATTCGTTAGAGCATATTTTAGCATATTTTGTTATAAATGCATATTTTTGCATATTTTGCTTTAAAATGCATATTTTGGCATATTTCATCATTATTTTTGTAATTTTTGCTGCAAATGTAAGAGTAAACATTTTTTTAAAACTTTTTTTTCGAAAAATTCGCAATGCTATTCAAGTATTTTTTTCGAAAAGTAACGCATGTCACTTGTGAGGCCCACAGGCTCCATAGAACTTGTGAAACATTTCGAGGTCAATTTCCAGGAGTTGATATTTTCATCGCAAACGTGAAAAAAGTGTTTAAAAGATCCGTCAAGAATAAGGGTATTCAAGGATATTGCAGCGGAAACACCACTTCCTTCGCAAACTATTACGACTAATTGGGTATCTTGGAGGGAAGCAGTTTACTGTGCAGAAATGTTTAAAAAAAAAGGAAAGCCTTTTCGAAACACTACATGAAGAGGAATCAGCTGCAATACGAGTTGTTAAAAAATTGTTTTAATGAAGTGGAATTAAACGTGACTTGATATTTCTATCATCCAATTATACATTTTTATTGAAATGTATTGCACAACTGGAAACAAGCGGCCTTCAGCTAACATAAAATTATTCATCAATGCCCAAGGTAAAATTAATACCATGGACTCCAATATCGAAAAAATAAAAAAAAATTATCGATAATTTGGAAAAATTAGAGCGCTCAAATTGTTTATTATGGCAGAATTTATTCGTAGAAAAAAATTGCTTCTGAAATAATGGCATTAAAGTTTGCACGTATAACTGACGGATGATATGCACTTACAAAAATGTTTTCAGAGAAAAATTTTTAAGGAAAACTGTTTTTCTTTATTGCAACAAAAATTTTAACAAATATTTTTTTTAACTTATACTGGTTTATATTTTCATTTTTGATATTTGGTATTTATTTAGCTGTTTATATTTTTGTTTTTTTTTTTTTGTTCTTTTATTTGTCTCTCTAAAGATATTTTGACCTCTGTTTTTTTTCTTGACAAGTCAATAAACTATAAGAAAAAACACGAAATTTAAGATTTTCTGCTATTTAAAATTTTTTTAGAGCATATTTTTAGAGCATATAATTGGCTTTTTAGAGCATATTTAAAGCGCTATAAATGGTTTTTATAGAGCATATTTTTGGTTGCCCTAGTCATGTCAATTACTTTTCGTCCACGATTTGCGAAAAACTTCTCAGTTGTATGGGTGATAAGGTACTTACTGAAATAGAATCCATTAAAGGAAAATCCAAATATTATTCTGTATCAGTAAACTCTACTCCCTACGAATCTCACATTGAACAACTAACTATAGTTCTATATATGGAAGGATCGACGCCAAAAGAAAGATTTCTTAAGTTTTCATCAAACTGCGGTCATAGTGGCCACAGCAAAAGCTCTCCTCAAATTTTTAGGTGATCATAAAAAAAACATAATGAATTGCAACGCCTAATCGTACGACAACATGAGTGGGCAAATACAAAGGGATGCAGGCTCTTTTTTAGGAGATATACCGTAGCTGCCTACACTTGTCCATCAGCTTTTCAATTTTTTGATTTCTTCATACAGAACGATACGGAATTCTGATCGGAAAATTGTCGAAGAAAAAAAGCGGACAATTTTACGTATTGTCGAGCTGAAGCTACGAAAGTCATAGTCGACCGATATTCGGAAACTGTTGAAGCTCTAACCGGCATATCTTCCGATAAAGAGCAAAAAGACTGCTTTATTCGTGACTCAGCGCTACAAACAAGGTTTTTCAATATCCGAAAATGATTCTTGAATTGGCCATTGAAAACGAAAAGAAATGATGTCGATAAATACGAGGAAGCTGCCAAGAAAATATCTCAGACTGACGAATACGTACAATCACGCTACAGGACCAGAGGGAGAAACGTGTGGTTGAATCCGCTCGAATACCGCAAAGCTCAAGACTCAAATCAGTTACCGAAAGAGAAATAAGAAGTATCCGTCTTTATTCCTGCAGTGATCGACTAGCTATGCGTTTCTCTTACAGAAAGATTGTGTGCTTATAAAGCTGAACGTTCGAGGTTTGGATTTCTCAATCATATTGAGAAGATGGGTGCTGAAAATTTGCAAGCTGCAGCAGAGCCATTGGTGAAAGTTTATGAGGATGATTAAGAAGCTAGTCTTAGTAATGAGTTGGTTCAGTTTGTGTCTTTGATCGATTCATACAAGAAGGACTATGAAACAAACCAGTCTCCAGAACTATTTTATTACCGAATCCTCGAATATCAAAATATCAGAGCTACATTCCCAAATCATGAATTTGCATTGAGAATGAGAATGATTTTGATGTTATCAAATTGCACTGGAGAACGCTCATTTCCAAAAATGAAAATTATAAAAAAAAGACTTCAGACCAAAATCTGACAAAACCGTCTAATCCTTCTCTCCTGAGTATAGAAGGTGATCTACTTCGGGAACTAAATTTCAGCGAAATAATCAACGATTTCGAAGGAAATAGCAGAAGTAAGCACTAAAATTTAGTCATTCTTTTTTCTAATTATATTTCTACCATATTCGTTATATAATAAAATAACATATCCTTGGTTTCATAAAAAATAAGCAGGTATTTATTGAAAAACTAGCTGACCCCGCGAACTTCGTCTCGCCGCCCTTCAAAAAAACCAATGAGTTGTCCGAGTTTTTCATCAAGAACTTTCTTATTTCTTTTTTCCCACTCCTTCCATTCGACAACCCATTTTGAAATTTTCACATTTGAAAACCAATGCACCTGCAGTATTATGCAATTTTCCCTTTGAAAACCAATGCGTTTGAAAACCCATTTTGAAACAAAAAATTCCAAGCAAAAAAAATCTTATTCCGGACCTCTGTTTGGTTTTTCCAGTTTTCCCACTCTTCCATGAGGTTTTTCCAATTTGTTTTTCACAGAAATCATCACTGAATACAACAGTATTAACCATGAAACAAACAAACAAACACACATTCATTTTTAATTTTTATAAATAGATATAGACTCAACTGTAAAAAAAAACTGTCCATTTTACATTTTTGGAAAATAATTTGGGGCCTCCACTCCCTTGCTGCCCCGGGCCTCTAGATCTCTTAATCCGGCCCTGCTTACTGTGGTGTTTCGTTTTGTTTGCCGATGGCCAAAATTTTTGTTTCTTTTTTGGGTTCTTACACAGGTGAAAACGAAAACCTATAAGATCAGTTCGGTTTCCTTTTATTTGTTTCACAAGCGATTTCTTAGAATCTGCTAAGCTGATTGCAAATAAATTTGGTTCACATTTTCTAGATAGAAGTGATCCGAAAATGCTGCTACCAGATTTTTAAGATACACAGTTTCGAAGTCATTGAAGGAAATAGGCAGAAAGACTATTCAAATTATTTTCCAAGAAAATGTTTGGTTTCAAATCTTAATCCTTGTATAAAAAATCCTTCAAAACTGAAAGAAAGTAGGGTCGGATAATCAAGTACGGAACCCTCCTCGAGCGAGTTTATCTCGCACTTGTCCACTTTTTTTTATATTAATCTTGAAATTATTTTGTTTATTTTCTGAATACTGAAATTTTAACTGTATTATTTTTGTGTACTCTTCAATCGTTCATTTAATTCATTTTTATTCTAAATATTGAAACTTGAATTATTATTTCGCTCTTTAATTGTCTATCCTTATGTTAAGTAATGCAACAAAATTGTTAATTAAATATTGATAACGATTATGAAGTTGAGTGGGTATGTTGGAATTCAATACTTTGCTTTGTATATACTTTGCTAAATAATAAATACTCTGTTTGCCTTATTAAAGTATCCTAGCAACTTTCATACTCGTCAACAGTGTTCCCAGGTTTTCAAAAACAAAATCCCCCTTTTCTGACACCAAAACACTTATTTTTCCCCTTGAACGAAAAAAAAAATCCCTAATTTTCCCCGAAATAAGTTATTAGGATTTTCATGTAATTTTTATAAAATTTTATTGTTTATTTTTTCATACATATTCAAACAAAAAGAAAAACAATTCAAAAAGGGGACTTCAGTACGAAAAAAACATTATTATGAGTTCCATCACAATAGAGTTGAATAGATAATAACTTAAAGAAATACAAAATCAATTTCAAAAATATTTGGAATACTATTTAAATATTCGATTTAAAAAAAACAATCAGCAAGTGTCTTAAGTGTCATTTCAACTCGGTCAACTAAAATATGAATTTTAACGTCTTCCGATTGCATTTCAAGGTTTAGTTTCGTAAAAAACGGTAAGAAGAAATCTAAAAATTCTAAATATAAAACCGTTGTTGGTTTTCCAAGAACCCCGTATATTTTTTCACATTGAATTTTGTTAATAGAATCTTCCAGATAACTTTCCAAAAAATGCAATACTAAAGCTTGGTATTACTCAATAAGTCTTTTGATAACCACATGCAGGGACAACCATTATGTTTGCGATATGGCTTAACGTTGCAAAAGGCTTGAAATTCCTTAAAACCATGTTGTCTTTTGGCACTGCAATTAAAATGCGAGAAGATTTCGCGACAACAAATTTCTATTTCGTCAGGCAGGAATTTTAAGGCGTTGCGTTGTTTGCCACGAGATGGAACGAATGGCACAAACACCGCATGATGAATAAATTTGGAATGACATCTTTGAAAAGTTTCGAGACAGAATTTTGTTTTCCCACCATAACACTGGCACGTCCGAAGCAAATGCTACTAAATTTTTTTCAAATGGAATATTGTGCATTTAAAAAAAATGTTTTGTTTTCATTAAAGTTTTAAGCTGTTTTCCCCTTTTTTGGATTTTTCCCCTTACTTATCCCCGTCCCCTTTTTTCCCCTTTAGCTGAAAAAAATCGGCAAGAAAGAAAGGTGATTTTCCCCTCAACCTGGGAACACTGCTCGTCAATAATTTTCATTTTTATTTTTTCACTTCTGTTCTGTGCTTTCAATTATAAACATGTTTTCTAGTTATAATAAATTCCAAATATTGTTCTTTTAAATCTTTTAAATTTCATCAAAGATGTTGTGAATCTCGGCCGTAATAGGCATTAATTTCAGTAGGCAAGAGATACCGCTACATTTTCCCGTATTTTTGCACTGTGGTTGTGAAAAGCATGTTCTTATTAGTCTAAGAGCCGATTTTTCAATCATCGAACAAAAATAAAAATAACATACCTACTGGCAAATAAACTTATCTGAGTATTCATCGGTCGAATAAATAAGAGCGTTTTTCTTCAGATAAAGTCTATCTGACGATTGAAAATTCCAATATTTTGTTATTTGTCGAATAAACACTATCTGCTTGTTTATCTGATGATTGAAAAATCGGTTCTAAGTTGTATTTTTTGTTTCTTGTAGATTTACATAATTTTGAAGAGAACCTTTCTCCATTTTGATTGCTCAACGCTGTGCACTAAAAAGAACTTCAAAATCTAACCATTTCACAAACCGTTACCGAAAAGTATTCAGTATTTTGTTGCTAATTTGTGCCGCAAAAATTAATTTTGTTGCTCAAATAGTTTTCGGAAAAAAGCTAGGTTACGTTTCTTCTTCTCTCTTCTGAAAAATAATAAGTATACGCGCGAGTGAACTTTCCCATAAAGCGTTAATTTCAATATCTAGAAAGGTATTTTTTTTTCAAGAAATAGTTGAGGTGCAAAATTAATTCTTGCGGCACAAATTAGCAACAAAATACTGAATACTTTTCGGTGCCGCGGCATGTCAGCTTATGAAATGGTTCTGCTAGCGTAATAGACGCTGCTTTGGGGCATTTTGTACTCTCTGTCAGTCTAGCTTATGGACAACGGTCCTTCATTGTTCTGACGCGAATTAAAATCTTCCAAATGTCTTGTTCTACACAAGAGCATCTAACTGGTCTCGCAACTTCGATTCCTTCACCTTTGCAGAAGCGCGATAAGCATCCTTACATCAAGTTTGCGCCCTATTTGAATAGCATTTTCGTGGCATATAAGTGGTTTTTTATCCCTTACTTAATTAATAATTACTTATCCGGCTCACAATCCATGAAGGATCTCAGCCAGAGATATTGCAGCCTTCCATCGTGAACGGTCCCTCGCATGCACTCTCCAGTCGCCGAAACCAAGCGCTCTGGCATCCGCAGTCACTTGGTCCTTGTACCCTAGGTTCGGTCTTCCTTGTCGTCTCGAACCTGGGGGCTGGGATGAGAAGACTTTCTTGGATGGAGCGTTGTCGTCCATTCGCTCGATGTGGCCGGGCCAATGTAGTCGTCTTTTCTTGGCCTTCTGGACTACATCCACATCTTGGTACAGTTCTCGGTTGAACCTTCTTCTCCATTCGCCAACGTCGCATACTGGACCGAAAATCCGTCGAAGAATTTCTCTTTCGAAAGTGCCAAGTATCAATTCCCCTTTTTTACTTATCGTCCAGCACTCGGCGCCGCCGTAGAGTAGGACTGGTAAAATCAAAGTTTTGTATAGCAGACACTTTGGCTTTCGAGTGAGGAGTTTTGAACCCAGTTGTTTGGTCAAACCGAAGCATCAGCGGTTCGCTACAGTAATTCTTCTTCGCATCTCAACTAATAGGGGCGTCAATGAAGCGAAAAATACGGCCTGACCTCCGAATTTTTTTACTGTGAACCGATTTGCATGAAATTTTGGAATTAGGCTTATCTTACCCTTAACTTTAAAAGTGAAAATGATTTGAACTCCGCCACCACCCTGGGGGTGGTTGCCACCCGTTCTCGGGGGTGAATTTTAAGCAAAAAATCATCTATAAAGTTTTTCAAAAAATCCAATACTTTTCAAGTTATTGGCAATTGAAAATTCGCAATAATAACACTCCGAAATTTTCAGTTACTAAGTAGAAAAAAAAAATGATAAGTTTTTGGACCATAACTCCTTCAATTTTCATGCTATCACAATTTATAAAAAACCATTGTTTTTTTTTAATTATTCCCACGCCTCTTTCCCCCCCAGATACCGCACGCGCTGGGGTCCATTTTCACCGAGTACGATTGCAATTACGGTTGCTAGTCGTATCGGCACTTAATTAGAAATTATTTGTAATAAATAAAATAAAAAAAGTGATGGCGATACGAATATCAGGCAGATAAGAGTTATGGACTGCCTAATGCAAGCAGGTACAAAATGGAAAAAAAATAATAATTTAAAATTTTACAAAAAGTAAAAAAAGAAAAAATGCAAAATTTTAAAATTTTAAAGTCAAAAATTTAAAAAAAAACAAAACAAAAAAGGAAATAAGCGTGTAGAAGACACTTGTCAAGTTCGTAAAAAGGAAATAAAATAAAAAAAAAGAGTCAGTTTCTCTCTACTACATTATACAAATTTATTAACTTCCCATAGGAAGTTATGGTAATGGGTCCGATTTTGTGAATCTCCAATTTTCGCATTTCTCGATGTTTTGAGGTCACTAGAGTCCGAATCAAGCGTTTTTAAGATGATGTCAGTGTGTGTGTGTGTATGTGTGTTCGTATGTGCGTTACGTTTTTTCAGCTCGATTATCTCGCGAACCACTCATCTTATTGTCATAAAATTGATCTCATTCGACGCGGTATTGTGTTGTTAAGAGCTGATTAGATTTTGAGCGAAATCCGCTTAACGGTTTTTAAATGGCAATCAAAAATCTAAGACAACCTTATAAAAAATGAGTTATTTTATTATTATAAAGGGTTTTCCAATAAGAGGTGTTATTTTGAATAGCCCGCTATTTCGGTAGTTGTCACTTTTGAAGCTGTCATTTTTTGACATTTGACAAGTAGAAACTACGCCATTAATAAAAATGGAACGATACACGCTTCAACAACGCATTGAAATTATTAAAATTCACTATAAAAATGGTGAAAATTTGGCAGAGACGGTTCGCACAACTAAAACATTTTTGGGTCGTCGTGAAGCACCTTGTCGGACCGCAATACAGAAATTGGTGGACAAATTCGAGCTGTTGGGACAAGTTAGTGATGTGAAGAATAAAACCCGTGCACGTCGCTCAAGAACAACTGAGAATATTGCTGTTGTAGCCCAAAGTGTTGAAGAAAACCCAGGTTTGTCCATTCCTCGTCGTTCTTTGGAATAAGGGATTCCACAAACGTCATTACACCGTATTTTGCATAAAGACTTGGGTCTTAAGGCTTATAAAATTCAGTTACCACAAGAACTCAAGCCGGCTGATCATCAACAACGTCGTGTCTTTGCTGATTGGGTCCTTGAAATGCATGAAAATGACCCGGAATTTCATCGAAAAATCATCTTGACTGATGAGGCCCATTTTCACCTCGGAGGCTACGTCAACAAGCAAAACTGTCGCATCTGGGGCTCGGAAAACCCAGGAGTTATTGTTGAAAAGCCTCTCCATCCTCAACGCGTGACTGTTTGGTGCGGTTTATGGTCCCGCGGGGTCATTGGACCTTACTTTTTCGAAAATGTGGCTGGAGCAACAGTTACGGTCAATGGATTGCGCTATCGAGAGATGATTAATGATTTTAACTTCCCAGAGGAAGTTATTGTAATGGGTCCGATTTTGTGAATCTCCAATTTTCGCATTTCTCGATGTTTCGAGGTCACTAGAATCCGAATCAAGCGTTTTTATGATGATGTCTGTGTGTGTGTATGTGTGTTCGTTACGCGTTACGTTTTTTCAGCTCAATTATCTCGCGAACCACTCATCGAATTGATCTCATTCGACGCGGCATTGTGTTGTTAAGAGCTGATTAGGTTTTGAGCGAAATCGGCTTAGCGGTTTTTTAATGGCAATCAAAAATCTAAGACAACCCTAATATAATGAAAATTATGATAATTTCTGCAATAATTTCAATAATAGTGCAAAAAATCTTATAGTTAGTGGGAAAAAAAAACAACATTCAGGAGTATCATATACTATATTTGATTACTAGCTGACCCACCAAACGCTGCTTTGCCGTATAAATATTAATTTTCAGAAATACTAATCTGATTAGAAAAATTGCTTCAATAATAGAAAACTACAATATTCAGGACCAATATAGGCTGTTTTTTACTCTGCAAAGTAGTTGTGAATGAGTCCACGAAATGGTACGATCAACTTTTGGCAGATGGCGCCACTGTTATTCAATAAACTTAATGATTTTCATAAAATCATCAGTTTTATGGAATTTGACTTTGAACCAACTTGCGTGTACAACTACAACAGGATGCATCGGCTGAATATTTTGCAAGACAACTAATGTTTTTACGTATTTTTCTATTATGGGAAGTTAGTCGTGTGGACTCCATGGGTCGCACTCATATTTTATTTTTTTAGTTGTTTAAGGAAGTACAGTATAAAAGCTTCTTTTGTGTGATCTTGCTATGGTTGAAATCAAAAATATTAGAGTTTTCGTTAACCTTTCGTAACATTCTCGTTATTGGTTCATTACTTCCATAATCAGTTCTGTGCTGTAGTGTTAATAAAACATCGATAGTTTAATCGATTAATCGATTGTTTTGAACTATCGGGACTATCGATAGTTTCGAAATTCAATCGATAGTTTATATATTCAATGGATGTGCTAAAAATGAGTTCTTAGGTTTGCACTCTAGATGCCACATGACACTGCCAACTAGTAACTTTAATTTAATTTAGGCTGAAAACGCACCAAATCAGACAAGACGTCGTTTTGTCTTTCGACAAAAAATCGTGGACACAAGTCCATTGCTCTTACGAGGCAACACACACCCAAAGAGACACGACACGATAAAAAATTTTGTACGCTCGTGTCGGTTGTAGAGCTGTAGCAAACCGTATGTATTCGTTACTTAGTAACGGGTATTTTAGTTTGTACCGAGTAACGTTTCGGTACTCCAAAATAAATGTCGTTACTGGTATGATCTAGTTACTTTTTTTTGTAGGTAGTTTTTTCATACTAATAGTACTTTCAAATGCTGGTATGTAATGCGTCATACAGTCGTACTCGTACCGTATACTGTGATAGTGTTAGTGTTTCGTTGAGTTGAGTAATGAGTAGAGTAGTATAAGTTAAGTGTGTGTTTTTATTGAATGGGTATTGGGTTATGTCTCTTTTCATTTTTTGTATCTGCTGTAGGTTGTAGGATGAGAAAGACAATGCGGAGTTCAAATTGAAATGAGAAAAAAAACATGCCGCTCCGCTGGACAAGCTTCTTAGGCAAAATTTATTTTGACAGTTTGGTTTTCTATCTCCCTTTCTCTATTTTGATTGATATTATATTTTTCTTTCTTTTCTGTCATTGTTATTTGCATGTTTTCCATCGCTTACTTTTGGTACCGTTATTTTGTGTCAGTATTGATATTTTTTGAATTTAGTTACTTTGAACGTCGTTACTTTTTTAGTTAGTGGAAAATCTCAAACAGCATTTAGCTATTTTGGACGTGTCGTTACTTTTTTAGTTGCAAATCTCAAATTAAGTAAGTGTAATGGAGCGAAAAAGAAGTAAGCTTTGGAACTTTTTTAGTCCAATCCATCATGAACGTGATAAAGTTAAGTGTGATTTGTGCCATTCATGCTATTCGGTTAAAGGTGGTTCTGTTACAAATTTAAAAAAACATTTACAATCTAAACATTTATCGGCGTATGAATCTACAATTTCAATCCCAAATGTGCAACCGTCTCAAATGCCTTCTACAAGTAACCATATCCAAAGCGAAGACGTCCAAGAAATTCCGGATATTGCAGGTAACGAAAGCAATGCAATAGCCCCTTCCTCGGCCTTCATTCCTGCACAAAAAAAAACAAAGTGACATTTCAACATTCATGCGAAAACGTATGAATATAGGGCGAGAAAAAAAAATTAATGATCTTGTTTTGAACATGGTAGTAAAAGACCTTCAGCCTTTTTCAATCGTCGAAGACTCCGGGTTTAAAGAATTGTTCAATTATTTGGAACCAAATTTTAAAATGCCATCTAGGTGTCATTTAAGCACTACCATGCTTGATGCGAAATATTCACTTGTAAAAGAAAAATTAAAAATGATTTGATTCAAGCCGATTTTATTTCTTTGACAACGGATGCATGGACTTCTCGGACAACGACTCCCTTCCTAGCAGTGACTGCACACTATATTTTAGGTGATTCGTGGGAACTCCGTTCATCCTTGTTAGGCTGTTTTGAGTGTAGCGAGCGACACACAAGCGATAACCTGAAACAAGAGCTTTTTAACCTAACAGAATCCTGGGAAATTAAAGAAAAGATTTTTGCTTGTGTCACGGACAATGCAGCCAATATGAAAGCTGCGGTGCGGCTAGCCGGATGGGAACATTTTTCTTGTATTGCTCATACATTTAATTTGATAGTCAGAGCTGGGCTTAGCGTTATACAAGATCTTATAAAAAAAGTCAAAATGATAGTGGAACACTTCCACAGAAGCACTGTTGCCACGAAAAAACTGTTTTTAATGCAAGAGCAGCTTAGGCCTGGCCAGGCTCCATTAAAAC
Organism: Sphaerophoria taeniata; assembly: GCA_943590905.1. Lineage (NCBI taxonomy): Eukaryota > Metazoa > Arthropoda > Insecta > Diptera > Syrphidae > Sphaerophoria > Sphaerophoria taeniata. The sequence continues at coordinate 128,027,430 of OX016540.1, read as the reverse complement.
TTAAAATGGATGTTATCACCCGATGGAATAGCACACTAGATATGCTTGAAAGAGTAAAAATGTTGCAAGAACCGTTAGAGGCAGCAATCGGGTTGTTACATAACCCGGTCGAAAATTTGTCAGAAGACGAATGGGTAGTGCTTCCGGAAATTATTAAGATTTTAAAACCTTTTAAGGATTTAACTGAAGAATTGTCTTCTCAAACAGACGTTTCCATATCAAAAGTCTTGGCGGCTAATAACAGTATTTTAAGAGTTTTGAATAATTTATATTTAAAACCGATGAAAAATTTATCTTTGAACTTGCTTGAGACACTTCTTTCAGAATTGGATACTCGCTTTAGAAACAGCTCACGTCACCAAATTTTATCGAAGGCAGCTATACTGGACCCAAGGTTCAAAAAACAGTCGTTTCTAAGTGATTCTTGTTATAACCATGCAAAGCAATCAATCCAAAACGAATTAGAAAAAATCCCAAGGGTGCAGGAAGTAGCATATGAAGATGACGCACACATGCCTTCAGCGGATGAAGACGAGGATGATTATATTTGGAAAGAACATGATAAAAACATTGCGTCGAGCTCATCCGTTTCCACTGTTGCTGCAAGTATAATTTCAATCCGTCAATATATGGAGGAAAAAGAGCTACCAAGGAGAGAAAATCCTTTAAAATGGTGGAGTACACGCAAATTGTTGTATCCGGAACTTGCTCATCTAGCAAAAAAATATTTATCTGTGATGGCAACATCAGTACCATCAGAACGAATCTTTTCGAAATCCGGCCTAATATTAAGCGAAAGGCGTTCATCGTTGAAACCAGAGAGAATGGAAAAAATATTGTTTTTAAATGCTAACCAAGATTTAATTCTGTAATTCGAAAATTATTATATACTTATTTATATGCATTTGTCTTATTTTGAACTTGTAATTTAAAGTTTCTTTGTCTTGTTTATTGAATTTTGATACTTTTTAATTTTTGTTATGCCTGAGTTTGTGTTCAGTATGAATTTTAGTTTTGTTAGAGTATTATGAATTTGATTCATTTTTTTTTTTGTTATTATAGTTTTGGAAGTATAGTTTGCCCTCATTAAAAGAAAAAATGTAAAAAAGATGAAATGACAAAAACTTTAATATAAATTTTCCAATACAACACATTTGATATCTTTTATTTAAATTTCTCTCAATATTTACTTCATATTATTTTCTGCTCACTGTACTGAGAAAACTAATATGTATCCTGATATCAGCCGCATTCAAGGACATACACAAACTATCTTTGTGTTTATGTCCAATTTTTAACAAGAATGTATCATTTGGCTTGTGCTCTTCGGCATCTGAAATATGTACCTACATACATTTTTAACGAAAATACCAGTTTCAATAGAAGTAACGAAAGTAACTAGTAACGATATTTTTGTACCGAGTATTTATACCAAAAGTAACGTATACATACGGGTACTCATTTTAACGTTACTTTGACAGCTCTAGTCGGTTGCAGTAAATACATGTGGTTGTATAGAATTAGAACACACCAAAGAAAACAAAAAGTCCGGGACACCGTCTTATGAAGTAACACACACCAAAGTGAACAAGACAAACAAACAGAAATCGACAAAAAAACGTGTCAGTTTTATCCAACACGATTTTTGTCTTGTTTTTTGTTGTTTGATTTTTTTCTTGACCTGTAAGCCTAGGCTAAAAACACACCAAGTCAGACAAGACGTCTTTTTGTCTTAAGACAAACATCGATGATGACGAAGACAAAATGTCTTGTCTTTGTCCGCTTCGGTGTGTGTTGCTCCTATACAACCAATACAACTGACAGGTTTTTTTTGTCGATTTCTGTTTGTGTGTCTTGTTCACTTTGGTCTGCTTTAGTGAGTTTTGCTCCTATACAACGACGAGCGGACTAGACTTTTTATCGTGCCGTGTCTCTTTCGGTGTGTGTTGCCTCGTAAGAGCAATGGACTTGTGTCCACGATTTTTTGTCGAAAGACAAAAAGACGTCTTGCCTGATTTGGTGTGTTTTTAGCCTTATACTGAATTTTATTGTGTTTTTTGTTTAATACTATCGATTGTTTATCGATTAATCGATTAAAAAAAACAAAAACTATCGATACTATCGTTTAGCTCAACAATCGATGTTTTATTAACACTACTGTGCTGAGCTTGATGAAATTGGGGAACTGATCTTAGAGAATGCGAGTTAACGTTAATACTCATTGCGTCAAGGAGGGTGGAAGATTCTGTAGCACCGGATAGAATTTTGTGTACGAAAACAATATCGGCAACTTCACTTGTAAAGGTATTTAAGAGAGCTACAACATCCTTCTTTGCAATATATAGTTAAAAACTTTTTTTCAAAACGGTGAAGGGTTAAAGGGCTTAAGAGAGGTTGTGATTGCGCTGCCACGCGCTCTTTAAACAATCGTATCTCCGTCAATTTTTGTTTCACAGGAAAAAAAAACAAATTGTTTGTCAGAAAAATACCTAAATTTTTAATCATAACACTTTTATACGTATCTGTCGTCATTTTTGAGATATTATGAAAAAAAAATTAAATTAAATTAAAATTTTTAAAAATTTGAAATTTTGCTTTTTTTTAATCGTGAGTTTTTTTTTAAAAATATGTGTCCTGAAGCAGCCAAACTGATACTATCTATCAAACTCTTCATAATAAAGTTAATTCTAGGTGGAATACAATTAACTTTAATTTTGGTAGAAATGGCACTTAAGAAACCCATTGATTTAAGAGAAAAAAAACATTAGATGCTCCCTTTATTTGCAATACAGCTCACTTATTTTACGTGCAAAAGACTTTTAATAGTGCTCATTTTAAAGCTTATTTCTAGCAATACAAAACCCTTTTGTATTAGAATGCATAAAATGCATCTGTTCGCCGCTAGATGGCATTGACTACATCGATTAAATTTCAGACAAAATAAAAAAAGGCTTTGATCTTTAATATCTAGCTTAATATTGCACTTACAATACTTTATAAAAAACCTGCTTACCTGCTACAATTTTGTTCTTAATAAAATTTTCGATAAAACGTATATTTTTTGAGATATTTGCAAAAAAACGATAAAAAAGTGAAAAAATTGCGAATTTTCAATTGCCAATAACTTGAAAAGTATTGGATTTTAGGGATGTCGAAAAAATATCAATATTTTTTTCTCGATGTGTTGATATTTTTGAACCATATTTAATTTTTTGATATATCGATGTATCTATATAAAAATTCGAGTATCGAAAAGGTATAAAAATTCGATATTTTTTATGATTAAGAAAAATCTTCAAAAGAAATACCACACACTACACTCAATTAGTGTACGTAAATAATTGTAAGATCATGAAACATCAATTATTTGAAAACACAATACATTCTCAACTATGGTGCTTTGACGCACCATTTGCCAGAGCTGTAAAAGAATGCAATCTTTTGGTATTGCATCGTCAAAAGTCCCATTCATTTAACTAAATTTTGGGAGTGCATTCACATTCTTTATTGCAATACTTTGACTTCGATAAAAAATTCGCAGTTAATTTTGAAGTCTTTTGAATAAAAATCATTTAGAGCAGTTAAAAGACTTGAAGTCCAAAGAATGCATATTACTTTTAACTGCTTGCATTCTTTGAAGTCTTTTGCATTCTTTGCATTCTTTTGTATTCCTTTGCATTATTTTGATTGCATTCAAAGTAATGCGTAAAACAGATTAAACCAGCAACAGCACCAGCGCCGTCAACAGCAAACAGCATGCTGGCCAGCAAATATTTTCCAAACACATTGCCACCAGCACCAGCGACGTCATTTCATCTGTTTTGACATTTCGTTCTCCTTGTTTTCATGTTTGTTTTATTTTTTGTTGTTTGGTGCCTCTGAATTTTGTACATTGAAAGTTGTCAGCAATGGACCAGCAACAGCAAATTTAGGACTTTGACCAAACGTTGCTGTTGACGTTGCTGGTGCTGGTTTATTCTGTGTCGGACGATTAAAATACATGGGTTCTAAAACAATGGCCGCCGCTGTTGCTGGTGCTGTTGCTGGTTCAATCTGTTTCTCGCTTAATGCAGTTAAAAGACTACTTTTGCAGCCTTTTAACTGCTTGAAGTCTTTTAACTGCTTTGAAGTATTTTAACTTCATGAAGTCTTTTAAATGCATGAAGTCATTTAACTGCTTTGAAGTGTTTTACCTGCTTGTAGTCTAAAAACTACTAAATTTAAATGTATAGTGCAGAAAGGATAGTAGAAAACATGTATAAAAAAAATTTACTCGAATATAATAGTTTGGGAGGCGACCGTAAGATTACCTACCTCATCAGCAGAGTGGAAAATTTAGCCACCATCTAATGCTAAATGACATGAAATTTTCAAAACCAGTGGTCGGACAGACTTTTCCTGGGCCTTCTGGTGGCTAAATTGCACTTCCGGTTGCGTTTTTTGGTGCAACTTATACCATGGGGAAATTGGAAAAAGTAAGTATAGAGGTCAATAGACATTTCGTCGAAGATATCAAAAAATATGGTCGGACAGAAATAACGCGGGCCTCACCCTTTATCCGACCATTTAAAAAACGGTATTTTTGGTGTCATCCTACCTCATCGGCTGAGTGGGCAAATGGGGTATCAAATGAAAGCTTAGAACGTCTACATTAAGAATCTACTGGTCGGACAAACCTTGATGCTGAGTTGAGAAAAGCATTAAATAAATTAACAGATTTTTTTTGAAAAATGCGGTCGGTCGCATGATTGGACCATGTAAAGTTTGTCCGACCAGTCCGATATTGATATTTTTTAAAAATATCGATACGATATATATCGATATTTTTTGGCATTTCGACATCCCTATTGGATTTTTGAAAAACTTTATAGATGATTTTTTGCGTAAAATTAGGTCTTCTATCGATATCCGAGGTTATTTTGAAAAATAAAAAATTCACCCCCGAGAAGGGGTGGCAACCACCCCCAGGGTGGTGGCGGAGTTCAAATCATTTTCACTTTTGAAGTTAAGGGTAAGATGAACCTAATTCCAAAATTTCATGCAAATCGGTTCACAGTAAAAAAAAATTCGGAGCAATGACTGCACTATCGGATGATCTACAATTTTGTCTGAAATATTTTTGCTGTAAAACCCACCGTTTAGCTGAGAAACGCGAAAAACCTATTCTTGCAAACTTTGACTATCAATAAAAAATTTTGCAAAAGGGGGATTGATGGGGACTTTTCACAATTCATTTATAATAGTAGTCTGAATCTCTGAAAATTCATACCAATTTTCAGCTCTATGAGAATTTTTGTAACCTTCAAAGTCTTATTTGACTGGGCTCTTATCCCTTATTCTTGATTAATAAAACTACTGGGTTAGCTTTTCTCGGATTTTACATTTTTTTTTTATTTTTTCCCTTTTTTTGTAATTGAATTGAAATAAATTATTTATGGTGAATTTTCTAAGGTTATATTCTTCAACAAGGATGTTCAACAAACTTCAAAGAAAAACAAAATTGTGTATAAAATAAAAGCAAGAAAAAGAAAATACAATTTTATGGTGATTTGAAAGCAATTCACAGCGCATATTTCCGAGAAAAATAGAAATCATACAATTTTTATTGTTTGCTAATCTAGCACTTTGTTCTATGCATTGGAAGCCGCCAATGAACTATGGAATATTTAGTCGGATTTTGTTTTACAAAGCATAATAAAATGATTTTGATAAAAGTTGACAAAAAAGGTTGTTTTTTTTATAATATATTTGATAAGATGTTGACTTAAAATAAAGTTTGTTTTTAGATGTTATCGACTGAATCTGCATCATCTTCTGAACTAATTTCATCACCAAATTCGATGTCTTCATCGAGACCGTCTTCGACGAATGTGACTGTGTCATTGATACGCACTGATTCTGGGAATTCTCCGTATGTTTTCAAGTTTCTGGCTTCATCTGGTGTGTATTTCAATATGACGTCTGCCTTGGAATCTTGATAATCACGAAGACCCACTAGAATGATGTCGCCTTGATTGATCCACACCTAAATAAAATAAGGAAATATTAGACTTGCTTGTCTTTTGAGATAGAAACTGAGGAGAAAACATCACTGTGAAAAGTACAGTTATCGTAATTTAAAATTTATTGATACTTAATACAAGCATTTCTTAAAAAAACTATTTGTAAATCTTAAACAATCTATACTTATACACTATCTTAAAATTAAATTAAACTAGGAAAAGAGGCGATAAAGGTCAGTGCGGAGGCGAAAAGGGTTGGTATGAAAATCAAAAACATCTTGGACATTATTTGCTGAACATAACATCCGGGTGGCGGGAATAAAGTGGGCATAGTTGGTTCGGTGAGATGGAAGATGAAAAAAAGGAACTGAACGTAGATTGCGAGGATTAGTATTCAGGGAAAGCATATGGAGAAGAGAAGCACAGTCAATAGCTCCGTTTAATATTTTGAATACGAAAATTATGTCAGCGATTTCTCGACGTTTTTCAAGAGAGAAGGTTGATAATGTGAAGACGATCCTCATAAGGGGGTAAAATAAGAGGGTTATTCCAAGGAAGATGGCGTAGAGAAAACCGAAGAAATCGTTTTTGGACGGACTCAATTCTTTGAGAGTCTGTGACTCGGAATGGAGACCAAACAGGACTAGCATATTTAAGGAGGGGACGAACATAGGTAGTGAAAAGTGTTTTGGTGACGTATGGGTCAGAAAATTCTTTCGACCAACGTTTAATAAAGCCAAGAGCTGAGTTGGCTCTCGAAATTATGTGGTCAAAATGAGATCGAAAGTTTAATTCCTTATCACATATCACACCAAGATCGCGAATAAAAGAAACCACTGGAATAGGTTGATTCGAAAAGTGATACAGGCGAGGGTAGGAAGGCAGACGCTTACGAGAAAAGGACATAGACTGACATTTACTAATATTCAGGTCAAGGAAGTTTTTATTGCACCAAGTTATGAAAGAATCGAGGTCTTTCTGGAGAAGAGAGATGTCAACGGGAGAAGAGATTATACTTTTATAATTTTGATATCGTCAGCAAAGATTAGTAAGTCAGAATGTGAAATTATTTTATCAACGTCGTTTATGGCAATAAGGAAAAAGGGGTGACCAAGATGGCTGCCCTGAGGGACGCCAGATGTAGCAACAAAAGTATCGGAAGTACAATTTCTAAATAGAGACGGTTTTCAAGATAGGATTTTACCCATGTTATAAACGATGGGCGGAAACCGAAAGAATTAAGCTTGGTATAAATAATTTGGTGGCTAATTTTATCAAAAGCTTTACTAAAGTCGGTGGTGGTAACATCCACTTCATTTCCCTTTTCTAAGAGCATTAGAAACAAATAAAGGTAAGGTTGGTTGTAGTTGATCTACCATTTAGAAAGCCATGTTGGAAAGGACTCAAGAAAGATTTACAATGAAAGTAGAGGTGATCATAGGTTGAATCTCTAACCCATGACCACCAAGTTTGGGAATATAGGACAATTTTGCTATTGGACGCTAGTTAGAAACATCGTTTTTACTACATTTTTTATGAATAGGGAAGATATAGGAATCTTTCCAAACAAAAGGAAACGTAGATTGAGAAAGGGAGAGGTTGAAAAGTGAAGCGAGTGGACCACAAAGACTGCGAGCGCATTTAAAAAAAAAAAAATAGTAAGGATGCCATCGGGACCCGGGGAGAAGTTATCTTTCATGGAGTTAATTTTTTCCATTACTGAAGATTCTAAAATACTGAAAGAGGAGAGGGAGGATTTGCTGAAAAACTTTGCGAAAAGGTTTCCAATGACGTGAGGATCTACGGATGACGTATCGCCAAACTTGAGAGAAGGAGAAAAATTATCAGGGGTGGAATCGCGTAAGGTGATTTGTGATCGGTGATAGTCACAAATCACAAATTTTGTCTGTGTAAGGTGATAGTCACAAGTGATAATCACCAATTTGCTACTTTTTCTTGTGACAGCTATTTTGCTATCACAATGATATAAAATTTTGCGTCCTTTCATTTGTTTTGAATACTTTGCCAACTTTTCGTACACAATTATTTTAAAACAAAATGAAGATAATGGAAATAGAGAAATTACCTACAAAGGTTCGTTTATTGATACTTGAATAGCCAAATAGAAAAAATCACCCTTATTGAGTCGTTTATCGAGTCGTAACGCCTTACTCTGAGTGAAACGTAAGTTTTTGTATGAGAAATTCAGTAATGGCGCTCATTTGTGTTATAACTGTCGTTTTACTCGCCTAATACGACTCTCAAAACGCTATTTTTTGTCGAACATAAATTTTCAAACGACTCATTGGCGAAATTGGAATTGAAATTGGAATTTAACATAAAAATAACTAACCCAGAGCAAATGAAGCGCCTGGTCGAGCTGATGGAGCGGAGTCTATAGTAAGCGACCAATTTTCAAAGAGGGACGAGTTGTTGCTGAAAAAAAAAAAACAATTAAATGGCAAATGGCAAATGGGAGTCCATAGCCAATACGGGTTGGAAAAGAGTGTATTTTATGTATTTTATCATTTTAAGCTAGTATCACACTAAAATCGTTCATTAGCGGAATATAATTTTCGCTAATGTTGTTTAAAAGAGAATTTAGTTTAGAAAAGTCAGTTTTGTGAAAATTGAATCTAAATTAATCTTCATAGTCGGACACAGGCAAGGAATGACAAAGAGAACCGAGTTAAAAGGGTCAGTAGAAAAGCAGAGATCTAATTGTCTCCCGATATTATTCGTTACAGCACTGAGTTGAAAAAAGTCCAGCAGCACAGAGTTTATCAAGAAAACAGGATTCTTTATCTGAGAGATGATTTTCTGAAACAAAGAACAGTTCTTCCTCGGAGGAAGTCCAGTTTATGTTGGGAAGATTGAAATCACCAACGATGAGAAATTCATCGTTCGGAGAAAGAGAATCGATCAAGGAATCGATTGAGTCGACAAAGGATTGGTAAGTGATAATTGGCTGTGCTGGACGGATGTAACCACAAAGAACAAAGAGGGAGCGGGTGGGAAAAGAAATTTTGACGCAAACATATTCAAAAAGGCGCGAGTTAGATGTTAAATGAAGCGATGCATTAAACTTAGAGTGGATGGCTAATAAGACGCCAAGTCCTGATATGGTATTTATTTCTCCTGAATTATAATAAAATAATAATAGACACCTTCTAAGAACGAAGGCCTTAGTGGCTTTTACTCTTCAACAATACCTTGCGTCTAAGAAGTTGAGGGGAACTAAATTTTACTGGTCAGCGAACCTAAATTAATATTCGTTTTTTTTTATAATCACCGCGCACTCAAGGGCTTTTTTCATTACCCTTTATAAGACAAGAGCACAGTGCGAGTATTAGGGAGGGGATAGAGGATGTAAAAGGAGGTGTCGGTGGACATTGGTTTTGAATTCTTGAATATTACAATGACTGGGGAAGACTGAGTGTGGAAGAGAGTTCCACATTCTCGTAGTTCGGCTAAAGAACGATTCTCTGTACATGACAGTACGTCCGAAGTTGGGCTCAAGGGTTAACTGATGAATATCTAAAGGGGGGAATGCAACTGGCTTTTTCACTAGAAAATATATCGTTGCAGTATCGGTAAAATAGGGTGAGGCATGAGACATTTCGCCGATGTTCTAGAAACGTAAATGACTCAACGATGGTATTTTGGTATTGTCACCAATCATTTTGAATGCTCTTCTTTGGATACTGTCCAGAAGACTTTAGTAAGTCACTGGAGCACCAGCCTACTCGTAACAGCCGTACTCAAGCTTTGGACGTGTGTAAGTTTTGTAAATAATAGCCAGATCAGAAGGCGGAAAGAAATTACTTACATCGCCTTAAGAAACCTAAACATCTTGCAGCATTTTTGGCGACATCGAATATGGGCTGGTTCCACAAGAGGTGTTCAGTGATGCACATACCGAGAATCTCGAGATGTTCGGTCTCGTTGATGCAAGTGCCACTCATGGACAGTGGCAGGGGAGGTATATCTCACTTTAACGATACAAGACAGCATTGAGTTTTCGAAGCATTAAACTCTACGCGATTTTGTATTTCCCATTGTACAATGCTGTGTAAGTCGGAGTTTAATGAGCTTATCATATTTTGCCGTTGCAGTTCCACATCCGAAAAAGAGGCACGTGAGTCTGGAAACGAATAAGAAAAGCTAAGAGTACTATCGTCACCGAAGTGACAGACAAGAGATCATTTACGAAAATGAGAAAGAGGGTCGAAGACAAAACGGAGCCCTGGGGCACACCAGTATTTATATTGTGGCTTGTGGGTTTCAGATTAGAATCAGTCCAGTAGAACTTGTATTGAACGATTGGAAAGAAAGTTTCTAATCCAACGAAGGAGGGTTTCATCGATACCGAAAGCACGCATTTTCGATAAAAGAGCAAGATGCCAAACTTTATCAAATGCCTTTGAAATATCAAGTACAACAATCTTACTTTCTCCAGGGGTGGAATCGTGTAAGGTGATTTGTGATTATCACCTTTGTGACTATAAAATGTGATCACATTTTATTTTCCTTCTGTGTAAGGTGATCACCAAAAATATATCGAAAATTGGCATCATTTCCCAAAAAAAACAAATGACATATTATGACTAGTACAATCACTCTGGCAACCGATTGTAGCGCCACTATTTTCAAGCATTTTACTACATGAGTTGGTATTGAAAAAGAAACGGCGGGGCAGAGAATTAGGAAAACAGAGAATTAGGAATCGAAAAAGTTTCTTTTTTGAAATTGAAATTGAAATTTGAAGTTCGAATATATTTATTCTATTTGACTGTTCAAGTATCAATAAATGAAAAATTTTATATCAATGTGATAGCAAAATAGCTGTCACAAGGAAAAGTAGCAAATTGGTGATTATCACTTGTGACTATCACCTTACGCAGACAAAATTTGTGATTTGTGATTATCACCGATCACAAATCACCTTACATGATTCCACCCCAGAACGATGTAAAGATTTGTTCCACTGTTCGGTGAAATAAACCATCAGATCACCAGTGGATCTGTTGCTGCGAAAGCCGTACTGCCGGTCATTAAGAAGCTTTCGGTTTTCGAGATATTTCTCGAGCTGATCGTTTATCAGCGTTTCCATGACCTTAGAAAGAAGGGACGTAAGTGCAATCGGACGATAATTGGGGGGAGAAGAAGATTCGCCTTTTTTTGGAATTGAAAATAAACAATCTGAAGAGAGCGTTGTTGAAGAAGTAAGTTTTAAGGCTAAGGAAAAGAAGAAAGAGGAAATGTCTGTTGAATTATAACTTTTTCATTATGACCTTTAATAATACAACCTCACTTGCTTTGTTACCAAAAACCCCGAATGACGTTGTTAGAAACGACCCTTTTTTTAAATTTTTGACTATCATTATTTCCTTTAAAAGATTCATCCGTAGTACATAACAGCTAATCTAGACCTCAACTTTTGTCCTCCTAGAGTAGAAGCAAATTATGTATAATGCAGAATTAAACTCTCAAAATTTGATCGTTCTATGTTACTCTTACAGGTTTAGAAGAGCCGGGCACTCACACAAAAAGTACTGGAGTGTTTCCCTTTGCGCCGTTTCTCTACAGCTACGACAAAATTCGTTGTGGGGAATACCAAGTTTCAAGGCATGTTGTCCGACGGGCCAGTGGCCTGTGCAGATAGCAACTATCCTACCAATGTCTGACCTAGGTTTATTCAGAAATTCCTTGGTACGTTTGTGGTCGTAAGTGGGCCATATTTGTCTCGAGATATTGCAGTTGGTGAGATTTTTCCATCTTACGTTAGATTTTTTAAGAAAATGGTTTTTAATATGACTCCTATGGAAATCCTAACTTCCTCAGTTAGGGATATTTGAAGGTTTGATCCCGTCCTAACCAGTTCATCAGCGATTTCATTACCTTGAATGTCTCCAGGGCACAGCGACTAGATTAATTTTTATATTGTCGTTAAAACTTGCGAGCTCGTGCTTGCAATCTCTAACGATTCTGGATTCTTATAGCCTTGATAGCTGCTTGGCTATCAATAAAGATGGCGACCTTTTTTAAGTTTCGTCAGATTTGACTGCTTGTTTTAGAATCCTACATGCTTGTCTGAACGCTAGAACTTCAGCTTGAAAAACGCTACATCTATGGGGCAGTCTAAAGGATTTTTTAATACTCAGTTCTTCGCAGAAGACACCAGCCCCAACACCGAGTTCCATCTTGGAATCATCAGTGTAAACTGTGATGTCAAAATCCATTGTAGGGCTATTAATTTTGCAATTTTGCCTAGTTGGAATTTCAGAGGGTTCTAGTTTTCTAGGGTAGGCCACCCAACACTTGATCCGTATTTCAGAATGGGACGAACTATCGCCGTGTAAATCCAGAGGATCATATTAGGTCTTTGTCCCCATTTTTTACCAAAGGTTTTATTACAAGAGTAGAAGGCGATACTAGCTTTTTTTTTACTCTTTCTTCTATGTTACTTTTCCAATTTAACTTGGTGTCTAGGATAACTCCTAGGTATTTAGCTTCTTTGGATAAAGCTAGTGATTGTCCTCTTAATCTTGGTAGTGGAAAGGAGGGTATTTTAATCTGTTAGTGAATAACAACAGTTCAGTCTTATTTTCGATAACTCCAAGTCACTTTGCTAACTTTTTTAAGAGCTGTTTCCATGTTTTCACTGAGTACCGTTGGGCAAATCCCCGAGGACATCAGCACCAGATCGTCGGCATACGCTACTACCTACTGACTCCACTGTTATCAAGATTGCATAGGATTTCGTTCAAAACTAGTAGCCACAAGAGGAGAGATAGAACCCCGCCTTGGGGTGTTCCGCTTTCGGCAAATCTAGTGAGTTGTCTGTTACCCATCGATCCTTGAATGACTCTGGTTCGGAGCATGAAGACAATCCAGCTAATAATATGATCTAAGTTGGATAGTGCTACCCTGATAGCTTCTGCGAGCACATTATTGAAGTGTCCTTCTACGTCAATAAAGGTGGCGTGGGTGTATTCTATGTGTTCTAGAGATCTCTCCACTGTACGTACTACTTCGTGTAGTGCCGTGTCCGTGGATTTGCCTTTAAGGTAGGCATGTTGAGATTCAGATAGAGGATTATTAACAATTAGCTCTGATATGCTCGTCCAATACAGTGTTTTGAGCACAAAGGAAGAAAGACTAATTGGTCTGAAATCCTTGAGTGTTTCATAGCCTCTTCTACCGATCTTGGGAATGAAGACCACATTGACCCTTCTCCAGGATTCAGGTACGTGAGTCAGTGCTAAGCAGTTGAAGAAAAATACCCTAAGCCATGGAATCATTACATCTTGTAACTTTTTTAGCATGGCTGGGAATATATTATCTGGTCCTGGCGCCTTAATGGCTCTAATGTTGTCCGGGTTTGCTACCTAAGCAATCGCTGAGAGTGGTCTTTCCCGGATGCATTCTTTGCAGTCTGGGTAATGGGTTTTCATTAAGACTTCCAGGGTCTCCGTAGAATTTACTGTCCAAGTGTCATCTTCCTTCTTCATATATGAAGGACAGGAGTGGCCTTTTGATAAGATTTTACATGGTCTGGATAATTCTCTAATGTTATCAATGGATTCACAGTGGTTTTTCCATGATTCTTTTTTGGCTAGACATGTTTTTTTTTGTATTTCTTTAGACACTATGTAAGGTAGCCATTGTTTACTAGCATAGCAAGCATTGAAAGAGGTTCTCGCAATATGTCTGAGATTCGAAAGTTCCTCATTCCACTATGGTGGGAGTGATTTCTTACTGCGCCTGATGGGACAAGATTTGTCTGTTATCTCTAATTGTTTTTGCAACTTGACACTGTTGTACGGATTAAGACATGTAATTGTTCAAATTTACTTGTTATCGAAGTATGTACCTCCTTTTGGTTTTTCCTTAAAAGAAAACTAAACTTACTACCTAAACTTTTTCTTGTCGAACGCTACTTTGAAACATTGATGCATTGAACTTTATTTCATCACGATAGCAGGAAAAAGAAAGTTTTAGAAAATAAAAATCAAGAAAAAGCATAACCATCCAACCCTGCCCCGACCTTTATTCGATTACGAATATTCTCCACCTAGGTTGACAAAGAAACTGTAAAAATACTGCGCATGGGGTTCTTTCAAAGAAAAAAAAAATATTTCATCTCAAAAAAAGTTTTGCAAAAAATCTGTCTGAACAGAGAAATGACTAATGAAAAATTTAAAAAAAACATGAAATGGTACCTTTTTTCTGAGCTTTCCACGAATGTGACAAAGGCGTTTAACACCATCAAAACACATTGCTTCGAGTCGACCATTTCCAAGCATTTTGGTGACTTGGGCATATTCCTGCTGGTCCTCCTTGAAAATCAATTCACGCTTTTCGAATTCGTTTTCGTTCTTTCCACGACGACGATTTTTACCTCCTTTTCCCTTATTTTTCGGCATTTTATATTTGGCTTAGAACTGCGAATTTGTAATCAATTGAAATTCTAAGAAATTAGCAAATCGCAAATAATTTCTTTTAAATAAATTACAAAAAAATCTTACAAATTTTCAAGTTCTTTTCTTGACGATTTCTGCGAACCAAGTGTTCGCTGTAAAAGAGATAGCAAAAATGTTGAAGAACGTATATTTACGGGGTGAAAAAAGAGATAGGTTGACCAAAATGGCTGCTTGCCTGAAAGTGATGCCAGAATAATAAGTTTTTTTTTAATTTCTGGGTTGTGTACTGCCATGCTTAAGCTAAGTCTCAACTAGGCTTTTTTTTTTAATCTCCTATCTTATTTAAGCTGTTTAGGCCGTATGCAAATTGAGTTAAATAGTGGTTAAAACTTGACGTTTGGTTAAATTTTGACAATTCACATTGAATAAAATGTGTTGAAATTAGAATAACTGTGGAGCAGGCGTTGTCTGTGATAAATATGTATGTTAATAAACGAAATTCCTTTTTTTATTTTTTTATTTCAAAGAAAAAGGTTTTAAAAGGCGTTTCATTGAGCGCATTCCGAAACCTACAGCTGTATTAATAAAAAACGCCTAGTCCACTCTTAATCCACAGTCTAGCTGGTACATAGACTAAGCGTTAGTCCATGGCCTAAAATTTCTCATTAATGAAAATAATTTGATCCCAGAATAGTAAAGTGACGTTTACTAAAAATTCCCCTTTGGGAATTTTCATTTTTGTTGATATTGGACAACTAATTTGAAAATTAAAAAAAAAATGTTTCATTTTCAAATTTCTATCATCGTCGTCTGAGCGAATAGGACGCGTTGTAATAATTTTTAATTATGTCACATCGTAAGTTCTCGGCACCTCGCCATGGTTCCATGGCTTTCTACCCGAAGAAGTGTGCAGCTAGACATCGTGGTAAGGTTATGGCTCTCGCCAAAGATGATGAAAGCCCGTGCATTTAACATGCTTTGTTGGCTACAAGGCCATTATGACTCACATTGTTCGAGAAGCTGACCGTCCTGGATCCAAGATCAACAAGAAAGAAGTTGTTGAAGCCGTCACTGTCTTGGAAACTCCACCAATGATCGTTGTTGGAGCTGTGGGCTACATCGAGACACCATTTGGTCATCGCGCATTGGTTAACTTTCGGTCCCAGCACTTGTCTGAGGAATGCCGTCGTCGCTTCTATAAGAACTGGTACAAGAGCAAGAAGAAAGCATTTACCAAGGCCATCAAGAAATGGACCGATGATGTCGGCAATAAGAGCATTGAAAACAACTTCAGAAAGACGATCCGTTACTGCAGTGTAATTCGTGTCATTGCACACCATCATCGTACCGAAATCAACCAGAAGATCTAGCGTATTGGAGCTGGAATTCACACCAAAGACGGAAAGGTTATCAAGAACAATGCTTCAACTGAATACGATTTGACGGATAATAGCATCACGCCCATGGGTGGTTTCCCTCATTATGGTGAAGTAAACAATGACTTCGTTATGTTCAAGGGATGTTGTATTGGTTCCAAGAAACATGTCATTACTCTTCGTAAATCACTACTGGTCCACAAGAGTCGTAAAGCGTTAGAACAAATCAAACTCAAGTTTATCGATACATCTTCGAAGATGGGTCATGGTCGTTTCGAATCTGCCGCGACAAATTGACATTCATGGGACTCCTCAAGAAGGACCGCATCAAGGAAGAACAAGCGCTAACTACAGCTGCCCCAAGTGTTTAAATTTGAGACTAACTTTTTTACAATCAATAAAGTGGTATTGAATTATTAAATTGTTGTCTAAATTGTGCATGGGGCTTGAAACAGAGATTTTAACGCGAATTCTTTGATTAGACCAAGCGGCTAGAGCTGTACCTATGCAATAATTAAGCTCCTTCCAATAAGTCCAAAATTGATAAATGTGCATATGTAAATATTCTCATTCGCATTGCCTTTTCGAATTTCATCCCCTCAACCAACCAAAAATTTTTAACATAAACAAGAACATTAAGCGCCTTTATGCCCTGAAATACAGTTCCATTCTCTCATTCTTGTTGCTATCCTTTGAGAAATAGGTAGCACATACATATGCAGAACAAATTTTTGATTTTATTATTTTAGTTCTATCAGATTTGACACAATACATTTTCACACAGACATTTCTTTTTTTTTTCTTTCACGATTGACATATTTCTTGCTTAGTCCCTGGCTAGTCCAGCCTTCAAGGTGGACTAAATTAGTAAACGTCACTTAAGAGAAATTTTATTTTATTAATAACATTTTCCACTAGTTCGCAGACTAAGAGTTAGTCCTTTGCTAGTCTGTGTTTATTAATTTGGCTAGACTACGTAGTCGTTGATGTAAGTTCTTGTTTTCAACCAATCAAACGAGTTGTCTACGTAGTCACTACCTTTGTATATGGATTTACCAGGTAATATCAAGAATGGGTTTCTGCTTGGTTTGACAGTTTTTTGACAGTTTTTTACATTAGTTTGTAATGTGTGTTCTCTGCTTGCTTGCTCGAAAACCATTCTTGATAGTACTAGGTAAATCCATATACAAAGGTCACTACGTTGTCAACTCGTTGATGTTAGTTGTTTTCAACCAATCAGAACGAGTCACTGATCTCTATAATACACTGGATAGTGGATTCCATACAAATTATAACACTTCTCTTGACTCCTATTGATTTTGACATGGTACTCTTACACTTGTGCATCTCTTTCTATATAAACCGAAAAAGTGAGACAGAGTGAAGTGATGTTCAACAAAAAAAGTGACTGATCTCCTTTGTCTATATCTCTGATCTCTATTATCTCTATCTCTATTATAGATATCAGTGGTGGGGAAGTGTTATATTTTGGTATAACTGTTATACCTGGATGGTACCTTTACAATTATAACAGTCTTCTATGGGAGTCAAACTTTTTGCTCCTATCCACTATCCAGTTATAATAGAGATCAGTACAATAAGTCAATGGTCAGGGCATAGCTTTCATTGGTTTCAATCATTGGAACAAATCAGTGGAATTTTTTTGAATGTTTTTGACAGGTCTACCATAGCTCTCATTGAAATGTTATGTCATTGAACAAAAATGTCAATGAAATGGAAAATGAAGTCCTTCGATTATAGACATTGGAAATTTTTGACTTCTTTTTCTTCTTTTTGTTTTCGATTCATTTTTGTTTATTTATTTTTTAAGAGAGTTGAGGTTAAACTAGATCATTGAGAGAACCACTGACACTCTGGAACAAAAAGAAATTCGAACATTATCATTGGTCTGCTGGTACTGTGAAACATGGAATGACAAATCAGCTGATCACTGAAAACGTTTACATCATTGAAAAAATTAAAGTGAATTTTAAACAAAATATTTGGGTTTAATTAAATGTTTTAATTGATAAGAAAATTCTTGACCTCTTAATCTTCATTTTGGTACCAAACTTAATAATTACTTCTTGTTTTATTGCTTTTAAAACCTGAATGAAAATTACCAATGACGAAAACCAATGAAAGCTATGCCCTGAGGTGCGTTTTTGCGCTGACGATAGTTGACTATAGTTTTTGTGTCAGAAAAAAATGGTTGATGTGTCATAGTTGAAATAGTTAGAAATAGTTAAAATAATCCAAAAACGCTTTTTAGTTAGGTTTGGTTGAGCTGTCAAACAAGAAAAACAAAAACAAATCTTTTGAGGTTACATTTTTCTTTTCTTTTGATCATAATATTATTGAAATGGATAAAGAGACACAAATTTTCGTTGCTCTTAATTTATTGCAAACATTCAAGAACGATCTTGATATGGTAAGTTTTTGAAGAAAATTAAAATAAGAAAATATTTATTTATCTTTGAACAACCCACAGCAAGAAAGGCAAATGCAATATTCGAACTGAAGTCCACCCTCCATGATGAAATCCTCAAGCTGTTCCAAGTAAGCCAGCTCCTGATATTCTCCTAATTGCTGCTTCCAGATTCGCTGAAAAACTATCAATAATCAATTCAATATCTATTTCGTGCTTTTATGTAAATAAACGGAGAAAGTCTTTATTTTCTGATACCAATGAAAAATTTACTGCCGACAGAATTATATACATGTATAGAAGCAATAATAAAAATAAGGCCGAATTTGTTCGCATGTTTCTTGCTGATTGTCTTCCTCAGCTGATGGCTTCGTCCTTCTCCTTCGCCCTTCTTCGGCTTCCAGTATTGCCTCGACTTCGGTCAGCTGGTTGTCGGTGATGGTGCATGCATACTTGAGTCGTTCTTAATTTTCTTCGAGGGTTTTGAGCTTGATTTCGATAGCTGAAGCTGCATCGATGACGTTTGAGGACTTTTCATGCTCTTCGTTGAGTTCACGAAGGAGTTTCTTGACCTCCAAACGATGAACATGTGAAATTTGTTCGACGACCTAAAGAATACAATGAACGTTAAATGAGATCTGTTTGGAGATGAAAAACCTTACCTCAGATTTCTCCTTCAGCCTCTCCTGCTCGGCGTTTTCGCACATTTTGTGCTCCAGTTGCTTCTCCACCTTCCACAGGTTTAAGATTGCCTTTCGTGCCGACTGACGTTCGACAATCATCTGCTCATGGGCAGCGGCCAACTTGTCCTCCAATTTTTGGTACTGCTTCTCGAGTAGGTATATCGCCGACGCTCTTCGGTCGTTCACTGAACTTCTCAGCCATGTCCTCTCGAAATAGGGATGTTTGCGGATCGCAGTGTAGTCAATCCGATTGGAAGGGGTTGTGACCAGGGAGAGATTGAGATTCTTGAAATTGGTGCTGACTTTTAAGTCACTTGGAAAGGCGATCATTTCCTTGGCGTGACTCTCCTCGCAGTGACTGAGGATTTTCAAGTATGTCTCGTGGACATTGTCCTCGTGAAATGGTGTGACTTCGCAGATGAGTTCATAGCCTATAATACCCATGGACCAGAAGTCACAGCTGACCTGTAAGTAGTTTTTAGCATCAATGTTTTGTTTAAAACTCGAGGTTTGAAAGAACTTAAGCGGCATATACACGCGTCAAAATCTCATCAAGCATGTGAGAGTGTGTTTGTAAATTCTTTTTCTCGTTGAATATACACATATCAAGCATAAGTCATCAAGCATCATTTTTTCGTAGATTTTGGATGTGAATGTGCGGATTCTTAGCCGAAGCGGACCGGTGCATGGTTTTTGTTTCGTCCTGTGAAATTCTAAATTTTGTTTGTTTTCAAAATCCAACACAAATAAATATTTCTATCCTCCTCAATGAAACTCCTCAAACCCCATTGGGTACATCATGATGGCAAGTTTAAATAATTTATTAATTTCTTTAGCTCATTTTTGATTTTGATTCGAATGATTCCACAGATAAGCCCATATTTTCCGTCGACATTCACCAAGAGTGCCTCAAATTTGCCACTGGCGGGCAGGGCAATGATTCTGGCAGAGTGGTTATTTGGAATTTACTACCGATTCTTTCGGAGAAAGCTGAATTGGATAGTTCGGTGCCAAAAATACTGTGCCAAATGGATAGCCATTTATCGTGTGTCAATTGTGTGAGATGGTCAAAAAATGGACAACTTCTAGCGTCCGGCTCAGACGACAAGCTTGTGATGCTTTGGAAAAAGGCAAAGGTAGGTAGTTGATATGAGTCTTGCAACGCTTTCAACTTACTATATTGTTTCGACTGAAGGGTTCAAGTGGTGTATTTGGCACTGGTGGCATAACCAAAAATCCAGAAAGCTGGAAATGCATAGCAACTCTTCGAGGCCATTCTGGAGATGTTTTGGATTTAGCTTGGTCTCCACATGACCGATGGCTAGCAAGTTGCAGCGTTGATAATTCTATTATTGTCTGGGACGCACAATCATTGCCATCAATGGTTGCAATGCTCAAAGGACATACCGGACTTGTCAAAGGTGTAACCTGGGATCCTGTTGGAAAGTTTCTAGCATCACAGAGTGATGATCGCAGTGTCAAAATTTGGAAAACCAGCGATTGGACTTGTAGTCATACTATCACAGAACCCTTTGAAGAGTGTGGCGGAACAACACACATCCTCCGTTTGTCATGGTCTCCAGATGGTCAGTATTTGGTATCAGCGCATGCCATGAACGGAGGTGGACCCACAGCGCAGATAATCGAACGCGAAGGATGGAAATGTGACAAGGATTTCGTAGGCCATCGCAAAGCCGTGACATGTGTGCGTTTTCATTCTTCAATATTGAAACGACAAGCTCCAAAAACCAATAAACCTCAGCAGTACTGTTGCTTAGCAGTTCACAGCAGTTCACGACCCAAAACCGATGCCATTGTAATAACTGAGAAGAAGTTTGTCAACTATGAGGACACCTCTGTAATGAAACCCATCATAACCGAAGCTGATCAAACGTATGTATTTCTTTACAAAGAAAATATGAGTGACACGGACGAATGTTGTATAGCTCTGGGACTAGCGCTGGCGTTAAAAATGAAGAGGAAAAATTTGCGGAAAAAACGGATCTGGATGAAAGAGTGGCTGAAAAAACGAAAGCAGTTTACCCATGAAAATCTTTTGAATGAACTGAAATTAAGTTCGCCAAATGACTTCAAAAATTTCGTTTGCATGAACGAGGAAACATACAACCAACTTCTGGAAATGATAACACCCAAAATTATCAGAAAAGATACCGATATGCGAGAAGCTATACCTGTTAGTCAACGTCTGTCAATAACTCTTCGGTTTCTGGCTACAGGCAATACATTTACAGACTTAAAATTCATCAGTGCTATTTCTGAACAGTCTATTGGTCGTATTG
Source organism: Sphaerophoria taeniata (assembly GCA_943590905.1). Classification (NCBI taxonomy): domain Eukaryota; kingdom Metazoa; phylum Arthropoda; class Insecta; order Diptera; family Syrphidae; genus Sphaerophoria; species Sphaerophoria taeniata. The sequence continues at coordinate 128,006,215 of OX016540.1, read as the reverse complement.
TAATTGAAACGTGCGAAGCTATTATTGAAGTCCTAAAAGATCATATCAAAGTAAGAAAATAAAACATTATTTTTTCAATGTAAATATTTTGTATTTGTATTTTTTTCTCTGAACTTAAAAGTAACTATTTAAATGACGAAAAATACCGAGAAACTTCAGTATTTTGGGAAGAAAACTCTACTGCCTCCTCTGCCAGCTCTGACTCTGATTCCCATACTTCGATTATGTTTTGTGGCGATACCGAACCCAAGTTTTCATCAGCATATGAAATTTCGGATGCTGAACTCTGTATATTGGGAGATATTGGCATGTCTAACAAAGACGAACTTCCGGGGGCTGATCTGGAATAACTGGCTTGATACGATGTGCTTGGCCCACTCTTTACATTGAGATGCATTGCATTCCTGTGCAATGTACCCATTTGCCCCTCAAACAGAATTTCATTTATGAATTTTTTAGCAAAAATTCGTTCGGTTTCATCCAATTTTTTTAATTTTAAAGCCCATGTATCAGCCATACTCCGGAATTCATCCCTTGGTTGTGCTAATCGCTTGGTTGCTAGCGCTATTAGTTCGTCACTGGAGTCCGGGTTTTTTCTTTTTCTTGGCGTTTCGACTTCCTGAAAAAAAAAATATTAATTTCAAATTTATTTTTGAAGTAATTAAAATTATTTTCTTTTTATTTTTGCAGATGCTTACAACAAAAGAAGCGTGGAAAAATATTGCGGACGAGTTTTTTTTTCGTTGGAATTTCCCAAACTGTCTGGGAGCAATAGACGGAAAACATATTGCAATCAGAAAGCCTCCCGACTCTGGCTCATTTTATTTTAACTACAAACAATTTTTCAGCATCGTGCTTATGGCAGTCGTCAATCTATTTCAATAAAGTTAAAAAAAAAATATCTCACCTCTGTTTCATTTTGACCAGATAAACTGCTCCTTGATGCGCAGGATTTCTTGTTGTCGCGCATGAAATCCATTGCCTCAAAATAGAAAAGAGTTGGATCATTGTCCTCACTTCTTCCTGCTCCGCTTTTTTCCAGGGCCAATATCCTTTTCAGCTCCCTTCTGTAGTTCGTCCGCAGAACATTAATTTTTTGCGTCACATCCTTTTTGGTCGCGTCGGGATACTTCTCTTTGTATTTTAGAAGGAGCATTTCGTACTGCTCATTTTTCAAATACCGGTTGCTGTACTCCTTCGACTTAATCTTCCACAACGCTGGCAGGGAACGGTACACTTCAATAAATTCTAGCAAAAAATTTTTATCTTCCATCATGCACATTAAAAAAAAATCTTTCCGAATGCTGTCTTGACACTAGCAACGGAAAAACAATAATGATGCTTGATCAAGCAATCAATCACGAATACACACTTTTCAAGCACTTGTCAAGCATAGACCCATGATTGAAGAAAAATCAAAACATTTTGATTTCGCGTCAAGCATACACACATTCTATACGTGTTTCAATTTCACAAACACACTCTTACATGCTTGATGAGATTTTGTACGTGTATATGCCGCTTTACGCTCTGCTGGGATTTGGTCAATCTGCAACAGGAAATTGTCTCGAGCAGTTCTGGAGCAATGTAATCAGGAGTTCCATCCGGCGAGGAACTATGCACATGCCCGTCACCATTCAAGGCAGCGGGATTTCAAAAATCTTCCAGTTTGATGGCGGTCGATTAGAATGTTTTCCGGATTGATGACGCGATGGACATAGCCCATGCAATGGAGAGCATGAATTTCTGAAAATTATGAAATTATGAATTTATTATGATTTTGAAAACAAGAGGATTCCCTTCGGATTTTAAAACCAGAATGTTTTTACGAGTACACACTACACCATACATTTTGAAACCAAAAAAAAAGTGCACGAGAGAAATTTCCTCATGATTTGTTTTCGTTTTTCTCATAGAGGACATATATTACCTAGAGTCCCGACTTCGGTGGTTCGCTCTCTTTCGGCCTACAAGCTGAAATTTTCACATTTATACCTTAAAAGTGCATAAGTGTTAGTTTCCCAATGCATTTCTTATGGGACCTCTCACTAATACTTATGCAATTTTAAGGTATGTGGGCCCATTCCAGTCGTGGTGTAAATCCTCTAGCTCAAATTTCAAAATAATAGATTCCGTTGAGCTCAAATTTTTCAAAAAAAACCTTAACATACAAAAAAATTCATGTAATATGAAAAATAAATATATTACTTTATTTCTTTGCACTTTTAGCATAAAGTTACATTATTATTTGCCAAAATTTGTATCAAAAATATTGAAAATCTTAAAAAGAACGCAAAAAAATCGAAATAGTATGCGACACCCTTAGGAACAAGCAACATAAATACTACAATCGGGCCTTTAGTTTCTTATTAGCTGTGGTGAAAGTTTTGACAGCTAATGTCAACAATATTTGACATTATTATTATTATTTTCGAATGTTTGAGAAATTCGCCAAAAATATTTTCCTTCTACGTTTTTGCTAGTAATTTAAACTTTTGCGATTTTAAATGTTATTAAAAACAACTTAGCTAAACTTTTATCAAATTTAATCAAGTGCTTTGAGCAATATCACTCTCTAAACCCTAAACGAACATGTTTTTCTCGTCCCCCTTATTAGCATGATTTTTGTTCGAATTAAGAGCTGAACAGAATGCAGTCGCCGGACGACTGGCGACTAATCTGACAGCTGTCAGATTAGTCGCCTTCCAAATCGCCAAGAAATTTGTGAACACAATAGTCGCGCGACGGGCTCAGCGTTGCCGAAGTGTTGAAATTTCCCGGTTACCCCAAAAAATTTAAAATGGCCATCTAAAAAGTGTTAGAACCAAAAACAAAACATTTTTGTTCAATTCTTCAGTGAGGATGACGACTTCGATTTATTTTTTTTTATTTTACTCAAAACGTTAAACAGTTTCTCATCTGAGAACTGAAATTTATATGAAAGAATAACAAGAATTTGTGAGTTAACCGAGGTTTTCTCAATGACGAGTGAGGTCTGAGATTTTGCCTCAGTCAAAGTGAAATTAAGATCTCAGAGAGATGTCGTAAGGTGAAACTGGCCTATTGTATATTAAGTCTGCATTTCTGCAGTATCTCACTTTTCACTTGGTCATCTGACATTAAAAATGGTTAAACTAGCGCCACCTTGCTCTCATAATTTCTATAGGTTATGACTTTTGAAGTCCATGTGATGAGTTACTATGAAGTGCAAATACAGACTCAAAACTGGGATTAATGGCATTCAAAATAATTTTACAATATGCAGTAGTGCATTATGGCCCTGCCAAAACGAAAATGGCCCGATTTTTTTTTTTCAAGAATGGCCCGTTTTCAAAAACAAAATCGGCAACGCTGGACGAAAAGAATACAAGGAAACAGCAACACGATATAAAAAAACACAAACGTCAAACTCGTCGCGCGACTAAGTTGAACAAAGTTCAACTTTTGGGCGACTAGTTCGGCGACGAACGACGCATTGTGTTGCTAATGGGCGACTGCCATACAAATTTCACATTTTTGACAGCTGTCAGATTAGTCGCCAGTCGCCCGGCGATGCATTCTGTTCAGCTCTTTATTTTGTTGAAAATTATAGTTTTTCCTGGTTCATGTAAACAAATTAAAAGTTTATTGCTTTTCAATAAAATGGACGCCAAAGAAGTATGTGTTGCGCATCTATCCGACATAGATTTTGCGGAAAAAATACGTCGGAGTAATTATGAAAAGTTTAAAACCCTTGTCCGGATGCATCTGTCCTTTCAACTGGATCTAAATACGGATGAGTGAGTTACACTGAAAGACCTAATATTTGTCGTTTTTTTGTTTTCTTAAGTTTACACTCATCACTTTTCTTGCAATCAAACTCGAGTATCAAAAGAATTCTACGACAAGGAAGTGAAAAAGCTGGAGGAACTGCCGGCAGAATTAGTAAATGCTGAGAGCTTGTTTGAAAAGCTAGAACCAAGTCTATTCGATGGAGGAAAGCAGTTCTCGCTTCGTGTTGCAAGTCTGCAAAAAGCTGTCAAAAAGAAGGCCCAAGAATTGGTCAATCTTAAAGTCGAAGATGACGATGATATTAAATTTGTCAAAGAAACAAAACCAAACCCCGCAATCGGCAAAAATTATGTACCCGACTAGGACGAATTATCTGCTGCCGTCAATGCCATCAAACCAGTTCATACTTCATACAGGAAAAATTGGTCTCAATACATTCAACACACAGAAAGTCCTCACTATTGAACGCTTGAAGGACATCCATGGTTCGTTAGAAACTCGACCTGCCGACGATGTGCTAGCCGATGATCCGGCAGGCTTGAAAGTGTTTTATGCCGCATCAATAGCACGCATTAGCATTAGAAACCACGTGATGGAATTTTCCCCGATGACATGGGCCTGGCCAAAACTCTATCGATGATATCGCTCGTCCTCGATATCAAAAATCGGGAAGAAAATAACGATACAAACTCTGATTCAGACAGTTCAGACGACGAAGTGCGCAACAATGGTTGGTCAACGAAAAACCGAAAAGACCGCCACAACGGCGGAACGCTTATTGTGTGTCCATCTACATAGTTTGATTCGTAAGTGTCCATCATGGGCAGTACAGGGACACAAAGCCACGCCATTTGGCTACCTACGATATTGTGATCACAACCTACCAGATTGTTTCTCGTGAATCCAAAAGCAACGGTGCCTTATTTTCCATAGCTTGGAAGAGAATCATACTGAATGAAGGTGAAGCGCACGTGGTGCGCAATTACAAGAGTCTTTTTCTTTAGCTTGTTGTGAGCTGAGGGCAAAATGCCGTTGGGTTACTCACCGGAACACCCATAAAGAACAAAGAACTCGACCTCTATGCGCTGTTGAAATTCCTCAAATGTAGCCCATTCGACGATCTACATCACTGGAAGAAATGGATTGACAACAAAAGCGCCGGAGGCCAGCAGCGACTGAATACCCTGATGAAGTCCCTGATGCTGCGTAGAACGAAACTTCTCCTTCAACAACAGCATCGCAAGTTTTTGCAAACATATGCAAAAGCTGCTTTTAAACTAGAGGGCGATGTTAAAAAATATAGCTCCGAAATCAGTCATATGAAACAAATCGAAAATGAATTGCAACAAGAATTGGAAACAAATCTAACTGCAGAGAGCTGTTTGCAGGCCAAACAGAAGGAATGTGATGACTACAAAGTCATTCTAATGGATGCTACTGTAGCAACTGTAGCTGCCGCAATGATGGCGATCAGAGTTTTGCTTGATCATGACGTGCCAGAAGACAACATCATATTGACTTCATTGTTGATGGCAGAGATTGGATTGCATTCAATTGCTTATGCTTTTCGTAAGGTATGATGGTTTCTAACATAATGTAAACATATGATTTTAATTTGACCAATCAAACAGGTAAAAATTTTCACATCAGCTCTAGATCCCCGAAATCAATGACCTATTCTATGTGAACCCGGGCATTGGAAACTTTGGCGATCGTTATTTTGGTACCGAACCATGGGATGACTATATGTAGTCAAGTAATGAATCCAGCAGACTAAGCAAATCAACAGAATAAAAACAACACAGTCCAATAGATACCCTGATGTGCAGTTTAAAGATGAATTTGAAGCTGCCTTTAAACTAGATGCCAATGTTATAAAATATCTAATATCAGAAACAGCTGCTGTGTCTGACGAGGGCTTTGCTCAAGAATGTCAAGATCGTTGGCATCGATGAAGGAACATCAAATCAAGTTTCCGTCTGAAGCATCCATTCATCAAACCGTCCTGAGGAATTCCTTCTAAAGCTCCACTCTCATATTTATCGCCCATCGACTTGCGGGTCTACAAAATATGGACCGCATAATAGAAGGAGTACTAGTTGAAACCTAATCCTACTACCCTATATATACAATATATCTGAAGACTTTTTGAAATTTAATTTTATACCTAAACGAAAAAACATTTTATCCAAAATACGACTGGCTTTTAGATTGGATATTTTTATAACCAATAGCGAAGTGGAATACTGTTACAATTTGTATTTAATAAAGTTGAATTTTATTATTTCCGTATTAACATATCTATGTTTATTTTCAAAAAAATGTATAGGTATGTACATCTATCATCTTACATAGCTAAGCGCATGGATTTTGGGTGTGATTAATGTTCTATGAAGAATGTAGTTTATCCTCTCGGATCTTCCATGCTCCACACAGGTATCGGAACCATATAAAAAACAAGTCGAGGCCCATTTGCAGCCACGGTCAAATTGGAGACAGTTGGGATCCTTTGAATTCGGCCCAATTGACGGTGATTTCCTTGCATCCACCACCTCCCTGATTCTTCCTCATACTCCTCTTCCTATTCTCGGCCTTCTGTGCTGTATTTATTTGCAGTTTCTCCTTAATGAACTCCAATCGCATTCGATTCTTGACAATCTGTTCTGTGTTCTTCAGATCCTTTCAGTTCAGTTGCCATGCCACCCATTCGCTTCTCCTCTATTTTGGTATTTTCTTGTGTCAACGGAGTGGGTGTATCAGTCCCACGTTGCATTTGCTCTTCGATTTTTGTTTCCATTCGTCATAGCGTCCAGTTTTGAAACTAGCAGGAATCCAAGCACTCGATTAAGGTTTTGATTATATTGTTGTGAGGATCATGAACGGATTTTCTTCTTGATACGATCCCATTTTTTCAGACCGGGTCGGTGTTTGACCTCGGTAACTGAGAAACGTTCAACAACACTGAATTCGGCATTCATCACCTGGAGTTCGAAGGAATTGATGGCTGACGGTCTGTCTTCGGTGGCCTTGTCTGTAGATTGGTAGGGTATGAAGTTTTCAGTGTCCTTGACGTGGGTCTTCTTCTTCCTCTTGGTTTTCGGCTTGTAGAGCAATGTCCATGACAATGAGGTATTCCTTATTTGGTTTCTTCGAGACTCTAGAATAGATCATCAATTCGCAGGATTTTGCACGAGACTTTGAGGTTGATTGAAATTTTTCTTTGAGTTCGTTGATGCATTGCTGGAGATCTTCATTTGCTTCGCAAATAGCACTTTTAGTGCCTCCTTCGATGTTTTGTAGGAGTTATTTGACCTGAAAATATTATGGTGATTGTGGAAATAAGAAACACACAGCGTAAGCTCGAAAATCTTCAGGACTTTTGAATTTACCTTATTAAAGAAATAAACTTACCTTTTTTATGAGTGTTCCACCCTCTTCCAAATCCAATTCGTTGCTTGATAAATCCACCAGAAATTGAACATCATTTGTTTCGGCATAAGTTTTGATTTCATCTTTGTTTGTTCAAATGATTTTTTTTCTTCTTCTTCTTTTTTGGCTTCTGTCACTTTGGGCCCAGGAAAAAAATTTGCCCACGGTTGAGGTGAATTTTTGTTTTTTTTTTCTTTCCAAAAGTTACACGGACACGAAAATAAGAGAGGATCGTGAGAGTTCACCTCAGAGGAGATTTGCGGGTGTTTTCGGAAAGGGACGAGGAAAGTCGGGACTCTAGGTAATATATGTCCTCTATGGTTTTTTCTAATGAAGTTCCTTTTGCAAAATCTCCTTCGAAATAAAGTTCTTTTTTTCCGATAATTTAAAATTTGTAAGGGGAACCTTATTTTCTTTATTTTGTAATGAAATAATTGAAGACGAACATAAATACTTTGATTGTAATTAAATTTGCGGCAGAACGGATACGGACGACTACGCGGTTGTAAAAAATGCACAAACAGAATGTTTTTTTTAGATTCCAGATTGACAAACGCCATTATACAAAAAAAAAAACACTTTAACACACCAACCACTTTCAACTCACCTCCTGAGATGGATCGGAAATAGTTAGAGATAGTTACGATTTGACACATCAACACAGACCGCAAAAACGACAATTGTGATTACGAATCGTAACTATTGGCGTGCAAAAACGAGAAATAGTCAACCATTGTTGATTATAGTTGATTATAGTCAGCGCAAAAACGCACCTCTGACCCTAACTTATTAGCTTTAATAAAATCGCTTCATATAAACAATGTATAGTGTGAACGGGGTGCGCTGTTATATAATCTTCGCAACTGAATTCTTTCTATTTTCCTGAATGCATTTTTTTCAATTGAACCTCGAATTCGTTCATCTGTTTTCATTTGTCACCGCAAAAAGAGGAAAGAGCAGAGCACGGCACGGTGGCTTCGTTTCGTATAAATTTTCGATTAAAAACAGCCGTTCGCTGGCGACCCTTCAATTAATGTAAAAAAAAACCAAGTTGCAGAAATAATAATTTTCTTTGTACTTTGATTCCCCGTTGAATTTGCGGATGTTTTTTTTTTGTTTGTATTTTTGCTCTTTTTATTAAAAAATAAACATTTCAATTCGCTTGAATCGCATAAATTAAAAACCGATCAACAACAGTAACATCTTAAAAGTAAAAACAATAGGTCCGTTCGTTTACCTCACAAAACTGCCCAAAGCTGCCCAAAACTGCCCAAAACTCCCACTTTTGCGTTCGTTTACTGCCACAAAAACTAAAATATGTCACTTTTGAAGGAGAAAAATATTTCCCCTTCCTGCCGAATTTAGCTACAAAAATTTCTTGTGGCAAATGTGTAAATTCTGTCAAACCATAAGAAGTACATTGAATTTTTTTGACGTTTGACATAATTTTGTGCATTGGGCAGATTTTGCCTGTAAAGCGTTCGTTTACTTTTTGGGCAAATCACAAAATTTCATCCCCACTCCTCAATTTTTGACAGTTTTTGCACAAACTGCCCAAAAAGTAAAAGAACGGACCTAATGCATAATTGAAGGAAAAAAAAAACATTTCCTCCACTAGATTAGCATTTATGCTTGTAGAAAGGGAGAAAAGGTAATTTTCCATCTAAATAGTAATACATAATTTAATTTATTGTTAATTATTAAGTAGGCACTTTATCTCGTTAGTAATTCTCAAAAGAAAAAGTTGTGCCTGGTGTACGTAACTGCTGAGGTGAGGCGTTATGAGAAGAAAATTCTTAAATGTACAACGGGGGTGACTCGTTTCGTATCTGATTATACTGTTTGCTTCGATGTGATGGTGAAAATTACGATTAAAGAAATCACTTCAACGGAACTGCATCCATTCCCTTAATATTTTGCAGTCGTAGCACATATTCCCTTGTCACTTCCTCTGTCGTCACTCTTGTTATCGGCTAGTAGTATACAATTCGATGTGCAATCACTAAAATATAAAAAAAAAGTTAAAATTGTTACAATTGGTAGATGCAAATTTCCAAATGAGCAACACAATGGTTGAGTCATGAAATGATTCCCAAAGAAATTCATTTTAATTTGATGCACAAATTTTGTTTTTGTTGTTTTTTTTTTTTACACCTGTGTACATACACAGCATGTGTTGGTATTCTCTCTTCAATCCATTAAAACTTTATCGAAACATATTCTCTTGGGTCACGTAACTAGGATTAAGAACTTAAAAACCCATTACCTTATTTTTTGCCTGATCTCAAGGGTTTTTCACTTGCATTTGTGCGAAATATAAAAAATCGGAGCTTTGTTATAATACCCTGTGATAGAATACTTACTTACTTAAGGTGGTGCTACAGTCCGTTGTGGACTTGGGAATCAACAGTCTCCGCCAGCCAGCTCGGTTCCTAGCTAGCTGCCTCCAGTTTTGCACTCCAAGTTGATTGAGATCCTCTTCCACTTGTGTGCGCTACCTGAATCGCGGTCTTCCTCTCCTTCTACGTCCCTCGGGAATAGTGTTGAAGGCTTTCCGGGCCGGAGCATTGGTGTCCATCCGCTCTAAATGACCGAGCCATCTGAGTGTCTGGACCTTGACCCTTCTGGGTAGGTCCATGTCGTTGTACAGCCCGTAAAGTTCGTGGTTGTATCTTCTTCTTTCTCATCAATGCACACGCGGCCAAAGATGACCCGAAGAACTTTCCTCTCGAAACAGCCTAAGGCATTTTCATTCGATTTTGTCAGGGTCCATGCTTCTGCACCATATAGCAGGACAGGGATAATGAGGGTGTTGTACAGCTTTACCTTAGTTGCTCGAGAGACGGCTTTTCCACTCAGTTGCTTTCTTAGCCCAAAGAAACAGCGATTAGCAAGAGTAATTCTTCGTCTTATCTCGGCGCTGGTGTTATTGCCCGTGTTAATAGCGGAGCCTAGGTAGACAAACTCCTTTACTACCTCGAAGTTGTATGCGTCTATTGTGACGTTCTGTACGAGCCGTAGGTGTTGGGTGTCCTTACTCGAAGACATCATGTACTTAGTTTTTCCCTCATTTACCGCTAAACCCATTTTTGCCGCTTCTGTCTCAATTCTCACAAAGGCGCCATTGACATCATGCTGGGGCCTGATTATGGGATTCGCGGCGGATCGTTTTGCTAGCGAGTTTGACATTTTTTCAATTATTGCTTTCGCTGTCGCCTTCTTCGATTTGAATTCGACCAATTAACGAATTCTAAGGCGAATTTGAAATGTCATAATGTTTACTGGCGAGTTGAAATCCGAAAGCTTTTTTTTTGGCGGATTCACAGGCGAAAGAGTATTCAAATCAGTGGAATATTGGAAGAAATAGTCAAACCAAAAGTGTGAAATCACAGGAATATTGGAAGAAATATTTTCGCTCCGCCCCGAATCGGTTAATAAGGAAATACGAAGCGAGTCGAAATTGAAAGGTCGAAATGAAAACGATCCGCCGCGAATCCCATAATCAGGCCCCTGTGTTCTTCCCATTATATCAATATAGTCGGCGTACGCGAGAAGTTGAACAGATTTATAGAAGACTAGCCGACCCTTCGAACTTCGTCTCGCCACCCTTCGATTAAAATAGAGAACTTCATATCTGATTTTTTTCAAGCTCTACAACTAACATTCTTCTTTCATTAAAGCATGAAATAAAATGCAAATTTCTTTGAAAAATTCAAAAACTTCTCTGTTTTGACTATTTCACAAAAATCAGAATTCCAAACAGCTTATCCACCTTATTTGCTGACTTTCCCGTAAGATTTTCTCAAAAAATTATTTTTATACAATGAAAATTTTATAAAATTGCATTGAGGATTGATCGGATTAAGAGTCCAAACCGGACATACAAACAAACCAATGCACCTTAAATTCAATGTTGAAGTTCTTCGTGCTCTCGTAGAGTTTTCCGAGTTCCCAATCAAAAAATTTCCACATTTCTATTTAAGAATCAATGCACTTTCTATTTGCCATTGGAAAACCCATTCCGAAATTTTCCAAATTTCCATTTGAAAAACAATGCACCTGCAATAATATGCAATTTTCCCAATGAGTTTACCGAGTTTTTCATCAAGAACTTTCTGTTTTTCCATTCGAAAACCCATTTTGAAATAAAAAATTCCAAGCAAAAAAAATCAAATTTCCGACCTTTGTTTGGTTTTTCCAGTTTTCCCACTCTTCCATGAGGTTTTTCCAATTTCTTTTTTCACAGAAATCATCACTGAATGCAACAGTATGAACCATGGAGTTTTGGACTATCTTCTCAAGAACGATGTTAAGGAAATCGCACGACAGTGCATCGCCTTGTCTGAATCCTTTTTTGACATCGATTCCGTAAGCTCGTTGCCAACCTTGATGGAGCAGCTGAGTTCTCCACCGTCATTTTCCACAAGCGAACGAGCATGGCAGGGATGCCAAAACTAGACATAGCTTAATACAGTTCGTCTCTGTAGATGCTGTCATACGCGGCCTTAAAATCGATGAAAATGTGGTGGGTATCGATTTGGAGTTCATAGTTTTTTTCCAGGATCTGACGCAAAGTAAAATTTTGGTTGATAGTTGACTTTCCTGGTCTGAAGCCACATTGATAAGGGCCAATCAGATTGTTGACGAAAGGCTTCAGACGTTCACATATTACGGCAGAGAGGATCTTGTAGGCGATGTTAAGTAGTCTTATTCCTCTGTAGTTGGCGCAATTTAGAGGATCTCCCTTTTTCAGAATCGGGCAAACAATGCTGAGGTCCCATTCATCGGGCATGCATTCTTCCGACCATATCTTACAGATGATTTGGTGCATGATCCTATCTAGATCGTCGCCTGCTGCTTTGAACAGCTCGGAAGCTAGTCCATCTGCCGTGATATTGCAGTTTTCATTTCTTCTAGGTTCACGAAATTGTTGGCTATCATCGTATCCGCTGAAAGGCTCCTGTCTGACGTCGGGGCTTTGTTCGTCGTCGCCGTTATACAGTCTACAGAAGTGGTCATTCCAAATCCCCAGCATTGACTGCGATTCTACTATGATGTTCCCTTGTTTATCTCTGCAGGCATCGGTTCTTACTCGATGACCGTGAGCCAGCTGTGTTATCTTCCGATAAAACCTCCGAACTACATTCCTGCTGTTGGCTCTCTCAACATCCTCGATCTGACGCTTCTCATGCTTCTCTTTTTTCTCCTGAGATGCCGGTGTTCTTCTCTCCTCTTTTGTTCGTAGAGCTCACGAGCAGCTCTTGTCCTTCTATGCAGCTCCGCTTTGTATGCCTCCTGCTTGACTGCATGGGCTTGCCTGCATTCTTCGTCAAACCAGGGATTTCGTTTTGGTGGCTGTGTGAAACCTAGCACATTAGAGGCGGCATCTCTAACTGCTTTCTGGTAATGTTGCAACTGTTCTTCGAAACTTGATGTTGGCGGCATAGGACTCCTTAAGAGATTACTTGACACTCGATCAGATAAGGATCTGGCGATCTCTTGCGATTGTAGCCGTCCGACGTCGAATTTTCTTGCAGCATTTCCTTGTTTTGGCCGTTGTCGGGATATTCGTAGCACTACCTTGGCTACGACGAGGTAGTGGTCTGAGTCGATGTTGGCTCCTCGGAAAGTTCGAACATCTAGAATGCTGGACAAGTGCCATCCGTCGATCGCAATGTGATCAATCTGGTTGACGGTTGATTGATCAGGAGATCTCCAATTACCATTGCTCATATGTTTTGTCGAGGAGCTCGTAGAATTCGTCTTTGGTGTCGTCCTTTTTCTCTTCTGTGGGGGCATGCGCGCATATTAAGCTAATGTTGCCGAATTTAGCCTTGATTCGGATTGTCGTGATGCGTTCGCTTACGCATTTGAAGCTCAAAACTTTTTGCCTGAGTCTGCTTCCCACGACGAATCCGCATCCAAAGAGTCGCTGTTGTTGCTCCCGGTAACAATTACCATAGTAGATGTCGCAGTTTTTCATCCTCCTTTTGCCCGGTCCATCCCATCGCATTTCCTGGATAGCGGTTATATCTGCTTTGTAGCAGTTGAGGGTCTCCGCTAGTTGTTCGGCAGCACCCGAAATTCGTTGTTCTTTATACATTTGCTTGAGTCGTCATCAGTGTATCCGTCCGTTTCCGAGGCCTGTTGTTGCTTCGCAACTAAAACTTTTTCTACGTAGCCGGGAAGTCACCCCGAGGTACAACCCCAAACCTGGAGTGCCAGGCACTTGATGTGACTCCAAGTACAAGCGCCGGAAAAACCGCTCCTTTTACGGCCTGGGCTTGAAATATGTCGAAGTAGCCCGTAAAGGTGTTCACCAAGTAGTTCGGCCTAACTGGAACTGAGGACGCCACCGTTGATTCCTAAAAAGAAATTCATCCGCTGCCGTCCCTGGTGGAAACACTCCTTCGTTGTGGGGTAATTAGTAGTAACAGCCTACTCCGCTTCGACCTGTCGACCATGGGAGGCCCTTCTGCGAAAACAAGTTTCGCGATCGTATAACTCTAAGCATCGTAGTAGTAGTTACCGTAAGCCGCTCCACCACGTCAAGGCTTGCCCCGCTTTCCATAATTGTTGCTAATTTGATGGAGATCCATGATCGTATACGAGAGAATGCCTGATTGTTATAATAGGTTGTTTGGCTAGAAAACCAATTAATCAATATTCTGCCAATAATCAAGCTTTAAATTTTTATTTATTGTTCAATTTGTGTAGATAATTTATCAACAATTTAATCATCAAACTGGAAAGAGTTCAACAGACTTAATAAAAATGGAAAATGAACATGAAGAACACCATGACTTTCCGTTCCGTGAAATTTTTGAAGCTGCATTTTCTGCCTCTAGTCTCTCCAACAGTTATGAAAATGAACCACGTCCAAGTGACGAAAGTAAGCATTTTGTAACACTGCCAGGAACAAAATACAAATATTCTTCTTTTTCAGATTATGATCTATTCGCTTACAACCAATATTCACCACGACAGCCAATAAGACAATACGTCAGTGTTGAGTTTAGATGCATATTTTGATGCAGACTTTTTTACTAACACTGTTTCTAAACTTGTTTGTTTCCAGAATACAATGCACCCGGATCCATATACGTCGCAGCAAATGTATCCAGTACACCATAATCAAATTGTTTCGCCACACTTGCAACGTCGCATGACTCCAAGGAGAGGGCCTCAGGAACGCTATCAAGTGGATTTGATGAGACGCGACCCGTGGTTGTTGTGCAGAAAATGTCAACCAGAATTGTGCAATTGTCCTCGCGATCCATCTAGGTAAGGTGTTAAATCTAATATCTTTCGTATCGTGCTATTCAAGTTTTTGTTTGTTGAAACAATCAGAGATGCCGGGTATCAAATAACTTCCAGAAGTCATCAACCAGACCTCCAGACACTCGCCGGTACTACTACAAACAGCAGCACCATTAACAACAGTGATTCTACTGCGATTGGTGACACATCTAGAAATCATATGCTCGAGGATGTGGCAAGCCACATGGAGTATCTTAATCCACCCTCGTCACTGCCGCCACAACCATACTCATGCTGGTCAACATATCCTGCCTACGACTATGATGGCTTGGGTGGAATGGTAAATACATATTCGCATCGGCGGCCAGTTTTGTCACCACATTTCAACCATATTTATCCTCCTTCTCATCAACATTCTCAATTAAATGCACCACCTGATCAGCAGACACGGTCGGAAACACAATTGCAGCCACAAGCTATGGCTGTGCCACCTCATCTAATACAAAATCCCCGAAATCCACAGCAAACTGCTGAACAAGAACTGCAACCTACTTGTGTAGCAGAGCATGTTAATCTTGTTAAGACTGAAATAAATCCCGATGGGATGTACATTAGCAGTAGTAGTAGCAGCAGTGGATGCAGCAGTAATGGAAGCAGCAATGCGTCACCGCTCCCGGTTTCTCAACCGGTGCCGGCACCGGAAAATGCAGACACAATGCATACAAATAATTCGGGAGATTTAAGTAAGAGAAAAAATGAGCGCAGCGCTACAGCGACTACAGCTATTGTATACGCTGTGTCCTCGTCCAAACAAAATCCAATAGTACATACATCTTCCACGTCCCCACCACCGTCGACCTCCTCCGAAGTCATTGACGGTCCTAGCAGTTCATCTTTGATAGCAATGAAAAATATTTCTGCAACCAGCTGTGATAGCGGAAATAATTCGAACAGCAGTAATTACATGAATAGTAATTATGCATTCGATAAGCACGATCAGAAAAATGAGATTCTTGCTTGCACCGCCGCCGCCTCAACTTCTGCTCAGGCCATTGCGGCAACTTTTCACTCTTCCGCGACACAACCAGCACCAGCAGCAGCATCAGCTTCGTCGTCCGGGTTTTATGATGAACTTTCACTACCAGGACCAAGTGGTCTGCAGAAAAAAACTCAAGACTACGATATCAATCTCCCAGCTCCAAAGTCTTCGGTACCTCTGTATAGCAATAGTAGTTATCATCACATGGATAGCAATTCAAAATATCATCCAATGTCCGATTCGGATGATGACGACGATGACGTTGTAGTGGTGAATTTACGAAAGCCATACAAGCCAGACAATCTGCCATTCGATATTCTAGGATATCGGAACGGCAGTGGCCCACATCGCGTGGGCGGTGGTGGTGTTAGTGGTTCTGCAAGCAGTCGCCCTAAGAATAATTCGAATGTACTTGAAGATGGATTAGGAGCATCGATTCAAATCCAATCAGGAGGCAACAGAAATGAAGATTGTTTATCGTCTTTGCGCTCAAACGATGTGCTCACGGCGCCCGATTTGCAGTTGGATTGGTTTTCCGATTCGACGGCTGATGACGAAGATGTTGTGTTTGTTCACTCCACACGTGAACCCATTGTATCGATTGATTTAACGAACGATGATGATATGGGGGATGAATTCAAGCCATCAACAATTCGAGAAAACTCTTCACTATCACCTCCACGGCCAGTCGAAGTAACATCTTCAACGTCAGCAGCCGCAGCAACAACAATTGCTGGAGGTGCTGCTACATCAAGTAGTGAAGCTATTCCCTATTATGATTATCGTTATCCGCGTCGATTCAACGAAGTTTCCTCAACTTCAGCGGCTGCAACCTCCACAAATAGTTCTACCGCTGCTGGTCCAGGTCCAGATCCTATTTCAAATATCGGACATATTGCTGGTCGATCGTATGAAGGATATCGCTACAACGTGAATCGTATTCGTCCAAACGTTTTCGGAAATATAATCGGCCCGCCAAGAATGGCTCCCTATCAACCAAGAAATCCAAGACTGCGTACTGTTTCACCGCCAGACTCGCCAATCCCTCATCGAGGATTTTGTCAACGAGATCGGTTCCAAGAACCGCATCCTAGTTATGAGTATTCAGAAACAGTTCCCGTTGATATGTATCCAGGGGTTCCCTATTGCGGATACTCCGAACCATACAGCGTTCGAGGTCCAGCTCCCTCAACCTCCACAGCAACGCATCCAAATCCTTCCGTTGTTCCTTCACATGAACATTGCCAACTTCACTCAGATGTGGCACCACCCCCATCAGGCCCCTGTCAGCCAGCTCCACAGCCAGCTGAATCAACGTCTGAATTGGCAGCATCTGTGCAGCAGCCGCCGCCACCACCACCACCTAGACGTGCAAATCTTCGTTCACCTCCAGCAGCACATTCAGCAGAGAGTTCCAACTATCCACCATATTATGTACGTGACATAAGTGAACGAGCGCAATCACGACGCTATCCAGCATTTAGTGCTGGTGTTGCACACCATCGTCATCATCCGGCCGGAGGACCACCACCCTACCTTGTGCATCAAAATCTTTGGTGTCGCCAGCAAACGATGCAAGAAATACATCGTCGACATCTAACTCCAACTCCCATAGATTTGTCATCGAACCGAGGTTTACCCAACTATCGTTCACGACAGCTTCCTGCTATCTGTCCATTTGTCCACCATAGGACCGGACCGGTCTCTAGTCTAGATCCGGTCAGTATGAATATTATTTTTCTCATTTATTCCAATACTAATTCAAAACATGTGTATAGGCATATCAAATGGTCAGTTTGTCAAGTTCATTTGAACCCCCACCGACAACACAGCCCAGACAAAGGCATGTACCAGCCGTTCATCACCACATGATTCATCATTATAATTTACCAACGCCAGTACGCTTGGAAATCGGCTTGAGAGAACCATATACAACTTTACGATCAATTCAGGATATCAGATCGAGAATTGTCTTTGGATCAACTATGAGACCAAATCGAGGTGCTTCATTGGTAAATTCAAAAATTATTATTTTTTATTGTTTCCGTTTTACTCAAAAAAACTCTCTAATTATGAATTTTAGGAAATAATCGAACGAAACACCCTACCGCACAAATACAAACGTGTTCGCCGTGAAAGTGAATCAGATGAAGATGCAGAAAAATGTGCAATTTGTTTATCGCTGTTTGAATTTGATAATGAAGTCAGGTAAGTTACAATAAAGTAGATCGAGGTCGATGGTTATTAAAAGGAAGCAAGTGTGAAAGAGTAATAGCTGAAAAATAACATATCCCCCGGATCGGAACTCTTAAACACAGAAAAGATGTTCTAAAAAATCGAATGCTAAATATCATCAGCCAAGTAGGAAAGTAATTTTGTGTCCTGCTAAAAGAATCGAGATGTTTCTGCTAAATGTGTCATACGAAATCTTATACAGCGTACTTTGAGACCTTCATCGGATGCCAAACGCTTTAAGTGCTTCTATTAGATGCAGGTCATATTTATTTTATTGCCAGGCAAAAAGGACTCTTTCTATCTAATAGGCGGGGAGCCCTCAATCCTGAAAGTGCACTTACACGGATTTCAAAATTTTTTATATTAAAAGATAGTTTATAGAAATACCAACAAATTAAGCCCGGTATGACGAGGAATATCCTGGCACCAGTATTTCTTACAATTTTTTGCATTATTGATAATTTGCACTTATCGCGGATTTTAATTTTAACTAGCGCATATTATTGGAAATTTAATGTGCTTTCAGGAAAAAATGGTATGACAGCTGCCATCCTGGCACCAATGTCTGTCATACCTATTTTAAAATTTTGTCACTCATATGTTTTTAAAATAGGTATGACGGACATTGGTGCCAGGATGGCAGCTGTCATACCATTTTTTCCTGAAAGCACATTAAATTTCCAATAGTATGCGCTAGTTAAAATTAAAATCCGCGATAAGTGCAAATTATCAATAATTTATTAATAATGCAAAAAATTGCAAAAAATACTGGTGCCAGGATATTCCTCGTCATACCGGGCTTAATTTGTTGGTATTTCTATAAACTATCTTTTAATATAAAAATTTTTGAAATCCGTGTAAGTGCACTTTCAGGATTGAGGGCTCCCGGTGTATAAGTAAATAAAATAAATAGTGGCGCGATAGCTCTTGACGAGCCAAGGCCTAAGTGTCTCAGTGTCAGTCTAGCGTGCAAGGAGAGTTTTTGTGTCCGTGCTGTGCTATTGTTTGCGTAATCTGTTTTTTTTTTTTTCTATGTCCCGTCCTTGTTCCTCGACCCTATCGTGCGCGTGATAAAAAAACCGCAACATCAAAAAAATAAAAATTAAATAATCAATCGGTCTCAGCAGCTGCCCGTGGCTAAGTGGTAAGGTGCGTTGGCTGCTAAGCAGAACGTCTTGAGTTCGAGTCCTACTCGTGACCATTGTTTTTATTTCATCTTTCACGGGCAATGCCTCTTGCGAAGAACTGACAAAAGTTCCAAGTAGTGTCCGACCGAAGCTTAGGCTTCGGCTTCGGTCGAATTTGGCCAAACCTACGGCTTCGGTTTAAAATAGGCCGAAGTTTGGCCGAAGAATTTGTTTCTTAATATTGAGCATCGTAGTAGGCGCAGAAAAAAATTCCATTTTTGAATTCTTTAAATTACCATACACATTCATTTTGACTTGGATAGGCTATACGGAATCCGGATAGCTTTTTGTTTTTGTTTTCCATGTAAACAAAAATAGCACCCAGAGAATTGTTGATGAGAGTAAGTAACTTAGGCCTTAGCTCTTCAAGAGCTGTCGCGCCACTCTATTTATAATCAGTCTCACTCTCAAACCAAAAACAACAGAAAACAACATCAACTAGACAAACAAAACATTAGAAACCAATATATAAACACAAAAATCGGTTACAATAACAATAAAAAAAAGCACACACACAAAAAGGCATAGAAAATGCCTACTGGTCGCAAGAGCGCAGTAAGTTACCATCACATTCTCTTTGTTTATCGTTTTACAGTTGCATGGCCTACCATATATGCATTACATTGCATTGAGTTTTTTGTTTTGCTCATACAGTGTATGCATAATGATATGCCGTCAACAACAGATGAATAGAGATTTGCTGTTTGAATTCCAGGGTCGGATCGATTCACGCTGCAGTTAAGGCATAACACTAACAGTGGCGCTGAAACGTAAAAAATGCCTTCTATTTAGGTAAGGCAAGGTTAGGTTATATGGGTTGACGGTTGATTTTGTTACTGTCACACTTAGATCAATGTAGATCCCTTGTGATACACTGAAGTATTGTAACTTCTGAAAAAGTAATTTAACCTATGAATTCTATGGTTGATCGAGCCATTTGGTGAACTTGACAAAGTTCAGTAGGCGATTGCCTGGGAGTTCAGATAGTTCTTCAAGTTCATTAAGGAAATAGTTGCCTAAAAGTTTAAATCTAGTACGGCAAAGTGCTGGACAGTGGCATAGTTCTCGTGCTCTTCCTCATCGCCGCAGCCTCTACATACGTCGTCTGTATTAAGCCCCATCTTCTTTTTGTGGTAGCCAAGTAGATTATGTCCCGTTATCACGCTTATGAGGGATCTTAGGGACGGTTTTTTGAGAAGTAAATTTTTTTCTTGTCATAATAAGGCCAGAGTTTACTGGTGTTACCGCAGGTTTCTAGTAGGTTCCATCTATCATTTGCTTTTTGAACGATATTTTTACTGATGTTTCTTTTTAATTCGTATTTTATTTGTTTTATTTATTAACGACTTTACTACTATCATAAAATACTCTTCTGTTCTTATTTATGCGGACGAAATTAAGTATAACATCGAAAACTGACTGTTTACTACTGTTTACTACTAGAAGAAGACTTGACAAATTGTAGGGAATGGTGAAATAATAATCGTCTCGTCTTAAATGTTGACAAATGTAAAACCATGAGTTTAAAACGCAAAAAAGTTCCGTTTTCGTACAGCTATATGTTTGATTCTTGTCCGTTGAGTAAGGTTTCTGTTCTTCTGACTTAGGTGTAGTTCTTGATCCAAAACTAACATTTATTGATCATATAAATATAAATTATACAATTGAATTTAATTTCAGCTTTAGTTGCTCAAGTGAAGGCAGCAACGTTTAAATCAAATATTTAGCAAATCAAACTATGGTGTAAATATATGTTGTTTGAACAACGGTATAAATAGCCCGCTCAATCAATTAATAACGATTTATAATGAATTTTATATTTGTTTAGAATTCGCTAATGATAACTTAAAATGTTTAAAAAGTTTAAAGATTCCTTCTTCTACTAGCTCACCCGGCAGACTTTGTTCTGCCTTAATCGATAAATAAAAGACCTACACTGCTATCCGTTACTCGCTATCCTACCCTGCACACTAACCGCTACCCCGTTACCCTCTGCATACTCCCCCTACTCGTCACCCCTCTACTCCACCACCCGTTACCCAGGCCATATGTCATAAACGACTTGGTCGATTTTGTACAAAATACTTAAAACCCATTTACGACACTACCTTAACATTCCCTCAAATTTCGGTGCAGAACACTCCACTGACACAAGAGAAGTGAGTCGTACTCAATACCACAAACACAATCAAAATTCTTATATTATATATGTGCATCACATAACCCGGGAAAAATTTGAAATAAACTTTAAAATACGAACGATTGAAATTTTCATGACACACGATATGAAATAATCTTAAATATTAAGTATTATTATATTACATTAGGCGTGTTTTTTTGCACGCGTATATACGCTTAAAAAAATACTTACATGCAAAATGCAACAACAACACATTTCTATATCCGCTTAGTAAGCGGCGATAATTATCCACGCTATTGAAATAAGCGGATATAAAAACAGTGCTTCCATATATCTTTTTCACTCTCTGCGATGAATTTTCAAAACTTCATTTCGAAATTCATTCCATTTTACATACAGATCCGAGCAAGCTAGGATTTTGTTGTTTTTTATTTGTTGTTTTTCTTACTACACAAAAGACAAACAAAGTAATGATCTGTGTATTTAACACACAGAACAAAATCACGTTGATCTTTTGTATGTGCCATCTTCCATTCTCTTGGTTTGCTTCTTTGAGCATTAGATTTTTTTGTTCTCTCTTCACAAGCGCATTACAACAGGGCTGGTCTGCAGTTGAATGGTTAATCTCAGGGGCGCCAGGCGAAAAATGATTGAATCAAGATTATATTGATTGTGCATCAATTTTATTTTTCAATTTCAATTCTTTTTTTGTTTTTTAACGTTCAAGGTGTACACTCACGATATTTATTTTTTTATTATTTATTTTTCCTTGCATTTTCTTCATTTTTCATCCTTAATTCATCATATGTATTGTCCTTTTTCGGGTCGTAGTCGAAAGCGCATTCTATGAACAACTTGATCAAGTGTTAAAAAGTACAAGAAATTGTGTAGCGCATAGCGATCACCAACAAAAACAAATGCGGCCCTGAACTCGAGTTTTTGTTACAAAACAACATTTGACCAATTACAGCTCAGCATTTGACAAGTGATGCCAAAATTACTAAAACAATAAAATTGTCGTTTTTTTGTACACTGTTCATTTTAAGCGTATATACGCGTGCAAAAAAACACACCTATTATATACATTATATCACACGAATCAAACCAAATATACAATGAAATTAAACATTTTCAGTCATTTTCCAAACAAAAATAATCTAACATTTGCAATAAATTTCACAGTTCACAGATTAACCAGTCTATTCCTTGCTGCAAACAGTTTTACAAAACAAAAGCAACAAATCTAAAAAATCTGACCCAGCAGACTGCGTAATGCCTCATTCTATAAAAAAGGGCCTTAACTTATGCATTCCTATTCCTATCCTACCCTACTACCCGCTACTTTTACCTTGTACCTGCCACCCCGGTACCCCGTTACCTCACTACCCTCTACCCGCTACTTCTAAACGCTAACTGCTACTTCTACCGCTACCCTGTTACCTCGCTGCCCACTCCCGCTACCCGTCACACAGCTATCCGCTACCCACTACCTTGCTACTCCACTACCCGCTATCCTGGCCATATCTCATTAATCACTTTTCACTTGGTCGACTACCCAAACGTTCCCTCAAAATACGATGCCAAACACTCCACTGGTACAAAAGTAGTGAGTCGAACTAAGCAACAAATCTCAAAAAAGTGTGCGTTTTTATCGTCGATGAAAAATAAAATAATGTCTACTGACATTTTTTTTTTTTTTGATGAAAATAAAAATATTTGACGAAATTTGCAAACGATTGAGTGTTCGTAGGTATATTGATATATTTTACTGAAGTGAGAAAAACATTATTTTTTAGGATTTGCAGCATTTGTGATTTGAAAAATATACATTTTTTGATTACTATTGAATACTAAAATATGTGTAACAAATTTCATTGCAATAGGCCTAGCAGATTCGAAGAAATCGCTTGTGAAAGACGAATGAACAGAAAACGAAGTGATGTTATAGGGTTTCATTTACACTCTGTGTACGGCACCCTAAAAACTGTATTTAATTTTATATGTAAGACCTTTGAGGGGCGGTTGGGGGGTCTCGGATCGGACCCCTTCAGCCGCCAAATGGGAATTAAAAATCAATATCTTTTTCTACCTATAAGTTATAATGTTCAGCTAAAAGCCCTAGTAGCTACTAGCTTGTATAATTCTGTACATTTATGTATAGTTTAGTAAATAATAATAATAATATTCCCGGTATCTTGCCTTTCATTAGTTGTTTTATATCTCTTATGATGAATTAAGGAATTCTTTTTAATTTACTTCATATAAGTTTATTTGAAGATTTGATGTAAAGAGTAAGAGTGACAAAATGTGACTGAGTTACAAAAAAGAAAAAAATGACATATGTATGTATGAAAAAAGAATGACATGTGTATGAAAATGGAATGACATTAGAATTATTAAAAATTTACAAAAGTGTTGCCAGATATAACAATCTCCCCGCTCGTTATCATTTAGGGTGAATATCTCAATGGACTTCTTCGCATTCTTCCCGTGCGTCGAGGTAAACTGCAAATTGGAGATCTTCGTCTTTTATTGGTCCTGGTAGAAGCTGGAGTTGATTGCTTGGATGGATGAATTAGAGTTGGAATGTCAGGTGGGTCTGCTTGAACATTAGTCTCAGATGGTGTGCTTTTAGCAACTGGACTTTCGGGGTATTGAATCCGTCTGTCTGATTTCTCATATGGGTCCGAAGCTGGGATTGATTAATTTTGTTCAGGTGATAAATATCCTCTTAGCTGGTCGATGTGCCTTTTATGACGAACTCCATTGCATTCGACTTCATAGTGAAGATCACCAAGTCTAGAGATGATCGTACCGGGTAACCATGCTGGGGATGTAGAACTGTATGAGCGAAACATTACTCGTTGATTTGCTTCGAACTGTCGAGGATGATGAATAACTTCTCGTTGTTGTTTTTCTAAAACTTTAAGTTTTAACTCCGGTCTTAAGCAGTCCAGACGGGTTCTTATTGTTCTGCCTAAGAAAAGAAGTGAAGGAGGTTGTCCCGTGGTCTGGTGTGGAGCTTTGTGAAATTGAAGCAAGAACTGGTTGATGCATTGTTGAAGATTGCTTGAGTTAGCACCAGAAAGAAGAAGGGACCTCTTGATGGTCTGGACATATCGTTCGGCTTGGCCATTAGTTGATGGATGGTACGGTGCCGTTCGTTTGTGATAAAGGACGCCTTGTGTTTTCAAAAACTGATGAAACGTGTCCGAACAAAACTGTGGGCCATTATCTGAAACGATAGTAATAGGTATTCCAAACATTGAAAAAATGTCTGCTAGTATTTTGCATGTGGCATCGGAAGTGGTTGACGAAGTAATCTTTACTTGAGTCCACTTGGAGTAGGAATCTACAACAATCAATAAGTATTTCCCTTGAACTGGGCCCGCGTAGTCAATGTGGACTCTCTCCCATGGAGAAGATGGATACTCCCAATGATGCACATTGTATTTGGGTGGCAATTTTGCATGTTTTAGGCATTCGGGGCATGATTTAGCTAGTCGTTCTATGTCCTGGTCAATCGAGGGCCAATAAATAAGTGATCTAGCTATTCCTTTCATCTTGGTTATTCCTATATGAGCGACATGAAGTTCTTGAAGGAGGAGCACACGAAATTTCTTTGGAATAACAAGCCTGTGCCCTAGTAAGATACAACCACAAGATTGTGTATAATTTAGCTCATTACCTGTGCAGCCAATTGATGATAAGTTGCGTCCATCTTGTAATGCAGAAAGTATTGGAGAAAGTTCGAGATCTCTCTTTGTCTCTGAAGCAATGTCATCAGCGGTGACGGGCATTTGGCGTATTTGTTGCTGGATAAACTGATCGAAGTCATCTTTCTCTGTTAGTGAAAGAAGATTGACAGCATCCGAAGAATTTTCTTTGCTTACAGCGCGAGAGAGGTAGTCAGCATTTGAATTTTCACTTGAGGTCTTCAACTGTATTTCATAATTGAAATTAGCAAGAAAACTAGCGTAGTTGCAGCATCTTGATAGAGTGAATTTTGGCAATAAAGCGTTTGGTGCAAATATGTGAGACAGCGGTTTGTTATCCGTAATTATCGTGAATTTTCGGCCATATAGATATTGGAAGAATTTTTTGACACCCCAAACGATTGCGAGGGCCTCTCTGTCAACTTGTGGGTATGAACGCTCAGTTGAATTCATTGATTTGCTGGCATAAGCAATTGGGCGCTCGCTTCCATCCGCCATTCGGTGCGATAGAACTGCACCCAAGCCGACAGGGCTCGCATCGACAGCAAGTAATATTGGCAATTCCGGGTGATAAGGGATTAGGACACGATCGGACATGAGTTCTTCTTTTAACGCTTGAAAAGCTCTTTCTCCTTCAGGAGTCCACTGGAATTTTGGTTTCTTGAGCATTTCACGAAGAGGTGCGGCGATGAATGATAGATTTGGAATAAACGAATGGTAATAAGTTATTTTACCCAAAAAACTTTGAACTTCCTTCGGTGTTGCAGGCTTCGGAGCATCTCGTATTGCGATTACGTGCTTATTCAACTTGTGGATACCTGATCCGTCTATAAGATGACCCAGGAATTCCACTGACTGTAAGAGAAAGGCGCATTTAGATCGACGGAGTTTGAGACCAGGGGCCCTACTCTGTAATGCGTTTCGAAAGCAAATATTTTCGAAAACGAATATTTTGTACTCTCTATTTCTAATTCGGATAAGAAATCTAGTACTTACAGATTGACAAATCCGCATTCGGATTTTTCGTACCTGGCAATCCGTTTCCGAAAGTCATTTTGGTTGGAAAACGGAAATTTTCTTTCTACACCAAGAGAGGTAACGGATTGCAATTCGAATGCCGTTTTTAAAGGACACAAAAGGAAAATTGTGTTTAGTTGTGTGAAATAGATAAAATGTAAGTAAGGAAATAATCATTTTATTCAAAATTTAAGCAAATAAATCTCATTACAGGGAATCATCAGCCAAAAATTTGCTCATCCCGATCTGACCAAGGGGCGTTTGAACGCCTCGGACGCGAGAAACACTTCCAACAATTTGGGACAGGCTATCACCATCTTTTAATGCAGAAGGACCACCAATGAGAGACGGTGTTCTTCTCTATTTTCTTCATCCATTCAAAGAGCAACCGAGGCCATTTTATTAAGTTTTTATGGAATTATATATTTTTTCTTTAAAAATTAATTTGAACATTCTCGCCTTGTTTGTGTTTTGTTTTGTTTTGATTTTTTTTCCTTTTGATTTTTTTTTTGACAAATCTAATTAGAATTACTTCGAGACTCAGCAAATCTAATAAGAAATACTTCGAGACTCCGCAAATCTAATAAGAAATACTTCGAGACTCTGCAAATCTATTCTATAAATAGAAATAGTACTAGATGATTTTTTTATTCGATTCGAACTTTTTACAGAGTACGAATTCATAAACGAATCGAATATCAGATTCGAATCGGATTGGCTTTCGAAACGCATTACAGAGTAGGGCCCCAGATTGTTGAAATTTTACGAATGTAGCTTCTAAGGCTATCAACAGCTCATGAACAGATTCAGCATAAACCAAAAAATCATCGAAGAAATTTATTGTATTTGTAAGGCCTAGTGTGATTTCTTCCGTTCTTCGATGCCATATAGCAGGTATACTTGCAACGCCGTATTGGGCTCTGGTTGGCTGAATGAGACCGTGAGTGGGTGTATTAAGTGTCATTGCTTCGGAAAATTCTTCACTGCAAGGTAAACTCATGAATGCGTCTGTCACATCAAGCCGACAAAAGAATTTTGCACCGCGAACTTTGTTGAAGATGTCTTCCGCTTTTGGTATTGGATGTTCGTCGACGATAAGCTGTGGATTTAGAGTTGATTTATAGTCTCCAGTGATGCGAATCTTACCTTCTTTGACAACAACATGCGTTGGCGATGCCCATCGAGAAAAACTGACTTTTTTGTAGAAACCTGATTGTAATTTTTTATCTATTTCAGCAGCGTACGCATTTAGAAGTGAATAAGGAACAGGTCTTGCTCTCACAAAAACCTGTTCAGAATTTTGTTTGAAATGTATGTCAATGGGTGGTCCAACAATGGTACCTGCAGTTTCGGAAAATAAATCATCGTATTTAATTAGCAATCTGTCAATAGAACTTCTGTGCTCAGTTTGAATTTCGGGCAATGATGAAATTTTCTGGATTTTTAGGTACTGTTCAAAGTTTATTAAATCGACAAAATGAACTATCCATTCACGACCAAAAATGCTATCGGATGGAAAATCGGTAACATATAATGCAAGTAATTTTGTACATATGTATGTATGAAAAGAGAATGACATGTGTATGAAAATGGAATGACATTAGAATTATTAAAAATTTACAAAAGTGTTGCCAGATATAACACATATTATTTTTCTTTTCAGGCGACTTCCATGCATGCATCTATTCCACACGGAATGCGTTGATCAGTGGCTGGTTACCAATAAACATTGTCCTATTTGTCGCGTCGATATTGAAACTCATCTAACCAAAGACACAAGCAACTCATTATGACCCGCATCTAGATTTATAGCCATCTAAAAAGCATCAAAATGTTAATCGTTAATCCAATTAAAACAAAATTACAAATTACTATTAAACTAATATTAAACCAACATACAACATTATTTACAAAAAAAAAAAAAACACTAGATTAACGAAGATTTGGAATTATGAAAATTCAAGTACTTTTTTACATATATACTTTAGTAGTTTTAAGTAATGAACTTCTTATGATTTATATTTTTTTATTGTTATTTTGTGTTTGCTTGCTTTTTTTTGTTTTGTTTTGTTATTAAATCGTAAAAACAAACTTCGATTTATTCAAATAAAAAAAGAGGTTTGAGGGCATATTATCATTTCTCATGCAATTTATTCATTTCTCAGTTTTGAGTTTGATATTGAAATCATTAATTATTATTAAGTTTATATTAGACCTTTTTTTTTGAGCGGAAAATTGTAATAATAGGCGGGGAGCCCCCATACAAGAAATTCCCGTCATCAGGTATGCGCGGCCTTTCCGGCTAACTCAATTCACGCTGACCAAGCGAAACTTATTCGTCCTGGCTTTAACTTTTATTCCTCATTAAAAAGTTTAGTGGGCGCGATGACGGGAATTTCTTGAATGGGGGCTCCTGGGCTATAATTTCTCCTCTTTTGTTCTTTACTTTTTAATATTTCGGTTATATTGGTTAAGGGTTTTTCAATAAGAGGGCTACAAAAGTTTTTTTTTTAAATAAAACAAAAACAGTTTTGGATATCAACGAAATTCTTTATTCCTGTGAAAGTACGTTCGATGCCATTATGAATGGAACTCGATTTCTTTTGCATGGCCACCACGGGCACGCTAGCAGACTTCCAGACGCTGAACCCAATTTTCGACGGTTTTCAAGCATAAATCGGCCGATACTGCTGCAATTTCACGTTCGATATTCGTACGAAGTTCATCAATCGTCGCTGGCTTCTTGACTTGACGTAGCCCCACAGGAAATAGTCTAACGGCGTCAAATCGCACGACTGAGGCGGCCAAGCGACTGGACCATTTCGTGAGATAACACGTTTTCCAAACTTGGTTTCCAATAAATTGATTGTGACATTCGCTGTGTGACTTGTGGCGCCGTCCTGTTGGAACCACATGTCCTCCAAGTCCATATCATCCAATTGGGTTATCATTGAACGGTAGCGATCCCCATTCACAGTAAAGTGCCGGTCTTGATCATCACGGAAGGAGTACGGCCCAAAATGACGCTGCCGGCCCATAAACCACACCAAACCGTAATTTTTTCAGGATGCAATGATGACTCATGGAGTATATTTTGTTTATTGACGAAGCCAAAAATGAGCCTCATCGCTGAAGATGATTTTTCGATGAAAATCCGAATCATTTTCAAGTTGTTGCTCGGCCCAATTCACGAACATACGATGCTTCTGGTGGTCAAGCGGCTTCAGTTCTTGCGTCAATTTAGTCTTGTAAGGATGTAGGCCAAGATCTTTTCGCAAAATTCGCCACAACGACGTCACAGAGATGCCCAACGCTTGAGAACGACGTGTGAGAGACACATTCGGGCTTTCTGCAACTGAAGCCTCAGCGGCAGTAATATTCTCGACATTCTTTGTCTCACTGGCCCGAGAATATTTTGTATGTACTGTGCCTGTGGATTCAAATTTTTCCACTAGACGCTCAATTGTTGTTCTGCTAGGACGATTATAAACGTAGCGCTCTTAACGTTGAGGCCACTGACTCCGAAATTTCGGTAGTAATTCCTGTCGCTCTTGTACCGTCCCTGTTGAAAAACCCTTAATAAGAAGAAACTTAAATCAATCTTTTTCATAGTAAAAGTCAATTAAAAAAAAAAATCCAAAACATTGTGTGCGAGCAGAAATATCACGTCTCTTGCCAAAGTAAATTTGCTGTCCTGCTTGTTGGCTCTTATTCTTAAACAGTTTTTGTTTCTCGTTATTTATTATTGTTTCCGCATCAGATACCTTTTTTTCTTTACTTATTACATTAATGGTGAAGAAAGTCGACTCAAAATAAATAAAGCGTAACACAGATTCAATTGAATGTACTTTTTCTGTATAACCAAATAATCTACATTACTAAGTGCCATATTCAATAACTTCTCGATATATTTATTTAAAAATGTTTAGTTTTTAAAATTTAGTTTGAAAGTTTTTTTTTTTTTGAAAATTTTGTTTCGCCAATCGTTCAATTTATATTTGGTTTATTTTATGTTAATGCTTTATATTCGATTAAGAACATTTATAGTAGTATGGTACCTAACCTATATACATGTGAAATAAAACTTCAAAATATGTTATCGGAAATATTCTTGGAGTTGACATAGTAATCAACTAAAATAAGAAAAAAATGTATAAAAAAAGAAAATAAACAAAACAACTTACTCTCTTTCAAGCACTTTCGTGTGAATTCAAGCAAAAATCATCTTATAACGAATTACTTAAACTTAGGTCGTTGCTGATCTGATTGGTCCTTATCAATGTGGCTTCAAACCAGGAAAGTCGACCTTCGACCAAATTTTCACTTTGCGGCAGATCCTGGATTGATTTTAGGGCCGCGAATGACAGCATCTACAGAGAAGAACTGTCTCTAGTTTTGGCTTCCCTGCCAAGCTCGTTCGCTAAAGACGTCACCACAGCCAGTATGGTAATTAACAACCATACATACTGGCTGGTAACAGCGTATTTGGGCCACGACCAGCAGGGCCCACTGCCTGGTACCACTCTGGAGAAGACGGTAGCTGAATCTAGAAGACTTAAAACCAATATTATTATCGGTTGTGACGCAAATGCGCACCATAATACGTGGGGTAGTACCGATATCAATAACAGAGGTGAGTCTCTTTTTGATTACATTAACTAAAAATCGACAAGAAGTCCTAGATATTACTCTTGTCTCGATACATCTCTCGCATAAAATATTGAATTGGAGAGTATCAAAGGAGCACTCGTTCTCCGATCATAGATACATCCGATTCACCCTTATTGAAGAGTCCCCAAAACAGATCCAATTCCGGAATTATCGGAAAACAGATTGGCCAATATATAGGGCAACCCGAAAAAGATACCTCAGCGAACTTTACGGGTTGTACAACGACGTAGACCTAGCCAGAAGGTCAAGGTCCAGAGACTCAAATGGCTCGGTCATAAAGGGGATGGACACCAATGCTCCGGCCCGGAAAGCCTTGGTGGCGCACACAAGTGGAAGAGGACCTC
Source organism: Sphaerophoria taeniata (assembly GCA_943590905.1). Taxonomy (NCBI): domain Eukaryota; kingdom Metazoa; phylum Arthropoda; class Insecta; order Diptera; family Syrphidae; genus Sphaerophoria; species Sphaerophoria taeniata. Next base: position 127,975,406 of record OX016540.1, on the reverse strand, counting down.
AATCAACTTGGAGTGCTATTGAGTTTGCACCTTAAGGCAAAACAAAATACTTTGGTCATCACTTATGTAACTACATTGTCATCACTTATTAAATTTCAAATCAAAGTAGCCTATGAGTTTTCAAATATTGTATGGGGAATTCCCTAATAATCATTTATCATTATCCTTTTTATGTTTTCATACAATTGTATTTTTTTGTCTTCATTCCTTGTAAGAACGCCTCAGTGCTCAGTTCAATCATTAAAAGATTATTTAAAAGTGAAAAGTGTTTTTTGTGTTTTAATTGAAAAATCCAATAGGTTATGTGCCCTGTGCTTTCTGTGTGTTTTTAATTAATTAATTTATTGTTGCGCTAGTTTATACCACAAAAACAAATTAATATAAATTAAATGTCCAATTCAAAAAATAAGAGGAATATAACTCCTTTCAATGGAGAAAATTATAGCATCTGGAAGTTTCGGTTAAAAGCATTACTTGCTGAAGAAAATTGTCTTCCAGCACTGGAAGAGAACCCTGGCGAAAATAAAAATTCTGGGGAATGGAGGAGAATGGAGCGCATCGCTAAAGGATGCATCATTGAACATCTGAACGACACAATGATCGGAATGATAACCGAAGAAAAGACAGCAAAGGACATAATTCAAAAGCTCGACGAAATTTATGAGCGTAAAAGTTTGGCCACCCAGCTATCGGTGCAGAAGAAGCTCTTAACATTTAAATTCAAGGGCGATATTTCATTATTTGAACATTTAATAAAGTTTGATGTGTTAATCACTGAGCTACAAGCAGCCGGAGCTCAAGTCGACGAGATGAATAAAGTGGCACAATTACTGTTATCGCTACCTTCATCCTATGATGGAATTGTGACGGCCATACAAACTTTAGCCGAAAAGGACTTGACACTGGCATTCGTAAAAACCAGGCTGCTTGATTACCAAATAAAACTTGATCAAACAGATACATCATCCAAAGTGCTTCAGATTGAATTGAATACACCAACAAATAATATGAGAAATGAACGGAAACATCACAATACTTTCAAAAGGAATAAATTTAATGCAAAGTCAAGTCGAACAAAATGTGATCATTGCGGACGCTCTAACCATATCAAGGCAAACTGTTTTTATTATAAGAAATCTATTTAGAACAATAAACATCGCAATTCAAACAAAAGGACTAACACTAAGGAATGGACCAGACCTGGAGCAGTTCAAACAATTATCCCAAGTGACAAGAAATTTGCTTTTATGATTGGCGAAACAAAATATATAAATAAGTGTACTGCGAATAATAAAATAAATTTTTTGCTGGATTCTGGAGCAACAGACCACTTCGCAAACAAGCGTGAATATTTTTCAACGTTGAATCAACTGGACCAACCCTTGGAAATCGGAGTAGCAAAGGAGAACACAACGCTGGACGTCAACGAAAAAGGAACCATAGACGTCAAAACTAAGGATGGCATTAAAGGCGTACTACAAAACGTGTTTTACTCACCGGAGATTCCCTATAACATTTTGTCTGTTCGAAGAATTCAAGAAGCAGGGATGTCGGTACATTTTGAAAACAATGGTGAAGTTGTAATTAAAAAATGCAACGAAATATTGGTGAAGGGTGAGTCATGTAAGAATTTAATTATAATACAGTTTTATTATTTGAATCTGAAAACAAATTCAGAAATTAATACCTGTAAGCAAGATACCGAAAGTTATATGCTATGGCATAAAAGACTAGGTCATATAAGTAAAAACAAACTTATAGAAATACGAGAAAGAAAAATGGCTGCAGATAGTGAAGTCATAAAAAATCTCGTTCCTACTAATTTGATGTGCGAAGCATGTAAACACTACCGGTCAAAAGTTTGAGACCACCTTCAAAGGGCTGCTTTATTTGTACCTAGCGCTTGAGTTTATGAATTAAAATAGGATTTTTTTACCTGCATTGATAACTTATACCATTCATAAAAGGTACAAGTGAAAAAACCCCAGATATTAATCCTTTTCTGTAAATTATAAGGAATTTTGTGAAAAAAGGTAAAAAAAAACCCAATTTTGGTTTTTTGACTTCTGTTTTTATTTCCCGTAGTTTTTAATTTTTATGAATTTTTACATTCAATTTGGAATTTTTTTATGACTTGGGAAATGTTAAAGGGTAAAAAAATGTAAAATCTGAATACCTGCATATTCAGGATTTTGTATAAAATGCTCGGTTTGTTCCAATTTAAATTTATTTGAGACCGTGATCTTCTTCAGTAAACAAAGTACGCATCATGGGGAAAGTAAAGGAATTAACTACTGAAACTCGATCTGCGATTATGACCCTTATTGAAGAAGGCTATTCGCAAAGAGAAATCGCCACAAAACTGGAGATATTCAAAGGAGCAGTTCGCAAGACCATTCAGCGTTACTCTAGTACCGGCGGTTTTAAGGATAAACCGAGGTCAGGACGACCTAGAGTTACGACGAAAACCGATGATCTGCATATCATCACCATAAGCAAGCGTTCTAGGAAGAAAACAGCACCAGAAATACGCGCCGAAATCAATGAAATGCAGGAAGAACCACAGTACACAGAATATAAGGTATTATATTCCCGATTTTCTTCTTCTCAAGTTCGCGCATATTATGTCAAATTTCAGATCCAAAATGTCATAGTAACAGAAAAGTAAAAAGAAAAGAACAAAACTTTAGATTTCTGTCTCTGTCTGTCTCATTTACTAAAAATATCAGCCATTTTTTTCCCTTGACGAATTTGACATTGGATCTGAAATTTTTGGCATTTCTTTTTGTGCCTTTTCTCACTTCTGTCATTTTGGTTTCTGACAGATGCGCAATATAATACCTTGTATTCTGTGTACTGTGGGAAGAACCACTATCTTTATCAACGATACAACGAAGGTTTAGGCATGCTGGAATTTTTGGGCGCGTTGCAGTGCGGAAACCCCTTCTACGACCTCAAAACAAGATCAAACAGTTGGAATGGGCCAAAACCCATCAGAATTGGACAGATGAAGACTTCAACAGAGTCTTATGGAGCGATGATTCCGAGTTTGAGGTGTTTGGCTCAAATCGCAGAGTGTATCGTTGATACAGATAGTGGAATAGCCTTCTTCAATAAGGGTCATCATCGCAGATCGAGTTTCAGTAGTTAATTCCTTTACTTTCCCCATGATGCGTACTTTGTTTACTGAAGAAGATCACGGTCTCAAATAAATTTAAATTGGAACAAACCGAGCATTTTATACAAAATCCTGAATATGCAGGTATTCAGATTTTACATTTTTTTACCCTTTAACATTACCCAAGTCATAAAAAAATTCCAAATTGAATGTAAAAATTCATAAAAATTAAAAACTACGGGAAATAAAAACAGAAGTCAAAAAACCAAAATTGGGTTTTTTTTACCTTTTTTCACAAAATTCCTTATAATTTACAGAAAAGGATTAATATCTGGGGTTTTTTCACTTGTACCTTTTATGAATGGTATAAGTTATCAATGCAGGTAAAAAAATCCTATTTTAATTCATAAACTCAAGCGCCAGGTACAAATAAAGCAACCCTTTGAAGGTGGTCTCATACTTTTGACCGGTAGTGTATATGGAAAACAATCACGTTTACCATTTTCAAAACAAAGAGACAAATCCTATATTAACCGTCCATTATTAATAATTCATTCGGATATATGTGGACCAATTACCCCTGTAACAATCGATAACAAAAATTATTTTGTGACTTTTATCGATGAATTCACCCATTATACTGTAGTTTATCTATTGACTCATAAGCAGGGTTGGAAATGTTTTAAACAAATGTTTAAAACACAACATAAAAAAAACATTTTGTTTAAAACATAAACTGTTTAAAACTGTTTTAAACTGTTTAAAACACACATAAAAAAACAAGTAATTTCATTGCTCATCGGACGTTTTAAATTTGGTTGTTTTCTTGCAAAACACATCACATATCACCTTACTTTGATTTTGCGTTCTTTTGCATGACAATTATTACACATTTGTCGACAACAACAAATGTAGACCTTATTTACTCGGTCCCATTAGAAGGATACAAATGCACTCGCCTAAGCGAAGAATTCATAGTCTTTAGTTCTATACCATCAACATCGGTCGGTCCAAAATAACTGTAGCTGCGACCGAAAAATAGCATCAGAAGACATTGATATCAGTGATATTAAAACTGATGTAAAAAAAAAGTTATTAAATATTTTAAATTTCACCATTTTCCACAAGCAAATTATAACGAAGCTAATGGAAAATCATTGGTACTTTCTCAAGATGTTCGCTGGAACACTTAAGGGGATTGTCTTGAGTCTTATCTACATCAACAACTGGCACTGTCTTGCTAAAGTACGCAGCAAACACAGGTCTGCAATAGACATAAATATTGTTAACAAAGTTTTAGATATTGAGTTTAAGTGTAATGTTTTAAACTATCTAAGCAAATTAAAAAAAGTGGCAAGGGCTCTTGATCCCATACAAAAAGATAGGTACACCTTAAGCGATTGCTTAAATATATGGAAGGATCTGATCTCTTCCGACTGGTTGCCAGGAGAAGCCGATAAATTGAAAGATCGATTAAAGGTCGCAAGGACTCCTGCACATTTTGCTGCATATATACTAGACCCCCAACTATAAAGGCGAAGGGCTTTCAGAAAAGGAAGACACAATGCGCATGGAGTTCATTGACTCGAATTCCCCAGAAGCAATTAGGAATGTCTTGACATACCGTGTGATGAGTTTTCCATTCTTGGAATATTCATTTAAAAAAGATCTCCTGTCGCAAACACACGTGGCAGTGTAATGGAAATCATTCGGCAATAAACTGGATACAAAAACCCTCGATCTGACTTCCCAGTTGCTTACTGCAACTGCATCTCCCGCATAGGCATCGAAAGACTAATTTCGATTTTCGGGCTTGTGCACTCAAAAATAAGAAATAGGCTCGGGACGGAGAAAGCAGCTAAGTTAGTTAGCATCATAAGGCAACAGTTCCCTTCTTATTTATTATTATTATTATTTTTCTAATAATGAGGAACGGGATATCTTCTTATTTCTTATTATTTTATTTAATGATTTTAATGAATTGTGATTATTTTTTATAAATTATTTACATTTTTAAGGATGGGGAGCTGGATGATGAAGTGAACATAAAACATTTATTATGTAACTATTATATTTTTTGTTATGATTGAATCATGATTACTTCTTTTTATAAAAATGATGAAATGTTTAGTAATCTTTGATGTGTAATTTTTTTCTTTTTATGCTATAAAATGTTTAAAAAATGTTTAAAACATGTTTAAAACATGTTTTAAACATGTTTCAAACAAAGTTATTAAAACACCATATAAAACTGTTTAAAACACATGTTTTTTTTGTTTAACAAAAAAAACATAGTGTTTTGTTCTTTTTGAAAAAAAAACATGTTTTTTTTCCAACCCTGCTCATAAGTCAGAACTTTTTGAAGTTTTTAAAGACTACGTTACTAAAAGTGAAGTTCATTTTAGTGTTAAAGTAGAACAAGTTTACTGTGATAATGGACGTGAATATATTTCAAATGATATGAAATCATTTTTCAAGGAAAAGGGTATAACATATCATTAAACGGTCCCATATACTCCTCAGCAGAACTCGGTTGCTGAAAGAATGAATAGGACACTCACTGAAAAAGCTCGTGCTATATTAAATAATGCGAATTTACAAAAACTTTTTTGGGGAGAAGCAATTTTAACTGCTACATATTTATTAAATATTTCCCCAACAAAAGCATTATGCACAAATAAAACCCCTTTTGAAATGTGGCATAACAGAAAACCAAATATAGGTAACTTGAAAATTTTTGTCTCTACTGTTTTTGTCCACGATAAAAATAGGAAAAGTAAATTTGACGAAAAATCTTTTAAAGGCATATTTGTGGGCTATGAGCCAAATGGTTATAAAATTTTGGATCCAAGAACACAAAAATTTATAAAAGCTCGTGATGTCATTTTTGACGAACTAAATTTTAAAATATCAAGGCCAGTTTTAGATTTTGATACAGTGGAATCAAAAAGCTCCACGGAATTATTTAAAATGCCTAACTTTACTATCACTGAAAGTGTTCGTGAACCTGTTGATGAACAAAAAGCAGGTAAATCCGATAAAACGGATAAATCTGGTGTTATAGAAACGGATGATGAACATAAAAATGTTCAATCGAAACACTTTAAAACTGCAGATGGGAATTGTAGAAAAAGTGAAAGAATCAAAAATCTGCCAAAAGTCTCTTATAAAGAGGACCAAGGAGATAATGAAAACTTTTTATTATATGCCGAATCTATAATTAATAAAGTTCCAAAAGACTTCCAAGAAATTAATGAAATGGAAGATAAAGATAAATGGTTAGAAGCCATAAAAGAGGAACTTAATTCACTAGAAGTGAATAATACATGGTCGATTGTACAAAGACCAATTAACAAAAATATTGTAAAATGTAAATGGGTTTTTACTATTAAAAATGATTTAAGCGGAAACCCATCTAGGTATAAAGCTAGACTTGTCGCTAAGGGTTTTAGCCAAAAATACTTAGAAGATTATAGCGAAACATTCGCCCCAGTTGTTCGAATTACCACCTTTCGAATTATTCTAGCATTCGCTAACCAATTCAATTTACTTATCCATTAAATGGATGTCAAGTCAGCTTTTTTAAATGGATTCGTGAAGGAAGATATTTATATGACTATACCAGAAGGTATTACCAAAAAGAGTGATAATTTGGTATGTAAATTGAATAAAGCAATATATGGGTTGAAACAATCAGCTAGGTGCTGGTTTCAACGTTTCGATGAAATTTAAAAAAATTGTCATTTCAAAAACTCTCCTAACGATCATTGTCTATATTTTCTAGATAGAGGACATCCAAATCAAAACATTTATCTCATTCTTTATGTTGATGATCTTTTGATCGTAACAGGAGATTTAGACACTATGAAAAATTTCAAAGTCTATTTAAAACAACAATTGGAAATGGTTGATATGAACGAAATAAAATTGTTTTTGGGAATAAGAGTTCTAAGAAAAGAAAATGTAATTGCTATGGATCAAAGTATTTATTTAAACAATGTTTTAAAAAGATTCAATATGGAGGATTGTAAGCCCATAAGTACTCCTCTTGCAGTCAAATTAGACACAAAAGCGTTGATGTCTTATTGGCTGTTTGATGTACGCAATATTGTGTACTCGTCCCGATCTTTGCACAGCAGTTAATTTTCTTAGCAGATTCCAAAACAAAAACAACAAAGAACTTTGGCAAAATTTAAAAAGAGTTTTGAGATACATAAAGGGTACGGTTAATTTTAAATTGACGTATACAAAAGTACCACATAAAGATTTGTTAGTCGGATTTGTAGATGCCGATTGGAGTGGTTGTGAAACCGATAGAAAAAGTACAACCGGTTATTTATTCAAATTATTTGGCGATAATTTAATTTTCTGGAATACAAAACGACAGAATTCGGTTGCAGCTTCATCTACTGAGGCTGTCCGAGAGGCTTTATGGTTAAAGTCGTTCTTAAAAAGCATTGATATTATAATCAATGAATCGGTCAGAATATTTGAAGATAATCAGAGTTGTATCTCCTTAGCAAACAATCCAGTATCTCACAAACGATCCAAACATGTCGATATCAAATATCATTTAAGTAGAGAACAGGTAGAAAATAAAACAATTATTCTTAAATATATTTCTACAGACAACCAACTCGCCGACGCCTTCACCAAGCAACTTCCATCACCAAAGTTTACCGAAATCAACTTTAACATCGGTCTAAGAGAATAATTTTTTTTTTGTTATTTTAATTAAATAAAATACTTTGATGTTATTTACATTTCATATAGTATAATATTTATCAATTAAACTTTATAAAAGAATCATTTTTTTGTTTATCGAAATATATAATTTCTTTTTATTATTTTTATCAATTATTTAACCTTAATAAAAGTATTTGTACTTTGAGGGCGGCTATTGAGTTTGCTCCTTAAGGCAAAACAAAATACTTTGGTCATCACATATGCAACTACATTGTCATCACTTATTAAATTTCAAATCAAAGTAGCCTATGAGTTTTCAAATATTGTATGGGGAATTCCCTAATAATCATTTATCATTATCCTTTTTATGTTTTCATACAATTGTATTTTTTTGTCTTCATTCCTTGTAAGAACGCCTCAGTGCTCAGTTCAATCATTAAAAGATTATTTAAAAGTGAAAAGTGTTTTTTGTGTTTTAATTGAAAAATCCAATAAGTGCAAAACTGGAGACAGCTAGCTAGGGACCGAGCTGGCGGGCGGAGACTGTTGATTGAGGCCCAAGTCCACACCAGACTGTAACGCCACTAAAAGTAAGTAAGTATGCTGGTATGTGCTTGGTTTCGGCGACTGGAGAGTGCATGCGAGGGACCGTTCACGATGGAAGGCTGCAGTATCTCAGGCTGAGATCCTTCATGGATTGTGAGCCGAAAGTAAGTAAGTATAAATAGGACAGCTCTTGAAGAGCCAAGGCCTAAGTGACTTATACTCATCAACAATTCTCTGAGTGCGTGTGAAGAATTGAGGGGACCTGCAATTTAACGCCGATTCCGAACGGCAAAGTTAAGAAGCACTTTTTTCATGACAGATTGATACTCTTGGAAGTTTTGTCAATTCTTCGCAAGAGGCAGTACCCGTGAAAGATGAATTAAATACTTTATGGGCACGAGTGGGATTCGAACCCTCTACCTTCTGTGTAACAGCCAACGCACATGACCGCTACACTACGGGCACTACTTTTTCATCAATGCTATTGTGAAATTCGTTAACTGCGTTTTTGAAGCTTGTATGCATTTTACAGGATATCATTTATTTACTATATACATTTGAAAATCTGTACGGTGTCCGACCATCACGCAAGAACTACTGAACCGATCATCATGAAGCTTTTTACATATTTTGAGAACACAGCGTGATGTCAGTGGAGCGTTTGTGAGTCTTGAGACGGAGGCCAGGAAGATGGGTCTAGTGGTTAACGAGGGCAAGACCAAGTCAATGCTGTCAACAAGAAAGGACAACCAACATCGACGTCTTTGAGCAAACGTCAACATAGAAAGATTTAACTTCGAGGTAGTTAAGGACTTCGTCTACCTAGGATCCCCTATCAACTCAGACAACAACACCAGCGCTGAAATAAAACGAAGAATCACTCTTGCCAATCGCTGCTTCTTTGGACTTAGAAGGCAATTGAGTAGTTAAGTCCTCTCCCGAGGAACTAAAGTGACACTCTACAAAGCCCTCATCATCCCGGTCCTCATGTATAGTGCAGAGACATGGACTATGACAACATCCGATGAAAACGCTTTTTGGTCCTGTCTGCATAAATGGAGAATGGAGACGAAGATTCAATCAAGAACTGTTCAGCGACACTGACCTAGCCAGAAAAGTTAAGGTCCAACGACTTAGATGGTTGGGTCATGTAGAGCGAATGGAAAATAATGCTCCGACTCGTAGAGTCTTCGAATCCAACCCGAAAGGACATCGCTGAAGAGGAAGACCGCGACTCAGGTGGAGCACACTGGTGGTAGATTACCTGAACCAACTTGGCGTGCGAAACTGGAGACAGCTATCTAGGGACCGCTCTAGCTAGAGAAGTTTGTTAGATGAGGCCCTGGTCCGGCCTGGACTGTAGCGCCACCATAAATAAGTAAGTAACTAGAACTAACATAGGATACTTTTTATCCTTAAAAAGTGTACGGTTCCCGTGTGATAGATTTGTCTTAATTTTGGTATTGGTACGTTAGGGGTCAGAGAATCAAATAAGCTTCTTTTTATCCCAGTTATCGCGGATAACACCGTAGACACATTTGAATAACCATGTTTACTTACTTACTTAAGGTGGCGCTACAGTCCGGTGTGGACTTGGGCCTTCAACAACAGTCTCCGCCAGTCAGCTCGGTCCCTAGCTAGCTGTCTCCAGTTTTGCACTCCAAGTTGATTGAGGTCCTTTTCCACTTGTGTGCGCCACCTGAGTTGCGGTCTTCCTCTCCTTCTGCGTCCCTCGGGAATAGAGTCGAAGGCTTTCCGGGCCGGAACATTGGTGTCCATGCGCTCTAAATGACCGAGCCATCTGAGTCACTGGACCTTGACCCTTCTGGCTAGGTTCACGTCGTTGTACAACCCGTAAAGTTCGCTGTTGTATCTCCTTCTCCATTCCCCATCAATGCACACGGGGCCAAAGATGACCCGAAGAATTTTCCTCTCGAAACAGCCTAAGGCACATTCATCCGGTTTTGTTAGGGTCCATGCTTCTGCACAATATAGCAGGACAGGGATGATGAGGGTGTTGTACAGTTTTACCTTAGTTGCTCTCTTAGCCCAAAGAAACAGCGATTAGCAAGAGTAATGCTTCGTCTTATCTCAGCACTGGTGTTATTGCCCGTGTTAATAGCGGAGCCTTGGTAGACAAACTCCTTACCTACCTCGAAGTTGTATGCGTCTATTGTGACGTTCTGTCCGAGCCGTCGATGTTGGGTGTCCTTACTCGAACACAGGATGTACTTCGTTTTTCCCTCATTTACCGCTAAACCCATCTTAGCCGCTTCTGTCTCAATTCTCACAAAGGCGCCATTGACATCACGCTGTGTTCTTCCCATTATATCAATATCGTCGGCGTACGCGAGAAGTTGAACAGATTTATAGAAGATAGTGCCTCTGGTGTTGACGGTGGAATTTTGGACTATCTTCTCAAGAACGATGTTAAAGAAATCGCACGACAGTGCATCGCCTTGTCTGAATCCTTTTTTGACGTCGAATGATTGCCAACCTTGATGGAGCAGCGTGAGTTCTCCATCGTCATTTTGCACAAGCGAACGAGCTTGACAGGGATGCCAAAACTAGACATAGCTTTATACAGTTCGTCTCTGTAGATGCTGTCATACGCGGCTTTAAAATCGATAAAGAGGTGGTGGGTATCGATTTGGAGTTCATAGGTTTTTTCCAGGATCTGCCGCAACGTAAAAATTTGGTCGATGGTAGACTTTCCTAGCCTGAAGCCACATTGATAAGGACCAATCAGATTGTTGACGAATGGCTTCAGACGTTCACATATTACGGTAGAGAGGATCTTGTAGGCGATGTTAAGCAGACTGATTCCTCTGTAGTTGGCGCAGTTTAGAGGATCTCCCTTTTTCAGGATCGGGCAAACAATGCTGAGGTTCCATTCATCGGGCATGCATTCCTCCGACCATATCTTACAGATGATTTGGTGCATGCTCCTATCTAGATCGTCGCCTGCGGCTTTGAACAGCTCGGCAGCTAGACCATCTGCTCCAGCGGCTTTGTTGGATTTCAGCCGTGATATTGCTGTTTTCACTTCTTCTAGGTCGGGTTCACGGAATTGTTGGCTGTCATCGTGTATGATAAAAGGGTCCTGTCTGATGGCGGGGTTCTGTTCGTCGTCGCCGTTATACAGTCTACAGAAGTGGTCTTTCCAAATCCCCAGCACTGACTGCGGTTCTACTATGATGTTCCCTTGTTGATCTCTGCAGGCATCGGTTCTTGCTCGATGACCTTGAGCCAGCTATTTAACCTTCCGATAAAACTTCCGAACTTCATTCCTGCTGTTAGCTCTCTCAACATCTTCGATCTGACGCTTCTCATGCTCTCTTTTTTTTCTCCTGAGAAGCCGGCGTTCTTCTCTCCTCCTTTGCTCGTAGAGCTCGGGAGCAACTCTTGTCCTTCTTTGCAGCGCCGCTTTGTATGCCTCCTGCTTGGCTGCATGGGCCTGCCTGCATTCTTCGTCAAACCAGGGGTTTCGTTTTGGCGGCTGTGTGAAACCCAGAGGCGGCATCTCTAACTGCATTCTGGCAATGTTGCCACTGGTCTTCGATACTTGATGTTGGCAGCATATGACTCCTTAAGAGGTTACTTGACACTCGATCAGAGAAGGATCTGGCGATATCTTGCGATTGTAGCCGTCCGACGTCGAATTTTCTTGCAGCATTTCTTTGTTTTGGCCGTTGTCGGGATATTCGCAGCACTACCTTGGCTACGACGAGGTAGTGGTCCGAGTCGATGTTGGCTCCTCGGAAAGTTCGAACATCTTGAATGCTGGAAAAGTGCCTCCCGTCAATCGCTATGTGATCAATCTGGTTGACGGTTGATTGATCAGGAGATCTCCAAGTACCTTTATGGATGTTGAGATGTGGGAACCAGGTGCTTGCTACCACAACATTTCGCCCCGCAGCAAAACCGATCAGCCTGAATCCGTTGTCGGAAGTGGTGTCGTGCAGGCTGTGCTTTCCGACTGTTCTTCCAAAGATGCCTTCCTTTCCCAGCTTTGCGTTAAAATCGCCGAGGACAATTTTCATGTCATAGCTAGGACATTGCTCATATGTTTTGTCGAGGAGCTCGTAGAATTCGTCTTTGGTGTCGTCCTTTTTCTCTTCTGTGGGGGCATGCGCGCATATTAAGCTAATGTTGCCGAATTTAGCCTTGATTCGGATCGTCGTGATGCGTTCGCTTACGCATTTGAAGCTCAAGACTTTTTGCCTGAGTCTGCTTCCCACGACGAATCCGCATCCAAACAGTCGCTGTTTTTGTTCCTGGTAGCAATCCCCATAGTAGATGTCGCAGTTTTTCATCTTCTTTTCGCCCGGTCCCTTCCATCGCATTTCCTGGATAGCGGTAATATCTGCTTTGTAGCAGTTGAGGGTCTCCGCTAATTGTTCGGCAGCACGCAGTCCATTAAGGGACCTAACATTCCACGTGCATATCCGAAAATCGTTGTCCTTTATACGTTTGCTTGGGTCGTCATTAGTGTATCCGTCCGTTTCCGAGGCCATGTTTATCTGAAAGTTATAAATTGCGTCCGAGAGGAGTCTCGCTGAGCATCACGCCTAAGCCACACCACCGAATAGCGCGAACATGTTCACAGTACAAAATTTGGCCTCAGAACGGTTAGAGGCATGGTGGTCGTCTAGTTTAAAAAAAAAACTATTTGTCACTTACTAGATTTTCACTTTGAATTTAAAGCCTGGTATGCGTAGAATTTTATACATTGGAAACTTAGAAATTTATTTCTCACAAATAAATTTCCGGGCCCCATACATACACAGGGGAATATATTTTGTTTGTTTTTTTTTGTTTTTTTTTGTTTTTTTTCAGTCTTCTGTTCGTGTTTCAGAAATCCAACCAAATTTTTTTATACCACCAAAACATTACTTTAACCGAAAATCATGTGTGATCCAAAAATTATGTGCGAAATTCCTCAAGATAATATTGGTGACGCTCCGATGCAATGCAGCGTACCGGCTTCGTTCAAACCTTGTGAGGAGACATGTAATTGTTCGTGTGAAATGGATAACTGCTATCAACAACCACCAAGGCAACAAATTTTCAAGCCAGAAGTTCATTATGATCGACCAACTCTACCAATGGAATCAAATACCATTTACAAGTGTTCATACGTAGGAAATGCCAATGTTCAGCGAACTGTTCCAATTCGTGTTGAAAATAGTATTCAACCGTTTCAAGGTCGAATGGACTCAAACACCATCCAAAAGCTCTCATTTCAACCCCATTGTGACGTGAGACGTATTCCACCAATTATACCAGCAACAAATACTCAACGTTTTACTGGAACATTCTGTGACATAACAAGTCAAAAGCATGATTTTGTTCCAAAATGCTACAGTAAGAGAGAACCACTGAGAGGTACCGACGGAATAATGAAAATCTGTGCGCCGTTAGAAAAGTGTACGGTCAACAAGCTCTCTTACATGCCATACGACATTTGTAGTAATCCTCCACCGAAGCCACTGATTCAGAGAGCAAGCTTTATTCCTCCAAACGGCCCAGGAGAATCTTGTACTATACAGAAACTAAGCTATCTGCCTGTTCCGCTTCCACCTAAAGAAAATTTGCCTTGGGCGAAGCGTGTGCGTGTAGAACCACCGCACTGCGGTCCAATGTGTACAACTTACAAACTTAGTTTCATTCCGAATTGCAATGTTCAGAAGCTTCAAGCATGTGTCCCGGAACAAGCTATGAGAATATTTGGCTCGGAAATGCCTGACAAGAACACAGTCTACAAACTCAGTTATTTGAATACATGTGGCGCTAAACCGGCTCCAATATTGCCCAGACCTGGAATACAAATTTCTACGGGCGAAATGGAAAAATGCACAGTTTACAAAGTAGGTTTTTATTATTTCTTCAAAAAAATTATAACAAATGTAAATTCATTTTGTTTAGCTGTCATACCTTCCTCAAAGTTGCTCGGAACGTACTAAACCGATTCGGCCCAAGGGAAATGTTTGCAGATCAAATGCACCAATTCAAGATATTACAACACAAAAGCACGACTTTGTTCCGAAACCAAATTGTCGTCGTGGACTTATTATTCCACCAACTTCAATGGCCACGCCTAGTTGTCCCATGGAAAAATGTACAATAAACAAATTGTCATATTTGCCGCAAACAATGGGTGTTAAATGTACACCGATTTTGCCACGACCTGGATTGTGTAGGATCGATGCTCCTGTGTCAAAGTGTACAACATACAAATTGAGTTATATGCCCGTGCCATTACCGCCGAAAGAGCCACTGCCATGGGCGAGGCAAACTTCTTGTTTCCGCTCTGATGCACCTATTCCAAAATGTACAATTCAGAAACTAAGCTATGGAGCACCTGGGAGATTTATGCAGAGGAAAGGAAATTGTGAGTTAAAAAATTTAGCTTTTTTATTGATAACTCAATAATGTACCCCCCACAAGAAAACACAATGATGAATCGGTTTCTAAACACTTTGTGTACTTTCGTCCCATAAGTATTACAACATTACAATGTGCGTTAGGAAATAGAGTCCACTGCCCAAGAGATATTCACCGTCACTCGATCACCAGAATTAAGTTATACCTGTACTTACTTAAGGTGGTATAGTCCGTTGTGGACTTGGACCTCAATCAACAGTCTCCGCCAGCCAGCTCGGTCCCTAACTAGCTGTCTCCAGTTTTGCACTCCAAGTTGACTGAGGTTAGGTTAGGTTAGGTTAGGTTATGAGGGGTGTGCACAGCATGAGCTGTTGCGTACACGGGGGCCTATTGGTCCATTGTGATCCCCTATAAGAATAAAAGTTAGCATCGATGCTTCTCAAGGTCGATTGACGTAGACTGGCTCGTTAACGAACCAGCCTGTGCTATCTATAAATTTCTTCATGTTTGCCATTGAGACCTGTGCTAGATCATCCAGTTCTCCAACAAACCTGTTTCCGAAATGACGGAGTCGGCTGGTTTGGAGGTTTGGACAGTCACAGAGCAGGTGTTTAATGGTTTCTATTTCCTCCTCATCCTGACAGCTCCTACAAAAATCGGGTGCAAATGCCCCTATCTTGTTGGCCATTGTGCCAATGGCACAGTGACCCGTTAGTACACCTATCAAGATCTTCATGTTCTTTTTACTCAGCGATAGAATATACCGAGTTTCCTTTTCATTCGTGCTAGGCCATAAACTTCTCGAGATTACGCAATCGTCCCTGGATTTCCAAGAGTTATTGTTTTTCTCTTTTGATTTAAGGTCTATCTTCCTTTTGAGTACCCCAATTGGGACAAGTGGTCCCCTAACTGAGTGGTCACTACTACTTGCGTCTGCTTCTGACCCTTTCCTGGCTAGTTCATCTACTATTTCGTTCCCTTCTATATTACTATGTCCAGGAACCCAGCAGAGCTTTACCTGGTTAGTGTGGCAGATCTTATTTAATTCTTTCTTACAGTTTAAAACTGCTTTTGATCTTATGGTCTCACTGGCTAAAGCTTTGATAGCGGCCTGGCTGTCCACGAAAATAGTTATCTCCGAAGAGCTTAGCTTTTCGTGATGTGCCAATTCAGCTGCTTTTTCAATGGCAAAGATCTCGGCCTGAAAGACAGACTGACTGAGGTCCTCTTCCACTTGTGTGAGCCACCTGAGTCGCGGTCTTCCTGTACTTCTACGTCCCTCGGGAATAGTGTCGAAGGCTTTCCGGGCCGGAACATCCATCCGCTCTAAATTACCGAGCCATCTGAGTCTCTGGACCTAGACCCTTCTGGCTAGCCACATTCATCCGATTTTGTCACGGTCCATGTTTCTACAGCATACAACAGGACTGGGATGATGAGGGTGTTGTACAGTTTTACCTTAGTTGCTCGAGAGAGGGCTTTTCCACTCAATTGCAAGAGTTGTTCTTCGTCTGATCTCGGCGCTGCGCTGGTGTTATTGCCCATGTTAATAGCGGAGCCTAGGTAGACAAACTCCTCTACTACCTCGAAGTTGTATGCATCTATTGTGACGTTCTGTCCGAGCCATCGGTGTCGGGTGTCCTTTCTCGACGACAGCATATACTTCGTTTTTCCCTCATTTACCGCTAAACCCATTTTTGCAGCTTCTGTCTCAATTCTCACAAAGGCACCATTGGCATCACGCTGTGTTCTTCCCATTATATCGGCGTACGCAGAAGTTGAACAGATTTTTGGAAGATAGTGCCCCTGGTGTTGAGGATGTTAAAGTAATCGCACGACAGTGCATCGCCTTGTCTGAATCCTTTTTTTGACATCGAAAGGTTCCGTAAGCTCGTTGAACCCTTAATGGAGCAACGTGAGTTCTCCATCGTCATTTTGCACAAGCGAACGAGCTTGACAGGGATGCCAAAACTAGACATAGCTTTATACAGTTCGTCTCTGTAGATGCTGTCATACGCGGCCTTTAAATCGATGAAAAGGTGGTGGGTATCGATTTAAAGTTCAAAGGTTTTTTCCAGGATCTGCCGCAACGTGAAAATTTGGTCGATGGTTGACTTTCCAGGCCTGAAGCCACATTGATAAGGACCAATCAGATTGTTGACGAAAGGCTTCAGATGTTCACATATTACGGCAGAGAGGATCTTGTTGGCGATGTTAGGTTAGGTTAGGTTAGGTTACAGTGGCTGCGGATTCAGAATCCACACACTTAGGCCAAAAGAAAAGGCCCATTGTGATACCACATGAATCTAAAGAATTACTTCTTACTAGTCGAACCATTTTGAGCTTTTTATAAAGCGAAGAAGATATTTGATATCCTTATTAGCTAGTTCACTGGGGTTATCATAGAAGTACTCTCCCAGATGAAGTTTGCGCCTTAGTGAAAGAGCAGGGCAAGTGCAGAGAAGGTGAGAGATTGTTTCCTCTTCTTCCTCATCCATACAGCTCCTGCAGAAGTCATTTGAGGCTACACCAAGTCGTATTGCGTGTCTGCCTATAAGACAGTGTCCCGTAAGGACACCTATCAGGGAGCTAATATGAAGTCTGCTTTGAGATAACAAGTCTTTAGAGCGCTTTAAGTCCAGTGAAGGCCATATGAGTTTCGTAGCTGAGCACGTTGGTAAATTGTGCCACCTATAGTTTGTTATCGTTAAAGCTGCTTCTTTTAGCAAAAGTTTACATGTAGCTATCGGTATTCGGTATACCTATCTATGGCGATGTTAAGTAGACTGCTTCCTCTGTAGTTGGCGCAGTTTAGAGGATCTCCCTTTTTCAGGATCGGGCAAACAATGCTGAGGTTCCATTTATCTGGCATGCGCTCCTCCGACCATGGGTGTTTTCATAAACGTCAGCCTAACTTAGGCCTAACTTAGATCTGTTAATAAACTCAGAAACTGCGTCGTACAAACGCAGATGAATTGCAGTAGGCATGTTCATAAACGTCATAAATATCATCAGCGTCGGGCAGATTGTGCAGCCATTTTACACTGACTGCAGACAGGAGACAGAAGAAGAGAACGTGGGAAATAAAAGCAAATAATTTGAATTGCGAAAAATGTAATTTATTATTCATATTTTCTTAATAAATTTCTGTTTTAAGTGAAATTTATCTTTTTTTTAAGGATTTTTTTGGATTTTTGGCTGATGTTTATGAACATTCAGTGACTTACTTAAAATTGTACTAGATAGATAGATAGATAGATAGATAAAATTCTTTATTTCATATACTAATGTTCACAATATTTATTCTTAAGAGTAAGGACGTGGCAATTCTACCGTCTGCCTGAAATGACATTTCATAATAAATTAAAGAAATATATGTATATTGAAAATATTTGAATATTTTATGACAAACCAATACATTTGACATTAAGTTATAAATATAAGTAACAATTTTGACGTGATTTGAAACACAAAATACATTTTTTTTTTTCAAAATTCATAAAAAATCTTATAACATGTTAACAATTTTATAGTGATTTTAAATACAAAAGTAAATTATATACATAATGATACACTATAATTTTTTTTCAATTTTAAAGTGATTTGAAACACAAAATAAAAAGCAAAGTGATATAATTTAAACTGCAATAACTTTAAAATATCTCATAAGTAGCTATTTCTAAAGGTCAACGCATGTTTACAATATTTGTATAGGCTACACCAACCTAGGGCACCGTTTAGTATTTCGCGCAAACGAACTGGTGAAATAAAGCTCTCATTTAAATGTAAACGTCGTATCTCTTGCAGAATTGGACATACAGCAATAAAGTGCAAAGTGTCTTCAG
Source organism: Sphaerophoria taeniata (assembly GCA_943590905.1). Classification (NCBI taxonomy): domain Eukaryota; kingdom Metazoa; phylum Arthropoda; class Insecta; order Diptera; family Syrphidae; genus Sphaerophoria; species Sphaerophoria taeniata. The sequence goes on along the minus strand of OX016540.1, from coordinate 127,956,824 downwards.
CTTCTCGTCTGTTACACAAACCACAAATTTGTGACAGATCAGGGCGATGTGGCATACAATTGAGATTTAGAATTTCGACCCGTGCTCTAAATATGTAGCTTATTGCTTCAGCAGATAGTTCATTGGTGAAATAGTTGTCTTCCGATTGCAAGTGGTGATTGAGAGTTCTGTAGACGTTTCTGGATGTCGTGGAAGCTGCTCTGGCTTGATGTTGGTTGTATGCTTTTTCGTCTACCTTAGCAATAATGTTGTTAAATATCGCTGGCCATTGGTCCACATTTGACTCAGTCGGTAAAGAGTTCACTTCGTGAGATAGGGCAAGCTGGTTCCATTCTTTAAAAGGTGTTGAATTGGTGAGCAATAGACGCAACATGATGGTTTTGTGTAGGCTTCTCTCTTCTCTTTTCATTACTCGTACTATGTAATCTGCATTAGTTTTAAGGTTTTGAGTATATATGGGTGTAATACCAGACTCTACATAGATTGCATAATTCGGAGTTGACGTCGGCAATCTAAACAGGCGTTTGAAAAAAAACCTTTGAACTGCTTCGAATTCTTCGAGAGGCAAGTATCCAAAAACTTGAGCACCATAGCACATACAGGTGTTGACAGTTGCATGAAACACACGGTATTTGGACTTTACATCAACTTGTTGGTTTGCAAAAAACTTGGGCCACATCAAGTTTAAAGCTAGTTTAGCCTCAGAGCTTTTTTCTTCAACATGTTTAGAAAACTTCAAATTACTTGTAAGTATGACTCCAAGATACTTAAATTCCTGAACGATATCAATTGGTATATTGTTGAGAGACCATTGTTCTTCAGGCAATCTCCTTCTTTGGCGTGCTTCAAAACCATAACCTTCGTTTTTGTAGTGTTTACCTGTAGTCCCCACATCTCGCAGAAGCTCTTGAGTCTATTGATCTGCAGCTGGAGACTGAAAGGGTTTTCAGCCAACAGAACTAAATCGTCGGCATAGAGTAAAACTTTAACTTGAACGTCTGCAAACAATATTCCTCCTGGAAGCGCATCACAAATATTGTCAATAAACAAGGCGAAGAGAATAGGACTTAAGATGCAGCCTTGAGGAACTCCAGTTGTGGTTTCGAACCAGTTCGAAAATTAAGCACCATCCCATACCGTAGCAGTAGAAGACATCAGAAAGTTTAGATACATCAACAGGAACTTTCGGGAAACTCCTAAAGATGAAAGCTTGTAGATCAAAGCCTGTCTGTTTACCCTGTCAAACGCCGCTTTGAAATCAACGAAGCATGCATATAATTTTTTACCCTTCTCTATAGAATTCCTAGCTATACTGGTGAGAGCAAAGATGTGGTCCATAGTCGAGAACCCCGGTCTAAAACCAGCTTGGAACATGTTCAGTAGATGGTTGCTTTCAACCCACCTTGAAAGTCTTTCGTAAAGAATTGAAGCCAAGATTTTTCGCATCGAGTTGAGAATTGAAATCCCTCTGTAGTTTTCTGGTAGGGCTGAATCTCCTTTTTTAAAAATTGCAAAAATTACTGCTTTAGTGAAATTGAGTGGCACATGCGAGTTATCGTAGAGTCTATTAAAGTAAACCAACAAATAGTTTTTCAATACATCAGTACTATTTTTATAGAACTCTGCCGGAATACCATCGACGCCTGGAGCCTTGTTGTTTTTCATTTTTTTCAGTGTTAATTCGAGTTCGCCCAAAGATATAGGATCATCCAATTCAGAGATGTTGGTGTTGGGTAATGCATAGCAGAAAGTGTGGTGGTTCTCATCAGCCGACAAAAGAGTTTTAAAGTGAGCTGCTAGTGTCTCAGCTCTTAGAGTATTCACCACACTTCGATTATGACCACCAAGCTCACGAACATTACACCAAAAGTCCTTTGAGTTTGTACAGCTGATTAGATTCCTTGCCATTTTTTTCATATACTCGATTTTTTTATTTGCACATACTTTCTTGAACTCTTTGTTTACATGTAGATAAATATTTTTAAAAAACAAGGCGTTTGTAGATCTAAAGAGTTTGAGATACACAAAAGAAAGTTTACGAAGCTTTTTGCAATCATTGTCAAACCATTTGTTCTTTGGAGTAAATGAGTTATTATTATTCTCGTTATACGATGCTGAGGCTTTTATCACTTTAACTATCTCCTCATCACAAATTTCAATATAATCCGGGGAATCGGGTAAAGGGAGAGTTCTGCAGTTACGGTCTAAAAGTGATTTGTACAAGACAGCACGATTCTCGTTCCATTTCAGTCTAAGGGAATTACTGGTATACCTCTGCGTTGTTTCAGTAGCAAACTGTACTTTCACCTCAATTGGCAAGTGCGCTGAAAAATTCTCTAAACCCACTTTGAAATCTTTATATATATTGACCCACTCCATTGAAATAGCTGCAATGTCTATAACAGATTGTCCTTGGCCGCTTATAAAAGTGAATTCTCCAGAAACGTCTCCTTCAGAAGCCCCATTAAGCACAGATAGTCCAAAGTCTTCAAAAAAAGTCTATAATCTTCTTCCCATTTCGATTAAGAATATCATCTTTGGAATTTCTGACAACATTTAGAGCAGCATGAGATGGTATATTTTCATTTGAAGGGTTTTGATATTTGCCGATTCGAGCATTTAAATCACCAATTATCATTATGTTCTCCAAGTTGGATGTATTCACGAAGTCTACTAAATTAGTAAAATCAGTTAGCCAGTTATTGCAGTTTAAGTACACTGGAATAATTGTACTAAAGCAGGCCTGCACGCGTTCTGCAGAATTGCTGCGTTCATTTATGCAACAAAGCAGAAAGGCGATTGTACTAACGCAGATTTCCGACGTTTATGAAAACACCCCATATCTTATAGATGATTTGGTGCATGGTCCTATCTAGATCGTCGCCTACTGCTTTGAACAGCTCGGCAGCTAGACCATCTGCTCCAGCGGCTTTGTTGGATTTCAGCCGTGATATTGCCGTTTTTACTTTTTCTAGGTCGGGTTCACGGAATTGTTGGCTAAAAGGCTCCTGCCTGACGGCGGGGTTTTGTTCGTCGTCGCCGTTATACAGTCTACAGAAGTGGTCTTTCCAAATTCCCAGCATTGACTGCGATTCTACTATGATGTTTTCTTGTTTATCTCTGCACGCATCGGTTCTTGCTCGATGGCCTTGAGCCAGCTGTTCTACCTACCGATAAAACCTCCAAACTGCTGTTGGCTCTCTCAACATCCTCGATCTGCCGCTTCTCATGCTCGCTCTTTTTTTCAGAGGCCGGCGTTCCTCTCTCCTCTCGTAGAGCTCACGAGCAGCTCTTGTCCTTCTATGCAGCGCCGCTTTGTATGCCTCCTGATTGGCTGCATGGGCCTGCCTGAATTCTTCGTCAAACCAGGGGTTTCGTTTTGGTGGCTGTGTGAAACCCAGCACATTAGAGGCAGCATCTCTAACTACTTTCTGGCAATGTTGCCACTGGTCTTCGATACTTGATGTTGGCGGCATAGGATTCCTTAAGAGGTTACTTGACACTCGATCGGAGAAGGATCTGGCGATCTCTTGCAATTGTAACCGTCCGACGTCGAATTTTCTTGCACCATTTCCTTGTTTTGGCCGTTGTGGTTGATATTCGTAGCACTACCTTGGCTACGACGAGGTAGTGGTCCGAGTCGATGTTGGCTCCTCGGAAAGTTCGAACATCTAGAATGCTGGACAAGTGCCTTCCGTCGATCGCAATGTGATCAATCTGGTTGACGGTTGATTGATCAGGAGATCGCCATGTACCTATATGGATGTTGAGATGTGGGAACCAGGTGCTTGCTACCACAACATTTCGCCCTGTAGCAAAATCGATCAGCCTAAATCGCGTTATCGGAAGTGGTGTCTAGTAGGCTGTGCTTTCCGACTGTTCCGCCAAAGATGTCCTCTTTTCCCAACTTTGCGTTAAAATCGCCGAGGACAATTTTGATGTCATAGCTAGGACATTGCTCAAATGTTTTGTCGAGGAGCTCGTAGAATTCGTCTTTGGTGTCGGCTTTTTTCTCTTCAGTGGGGGCATGCGCGCATATTAGGCTAATGTTGCCGAATTAAGCCTTGGTTCGGATCATCGTGATGCGTTTGCTTACACATTTGAAGCTCAAGACTTTTTGCCTGAGTCTGCTTCCCACGAAGAATCCGCATCCAAAGAGTCGCTGTTGTTGCTCCCGGTAAGAATCACCATAGTAAATGTCGCAGTTTTTCATCCTCCTTTTGCCCGGTCCATCCCATCGCATTTCCTGGATAGCGATTATATCTGCTTTGTAGCAGTTGAGGGTCACCGCTAGTTGTTCGACAGCACGCGGTCTATTAAGGGACCTTACATTCCACATGCATACCCGAAATTCGTTGTCCTTTATACATTTGCTTGGGTCGTCATTAGTGTATCCATCCGTTTCCGAGGCCTGTTGTTGCTTCGCAACTAAATCTTTTTCTACGTAGCCGGGAAGTCAACCCGACGTACAACCCCCAACCTGGAGTACCAGGTACTTGATGTGACTCCAAGTACAAGTGCCGGAAAAACCGCTCCTTTTACGACCTGGGCTTCAAATAAGTCAAAGTAGCCCGTAAAGGTGTTCACCAAGTAGTTCGGCCTAACTGGAACTGAGGACACCACCGTTGATTCCAAAAAAGAAATTCATCCGCTGCCGTCCCTCGTGGGAACTGCCTTGGTGGGAACACTCCTTCGTTGTGGGGTAATTAGTAGTAACAGCCTACTCCGTTTCGACCTGTCGACCATGGGAGGCCCTTCTGCGAAAACAAGTTTCGCGATCGCATAGCTCTAAGCATCGTAGTAGTAGTTACCGTAAGCCGTTCCGCCACGTCAAGGCTTACCCCAGCCTGGGCTGCGAATATGTCGTAGTAGCCCTATAAGGTGTTCACTAAGTAGTTCATCCTGACTGGAACTGGAGTTCTTCCGCTGCCGAAACGGCAAAGTTGAGAAGCACTTTTTCGTGACAGATTGATACTCTTTGAAGTTTTGTCAGTTCTTCGCACGAGTAGGACTCGAATCCACGGCGTTCTGATTTGCAGCCAACGCACCTAACCACTAAGCCACAGACACTACAACTTAGATTAAGATTAGATTTTTCTTCGCAAACATTGTTTTTTCTTTTCTTTACTAATTTTTGTTTTCTTTTTTCATAGGTTCCTGTTTCAACAACAATAATAATATGCCTGCATCGCAATACCCAAAAGCCGCAGTTTGTAGTTAGTCTAACCTTTAATGTAAAGTTCTAAAAATTGACGTGAAAAATTAAAAACTTTTTTTTTCTGTATTTGATGGAAAAACAATATTTTTTTATTTTTACTCTAAGCCATTTGAATATGCATTCGCTTAGCGACAAACTTCCGTTTTTTGTCGCGTTGTTTTCTTGCCTTGCTAGCATCACGGAACAATTCAACACCCTCCCGTTCCTCGATATCATGTTGGAGCAATTGTAGTCCATAGTAGTTCATGCCAACCATATCACGACACTCGATCGTTAGTTGGTGTAAGCATTTTATAATAGAACCAATAACTGGCAGCAGCGTTTGATTACTCGTAATAGGCTTCTGATGGATTCTAAAGAGAAACAGCACCACCTTGCATATGATTTCGGTTTGGTCCTTTCGGTTGTTGGCCAAGTTTGGGACGCGCTGAAGAATTTCACATACACTCGAAAATGGCAGTATTACAAGAGCCTCTTCCATATCAAATGCTCGAATTCTTTGTAAAACAGCCAAAAGAAAATCATCCGATGTTTTTGCATCGTAGGCTATCATCAGGGGATGTAATTCGGCGGCGTCATCGGATTCGAACTCTCGCAGAATTTCCAAACACTCGAGAATACTCTCGGCTGATTTTTCAGCACCCACAGTTTTTCGTGATGGCAATTTGAGTCCGGGCAGAATTGGGACTGAACTATCTTCGCCTGTAGCTAGCGTTCGGTTCTCCAATTCTTCTCGTTCCTCTTCCTGGACATCCTGCAAAACGATTGGTTCATCGGTTCGCTCATACAATCGAAGTGTGCGATCAGAACCACAGCTAACCACATATCGTCCATTCGGACTAACAGCTAAACTGTATGCTTCGCCAACGTGACCGGGCAGAGTAATGATCTTCTCAAACGTATCACCATCCCATTGTTTGATTTTGCCATCTTTGCCACAAGTGAATAACATGTGGGTTTTTGGAATAAATTGAACCGCCATCACTGAATCATCATGGGCAAACAACGAACGATGGCAATCACCGAAGTCCAATCCCCAAATTTTTAGGTTTCGATCAGCGGAGCCTGTAACAATCAGAGCCGAATCGTATGAGATATCCATGCAAAGCACCGGTAGTTTGTGTCCATACAAAGATAAATAGAATTTGAAAGTGTCCAAAAAGAATATCTTTACTGTTGAATCCAGCAAGCCGACAGCGAGGAACTTCATATTGGGACTGACCTTGATACATAGAACGGTCTCTTCGAGCTTCAGGGTATTAACATGCAACAGCGATAAGACTTTTGGCCTTAAAAATCCGTCATCGGTGTTGGGATTATCAATCAATTCAAAGGACCAACTCTTGACTGTGGTATCACTGCTTCCAGTTACACAACCTTTCAAATCGGGCAACAAACAAATCGACCACAATTCATTTTCATGGGCTGGAATCTCTTCAACCACCTCGCCGTTGCCAACATCGACAATCAACAACACTCCCGACTTCAGGCCAAGAAGAACATAACGATCTCCAGGCACGAAGCATGAACTTAGAACATACGCTGCTGGTGTAGTTCGCAAACATTGTGCTGATTCTCTGTTCCAGATTTTCACAGATTCTCCTCCACCAGATGCGATCGCCAGATTATCTGAACTAAAACAGAGTGTCCTCACTTCCGACTGATGGCCATGTTGTGTTATAGAACGTAGAAGTTTCGGTTCGCTTTGTCTTTCTGCGACATTCAGAGAAAACATTTTCAAGCTGTTGTTGGCTAGATTCGTTACGATTCTTAGTTCACTGTTGATTCCCATTAGAATATCAATGCTTTTGATCTTGTTTTTGACTTTGATGTTGGGTAGACGTTTGATTTCATCAGATAGGCTCAATTCTTTGGATGAGTCAGCTCCTGTGTTGCCTGATTTGGTCGATTTTTTCAAACGCTTAGTCAAACGTTTGCTGGCTTCGTCTTTGGAGCACACATAGAAATTCTCGATAACATCGTCGGTACCATGGCAACTGATGACACGCTCAGTTGGGTCAGCAATTAGATTAACTGTCCTTCCTCGTCCGGATTTCTGAATGGCTCCACAGTTTGTAACATTTATGGGACTTATTGTATCTTCATCGTCCAAACTGAGCCCTTCAACAGCCGACTGCAAATTTGCAGCTGCAGTATCTCTACTTGTTATTCTATAAATGTTCATAGCACTTTCTCCAGTTCCGGCTATCATTAGATCTTTCACAAAAGCTAGAGCCCAAATTTCGGTACGGTTGTCGACGATGGTTTTGAAGCATGTTTGTGTTTCAAGGTTCCAGAACTTGATGTGGGTATCCTTTGAACTAGACACCACAACATCATCAACTCCTAGTCTTTCGAAAAAGTGTGCATCGGTAATAGGTCCGTTGTGGCCGATTAGACGTTGTTTTCCCGTTTGGGTAACAATATCACAAACAACTAATTCAGTATCCATACCACCTGATACCAATCGAATTCCCATTGCATCGTAACGCAAAATCGACACAGCTGTCTTATGAATTGAAAACGAACAAACCGATGAACGAGAAGCGATGTCGAAAATTTCTACTACACCATCGGAATAGCCAACTGCAATGTGTACTCGATCTGGACTAGCTCGAATGGCAGTGACTTCTTGTTTGTCTCGCAATAATGTGAAAACTTTTTGTCCTAATCTGTAAGAAGTTGGTTATATGCCGCTAGTTTAAAAGCTAATTAGGGACAAACCTGAGATCCCATATTATTGTATTTTCAGCTCCACCAACCACGATATACCTGCCTTCAACGTTATCATACACAAGGAAATTAATGTTCGGACGACCGCTGGCAATAACATTAAAAGTGTTGTCAAGCCTATAGGCCAAGTATTGTTTAGTAAGACCCATTTGTTGCAATTCGTTAAATGTTTTATTTGTAAAAACTACTTAATTACTACCTGAATTATTTTGACATTTGTAAACGACGTGCGCCTCTCACGTGTAGAAAACTCATGTGGAAGATGTGCACGTTCAGACTAATTTTTTTTTCTTTTCTGAATGCATTCAAAGTTTCAAACATATTCAGTGTCTCCATTAGACATGTGCCATGTCATGTTTTTTCTCGGACAAAAGCAACAGCAAGTAAACAAACTGTTGATACTCGAGCTCTTGATACCCGGGTACCCGATCCATGGACCGGGTACCCGGGTACCCGATGATTTCGGGAATTACCCGAGTACCCGGGTATTTGCATGGTTCGGGTACCCGGGTACCCGGGTATTTGAAATATAACGATCGTGTATCCGAGTACCCGGGTACCCGGGTACTCGGTACGCTTACGCGATGAAGCTAAAGTTGTTTGAACAAATGGATGCGTTTATGAAGGAAGTTTTTAATAACATTTTGCATTATTTGTTCTCGGTTAATTAAAATAATGATGGTGGTTAATTAATTGTCTATTTCAATTGCAAGGAATTGCAAGTTGGAGGTGGATTATTATGAATATGTAGTTTATTATTGTCATTAGATTAGATACTCTTAGGATGGATTTCGCTAGTCCGTATAGCAATAGTTTTTTGTGCTGTTTTTTTTTTCATTCATTCATTAAAAAATGTCATTGGTTATGATTTTATTAGGGGTTGAAAAGATATAAAACCGATTTTGTGCGTCGTCGTCGTCGCGTCGCGTCGTAGGTAGTCGTAAATAAAGAAGAAAGAAAGCTGTTGGCAAGTGTTTGTTGATTTATTGTTGTTGCAAGATGGTACGAAAAAGAAATGCAAGTTGTTTTTGGATAATGATAGTTGAAAGGGATGATTTTATTATGTTGGTTAATCACTGTCCTGGTATAATCTATGAGTGGAGTTTGCGATCAGTTTTGTGTTATTTTTTTTCTCAATTTTGAGATTCTGAGGAAAAAAAATTGCTATGATTGTTACCACCTGAAATTTAAAATATAATTTCGAATGGCAAATGAAAAGAACAATAATACATGCAATAAAATCCCGTCCCGGTACATTGTGCGTTACCATTCATCCTAATTGTTAAAAATGCTCTGGTGTCTACGAGTGGGTCATGTAGAGAAACCCAAACATTAATAAATTTTTATGACATGCAAGAACCCAAATTAAAAATCCTGCAACTGAGGTCAGTCTTTACTTTTATCGTAGAGATCCTACAAACACTTGCCAACAGATTTTTGTCTTCTTTATTGACCTGTGGCTAAGAAAAAGACCAATCATAAACAGATGAACGACGACAACACACAAAATCGGTTATCTCAATTTTCAACACCTAATAAAATTATAATCCATCTAATATTTTCTACCAAATGTCATTTTTTATGAATTACAAAAAAAGCAAACGCACCAACTACCTGTTCTTACACTCATAGATTATACCAGGACAGTGGTTAACCAACATAATAAAATCATCCCTTTCAACTATCATTATCCAAAAACAACTTGCATTTCTTTTTCGTACCATCTTGCAACAACAATAAATCAACAAACACTTGCCAACAGCTTTCTTTCTTCTTTATTTACGACTACCTACGACGCGACGCGACGACGACGACGACGACGACGCACAAAATCGGTTTTATATCTTTTCAACCCCTAATAAAATCATAACCAATGACATTTTTTAATGAATGAATGAAAAAAAAACAGCACAAAAAACTATTGCTATACGGACTAGCGAAATCCATCCTAAGAGTATCTAATCTAATGACAATAATAAACTACATATTCATAATAATCCACCTCCAACTTGCAATTCCTTGCAATTGAAATAGACAATTAATTAACCACCATCATTATTTTAATTAACCGAGAACAAATAATGCAAAATGTTATTAAAAACTTCCTTCATAAACGCATCCATTTGTTCAAACATCTTTAGCTTCATCGCGTAAGCGTACCGAGTACCCGGGTACCCGGGTACTCGGATACACGATCGTTATGTTTCAAATACCCGGGTACCCGAACCATGCAAATACCCGGGTATCCGGGTACCCGGGTAATATTGAATACCTCGGGTTCCCGGGTACCCGGATACCCGGGTATTATTTCGAGTACCCGGTCAGAGTCAAGAGCACTAGTTGATACATCATTTTTTTCTTGGATATCAATAAATTATTATTGTTGAACATCAAATAAAATTAAACATTGAAATTTAAAAAGGATGGAATTTACTGCTTTCCAGGAAATGCGATGGGATGGGCCGGGCAAAAGGATTGTTACCGGGAGCAACAACAGCGACTCTTTGGATGCAGATTCGTCGTGGGAAGCAGACTCAGGCAAAAATTCTTGAGCTTCAAATGTGTAGGGGAGGAAGGGGTGGATGTGGACAGGGGCGGATGTGGACATCAGCATTTCAACGATGCCATCCATTGCCTTTTTCAATTGTGAATGAACCTTAAAGTTTTCAAATCTGTCAGTCTTGTGTAAAAATTGTTACAGGTTCATTCGTGATTTTCACTAGGGGTATTCATGCAACGTCGTATATCCCTCGCAAACCTCGTAAAAGGCGTAAGTTTACAACCTCGTATTTCAAATGTCAAAATTTGTATAGAAATTTTTTTACACAGGGCTGATAAATTTGCGCGACTATTTTGTCGCGTAAACGGGGTCGTAAACTTACACAAATTTCAGATTTCAAAATTCAAATCTAGTTGTCATTTTATTTTATATTATTTTGCTGTGTCAGAACAAAATTCAAATTTGAAATCAAGTTCTCATTTTATTTTATGTTATTTTACTGACATTTTGAAGTTTCGTTTTAAGATTTAAGTAGTTTACACAGCTTGCTTTATGAGTGCGTTCATGCAAAGCGGAGCGTAAATTTACGCAAATACGTAATCGACAATTTTATCTTATTGCATGAATACCCCTACTATAAAAGTAAAATTATTCTCCTTCAGAAATTCGCAGATATTTTTTAAAAACAAAGCAGAAATAAATGCAGGTAAGTGTTTTTTATATTATCGAAGTGTCTTGATAATATTGGTGATCATTGTTTTCTAAAATAGAGGGTTTTCTAAAAATAAATGTATTACTTTACAAAAAGTGCTTGCGGGGTGATTGTGGACACACTATATGGGACACACTTTTATTAAATGTTCTTATTAAAATAAGAAATTTTTATTTTGGAATATTAAAAAAGTTTTTTTTTAAATATCTTGTGTTAGTTTTTAATTATTTATCGGTTATTTTTGTAGCTGTCCACTTCCGCCCCATTAATTACTTTACAAAAAGTGCTTTCGGGGTGAATGTGGCCACACTATATGGACACACTTTTATTAAATGTTTTTTTTATACTTTTGTGAATTAAAATAAGAAATTTTTATTTTGGAATGTTAAAAAAGTTCTTTTTTAAATATCTTGTGTTAGTTTTTAATTATTTATCGGTTATTTTTGTAGCTGTCCACTTCCGCCCCATTAATTTTGGTCCGTGTCCTTATCCACCCCTTGGTGGGGGGCATATGGACAGAAAAAGCTTGTTGATTGAATTATGGAAAACCTTAAAACTTGAAGTCTTATCAAGTTTATGTTTAGGGACAATTTAGGGGAAGCCTTAGTTTATCAGCTGGTAAAAAGTGTTGATTTAAAGTCTTTACTGTAGACAAATATTAAAGATTTAATAAATTTTGTCCACAACCGCCCCCTCCTCCCCTAAGCAACGCATCACGACGATCCGAATCAAGGCTATATTCGGCAACATTAGCTTAATATGCGCGCATGCCCCCACAGAAGAGAAAAAGGACTACACCAAAGACGAATTCTACGAGCTCTTCGTCAAAACATATGAACAATGTCCTAACTATGACAATAAAATTGTCCTCGGAAATTTTAACGCAAAGCTGGGAAAAGAGGACATCTTTGGCGGAACAGTCGGAAAGCACAGCCTGCTAGACACTACTTCCGATAACGGATTCAGGCTGATCGATTTTGCTGCGGGGCGAAATGTTGTGGTAGCAAGCACATCTCAACATCCATAGAGGTACATGGAGATCTCCTGATCAATCAACCGTCAACCAGATTTATCACATTGCGATCGACGGAAGGCACTTGTCCAGCATTCTAGATGTTCGAACTTTCCGAGGAGCCGACATCGACTTGGACCACTACCTCGTCGTAGCGAAGGTAGTGCTACGAATATCAACCACAACGGCCAAAACAAGGAAATGGTGCAAGAAAATTTGACGTTGGACGGTTACAATTGCAAGAGATCGTCAGATCCTTATCTCTGATCGAACGTCAAGTAACCTCTTAAGGAGTCCTATGCCGCCAACATAAAGTATCGAAGACCAGTGGCAACATTGCCAGAAAGCAGTTAGAGATGCCACCTCTAATGTGCTGGGTTTCACACATCCACCAAAACGAAATCCCTGGTTTAACGAAGAATGCAGGCAGGCCCATGCAGCCAAGCAGGAGGCATACAAAGCGGTGCTGCATAGAAGGACAAGAGTTGCTCATGAGCTCTATGAGCAAAAGAGAAGAGAGGAACTCCGGCTTCTCAGGAGAAAAAAGAGAGAGCATGAGAAGCGTCAGATGGAAGATGTTCAGAGAGCCAACAGCAGGAATGAAGTTCGGAGGTTTTATCGGAAGGTAAAACAACTGGCTCAAAGGCATCGAGCAAGAACCGATGCCTGCAGAGATAAACGAGGAAACATCATAAAAGAATCGCAGTCAATGCTCAAGATTTGACAGGAGCCTTTTATCGTACACGATGACAGCCAACAATTCCGTGAACCCGACCTAGAAGAAGTGAAAACGGCAATATCACCGCTGAAATCCAACAAAGCTAGCAGATGTTCTAGCTGCCAAATCATCCAAACCAAATCATCTGTGAGATATGGTCGGAGGAATGTGTTGGTTTACCCTATCAAGTTTAATGTAAATGTAACCCTTCGGTTATATGTCAAAATCTTTATGTATGTAAATACTTACTTCTCTACTTATATCATATAATAAATCTCTCTCTATCTGTGTCACTCATCGAGTTAACAACGTGTTTAATTTCCAATTTTCTTATAGGTTATGGGCCCAAATATCGAAAAAAAGAGAAAAAGTTTCAATAATTTGATTAATTTGTCATTTTTGTTTTAAATAAAATTTAAAGTTCGTTTTTTATTAAATTAAATAAAAAAAAAAACAGGGTAATATGTTCAAATCGGAAGCGAGTAGTAGCATTTCCATTGACAGACTGCGAGGTAGGGAGAACTACCCAACGTGGAAAATCACGGCGCAGGCATTCTTAGACTTGGACAATCTCTGGACAACTACAATTGCGTATGAACTGGATGAAGATGGAAGTCCTAAAACTGCTGTGGATCCTGAAAAAGACAGAAAAGCAAGAAGCAAATTAACACTAATGATGGATCCCTTGTGCTACGTCCATATCCAGGGGGCCAATACGGCGAAGGAATTGTGGCAACACCTAGCAAGTGCCTACGAGGACAGTGGGTTAACACGACGGGTAGCACTTTTGCGTAAGCTGATTACTACATCCCTTGCTAATTGCGGCTCCATGGACATTTTTGTGAAGGAAATAATAACTACAGCACAATCCCTAAATGGAATTGGTTTTCCTATCAATGAGGAGTGGGTTGGCTCTTTGCTTCTCGCTGGTTTGCCGGACGACTATCGTCCTATGATCATGGCCTTGGAAAATTCCAATACAAAAATAAATGGTGACGTTATAAAAACAAAATTGCTGCAAGACGTGCGACCTGGTAGCGAAGTCTCCTCAGCTTTTCACACATATGGTCGCCATATGCCATCAAAACATCAAAGAAAAGGTCCCAGGTGCAGAATCTGCAACAATTTTGGTCACATTGCGAAGAACTGTCGGAAAAGTCAAAATCAAGCAAATAAAAGCAAAAATTACGAAGCTTTGAGTTGTGTTTTGTCGGCAACGTGTACACAGGATAAAAGAAACGCATGGTACTTCGATTCGGGGGCCACATCGCATATGAGTTTTGACAAAAACTTGTTTGATGAGCTTCGTGCGGATGGTGGAACGGTGGTTGTGGCAAACAACAGCAAGATGCAGGTGAAAGGTAGTGGAACGACAACACTGAAACCAGCATGCAGTTCATCAGCACTCAAAGTGAACGACGTCAAATTCATCCCTGATTTATCAGTTAATCTTTTGTCAGTCAGTCGCATCGTCCAGCACGGACACACGGTGGAGTTCAACAATAAAAGTGTCAAAGTTAGAAACTCGAAAAATCAAGTGATTGCAACTGGTACGAACGTTGATGAACTTTTTAAACTTGACACAAAGCCGTCAAAAGATGTTGCGTTTGCGTGTGGATCGAAAAGTTCCAAAGAGCTATGGCACCGAAGAATGGGGCACCTCAACAAAGAAAGTCTAGACAAATTGAACAGTGGACTGGCCACTGGAATCAGTTTCACGAATAAAATTGAAAAAGATTGTAAAATTTGTGCTATCGGGAAGCAGTCGAGGTTGCCGTTCAACAAGTGTGGCAGCAGAGCCAGTCAGCTGCTTGAGGTCGTCCACACAGATATCTGTGGACCGATGGAAAATACATCGCTTGGTGGAAATAGGTATTTCCTGACCTTCGTGGATGACAAATCACGAAAAATTTTTGTTTATTATCTCAAAACAAAAATGGATTGGGAAGTGCTGTCAAAATTCGAAGATTTCCGTGCGCTCGCTGAAAATCAAAGTGGCCATAAGATTAAAACCCTACGTTCTGATAACGGAAAAGAGTTTACAAACAACAAATTCCAAGACGTACTTCGTAAAAATGGAATTCATCACCAAACAAGTAATGTGCACACTCCGGAACAAAATGGCCTGTCCGAACGAAACAATCGGTCAATTGTTGAGAAGGCAAGGTGCTTGCTCGCTGATTCCAAATTGCCTAAGATTTTTTGGGCAGAAGCTGTTGGATACTCGGTGTACCTCCTGAACCGGTTGCCTTCAAAGGGAACAGGTAAGACACCAGTAGAAGCGTGGAGTGGTAAAGTACCCAATCTAGCACACATCAAAGTTTTTGGCACTACGACGATGGCGCACATCCCAAAAGCAAATCGAAGAAAATGGGATCCAAAAGCAATAGAAACTATTCTTGTTGGATATGACGAGCACACAAAAGGCTACCGTCTTTACGACCCAGTAAAGAATTGTGTCTTCAAAAGCAGAGACGTTTCCTTCATCAACGAAGACTCCAGTGTTGCTGAGACTTTAACATCAGAGATGACAAAACCAGTTCAAGTTGAATTTCATGATCACGAAGTCATCGGAAAAAAAGTTGCAGAACCTGAACATGTTAAGCACCAGATCAACGAAGAGGATGACGAGTCGCAGCTGTTCGATATCGATACAAGCATTTTTGAAGATGCCATTTCCAGTGATGCGCCAGACGAAGCAGCTATTTCGGCGCTCCCTCAGCAATCTAACTCTAACCCACTGCAGCAGCAGGTGTTGAGGCGCGGCGAAAGGGAGCGCAAAATACCAGGCAAGTACCATGATTTTCTCTTGGAAAACGATGATTCTTCCTCATTTTCTGACCCTCAAAATAGCGAAAATCCAGAGTTTGACATGTCACCACAGCATACGAAGCAGAGTTCATTGGACGAGATGGAATCACTTCATGGTTTCTCAGCACTTGCAGCGTCTCCATCGCACCAGAATCGACCAAACTTGGTTGCGAACCAGAATGTGTCTAAGCCTAGCGATGTGAGGCGCACATTACAAGGCAAGTACCCTGAAAATGAAAATCTTAAAAAAGTTCCATTTACTGCTCCTAATTTGAAACAGAATGATCCAGAAAATGCTGAAGAAGCAATGCTTCGACCAGATGCGCATTTGTGGAGACTAGCTATGGAGGAGGAAATGCAGGCGTTAATTGAAAACGACACCTGGACGCTGGAAGAGTTGCCAAGGAACCGAGCAGCAATAAAGTGCAAATGGGTTTTTCACATTAAACTCGATGTTACCGGACAAATTGATCGCTATAAGGCGAGACTAGTGATTAAAGGCTACTCACAGCGAAAGGGGGTAGATTACGACGAAACGTATTCCCCTGTCGTTCGTCACAGTTCGCTGCGTTACCTTTTTGCTCTGGCTGCTGAGTTCGGATTAAACATCTCACAAATGGACGCCATCACAGCCTTTTTGCAAGGACAACTCGCAGAAGAAATTTACATGGAACAACCCAAATTCTACAAAGACAAAAATAACCCTTCAATGGTTTGTCGTTTAAACAAGGCTCTTTATGGCCTTAAACAGTCCAGCAGAGTCTGGAATCAAAAATTAGACGCCGTACTCCAATCGTTAGGTTTACAGAGATCAAAATATGACCATTGCGTATACCATTCAACAAACGAACATATAATACTCTTCGTTGCAGTATATGTTGACGATCTCTTGTTTTTCACAAACAACGAGAAACAATTAAAAGTGATTAAAGATGAATTACATAGAGTGTTTCAAATGAAGGAACTGGGTTTAGCAAATCAAGTGCTCGGAATGCGCATAACCTACAGCCAAGAATCGATTGCACTGGACCAGGAGCAATACATTGAACAGATTCTTGAAAAGTTCAATATGAAAAATGCCAATCCAGTGAAAACTCCAATGAACTCAAGTGAAAAACTGTGCTTAGAAGATGGTCCAGCTAATTCTGCAGAAGCTGAAGAAATGAAGAGCGTCCCATACCAAGAAGTCATCGGCTGCCTAATGTACCTTTCTCAATGTACACGCCCGGACATATGTTTTGCCGTCAACTGTCTCAGCCGATTCAATTCGAATCCTGGACCCCGTCATTGGCTTGCTGTGAAGCATCTATTGCGATACCTGCGAGGAACATCATCATTGAAGCTGCAATTCAACAAAGGTGGACACGATGACATCGTTGGCTATACCGATGCGGACTGGGCATCAAATATTGACGACCGCAAATCCACAACCGGATTCGTTTTTATAGCTCAAGGTGGAGCTATTTCTTGGTGCTCCAAAAGGCAAAGCACCGTGGCGCTTTCATCGTGTGAGGCTGAATTCATGGCCCTTTCGGCCACCGTTCAAGAAGCCCTTTGGTGGAAAGGACTGAAACATCAGCTAAGTAAACGACAACAGCCGCTCCGAATTCTTTGTGACAACCAGAGTGCCATCGCAATCGCAACAAATGGTGGGTTTCATCCCAGATCAAAGCATATTGACATTCGTCACTACTTTGTACAAGACACGATCAATAAAGGCAACATCAAACTCGAACATATCAGGGCTGGAATCACGTAACGCGATAAGCGATAGTTGATAATCAAAATCAGGGTTTTTGCTCTATGTAAGCTGATTATCAAATTGATAATCAGTTATTTGCGATAATTTCATTCGACACCTATTTAGGTATCGTTTTCAAATATTTATGTCGTTTTAATAAAAAATCAAATAAATATTGACATTGTATATGCTTATAATATATATTTAAACAATATCTGACAAGTTTGAAGCAAAAACAAATCAAATAATAAACCAAATCCGGTGCAACAAAAAGGTGTAAGATTGCAAAATTTTATTTTTGTCTGTAAATCGTGAACATACCTTTTCTAATCCACAGCAACGGTGGAGTAAAAATGTCAAACTCAAACATTTGTGGCGGAGAATGACTTTGTGTACTTTTATTAGTGAAAAGTGTGACCTGGTCCTTAGAAAATATTTCATTCCCAGTCTGAATCCGGTACACGACTATTCACCACCGGCACGGTGGTGAATCGGCGGTGGCGAACTGCCGGTGGTGAATCGGCGGTGGTGAACTGGCGGTGGTGAAAAGTCCTGCTTCGGTCTGAATCGGGGTTAGGAAAAATGTCAAAACGGACGAAAATTTTTTCTCCGAAAACAGTAATGCCAACAAATCAAAGTTTTTTTTGATCAGCTTACATGGAGCAAAGTAAAGTTGATAATCAAAAACGATAAATAATTTTTGATAATCAACTATCGCGTTACATGATTCCGGCCCAGGACTGATCATCAAATCGCTGATGCTCTTACTAAACTTTTGGACAGAATCAAAATTTCATCATTCCGAGACTCCATGGGGATTAGACCATAACACTCAGGTTAAGGAGGAGTGTTGGTTTACCCTATCAAGTTTAATGTAAATGTAACCCTTCGGTTATATGTCAAAATCTTTATGTATGTAAATACTTACTTCTCTACTTATATCATATAATAAATCTCTCTCTATCTGTGTCACTCATCGAGTTAACAACGTGTTTAATTTCCAATTTTCTTATAGAATGCGTGCTCGATGAATGGAACCTCAATCAACTTGGAGTGCAAAACTGGAGACAGCTAGCTAGGGACCGAGTTGGCTGACGGAGACTGTTGAATGAGGCCCAAGTCTACACCGGACTATAGCGTCACCTTAAGTAAGTAAGTAAAAAGGAAACATTATTTTCCATTAGGTTTAAATAAAATTCTTTTTAAATGTGAGCAAACTAAAAAATTCTTGAAAAGTTCCGATCCGACTGCTGTGAAAGACAAAAAATTATGAAAAAAATGTAATTTTTGAGCCAAAAATAAAAAAAACAGCATCATCTGTCAAATTTCATGGCAAGTTTCTCTGTCCAGATTTAAATTAAGATATGAAAGTCTGATGTTGGATGAGACATGTGTCGTTTTCCATTGGTCGTCCAGAAGCATTCGGAAGAGTCCAGAAGTCTTCTGAAACCATTCCATTGGACTGACTTTGCCAGACGGAATGCTTCTGAGGAGAGCAGAACTCTTCTGTTTTGATAACAGAATGGTCCGGAGAATGACAGATACATCATAACCCGTTCCATTGGGGGTAGAAGAAGAAACGTCAAAAAAAAAAATAACAATGGAAAACATGATACAACTAAAACAGATAGCGCATTCGCGTTTCTATTTTTGTTTCGTTCTGCGCATCTACGTCACGAGCACTCAACGAGTTTGACGTTTATTATTTAGTATGTGAAATCAAACCAAAACAATGGCACTTATTTGTTAAGATATTTTGTTTATTTAGTAAAATGTTGATATTTCTAATGTTTTTCATTTAGGTAAATGGTTTTCAATAGTTGATATTTGTGTTTATCCTTAAGTTAAAGAAAATTTGTGTGTTTGAGTGAAGGAAATTAATAAAAAATCGAAGTGAATGAAGAATTGGTGCATTTTTTTTTCATTTTCATTCGGATGCATTTGCTCCATAGAATTTCTTGGCAGATTGTTTTATCAGTAATAAATGGTTAAATAAAAGAAATGACGGTCTTTTGAAAACAGTGGTTTGTCAACTTTTTATTTAATTTATTATTTTTTTGTATTTTCTTTTCCTTTATAGTTTTTTTTCTGTGATTTGTCTGTTCAGTTTACGCATTCGGAAGAACATACGATAACGAAAGAAAAGCTTCATTACCTTCTCATCGCATTCGATCTTTGCTTTCTCGGCAACTTCAACTAAATGCTGGGTGTAGTTTGGACTTATGTAAATGCCTTCACCTTCTCCATTTACTGCATTAAAAACATTTTCTAATGCAGCGAAGTGAGCCATCATTGTGGAATTTGCTTTAGACAAGCCTCCTTCGTCCAAATGATTGACCCAAAAGCTTTCGTCTGGTTCAATTTGTTCCAGATTTGGTATGGTGTTTTTAAAACGATGGCAAATGTAGCCAGCCAAGTTTTCCAAACCGTGTCGTAAGCAAATGGGAGATTTTCTTCTGGCTCAGGGGCAATAGGCATGCTATTGTCCACTTTGACAACGACAAGGATTAGATAGAGATTTAAATTTCCTTTAGGAAATGTATGAAAGCTGGAATCTCTCGTGATCTTCTTTCTTTCACTGTTGTTGCAATCAAAAACTGAACAAACAACCATGTTTATTATCAAATGTTTATTTTTATTTAGTTTTAATTTTAAATTATACCACTTTTAATATTTTTATTGCTCAACACTTTCAAATTTCACTTCCTTTCCAATTCACAACAGAAAATAAAGTGAAATTGCGCCAAAAATACTTATTCTCCTCAGTTGATTGAGTGCTCGTGACGTCACGATAGTTTGACAGGAAAAACCTTACATGCGCAATGCGCTATCTTTATTAGTTGTATCATGAATGGAAAACGACAATGGATTATTTGAGACTCCAGAAGGCATTTCATGTCTTGTCTTTAAAAACACGCCATGGCTAATGTTATGGCCAATGGAGACTGCGTGTAAATACAAAATAAAAATATTCAAAGAGTACTAAAATGCTTTGCATGGAAACCAAAGAAAAAAAAACAATCCCCTCTGAATGCAGCCATTATATTGTGGATCTTATGTGCACAGATGAGTTAAAAAGGGAGATGGGAAACCAAGCTGTCAAAATGACAATGTCTACAAGCTGCGGTCAAAGTTTACTGCAAGAGTAAGCGGGATTTTACCCACAGTACACAGAATACAAGGTATTATATTCCCGATTTTCTTCTTCTCAAGTTCGCGCATATTATGTCAAATTTCAGATCCAAAATGTCATAATAAAAGAAAAGTAAAAAGAAAAGAACAAAACTTCAGATTTCTGTCTCTGTCTGTCTCATTTACTAAAATTATCAGCCATTTTTTCCCTTGACGAATTTGACAATGGATTTGAAATTTTTGGCATTTCTTTTTGTGCCTTTTCTCACTTCTGTCATTTTGATTTCTGACATATGCGCAATATAATATATAATACCTTGTATTCTGTGTACTGTGGATTTTACCAATACTATCTCAGTAAACTTCGACATACCACCTGAGTTTTGTTGCTGTTTTTTCTCATTTATTCACATACACGAGTAACGGTCAAACAAAATTTGCGGTATCCGGAGGACCGGAGGGTAAAACGTAAGTTAGTTTCCGATCTCCTTTTGTCTCTGCTTATGTGGGTTGTAACTTGTAAGAAAAAACCAAACTGTCATTTTTGATAAACTTGTGCTTGGAGTTGAAGTGTAAAAAAAAATCACGTAAAATATTTAAATATAAATAAACTATATTAAAACTTTCTTCAATGGATGCACAAGTCAGAAACGTAATGATATTACTCTTCTTTTGTTTAATTACATCGTGAAATCACTAAATTATCATTTCTAGTTCAAAGACTTCCTTCTATTATACAACAAAGTCACCGAATTGTGCTTCAGCAGTTGTGTGGATAATTTCTTTACCAGAAACCTAGGTATCGATGAGGTGAAGCATAATAAATTATAATAATTATATCCTCAATAAAAAAAATTTATATTTCAGACGGAATGTGTTGAGAAGTGTGTTACCAAATTTGCCCACTTCAATCAGTCAATGATGAAAGTATATGTTGAGGTTCAGACCGATATCAACACAAGACGAAATCAAGAACTAGAAGCCGCCGAAAAACAAGCACTTGCCGCTGCAACACCGATTACAACAAACAATCCCATAGAAAGCACTTCCAACAATATTGTTTAGTTATTTAAGAATGTATTTTCTAAGTAGAGTCGTTTGATTACTTTAAAATGTCTAATATTTGTGTGATAGCCCTTATTGGTCTTCCATGTGCTGGAAAGACAACATTTTGCAAGAATATTATTCAGCATCAGCTAGACTACAACTTTATTCACATTTGCTTCGATGAAATCTTCAAATTTCATCCCGAAAATGGGGGTGAAACATTTAAAAATCAACGTAAAAGAGTTATGCTGCAGATTGAACAACAAATAATTGAATTGAAAGGTAATTCTCAGGCCGACAGCGTGAATCCCTATGTAATTTTAATTGACGACAATAACTATTATGCTGGCATGCGTTACGAGATCTATCAAATCTGCAAAGCCAGCCAAATATCCTTTGGCCAAGTGTACATTCCGGTTGAACTAGATTGTGCCTTGAACCGAAATACTTCAAGAGGCTTGGATGCTTTGCCACTACTTGTTATAGAAAAAATGAATGATCGTTTGGAAAGGCCCTCGAGCAAGAACCAATGGGAGAGAAACACACTAGTAATTGGAAACATTGAAGAGAGCGAAGAATTTTGTTCGTTTTTAAAAACTTCTTTGGCTAGCCCTTTAATCGTTGTACAGGAAAAAAATACCGTTAAATTTACAAGAGTAAGCATTGTTCATGACGTTGATTTATGTCTCAGAAAACGTATTAAAGAAATATTGGCAAATTCGGGAGGGAACATTAGTGAGAAGGCTAATATCTTAAATAAAAAACGAAAAAGTATTTTGACAGAAATTATAAATAACAATGAATTGGACGAGTCGGTTGATGTTCAAAGTATATGTGAGAGCTTTCCATTGTGACCAAGATCGACTATTCTTGTTGGAACTTGTACATTTTTGACTCTGTTTTAACAAAAAACGCCTACTGTCAACTTTTCATAGATTTTTTTGATTGTTATGTCTTAATAAAGGGTATGGTTTATTTCGTTTTTTTATCGCTTTTGGTCGTTTCGCCACGGTCGTTTTGCATTTTGTTATTTCGCATTTCATTAGTTTGGTCTTTTAGTTGCTTCGCTTTCGATTGTTTCGCTGATTTTTTTTCGCCTTTCAGTCTTTTAGTTTTTCGTTTATTTTGCATTCGTTTATTTCGCTTTTCGATTATTTCGCTCTTTTATTTTTTTTTTATTTTAATTGTTTCGCCTTCATCTGGGGCCTGATTATGGGATTCGCGGCGAATCGTTTTGCTAGCGAGTTTGATATTTTCATTGAATAAGAAGTACAGGAAGCGGTGTTAGCTACATCTACATGTAAGGTCCGTTCGTTTACCTCATAAAACTGCCCAAAGCTGCTCAAAACTGCCCAAAACTCCCACTTTTGCGTTCGTTTACTGCCACTAATCCTAAAATCTGTCACTTTTGAAGGAGAAAAATATTTCCCCTACCTGCCGATTTTAGCTACAAAAATTTCTTGTGGCAGTTTGTGTAAGTTCTGTCAAACCATAAGAAGTACATTGAATTTTTTTGACGTTTGACATAATTTTGTGCATTGGGCAGATTTTGCCTGTAAAGCGTTCGTTTACTTTTTGGGCAAATCACAAAATTTCATCCCCACTCCTCAATTTTTGACAGTTTTTGCACAAACTGCCCAAAAAGTAAAAGAACGGACCTGTAGGGGAGGAAGGGGTTGTAGGATGCCGAAAAATAATACGAGAGATGTTTTCTGCACAACAATTTATTACAAACTAAAAAACATTCTTCGCTTAACAACTAATGATACTATAGTCAAAACGATAAGTATGCATTTTTACATATGAAAGCTTAGAGGGCATACTGTATTATGATTCGATAATACCGTTGAGTACATAATAATTATTATATAAAGTAAAACATATCATTTTAAAAAGTACAAGGTGTTTCATGCAATACTATTATTACGAAAATAATACAAAATTATAAAGACTTTAATCTTAAAAGATAAGCTTCCTATAGCTCGACCATCCTGACAATAAATCGTCCTCGATTTGATCATGCAAATTTTACAATTAAAATCACATAAATAAATAAAAATTAACAATAAATTAGAACATAAACGAAATAAAAGTATGTAATACATTTGAATATTTTTTCTTTTTACTTCAAATCATATACGAAAGTTTATATATAATACATTTCTTTTGACATCATATTATGTATAACTACTATGTTATTTTTTTTTAGACAGTATTATGTTTTCAATACATTTAGAAAATATACATATACATAAATGTTGAGTATTTGAGATAAAATTACAACAAATATTGATATTTCAGTATATTTAATAAAAGGTCACTAGGGCGTATGATAGAGTTGCGCAAAACAGTTCCATGACCGGAACGAACATGGAACGGTTCTTTTGGTAGTCGGAACTAGTTCCTGGAACTAGTTCCGCGGAACTGTTAAGGTTCTGTAAATGCATAAAAACTTGAACATGGTAACATGAACTAATAAGCGAAGGGCAGAGTTGTTTTCTTGGTTGGTTTCTTTCAATCCACAAACCACAAACAAAAACCAACAAAACAATAACAAACAATCAAAGATACACTACACATGCTTAATTGCTAATACCAATACGAATAAAATGCACATCATTTTTCATTTTCATCTTTCATGAACGAAATAAACTAGAATCCAAACCAGTTTTGTCTTTTAATGTTCATAGTTCCGACTCCGATCCAAAGGAACTATGTCATACGCGAGGAACTACGAACCTTCGGAACTATGAGTATTAACAGAGATATCAGACATCAGACCGATCAACGTTCATTTCGTTCTAGATCATATTAACAATACAAACACGCTTCAATCCATCTTCAACCTACCTACACATGCTAATACAATGGTGGTTGGTTTGGTATTTCACTTTCATATTCGTTCCATTTGTGTGTGAATAGTGTTAGTGTATACCTACAAGCACAAGAGCGCGATTCTTTCCACTTTCATATCATACATATCCATATCCAGTCGGAACTATGAACTGCTCAACAAACATGTGTTTTGTTCTTTCTCTTTCCACAGTTCATACCATATCCAGTCGGAACTATGAACGAACATGTTTAGTTCGTTCTCTTTCCATTTTCATACCATATCCAGTCGGAACTATGAACATGTTTAGTTCTTTCATGTCCATGTCCGGAACTATTTAGGTTCAGACTTCGGAACGAAAGGAAATGTCTCCGGGAGAGGACATAGTTCCTGGAACTATACATGTCCGGAACGACTCATGTCTAGCGTATGAGTGCTTTTTTTTTAAGTTAATATAAGTGTTACATGCATTATTATTTGTTGAAAGAAAAGTTGATACGTGCGATGATATCCTATTACTTATTCATAATTTGAATATATTTTCATATTTTCCGGAGATGCTACTCCTTCGTAAGGAATACGCGAAATTTGATTATTGTCTAAATCTTTTATTAAAAATCTTTCGTTGGGCAGCAATTTAACTACTTCATAGGGCCCTTTGTATTTTGCTATGAGTTTTTTATTAGTACCAGGCGTATTATCAGTATTTTTAATCATTATAAGATCACCTATTTTATATGGATAGGGTGGCTTGTGTCGCTTATCGAAATAAATTTTATTCTTTGACTGACAACGAACAATATTTTCACTTGCGCTCTGCCTCAAAAATTTCAAATTTTCTTGTTTACTTTTCGTTATGTTTTCAGTAAGATATTCACGAACTCTATCATTCACTTCACCTTTTTGAGCAACACCAAATAACAATAAACTGGGAGAAAAACCTGTACTTTTATTTTCTATATTGTTCAGCGCAAACTCTACTTTACTCAGATGTTTTGTCCACTCAGCCGGGTCTTTCTCGCTTTCTTTAGCAAGCATAGCAGTTAAGGTTCTATTTATTCTTTCAACCTGCCCATTAGACTGAGGTGAACTTGTTGCTATTTTTATATGTTGTATGTTATTGATACTACAAAAGTTGGCAAAATCCCCGGAAGTAAAACAACTTCCTCTGTCCGATACTATACGCGTTGGTCGACTATATGACTCAAAATAAGATTCCAAACATTTAATTACTTCATTTGTGTTTGTTGTTTTGACGGCGAAAAGCTTTGTGAATTTCGAAAAACCATCAACAACTAAAAACACATGTTTTTTTTAAATTACGAACACCAGAGGGTAGTGGACCGTAATGATCAACGTGTATAGTTTCAAACGGCTTGTCGCCTTTAGGGATGCTGTGTAAAACACCCTCTTTCTTCCCACTTTTGGGGGCAAAATGAATACATTTTAAACAATTCATAACATAAGTTTTAATTTTAGCCTTCATGAAAGGAAACCAATAAGTTTTTCTTATAAAATCATAACATTTTTCTGCGCCTGCATGACAGAGACCCTCGTGGTGCGTTTGGATTACATTTCGTTCCATTTGTGATGGAACGTAAAAGAAAACTTGACTATTTAATTTCCGATAAACTAAACCATTAACAAGCTCGTACAACTTACTTTCCCTTTTTTCAAGCATTTGGACTAGTTCCCTTACAACTTTATCTTTTTGCTGAGATGCCGCTAATGCGTTTTCAAACGATTCAGTTTCAATACACTCAGAGAAAAAACAACATGGAATCAAAAAAAAAACACTTTGAATCAAACTAAAATCTTTATATAATAGGACTAAACACGAAATTTTGAAAATCAAAATAGCCCAACCTCAAAACCATTTGAAAAAGTAACTTTAAATCAAGATTGCAGGATCCATGTATTTAAATGTTTAAATTAACAAATTCAAAACGCGATTGCTTTTCTTTTGATCATGTTCAACATTATATTAAATCTCATGCAAGTTTGTTTTGAATACTCAGTATACTACAAATTAATATCGAAACCACCTACAATTATATATTTCGGCATTGAAAATAGTATGAATGCGTTATAAAATCGAAGTACTTGTGACTTTAATTCGTTTGCTTCACATTTTGTATTTAAAAATACAAATGATAATTTTATAGAAGTAATGTTTTTGATTCAATGCTGAAACAGAATCAAGTCAATTGCACACTATATGAGTTTCAAGCTACTCTTACATTTTGAAACAAAAAACATTGTTTTTTGATTTAATAAGACAACGTCTTATTTCAAAGTCTAAAACACTTCCATCGTATAATGGCCTCGATATTCATTTGTAGCAATGAGTATTTTAAACAAACTTGCATGAGATTTAATATAATATTGAACATGATCAAAAGAAAAGCAATCGCGTTTTGAATTAGTAATGTAAACATTTAAATATACATGCATCGTGCAATCTTGATTAAAAGTTACTTTGGTTTTGAGGTTGGGCTATTTTGATTTTCAAAATTTCGTGTTAAGTCCTATTTAAAAATTTTATTTTGATTCAAAGTATTTTTTTTTATTGAATGTTGTGTTTTCTTTGCGCCTACGCTTTCAAAAAAAAAAAAACAGTAAACGATTCCTTTACCTTCCGTTAAAAAATTAAACACAAACTTCAAGTTTTAATAACGTTAAAATTAATTTATTATGTACTTTTTTTTTCAACTGTCTTACAGGTACTTATTTTTTACAAACGTCTTTCCGTTGTTTATCGAATACAAATTTAGGGGCGGACTCGTAAATTCGTCAATTTTGTTCATCGGAATCCGATACCCAGTTTGTTTCTTTTTGGTTGATGTTGGTGCAGAAGCCTTGTTTGCGGCTTTGGGTGCCTTTTCACCGGCCGAAGAGTATTCTGTTTTACTCAGCGAGCTGTCAGTGTTCGAATTTTTATCGGCTATTCGAAGACAAACAACGTTATACGAATAAATGTCTAAAATGCATTAAAATGTACTCCCCCTTAGCCGCTCATTTGACAGGACTCACTGATAGAGATTTCTTAGCTGACGAATCTGAAGCTGTGCCTTCGGCAGCTCTTCGCTTGAGGGTCCTATCGCTTCTGCTGTTCACCGAGGACGCTGTTCCAGGGGTTTTGGTCTGAAAATTTGAAAATTATTCAAATGTCAAAAAAATAAAAACGCCTTACCTCTTCAGGCACGGAAGACTGCGATTTGGACGTCGCTCGAATCGCTATCACTGCCTTTTCGTTTCTTTTTTGATGACAAGGCGGATTTCGTCTTCTTAGAGGGTGATTTTGATTTGCTCTTGTTTAGGCTTCGTGAAGAACTTGACCGTTTATTAGAGCCACCGCCCTTGCTTGCACTGTAAGATAGTTTCTTTTCGATTCGAGATTCATCTTTGTAGAGCGAAATGTCAACTGCAAATCGAAATTAATAACAAATTGAGAAATGAATTGAAATGTTAGAAAAGAAAACTTACTTCCATCTGGATTCTCTTCGGTAACATCAGGTCGCGGAACAGTGCCTTCTTCAAAATATTCTCGATGCGAACCTTCTCGCTCTGCGGCAATCTCAAATGGCCCTTTTCGATCTTCTTCAAGTCGACAGTTGTCAAGACACACTCAATGTCAGTGTGATCGTACAAATCTGGTATGAAAACTGTTTTGTCTTTCTTGTCCTCGGACAGCCAGCGAATTGTTATACGCGGCGAAGAACGATAGACGTTTTGCAGAGTCTGACAGTGAAAGAAACTGCCTTCGGCGTTGCGTACCGCCATGTATTCGTTTTTGTAGAACACAATCAATTTGTCTTCGTTGGACATGTGCGGTTTGAGCGAGTTTGAGGCTTCGCTTGTGGACAATTTTGTAATGAAAGCCAATTCGGGCAACGGACTCTGATAAAGAATGGTTTTGAGACGATGACGCTTACTCTTGTGATCGCTCGGTGCCGATGGCGTTGATGCTGAAGCTGATGATGGAAAAAAAGAACAAAGCATTCCACAAAAAAAAAATTGTCGATACAATTCAAAAAAATGAGAAATACACTGCAATTCACAAAAAAAAAATTCTCAGGAAAACAAAAATTTTACTATGAGCAACGCAAGATGATATTCGATTTTGCTGGATTGCAACAAACATCCAGGACGACACGGAAAGGAACAAGAATAAAAATTATTGTCTTACCTTTCAAAATTGGTAGGAGCGAAGAAAGATTAATATGTTCGAGAACTCCTCGGAGCTGGTTTTCATCTTCCGATATATCGTATAAGATAAGCACTTCACTATTTTTTTAATCCAAGAATGAATTGTTCATATCCACGTTCATTATATTTTCCATTTTTCTACCGCGATCACGAACCGACCAACTAACGCGACGACAACATAACACAATTTAAGAGGAAATGATTTGCAAATTGCGATCCAGCTGCAATACTGCAAGCAACAAACAACGATTCCGATCCGATTACAGTTAGTTACCTACACTCACACATTTTTAGGCTCTTACGGTTGCGTACGTGAGAGAAGTAAAACGTCGCAATTTTGATTTCACGTAGTTCTGTTTGTTTCAAAAAACATAGAACATTGATTTAAGAGGGTGCAACTTTGCTTTCAGACATTTTGTTTGATTCAAGACATGTATTAAATTGAATTGTATACAGTGCAATTTTGATTCAAACAATGCACCTATTTGAAATAAGAAATAACAATTATTTATTATGGTCATGCTGTAAATGCCGTTGTACAGTAGTTTGTAGATTTTTGCCCCCTGTTTGAAGTATATCGGAACATGTTTAAAATAAAACTGGTCACTTTTGTTTTCAACCGTTTCTCCTAATAAATAACAGATCGGCTAGTTTTCAAATCAAATTTCTTATATTTTGATTTAAATCTGTTTAATAAAAATGTACACAAAATAAAATTTAATACTGAGAATATTTGATTTAAATACATTACAATATTAATTCATCATACACCTACTGAAATCAAAGGGATAACGTTTTGTTTCGATCCTTTTTTGTAATATAATTATCTTTCAAGAGCTGTCACTTTAAAATAAAGTTATTTAGTGTTTGATTTAAAGTTGTTTTGTTCAAAATCTTGCAACTTAGAATTGAATACATTGTTATTAAATTCTATAATGTGATTTTTCTCTGAGTGTAGTTAAAACATTATGACATCTACTGAGTGCATCAACATGACTCATTCTCTTCCCATCTCTATGTTCAATTGTATAATTGTAGTCCTGTAGCTCTAAGGCCCATCGCGAGATTCTAGGGTTGAGAAGTTTTTTGTTAAGGGTTTAGGTCAGAGACTTGCAATCTGTTAGAATTTTAAAATGGATACCTGCCAAGTAGATTCTGAATCGTCTGAGAGCATAAATTATTGCCAACGTTTCAAGCTCGTAAGAATGATACTTGGACTCTGCGGTTGTTGTACGCTTTGAGAAAAAGAACACGGGATGAAAAAGCTTATCATCTTGTTGCTGAAGCAAGACAGCCCCAAAACCGTAGCTACTTGCGTCGCAATGTAACTCAGTAGCTGCTTTTGGGTTATAAATACTTAATATAGGAGCATTCAGCAATTTTTTCTTTAAATTTTCAAACACGAGCAATTCTTTTTCACCAAACTTAAATTCAGAATCTTTCTTTAAAAGGTCATAAAGTGGCTTTGCAACAACAGAAAAGTCTTTCACAAATTTTCTAAAATACGAGCATAGGCCCAGAAAAGAATGTAAACATTTTATATTCGTTGGAATAGGAAAATCTTGCACTGCTTTCACACCATCTAAGTTCGGACGTATTCCATTTAAGGAAATTTCGTATCCCAAATACGTAATTTGTTCATACATGAATAAACATTTGTCATACCGTAACTGCAATTGATTTTCCTTAATTATATCAAAGACTTCTTCCAAAATACAAAAATGTTCTTCTAAAGTCTCAGTCGCAATAAGCAAATCGTCAATATATATTCTAACCTTTTCAGATCTCAATAACTTTTTAAATTTTGATTCAATAAACCTTTGGAACACAGCTGGGGCGTTTTTAAGCCCACATGGCATAAAAATATACTCAAATTGTCCAGATGGAGTGACAAAAGAGGTAAGCTTAATTGAATCGTCTTCCATTTTTACATGCTGAAACCCGTTCTTCAAATCTAACAAAGTAAAATATTTTTTATTACGTAAACCGTCAAGAATATCTTCAATTAAAGGCAGTGGAAAATTATCTTTAACTGTAATATTATTTAACTGCCTGTAGTCCACGCATAATCGCAATTCCCCCGATTTCTTTTTTGCTAAAACTATGGGTGAAGCAAATGGCGAATTACTTTCACGAATTATTTTTCTATGCAAAAGATCATCTAAAATTTTATTTAATTCAAGTTTGTGAGCAAACGGTAACCGCCTAGGCGCGCAACTAAAAACATTGTTCGTGTCTTTGAGAACTATCTTCATCTCAATGTCATTTTTCAAACCGTTGTTATTTATATAATCGATCTTTGAAATACTTTTCGCAACCATTTTTTGAATTTTGTTTTTATCTTCATAACTTAAATTTTCATTGATATTTAAATTTAATTGACTATCGCGATCATCAAACGTATCAATTTTCATAATGACCATAATTTCATCATTTAAAGCATTCCCATTTAAATTTTTCTCGGACACCTTTTCTTCAACTTCACAATCTTTTTCAAATCTTAATTTCATATTTGTTTTCCTTAAAAAATCCCTTCCTAAAATAATAGCATCACTCATGGTATCATTCTTAACAATATATAAACATTGATTTACATAATTTTTATCAAATTTTATTTTACTTAACACCTTACCATAAATAATCAGTCTACTGTTGTTTATACCAACAAAATTTTCCGAACTGGATTCTATAGATGTTGTCAGGTAAGATGGAATATATCTCTGTTGCACGAAACTGATAGGACTTCCAGTGTCTATCATCGTTAAAGCACTGATCGATGTTCTGACTGCTGAATTCTCGTTGGTTTGAAGATGATAATCCAAAACACCATGAAAATCGCGAAAAATGGAAGAGAGACTCTCTCCGGTGTCATCAATATCTCGAAGTAGGCACACTGAAGGTTTTTGCGGGCAATCTTTGACCGAATGCCCCCGCTGTCCGCATCGAAAACACGATCCTCTTTCCCGTGATGGTCTTGGGCATTTGGAAGACACGTGACCGGTTTCATTACAATTATAACATCTTATAATGACTCTGCGGACGATATAGTACTCATATCTACAAAAGCTAAACATATACAAGAAATGACAACAGAACTTACTAGCTTGTGCAAGAACTATGGACTACAAATCAACAAATCAAAAACAAAAGTGATGACAAACCACATCAGAGAGGATATAATTTTGGACCATGAAAAAATAGAATACATAGAAGACTACATATACTTGGGACAACTAAAATCTTTTAAGGACCAAGAGAAAAAAGAAATCAACAGACGCATCACAAACAGCTGGAAGCAATTCTGGAGCCTCAAACAGATTTTAGAACTGGACCAAAGTGCAGAAACACGAAAATATCTCTTCGACTCCGCTATTTTACCGGTGCTTACGTATGGACTACAAACCCTGAGCTTGACTGCGAAATCCCTTGACCAGCTAAGGATCTGTCAATCCAAAATGGAAAGAAAAATCCTCAGAGTAAGACCCAGCGAAAGGATAAGAAATGAAGACATCCGAAACAATACTCGAATAATTGACGTGATAGATAGAACCAAAAGACAAAAATGGAGTTGGGCAGGACACATATCAAGTCTACAGGATCAAAGATGGACAAAGTTGACAACAAAATGGAGACCGGAAAGCAAGAGACCAACAGGCCGACCGAACAAGAGATGGAGCGACGATCTTTGCCAAATAAACACAAATTGGTACAATGAAGCGAAAGATCGAGACGTATGGGCCACCTTGGGGGAGGCTTACGCCAAAAACTAATAATAAAAATTGAAAAATAAATAATCAAACAAATAAATATGAATTATCTAACTTTTCTTTTTAGTCTAATTAATAATTTTCTATTTGTAATAAATATTAAATTTATCAAATAATTTGTAAAAATTCTGATTAAAAATTCTTAATATTGTAAACTTTAATTAATGAGGCAATAAAAGCTTATATAATAATAAAATATAATGACTTTATTGTTGGATTGTGATGACGATTTTGATTGTGATGTGGGTTTATTGAAAACGGTTCCTGATGATATAGATTCTTGCTTCATCTGCTCGTACCTTCTCAAAGCAGTTTTTAACTCAGGAATGGTATTCGCTGTGAAGAGAATTTGTTTATTAAATGAAGAATCTGGTATACCTTTAATGATATATGATATGATATCATTCTCTTGAATATCCGTAGAGCTTGCGATCTCGAGCATTGTGAGGACATATTGTTGAAGGTTTTCCTCTTTTCGTTTTCTTCTGTTTCTTAAGGTGTTGTGTATCTCAGAGGCTGATGCGTGATGATGAAACTCCTCCATTAAAGCTGTTTTTAAAGCTGTCCATGAATCGCATGAAATTGATCGGAGGAAGAGCTTTGCTGTCCCTTTCAGTAGTCGCTGCGCAAAAATGAAGCACTTCGACTCGTCCAAATTATAAATTTTCTTACAGTTTTCAAAATTTTCAATCCATTTTGAAATAGGAAAACTGTCGTCGCCGGAAAAAGTTTGCAACGAATCCTCAATGTCCCTAAATGAGCAGGAATTAAAGGTTGACTCACTTGGTTTGTTAAGCTCCGCCAGCCGCCTCTCCAGCGCTAAGATCTCCTCCTTTCTTTCAACTTTCCTCCGCAATTCCTCAAGCCGTTGTTCGTCCTCATCACCATCAGGTTCACCATCTTCACTTTCGTCGCCGATTTCTGGGAAAAGTTCCTCCAATTGTGTGTCGTCCAGTTGTTGAACTGCTTCTTCAATTCGGACTTTAAGTGCAGTCTTAAGTCCAGACGTTCCTCCCCTGGGGTTTCCACCTTGTAGTGGTGGGGAGGCTTACGCTTAATTTTTCAGCTGATCAGCTGTAGACTTTTATTTCTTAAGTCCTCAGCTGATCAGCTGAGAATTTTAGGCAAACTAAGAGGAACCCAAAAACGAAAAACCAATGGACAGTACAACACAGAACAATGAAAAACCAGCGGGGATATACGCTGAAACGTCGACAGAAGTCACGGCTGCCGGCGCGGGCTTTGCCCTTCCAACAGTAGGAGGGGAGAAGTCGCCAGTGACAGACAAGAACGAACTTAAGGACAAGACTGCAGGAAAAACGACAATGACCATCACGCAGGAGGAAGAGGACCTTCTTCTCACTCCTTTTTCCAACCTCGGTGTGGAGGATGGAACTAGCATCGGAACACTCGTAACTGACGACGACGCGTGTTCAGTTGCTAGCTCTACCCTCTCACGATCGTCGACCACTTCAGTTCGGAGTAGAATCTCCAACTGTAAGAAGACGATCAAACGACTTGGAAAAAGGAAATGGGAAGAACTAACATCAAACGAACAGGTTAGGCTTTTCAACGCTCGTGCTTTCCTAAAGAACGAGCCTCTTATGATGGGGGGGCCATGTGCCCAAACATTGAAGGAGGTGGATTCCAAGGGAAACACGGGCGTAGGTGCACTGATGGGACCGCCCAATCCGCCGATTGATATAATTCAATCCAAGAAAGGAACGACCCCTTCAGTTGCACCCCCGGTTAGGGAACAGACGCCGTTGCTAACTTCAAAGCCGTCTACATCCGCCAAATCCAGTACGGGGCCATGTGCAACAACGGGCTTGGAAGATGGTAAAACGGTCTCGAAGGAGTCGAATCTGGAGGGTGCTTGTGAAAGCAGTACAAAGGGCCATGTGCCCGAATGCAGCTCTAGCATAACCCCTTCACCTTCGTCAAGCAGCGGTGTCCTGGACGAAACTAGGGAAAGCTCGAGGACAACAAAAACGGTGATCGAGAAGAAAACGACCAAAACTCTCACCGAGGACAAAGTACTGCAAAGGAGGATACGTAATACGGAAAGGACAATTCGACGCCTATCTAACAAAGATCCAAACTCCTTAACGGCAAGGGATAAGATAGTGCTCGAAAACGCTACACGAAACCTTAAGACACTGACTCTGACATCGACATCAACAAATAAAAACAAAAATATATGGACCAAGAACCTGATGAAGGAGAAGGAGATGGTGGGCCATGTGCCTCCCCTGGACCCTGATTCAGTGGCAAAAACGTCCAAGAGAACTCGGCAGGATGACACACTTTCGCCCACGAAAAGATCACCCCTGCAAAAAAGAAAAAGAACATTGGCAGAAGAGACGGTAGAGGCGCGCAAATTCGCCATTGCGGATTTCGGGAACCCCTCAAGAAAACTCTCTGAAGACCAATGGCAATTATTGGAAATGAGAATCCTGGATGAGGTTAACGATGCTATCGTTAATAGCAGGCCACCACCACTCTTCGGGAACCTCAGAACCATCCATGGGTTCAAAGTTTTGACGTGCGAGGACGACCATACTCTCGCTTTCCTGCAAGACTTCGTCAAAAGGACGGTAGCTCCCTGGCCCAACGCTGATCTCCGTTTAATCGGTACGAGTGAAATCAGCGACATCGTCAAACCCAAGGCCAGAATGACAATAAAAGGTCCTGCGATACCCCGAGATCGCGTAGAAAGGTATCTTCAGTCTCTAAACACTGAACAGTTAAGCCAGAGCTGGAAAGTAATAGAGATGGGAGAAAGAACGGAGGAGGGTACAGAGGTGGTGGTGCAACTTAGCCACAAATCCATACCCCTTTTGCGGAAAATTGGTTACAAAGTACGCATCGGTATAAACCGGTGCAAACTGCGGCTTATAACCAACAAGACTACCCAAGTAAGTAAGGCAGGGCGGGTTTTTAATAAATTATGAACATGAAATTGATACAAATTAATCTCCATCATAGTAAAGCCGCCAGCTCCAATCTTGTCTACATTTTGGGAAGTAGACAAATAGACATTGCCCTGATTCAAGAACTCTGGATCTCAGGTGGCAGAATCAGAGGACTAAAAGCAGCAGACTTCATCCTATACAAAGCCACACAAGTGGCAAATAGTAATATAAGATCCTGTATTTTGGCCAGGAAGAAGTTTAATCTCTTTCTTTTAGCAAATTACAGTGATCCAGACCAGTGTGCTGTCAAACTCGAAAGGGAGGGACTCCCACCACTGATCCTAACATCGTGCTATATGCCGAGTGACGGAACAGAAGGACCTCCCGCTAACATCACAAGCCAGCTTGTGGAGAAGGCTGCCTCTGAGAGATGGGACGTGGTACTAGGCTGTGATGCTAACTCACATCATACCCAATGGGGTAGTACCGACATCAACAACAGAGGTGAGTCTCTTTTTGAATTTATACTTGACCAAAATCTACTAATAGCAAACAGGGGCAAAGAACCCACGTTTGTAACTAAAAATAGAAAAGAAGTGCTTGACGTTACCCTAACCAATAACTCAAGCACAATAGTAATAGATCAATGGAATGTTCTTAAAGAGGAATCATTCTCAGACCATAAACTGATAGGCTTCTTGATACAAAATGAAGTAGCAACTCCAAAACCCTTCAGGAATTTCAGGAAAACAAACTGGAATGTATTCTGTAGGGAAGTAGGACAGGGAATTCAAAACCCGGACTCACTTTTAATTCAAGAACCTTCCGACATAGATCTTGCGTCAGAAAAACTCAGAGTTGTTCTGAACCACGCTTTAGAAAAAAGTTGTCCCATCAATCATATGGGAAAAGGTAGGAAAAAACCACCCTGGTGGACAACTGAATTAGGCAACTTAAGAAAAGAAACTAGAAGACTTTTCAACGTTGCAAAAAGAACTAGGAAAGAAGCTGACTGGGAACATTATAAGACCAGTCAACGTATGTTTAAGGCCGAAACACAACGAGCAAAACGTAGCTCATGGAGGGCCTTTTGCGACGAAATAGAAAACACAAATGAATCGGCAAGACTCAGAAAAATTCTGACCAAGGATTCAGTCACTCTCGGTTCTCTTAAAAAACCTACAGGCAGTTGGACTGAATCTGGCCGCGAAACACTTGAACTCCTTGTGAATACTCATTTTCCTGGCTGCGTAGCTGATATCCGCAGTCCAGAATCAGAGTCTCATGCAGAAACTCTAGTACCATCGGATATTATAACGGAAGAAAGGATAAAATGGGCCATTCACTCCTTTTCCCCGTACAAATCCCCTGGTCTAGACGGAATCTTCCCGATGATGCTTCAGAAGAGCATAAACCTTATCATCCCACACCTAGCTAGCATTTTCAATAATAGCCTTAAATGGGGGTATGTTCCCTTATCGTGGCGTGAGGTAAAGGTGGTTTTCATCCCTAAGGCTGGTAAACCTAGCCATACGGAGGCCAAAGACTTTAGACCCATTAGTCTGACATCGTTTATTTTGAAAACGTTTGAAAGGCTAATTGATATACACATCCGAAGCACCCTGAAACCGGACTGTATATCGGAATTTCAACATGCATACATTAAAGGAAAAAGCGTTGAAACGGCATTGCACAGTGTTGTCAGCGTCATAGAAAAATCACTGAATGACAAGGAATACACCCTTGCAACGTTCTTGGATATTGAGGGAGCCTTCAATAACGTGAAGAACGAAACAGTGAAGCAAGCCTTGGACGACCACAAAGTCGAAAAGGCAATAACGCAGTGGATAATGTGTATGCTCAGACAGAGACAGATTAACTCTGAACTAGCGGAGGAAAGGGTGAGAGTAACCACATCCAGGGGCACCCCTCAGGGTGGAGTTCTCTCACCGCTACTCTGGGTTCTTGTGATGAACGGCATACTCTCTAAATTGAAATCAAGTGGAGTAAGGATAGTAGCCTACGCTGATGATCTTGCATTACTAGCGACTGGCAGGTTCCTACCCACTATCAGTGAACAAACAGAATACGCCCTCTCGTTGGTTAGCAAATGGACTAAGAACTGTGGGCTGACGGTCAATCCAGCTAAAACAGAACTAGTGCTATTTACTAACAAACGTAAAATACCTGATTTTAAAATGCCTTCAATTGAAGGCTGCCCTCTTAAGATCTCCGATCACGCAAAATATCTCGGTGTGATCCTGGATAAAAAACTAAACTGGGGCTTGAACACCAAAGATAGATTCAAAAAGGCATCGACAGCCTTCTACTCCTGCAATAGAATTTTCGGGAAAACCTGGGGACCAAACCCAAAAATTATCAGATGGATGTATTCGGCAATAATTAGACCAATACTAACCTACGGTAATTTGGTATGGTGGAAGGCTTTAGAAAAGAGCACGAACCTGAAAACTTTGACAAAAGTTCAAAGACTGGCGTGCACTGGCATTACGGGGGCAATGAGATCCACTCCAACTGCGGGATTGGAAGTTATACTCGATCTTATCCCCTTAGACCTCTTTGTTCAAGAATCTGCGGCCAAAAGTGCCCTGAGACTGAGTCAAACTAAAATCTGGAAAAATAGTTCCATAGGACATGCCCAGATCCTCGATAAAGTTATGGGTCATAGTACTACAACGGACTATAAAACACCCGAGCTTGTTTTTCACAAACCATTCCAGACTGCCTTCCCAAGCAGAGAGGAATGGATAGATAATATACCGTACTCCAGTGAATCGTCAATAGCTATCTATACTGATGGCTCAAAAATGGACACTGGTGTAGGAGCAGGCTTCTATTCCGAATCTCTCAAGTTAGCCGCCTCGCTTAGGCTTCCAGACTACAGTAGCGTCTTCCAAGCGGAGGTCCTGGCAGTGACAACAGCTGCTAAAAAGGTATCAATGATGGCGATACCACGAGCTGATATCACCTTTTACATTGATAGCCAAGCGGCAATAAAAGCGATTACTGCAACTGAGGTAAAATCAAAGCTTGTTTCATGCTGCCGCGAAGAGCTTAAGGTTCTTGGCGCTCAGCACAAAATTAGACTCTGCTGGGTCCCGGGCCACAGTGATATACTAGGCAATGAGAAGGCCGATGAATTGGCAAGATTAGGGTCAATGCTTGACGTAAGCCAAGCTCAGCTAGTTAGCACCCCTACCTGTTATTTAAAACAGGAAATCTCAAAAAGAATAACTATCAAGGCCAATGAAAGGTGGAACCTTCTTGACACCTGCGGCACAACAAGAAAGATCTGGCCCTGTTTTAACAAACAAAGAACTGAAAAAATTATGCAACTACACAAGAGATCACTTCGTTCTCTTGTAAGCATAATCACTGGACATAACCTGTTAGGTTATCATATGAAGAAGATGAGAATCAGTTCAGATGACCTATGCAGAGGATGCGGAGACGAGGAGGTGCAT
Source organism: Sphaerophoria taeniata (assembly GCA_943590905.1). Classification (NCBI taxonomy): domain Eukaryota; kingdom Metazoa; phylum Arthropoda; class Insecta; order Diptera; family Syrphidae; genus Sphaerophoria; species Sphaerophoria taeniata. Next base: position 127,917,991 of record OX016540.1, on the reverse strand, counting down.
GAAGACACTTCGCACTTTCTGTGTCACTGTCCCGCACTTTCCCAGCAAAGGAAGAAAATGCTTGGCAACTTTTTCTTTGAGAACTTAGAAGAACTCTCTAGTACGCCAGGTACTAGCATCCTGAACTTCGTCAAGGCCTCTAAATGGCTTGACTAACTGAACACATAGGTTTTTCTTATTAGTTTGAGTAGCAATACTCGCGGGTATCACAATGGATCTGTATTGATCTAAGTGTGGCGGTAATGTCATCAACTGTCAGCCCCTAAACCTAACCTAACCTAAGTCCAGACGTTGCTAGTCCCAATTCAGAACATTTCTCTTTAAGTTCTTGAATCTTAGCAGAACGTAAGAATTTTGAAACACGTACATTCATTTTTCGTATAAAAATATTTTACTGCTCTCGAATTCACTTAACTTTCTTTCTTAATTGTTTTTCATAAACTAATAAATTTTTGTTCTTCACCACATGTGATAGAACTTGACATAAAACATAACTTTTAATTTGTAAAAATAAACGTACAGTCAAACGTACAATAAGCTCATTAATCCCACTTCTGAGCTGTAGGATGCCGAAAAATAATACGAGAGATGTTTTCTGCACAACAATTTATTACAAACTAAAAAACATTCTTCGCTTAACAACTAATGATACTATAGTCAAAACGATAAGTATGCATTTTTACATATGAAAGCTTAGAGGGCATACTGTATTATGATTCGATAATACCGTTGAGTACATAATAATTATTATATAAAGTAAAACATATCATTTTAAAAAGTACAAGGTGTTTCATGCAATACTATTATTACGAAAATAATACAAAATTATAAAGACTTTAATCTTAAAAGATAAGCTTCCTATAGCTCGACCATCCTGACAATAAATCGTCCTCGATTTGATCATGCAAATTTTACAATTAAAATCACATAAATAAATAAAAATTAACAATAAATTAGAACATAAGCGAAATAAAAGTATGTAATACATTTGAATATTTTTTTCTTTTTACTTCAAATCATATACGAAAGTTTATATATAATACATTTCTTTTGACATCATATTATGTATAACTACTATGTTATTTTTTTTTTAGACAGTATTATGTTTTCAATACATTTAGAAAATATACATATACATAAATGTTGAGTATTTGAGATAAAATTACAATAAATATTGATATTTCAGTATATTTAATAAAAGGTCACTAGGGCGTATGAGTGCTTTTTTTTTTAAGTTAATATAAGTGTTACATGCATTATTATTTGTTGAAAGAAAAGTTGATACGTGCGATGATATCCTATTACTTATTCATAATTTGAATATATTTTCATATTTTCCGGAGATGCTACTCCTTCGTAAGGAATACGCGAAATTTGATTATTGTCTAAATCTTTTATTAAAAATCTTTCGTTGGGCAGCAATTTAACTACTTCATAGGGCCCTTTGTATTTTGCTATGAGTTTTTTATTAGTACCAGGCGTATTATCAGTATTTTTAATCATTACAAGATCACCTATTTTATATGGATAGGGTGGCTTGTGTCGCTTATCGAAATAAATTTTATTCTTTGACTGACAACGAACAATATTTTCACTTGCCCTCTGCCTCAAAAATTTCAAATTTTCTTGTTTACTTTTCGTTATGTTTTCAGTAAGATATTCACGAACTCTATCATTCACTTCACCTTTTTGAGCAACACCAAATAACAATAAACTGGGAGAAAAACCTGTACTTTTATTTTCTATATTGTTCAGCGCAAACTCTACTTTACTCAGATGTTTTGTCCACTCAGCCGGGTCTTTCTCGCTTTCTTTAGCAAGCATAGCAGTTAAGGTTCTATTTATTCTTTCAACCTGCCCATTAGACTGAGGTGAACTTGTTGCTATTTTTATATGTTGTATGTTATTGATACTACAAAAGTTGGCAAAATCCCCGGAAGTAAAACAACTTCCTCTGTCCGATACTATACGCGTTGGTCGACTATATGACTCAAAATAAGATTCCAAACATTTAATTACTTCATTTGTGTTTGTTGTTTTGACGGCGAAAAGCTTTGTGAATTTCGAAAAACCATCAACAACTAAAAACACATGTTTTTTTTAAATTACGAACACCAGAGGGTAGTGGACCGTAATGATCAACGTGTATAGTTTCAAACGGCTTGTCGCCTTTAGGGATGCTGTGTAAAACACCCTCTTTCTTCCCACTTTTGGGGGCAAAATGAATACATTTTAAACAATTCATAACATAAGTTTTAATTTTAGCCTTCATGAAAGGAAACCAATAAGTTTTTCTTATAAAATCATAACATTTTTCTGCGCCTGCATGACAGAGACCCTCGTGGTGCGTTTGGATTACATTTCGTTCCATTTGTGATGGAACGTAAAAGAAAACTTGACTATTTAATTTCCGATAAACTAAACCATTAACAAGCTCGTACAACTTACTTTCCCTTTTTTCAAGCATTTGGACTAGTTCCCTTACAACTTTATCTTTTTGCTGAGATGCCGCTAATGCGTTTTCAAACGATTCAGTTTCAATATAGTTAAAACATTATGACATCTACTGAGTGCATCAACATGACTCATTCTCTTCCCATCTCTATGTTCAATTGTATAATTGTAGTCCTGTAGCTCTAAGGCCCATCGCGAGATTCTAGGGTTGAGAAGTTTTTTGTTAAGGGTTAAGGTCAGAGACTTGCAATCTGTTAGAATTTTAAAATGGATACCTGCCAAGTAGATTCTGAATCGTCTGAGAGCATAAATTATTGCCAACGTTTCAAGCTCGTAAGAATGATACTTGGACTCTGATGGTGTTGTACGCTTTGAGAAAAAGAACACGGGATGAAAAAGCTTATCATCTTGTTGCTGAAGCAAGACAGCCCCAAAACCGTAGCTACTTGCGTCGCAATGTAACTCAGTAGCTGCTTCTGGGTTATAAATACTTAATATAGGAGCATTCAGCAATTTTTTCTTTAAATTTTCAAACACGAGCAATTCTTTTTCACCAAAGTTAAATTCAGAATCTTTCTTTAAAAGGTCATAAAGTGGCTTTGCAACAACAGAAAAGTCTTTCACAAATTTTCTAAAATACGAGCATAGGCCCAGAAAAGAATGTAAACATTTTATATTCGTTGGAGTAGGAAAATCTTGCATTGCTTTCACACCATCTAAGTTCGGACGTATTCCATTTAAGGAAATTTCGTATCCCAAATACGTAATTTGTTCATACATGAATAAACATTTGTCATACCGTAACTGCAATTGATTTTCCTTAATTATATCAAAGACTTCTTCCAAAATACAAAAATGTTCTTCTAAAGTCTCAGTCGCAATAAGCAAATCGTCAATATATATTCTAACCTTTTCAGATCTCAATAACTTTTTAAATTTTGATTCAATAAACCTTTGGAACACAGCTGGGGCGTTTTTAAGCCCACATGGCATAAAAATATACTCAAATTGTCCAGATGGAGTGACAAAAGAGGTAAGCTTAATTGAATCGTCTTCCATTTTTACATGCTGAAACCCGTTCTTCAAATCTAACAAAGTAAAATATTTTTTATTATGTAAACCGTCAAGAATATCTTCAATTAAAGGCAGTGGAAAATTATCTTTAACTGTAATATTATTTAACTGCCAGTAGTCCACGCATAATCGCAATTCCCCCGATTTCTTTTTTGCTAAAACTATGGGTGAAGCAAATGGCGAATTACTTTCACGAATTATTTTTCTATGCAAAAGATCATCTAAAATTTTATTTAATTCAAGTTTGTGAGCAAACGGTAACCGCCTAGGCGCGCAACTAAAAACATTGTTCGTGTCTTTGAGAACTATCTTCATCTCAATGTCATTTTTCAAACCGTTGTTATTTATATAATCGATCTTTGAAATACTTTTCGCAACCATTTTTTGAATTTTGTTTTTATCTTCATAACTTAAATTTTCATTGATATTTAAATTTAATTGACTATCGCGATCATCAAACGTATCAATTTTCATAATGACCATAATTTCATCATTTAAAGCATTCCCATTTAAATTTTTCTCGGACACCTTTTCTTCAACTTCACAATCCTTTTCAAATCTTAATTTCATATTTGTTTTCCTTAAAAAATCCCTTCCTAAAATAATAGCATCACTCATGGTATCATTCTTAACAATATATAAACATTGATTTACATAATTTTTATCAAATTTTATTTTACTTAACACCTTACCATAAATAATCAGTCTACTGTTGTTTATACCAACAAAATTTTCCGAACTGGATTCTATAGATGTTGTCAGGTAAGATGGAATATATCTCTGTTGCACGAAACTGATAGGACTTCCAGTGTCTATCATCGTTAAAGCACTGATCGATGTTCTGACTGCTGAATTCTCGTTGGTTTGAAGATGATAATCCAAAACACCATGAAAATCGCGAAAAATGGAAGAGAGACTCTCTCCGGTGTCATCAATATCTCGAAGTAGGCACACTGAAGGTTTTTGCGGGCAATCTTTGACCGAATGCCCCCGCTGTCCGCATCGAAAACACGATCCTCTTTCCCGTGATGGTCTTGGGCATTTGGAAGACACGTGACCGGTTTCATTACAATTATAACATCTTATAATGGCTTTATTGTTGGATTGTGATGACGATTTTGATTGTGATGTGGGTTTATTGAAAACGGTTCCTGATGATACAGATTCTTGCTTCATCTGCTCGTACCTTCTCAAAGCAGTTTTTAACTCAGGAATGGTATTCGCTGTGAAGAGAATTTGTTTATTAAATGAAGAATCTGGTATACCTTTAATGATATATGATATGATATCATTCTCTTGAATATCCGTAGAGCTTGCGATCTCGAGCATTGTGAGGACATGTTGTTGAAGGTTTTCCTCTTTTCGTTTTCTTCTGTTTCTTAAGGTGTTGTGTATCTCAGAGGCTGATGCGTGATGATGACACTCCTCCATTAAAGCTGTTTTTAAAGCTGTCCATGAATCGCATGAAATTGATCGGAGGAAGAGCTTTGCTGTCCCTTTCAGTAGTCGCTGCGCAAAAATGAAGCACTTCGACTCGTCCAAATTATAAATTTTCTTACAGTTTTCAAAATTTTCAATCCATTTTGAAATAGGAAAACTGTCGTCGCCGGAAAAAGTTTGCAACGAATCCTCAATGTCCCTAAATGAGCAGGAATTAAAGGTTGACTCACTTGGTTTGTTAAGCTCCGCCAGCCGCCTCTCCAGCGCTAAGATCTCCTCCTTTCTTTCAACTTTCCTCCGCAATTCCTCAAGCCGTTGTTCGTCCTCATCACCATCAGGTTCACCATCTTCACTTTCGTCGCCGATTTCTGGGAAAAGTTCCTCCAATTGTGTGTCGTCCAGTTGTTGAACTGCTTCTTCAATTCGGACTTTAAGTGCAGTCTTAAGTCCAGACGTTGCTAGTCCCAATTCAGAACATTTCTCTTTAAGTTCTTGAATCTTAGCAGAACGTAAGAATTTTGAAACACGTACATTCATTTTTCGTATAAAAATATTTTACTGCTCTCGAATTCACTTAACTTTCTTTCTTAATTGTTTTTCATAAACTAATAAATTTTTGTTCTTCACCACATGTGATAGAACTTGACATAAAACATAACTTTTAATTTGTAAAAATAAACGTACAGTCAAACGTACAATAAGCTCATTAATCCCACTTCTGAGCTGTAGGATGCCGAAAAATAATACGAGAGATGTTTTCTGCACAACAATTTATTACAAACTAAAAAACATTCTTCGCTTAACAACTAATGATACTATAGTCAAAACGATAGGTATGCATTTTTACATATGAAAGCTTAGAGGGCATACTGTATTATGATTCGATAATACCGTTGAGTACATAATAATTATTATATAAAGTAAAACATATCATTTTAAAAAGTACAAGGTGTTTCATGCAATACTATTATTACGAAAATAATACAAAATTATAAAGACTTTAATCTTAAAAGATAAGCTTCCTATAGGGTGGATGTGGACAGGGGCGGATGTGGACATCGGCATTTCAAGCTCACTCGTTGAAAATTTGAATATGGCAACGATGCCATCCATTGCCTTTTTCAATTGTGAATGAACCTTAAAGTTTTCAAATCTGTCAGTCTCTCAGTCTTGTGTAAAAATTGTTACAGGTTCATTCGTGATTTTCGCTCTAAAAGTAAAATTATTCTCCTTCAGAAATTCGCAGATATTTTTTAAAAACAAAGCAGAAATAAATGCAGGTAAGTGTTTTTTATATTATCGAAGTGTCTTGATAACATTGGTGATCATTGTTTTTTTAAAATAGAGGGTTTTCTAAGAAATAAATGTATTAGTTTACAAAAAGTGCTTGCGGGGTGAATGTGGACACACTATATGGGACACACTTTTATTAAATGTTTTTATTAAAATAAGAAATTTTTATTTTAGAATATTAAAAAAGTTTTTTTTTTAAATATCTTCAGCCATATTTATAATCATATCTTAAAGGTTGTTTAACTTTAAGCAACCTTTAAGTATGATTTAAGTAGAAAATCCATATTTATAATCAATTTGAACATTTAAGCAACGTTACTTAAAGTTCGATTAACTTAAACGTAAAATTTGTTGTTTAAAGGTTGATTAAATGTTGATTAAATTTTGACATTCCTATTCTTCGTGAAACAATAGGTTTTTTCTGAATTAGAAAATACAAATGTATGAAGAATATGGAATTATAATGTTGTTCCTACAGCTTACGAGAATTTTCTGCCACCTACATAGAAATCAAATTGTAGATTCAGTATTGCAATGGGATGTGAAATAAAGATTCAACGGAGGAACAGAAGAAAACCACAATTTCTTTGGTAAAAGGTGTTACAAACTACATACAGATATTTATTTTCATTCACATCACAAAATAAATTACAAATTACACCTCAATTTGTCAACAATGCATTGTACCATTGTTGACAAATTGGACATATGCTAAAGACCACAATTTCTACATAAACATAGCCATAATCTCTTCCAGATCCAAACATTCAATTGGAGCGTCCTTTCAAATTGTATTTAGTTCATCTGTTGTTTTTTTAAGCTGAAAAAGAAAAATGACACTATAGAAATGGAAAAAAAACACAACATCCATTTACCTGGACAAGATTTGAATTTCTTTCAAAGCCGTGTAACTCAATAGAAAAGTTCCAGCTTTTTATAACAGCTGTAAATCGACAGAATTAAGTGTTGCTTTTGTTACTTCATTGTTAGATTCTCGGGGTGCTCTCTGAAATACAAACATAAATATGTATTCGTTTGTTATGAATATCCAATACAACAAACATAAAACTTACTATGAATCAAAATAATTTGGAGCCAAATAAAACTTTTTCCAGCTCCCGTTTGGTTTCCTCCTCTGAAATGTTTTTTTTTTTCAATTTGACAGATAAAACTAAAATTTCCTGTAATAGAATAGTCGTTTCTATTACTTTTTGGACAGAGACGTCGCTTAACTAAGTAACAGTCGATAATCGATTATAAATACGAATTTAAGTAACGTTACTTAAAGGCAACTTAAAGTGCTCTTAAGGAATTATTATAAATACGGCTGCTTGTGTTAGTTTTTAATTATTTATCGGTTATTTTTGTAGCTGTCCACTTCCGCCCCATTAATTACTTTACAAAAAGTGCTTGCGGGGTGAATGTGGACACACTATACGGACACACTTTTATTAAATGCTTTTTATACTTTTGTGAATTAAAATAAGAAATTTTTATTTTGGAATATTAAAAAAGTTCTTTTTTAAATATCTTGTGTTAGTTTTTAATTATTTATCGGTTTTTTTTGTAGCTGTCCACTTCCGCCCCATTAATTTTGGTCCTTGTCCTTATCCACCCCTTGGTGGGGGGCATATGGAGAGAAAAAGCTTGTTGATTAAATTATGGAAAACCTTAAAACTTGAAGTCTTATCAAGTTTATGTTTAGGGGCAATTTAGGGGAAGCCTTAGTTTATCAGCTGGTAAAAAGTTGATTTAAAGACTTTACTGTAGACAAATATTAAAGATTTAATAAATTTTGTCCACAACCGCCCCCTCCTCCCCTACAGTGTACGTGAGTGAGGCAACAAAAATTTCTGATGACGTCAATTTGGGAAGTTGTAATGTCAATTTTTGGATTTTGTAGTGTCAAACTTTGACTGTGTTGCCATTTTGCCGAGCTGTGATTGGTCAAATGTTGTTTTGTAGTTTCATCTGTCAAAAAACTAAAACTCGAGTTCAGGGGCGCATTTATTTTTGTTGGTGATCGTTAGGCGCTACACAATTTCTTGTGCTTTTTAACACTTGATCAAGTTGTTCACAGAATGCGCTTTCTAAAACGACCCGAAAAAGGACAGTAAATATGATGAATTAAGGATGAAAAAGGAAGAAAATGTAACGAAAAATAAGAAAAAATAATAATAAAAATCGTGCATGTACACCTGAACGTTAAAACACCATGTAGTCCAAAAAAAGGATTGAAATTGAAAAATAAAATTGATGCACAATTGATATACACCCTTATTGCGAAGATCAACTATCAACTAATAATTGACATTTATCAATCAATTTTGTGAAATGGTATTGTGACTGACAACTTTCAATTTTGTTGATCCATGTTGATATATTTTTTGATAGTCTATTGTGAATGAAAAAATCGGTATCATGAACAACAATTTTCATCAATTTTGTCGTCAGCTGTCAATTTTGCTTTCAATCGTAAATTTTCAGTTGATGACTTCGGTCTGGATATTCACCCTTATTGCGAAGATCAACTATCAACCGATTGACGATTGATAGAATTCATCAACTGAATTAAAAATCGGTATTGTGAAAATGAATTGATAAAATATTATGCTATTGTGAATGTCTTACAAATATTTCTATTATTGTGAATGGGAATGGTCATCTGACAGATGTTTTTCTTTTTTGAGGAACGTGCAACACAAAATTATCAGATTCAATAACATTAGAAACCAACAAAAGAAATAATTAAAAAAAAAGGTACGAAATGACTTCAACAGAACTTTTTTTGATTATGAGGATTTGGATGATCCTGCTTTGGTTGAAATCGCAAGAATGTGAAGAAGTTTTCCAATCCTTTAGAATTAGAAATTCAAATGTAAGTATGTAAGCAGTGATTTCGATTTTCAGATATAAATTAATTAATCTATGCGTGCTGGAGGCCCTAGGCTATTTTTATTTAGATCTACACCAATTATTTCCCACTTTGCAGTAGCCACAGCTTTGGAACAAATTCCCTTGGCGAGTTCTATGTTCTCTTCCATCAACTGGACCAATCTGTTCAACTGTTTTTTGTTGCTTATTACTTTTTGAGACCTTTGGAAATAAAAAAAATAAAAAATGATCACTTTTTAATTTTAAACTCACATCTTTCAGCTATTTTTATACACAGACCGAACTCATCAACTGCAAATTTATGATTGAAAGAAAAATTGATAGCTGACAACAAAATTGATAAAAATTGTTGTTCATAATACCGATTTTTACATTCACAATAGATTATCAAAACAAAAATCAACAAAATTGACAGTTGACTTTCACAATACCATTTAACAAAATTGATTGATAAATGTCAATTATTAATTGATAGTTGATCTTCGCAATAGGGGTGTTATACTTACATTTGGCTTTCCAATTCCAAAGGATTGGATGCATCCCTCAAACTTCTTCGCATTCTTGCGATTTCAAACAAAGCAGGATCATCAAAATCCTCATAATCATCAAAAAAAAGTTCTGTTGAAGTCATTTCTATTTGTTTTTATTTATTTGTTTTGTATTTGTTTATAATGTTATTGAATTGAATCTGATTTGCATTTCACGTTCCTCAAAAAAACAAAACAAACATCTGTTCTGTTCTGTCAGATGCACATTCCCATTCACAATAATAGAAGTATTTGTAAGGCATTCACAATGGCATAATATTTTATCAATTCATTTTCACAATACCGATTTTTAATTGAATTGATAAATTCTATCAATCGTCAATCGTTGATAGTTGATCTTCGCAATAAGGGTGATAATCTTGATTCAATCATATTTCGTTTGGCGCCCCTGAGATTAACCATTCAACTGCAGACCAGCCCTGTTGTAATGCGTTTGTGTTTGTGAAACTCACACTACTTAGAAAAATGCTTCACTTCTTTTTCATAAGACCCCTTCCTGTACTTCTTATTCAATGGATATTTTTCAATTATTGCGTTCGCTTTCGTCTTCTTCGTTTTGAATTCGACCAATTAACGAATTCGAAGGCGTATTTGAAATGTCATAATGTTTGCTGGCGAGTTGAAATACGACAGGGGCCTGATTATGGGATTCGCGGCGAATCGTTTTGCTAGCGAGTTTGATATTTTTCAATTATTGCGTTCGCTTTCGTCTTCTTCGTTTTGAATTCCACCAATTAACGAATTCGAAGGCGTATTTGAAATGTCATAATGTTTGCTGGCGAGTTGAAATACGACAGCTTTTCATTGGCGGATTCACAGACGAAAGAGTGTTTATTCAGAGTTACCACCACTCGGCATTTTCTGATAGAGTGATTTTTGATAAGCTGGCTCAGGGTCTCATGTTATTAAATTTGATTTATCTTTTTCAGTATTCTACAGTTAGTGCATGAAAAAAGAATTTATTTTCATTTCTGCATGTTTATTAACATTCTTCTTCTCATGCAAATTATAAAATGTAATCAATACTCTTGCAAAACAGACTAGATTAATGATAACCAAAAGATGTAGCTTCAAAAAAGGCCGCTATCAACTGCCAAAGTTCAGAATCTTCCATTAGAAGAACCTTTGTGTGAAAAATAAAATTTATTTTTATTATATGACTATTTTTTTTCAGCAGCGGAGACTCATTTAAATTTTAACATGCGGCAACACTGTTCATATTATTAACTGGAATATTAAGTGTCAAATCATTGGAATATTGGAAGGCGTTTTCTCGCTTCGCCGCGAGTTCGTTAATAAGGAAATACGAAGCGAGTCGAATTTGAAAGGTCGAATTGAAAACGGTCCGCCGCGAACCCCATAATGAGGCCCCTGTTTTTTTTTAATTTTAATTTTTGTATACGTAAGGATCCTGAAGACTTTAAAATTCGCGCGAATTTTAAAGTCTTCAGGATCCTTATATTACGTTTCCACTGAACGATAATCTAGATTATCTTCCAGTTTGATTTAAAATAATCTAGTAGTGTTTCCACTGGATTTTATTAGATTAGAGCTGTCAAAATTACAATGCCTACAAGCTATGGACCATAGTAACTGCCATAGTATGCGTGTTTTTACCAATACTATCACAGTAAATATGGTCCTACCACCTCATTTTTGTTGCTGTTTTTTCTCATTTATTCACAGACACGAAGTTACAGTAAAATGAAATTTGCGGTATCCGGAGGGTAAAACGTAAGTCAGTTTCCGAACTCCTTTTGTCTCTTCTTTTTTTTGTCCTTTCTTCTCTCCTTCTTCCACCAATTCCTTGGAAATTGGAAAGTGAGTCCGTTCAGCACAGTCCAAATCAAGTAGATTAATTTGAAATCTTGAATCGAGATGATTAAATTTTGTATGGTAAATCTAGTGATTTCGAATAGATTTCATGTAGATTTGAGATAATCTCAGATAATCGTTCAATGGAAACAGCTTATTACGTACACAAAAAATTAAATTAAAAAAAAAACAGACGAAGTACATATATGAACTTGAATTGACGATTTTTTCAAAATAATAGGAAAATCCTTCACGACTTAGTTTATCCTTTCCTCAAATTGATTTAAAAGCATCGCATATGATTTTACATTCCAATTTTTTTTAATTTAAAGACAATATTAAAATACTTCACTGCATTCTAACCTTACGCGGGAGGTTTCAAAGACTAAAAGCTATCTAATGAAGACTAATTAGATAACAATTACATATTACATTCCCAAGAGAATTCAGAAAAAAATGCGAAATAACCGTTAGCGAAATAACCTGTGGCGAAACAATCGTATTGCAAATTAACAATTCTGCGAGAAAGTTAATGGCAAAACAAAAAGAGCGAAACAATTCTGACGCGAAACAGGAAAAAACAAAATAAACAAAAAACAAAACAAGTTTTGCGAAATAAAACAAAATCGAAGAGAGAAAAGCGAAATAACAAAGTGCAAAACAAAAATGCCGAAACAATAGGTACCCCTTAATAAAGTATGCTCTTCATGAAAATCTGATGTATAGCCTTCCATCAGGGTACCTATTAAGGAATGCAACTGATTCGCAAATAAGTGCGAGAAACATCAATCGGCATGTCAATCAATGACAAAGCAGGACTTGACGATTCTGGATGGACTGTAAGACGTTATGGTGGTGATAAGACGTTTGGATTAAGAAATTCGCATTGGGACGAATGGGGAACTGCAGAACCAGCTACAGGATTAGCATTTGGGTTAGGAGCTGGAGAAGAAGTAGTAGCAGAATCGGAGGTGACCATTGAGGTCGGTCGTTTCTTTGTTTCAGCTTTATGTAGTGATCGCACTACATACCAACCTCCCAACATATATATTTTCCCTAATGCCGCGCGTTTTTCCAAACACTTCAATCACCGATATATACACTATACATCGACTCACAAACAAATCGTCACAAGGTCATCATAATACTCACTCGTCATAGCTACGTCAAAACCCATAAACTGCTATGAGTAATGAATATCCAATGTCCAACGGATTGTAAACAAATCCAATGCACTAATTGCAGGCATTGAGGAATACCCATACTAAATAATGCTGAGAATGCATCGTAGCAAGGGTCGACACTCTGAGTGAAGTGGGTATGCGTGAAATATGATGCGGCGGCACTTTTGTGACCAACAGTTCGGAATATTATGAATTTATATAATAGTTAAAATTCCAACTAGGTCTCAATTAATTATTGAATATTTTCAAGTGGGTCAATATTACCAAATAGAACCGATTGTGTAATCATCGGTTGGTGGATGATAGTTTGGAAAATGCATGTGTATTGAGGAAAATTGGTTAAAGAAAAAGTATAAAAAGACAGGAATAGTTTAAGAAAGGACAGAAAGATTTACCATAACATCAAACAAGGTCGCAGCCTAGCTAAAGACAGCGGGCCTTTGTTTTAAAAATAAAAATTAAAATTAAAAACTTAAACAAGTTAAATAAAGAGTCTTTTATTTCTCAAATCTTTTCTGTCCGTATTCTCACTCTTCTCGCAACATAACGCGAAAGCACGGTTGAGAACGTACTACATTTTGGTGGCAGCGGTGGGATTACTCAAAATCCCCTACCAAATAACAAGAGTTAATCTTGAGGCGTTCTGGGGCTAAACACCAGAAAGTGATTTTTTTTTGTGTGAAAAATCCTATGACCATAAGACCTGGCGAATTCCTTCAAGAGGACGCGGAGGCAAAATATAGGTAGTGAAAAGACCAGGTTGTAATCTGCAACTCTAAGGCGTGAAGTCTGCCTGGCACAGCATCAACAACATAAACGAAACCAGCAACCTAAGACATCATAAGCACCAACAACATCAACGAAACCAGCAACAGCAACAGCATCAACAACATCAACTGAAGACATCATATTCTTGTTTATTAAACAATAACTAAATTAAGGTAGATATATTTGAAAACTAAACATACATATATATTTGTATTTCCACAATTTTCACAACCTTATTATTTACTATCTTGTCTGGTATTGAACAAAACGCAAAAAATATTCCTTCCCCCTATAACTTGACGACAATTCCGTCCACGCGAAAGCAAATATCGGTGGTAAAGTTCTTTAAGGTACTACCTTACCACGAACATACGACAACACAAAACCTTACCCCTATTTCTGACCCCACCCCTGTATCCATGGGTGCTTTCATAAATGCATGGTTGCTTTGTTTTATATGCGATCAATTGCAATCATATTAACGTCACACAAAATACTTGCGCATGTATTTTACGCTGCATTTATGAACACTTTTTTATGATTTGCGTCATATGTCAAAAGACACTCTGGGAAATCGTTTTTATTATATACCTGTCTCTTTCATTGAGAAAGAAATGCAGATTGCATGTGAGTTTGTATAGTTGCACATTTGCGCTGCAAATATTTGCATTTTGCTTTTATGAACATCTGACATTTATCATTTGCATTTATGAAAGTTCGTCAGACTTTCGCAACCATGCATTTATGAAAGCACTCCATCTCTTCAAAAATGGAAGTAAAAATCACCTTAAATGATGTTAACAACATTGTTCCGGTGTTCGGTGGAAATCCTGAAGAAATAGATAAATTTGTCGCTTATGCGGCAACATCCTTTTTTCTTACATCCAAGAACCCACTCAACATGCTTTATTCCTAAGCATTGTCAAAACAAGACTACAAGGGGTAGCTTTCGAACTAACCCAATACAAAACTTTAACCACATGGGCCGAACTAGTAGCCGAACTAGAAGGACAGTTTAAAGAACGTGTTTCACGGTCTAACTCACAAACTGAGCTAATGTCTGCGCGACAAAACTCGAGGGAAGACGTAAAAGACTTCGGCGAACGAATAACCCGTTTGCTACAAAAATTAGACAGGGCGACATACCAAAGTACGACCGACCAAGCAATACGGGCCTATCTTATTTCGGAGAACAAACAAACAGCTTTACGCTCCTTCGAAGACGGACTTAGGAACTCACAACTACGATTACTGGTTAAAGCATTCAATGCCATGGACCTGAAAGCAGCCATTGATTATGGCATTGCACAATCTCCTCGGTTAGACACTGAACAAAACAGAGCCACAAATACATACAGAAATACTGACAAAAGGGTTACCTGCCAGAAATGTGGTAAATTGGGTCACACAGCAGCTTCGTGTTTCGTCAGACTCAACCAAAACCAACCAAAAATCTGTCAGACTTGCAATAAAACAGGTCACACTTCGGCCACATGGTACCGGAATACAAACTTCCAAAACGTAACTAAGACCGAACCATCTCTCAAGTGCAACTATTGCCATAAGTTGTATCATACTGAGAGTGACTGTCGTTTACGGTTATCGCACTCCCGAAACCAAGCAAACATGGTTACAAATAATTCTGCATCCACAGACAAGCAAAATAAAAACCCATTTAAGGGTAATTCGACTCACGAATTACGACACTGTTGTTCACACCAATCGCAATACGATCTCGACAAAATCGAGTCGGAAAACGAATGCGGGGTGGAGCAAATCGGCAACTCCACCCAGGGACAAAAGGTAGTTGCCGAAGTTCATTATACTCAAAACCAATAAATTTAAAAATGATTTTGAAATTCTGCCCTGAATTTAAAGACCCAGTAATTCGTCTTAAAATGCAAGGGACAACAAAAGAATGTTCTACATTTTTAATAGACACCGGCGCAGACATCTGCTTGGTCAAAAACGACTCACCTTACGCAAATTCTAAAAATTCCTGTGTTATCTCCACCATAGCTGGCGAATCTGTGAGAACTATGGGAGAAATAACGGGAACAATAGAAATTTATGACGGAAAAAATACATCGTATTTGGAACACCCATTCCAAATACTTACGAATAAAATACATTTACTTTATGATGGAATACTGGGAAACGATTTTCTCAACAGGTTTGAGTATAAGGTTGATTATGAAAAAAGACAGCTGGAAGTAACCGCAGCTGCAGTAGTACGCAATCATAAGATGTATGAAAAACTACATTTTCTTCTTAGTGTAATGCTTCCCGTTCCTTTAACTCTTACATGTTTATGGAAATAAATAGTGCAGCTAGCTAGGGACCGAGCTGGCTGGCGGAGACTGTTGATTGAAGCCTTAGTCCTCACCGGACTGTAGCGCCACCTTAAGTAAGTAAATAGTGAAAATAAAGATAGTATACGTCGTAGTAACCAGAAAAAGAAATACACCGTATCTCTACACAACATTACATTAAGAGAAAATTCTAAGAAAGAGCGACATTGCAGAGCAGTTGCAGAGACGGTGAGTCGTGACCAGTGTTGCCGGACAAAAACATTTCAAGGTAGTACTGAAGCAAAAAAAGGGGTCTTTTCGACAAAATGGTAGAACCGTTTTTTTTTCAAAATCAGTGTCTGCGTACATATTGTGCGTGGGGTAAGCCTTGACGTGGCGGAGCGGCTTACGGTAACTACTACTAAAAAGCTTAGAGCTATGCGATCGCGAAACTTGTTTTCGCAGTAGGGCCTCCCATGGTCGACAGGTCGAAGCGGAGTAGGCTGTTACTACTAATTACCCCACAACGAAGGAGTGTTCCAACCAAGGCACTCCCAACGAGGGACGACAGCGGATGAATTTCTTTTCCAGTTAGGCGGAACTACTTGGTGAACACCTTTACGGGCTACTTCGACTTATTTGAAGCCCAGGCCGTAAAAGGAGCAGTTTTTCCGGCTCTTGTTCTTGGAGTCACATCAAGTACCTGGTACTCCAGGTTGGGGGTTGTATGTCGGGGTGACTTCCCGACTACGCAGAAAAAGATTTAGTTGCGAAGCAACAACAGACCTCGGAAACGGTTGGATACACTGATGACGACCCAAGCAAATGTTTTAAGAGCAACAAATTTCGTATATCCCTTAATAGACCGCGTGCTGCCGAACAATTAGCGGAGACCCTCAACTGCTTCAAAGGAGACATTACCGCTATCCAGGAAATGCGATGGGATGGACCGGGCAAAAGGAGGATGAAAAACTGCGAAATCTACTATGGTGATTGTTACCGGAACCAACAACAGCGACTCTTTGGATGTGGATTCGTCGAGGGAAGCAGACTCAGGCAATAAGTCTTGAGCTTCAAATGTGTAAGCGAACGCATCACGTCGATCCGAACCGAGGCTAAACTCGGTAACATTAGCCTAATATGTGCGCATGCCTCACAGAAGAGAAAAGGACGACACCAAAGACGAGTTCTTCGAGCTCCTCGACAAAACATATGAGCAATGTCCTAACTATGACAATAAAATTGTCCTCGGAAATTTTAACGCAAAACTGGGAAAAGAGGACATCTTTGATGGAACAGTCGGAAAACGCTAGCAACTAGCAAGCACATGGTTCCCACATCTCAACATCCATAAAGGAACATGGTGATCTCCTGATCAATCAACCGTCAACCAGATTGATCACATTGCGATCGACGGAAGGCACTTGTCCAGCATTCTAGATGTTCGAACTATCCGAGGAGCCAACATCGACTCGGACCACTACCTCGCCGTAGCCAACGAATATACCGACAACAGCCAAAACAAGGAAATGCTACAAGAAAATTCGACGTCGGACGGCTACAATCGCAAGAGATCGCCAGATCCTTCTCTGATCGAGTGTCAAGTAACCTCTTAAGGAGTCCTATGCCGCCAACATGAAGTATCGAAGACCAGTGGCAACATTGCCAGAAAGCAGTTAGAGATGCCGCCTCTAATGTGCTGGGTTTTACACAGCAACCAAAACGAAACCCCTGGTTTAACGAAGAATGCAGGCAGGCCCATGCAGCCAAGCAGTCGGCATACAAAGCCACGATGATAGCCAACAATTCCGTGAACTCGACCTAGAAGAAGTGAAAACGGCAATATCACGGCTGAAATCCAACAAAGCTGCTGGAGCAGATGGTCTAGCCGCCCAGCTGTTCAAAGGAGCATGCACCAAGTCATCCGTTATATATGGTGGGAAGAATACATGCCCGATGAACGGAACCTCAGCATTGTTTGCCCGATCCTGAAAAAGGGAGATCCTGTTGTGGTCTTGAAGAATCAAAACAAATAAATAAAGAAAGTTCTTACTAGAACTAACAAGTTTTATTTTATTGACAATAAAGGCCTACCCAAGACTGTTGATCGGAAAACATGTCATTGAAGCAGCTCCGTTTTTGACTACATCCGATTATTGCAGTTTTATGTCGTTTTCCATTGGTTTGTTTTTGAGGTTCCTTCTGCTACCTCCAATGGAACGGGTTATGATGTATGTGTCATTCTACTGACGATTCTGTTTCCAAAACAGAAGAGTTCTGCTCTTCTCAGAAGCATTCCGTCTGTCAAAGTCAGTCCAATGGAATAGTTTCAGAGAGTTCTGGACTCTTCCGAATGTTTCTGGACTACCAAGGGAAAACGACATTAATATGATTGTGGCTACGTCTCGATTCGCACCTTTTCCACCCAATCCTGATGCAGACAAAGTGCCATGAATTTGCTTCACTAGTATTTTGTAATGAAAATATTTTGAAGATGAAAACACGTAAGACACAAATAAGAAAAAAAATATGTGCGAAACTTGAAACATGTACATAGCTACTCACCAAATAAAATCAACAAGTGCTGATTCTGATTCATATGAAACTTCCATTGGAGGTGATTCTGTGAACACAATAACATAAAATAAGTTAAAAGCAGATAAATTGTTGCAATATATAAACGAATGCAAAAATACCTACCATCGGCGTTATTTTGATTGTTGATTGATTGTTTGACAATTTTGTTTTTTTGTTGCCAAATATCTGTCACTATTGTCCCTGACCAACGGAGAGAGACATCGAAGTGATGACATTTGTTCAGCTTGCAGATAAATTGCCTAGGTGGCGCTCATTTCTGAACAAAAATGGCTTTGGTGATGTTGAAGCAAAGGAATTTACTTCGTGTTGTTTGTTTATTGAGCTCGTGGCACTGATCTCTATTATAACTGGATAGTGGATAGGAACAAAATTTTGACTCCCATAGAAGACTGTTATAATTGTAAAGGTACCATCCAGGTATAACAGTTATACCACAATATAACACATCCCCACTGACAGCTGAAAAAAAACATAAATACGGATGTGCTGCGGATTTTTAATTATTTATTTATCAGGGACAAATTCAGTTCCATATTGTCGGAAATTCGTTGTCTCAACCAGTTGAAAAGCAGACTATGTTATAGCTTCTGGGTAAGTTGAATTAATTGATGTCTACCAGACCACGAAACTCATTCCCCTTCTTTCATAGGTCTTCACAGTGTATTTGCTCATCAATTGGTCAAAATGCCTCACGAATACATCAGCCAATTGGCCTTCGACACCAAGCACAAAACCCTGGCTCTTATGGAGGATAACCAGCCAATTGGTGGCATTTGTTTTAGACCATTCCCCACTCAGGGTTTCACCGAGATCGTATGCTGTGCTGTGACCGGCAGCAAACAAGAAGAAGGCTACGGATCGCACCTGATGAATCACCTCAAAGACTACAGCATTCGGCGAGGTCTGCGGCATTTCCTCACCTACGCCGATGAGTTTGCAATTGGCTACTTCAAGAAACAAGGCTTCTTCAAGGACATCAAACTGGCCCGACCCATTTATGCTGGCTATATCAAAGAATACGACGTCGCCTTTCTAATGCATTGCGAATTATTATCGTTGCGCGAATTCAGTTGAACGATATTTCCAGGCTAAGATGAGAGAACTTGGCTTGTGGGACAAATGAAACGATGTAGATGGAGAGGCGAGAAGCGCAGAAGGTGATCTTACTGATTCTAATTTAAGTTAAAATAAAGTTGAAATGAATTTAATGATGAATGTCAAAGTTAAAACAAAAAATTAAAGAAAAGTGAAACTGAAATGAACTCATTGGTATTTTTATCATTATTTTTCTATGTAGTTCTTGATAGTCTATTGGAAATCCTGATTGCGCTGTTTGGAACCGCAATGAATGCTTTGCTAAAAAGGGAAACGAATTTCACATTTTAATACATTTGTACTTTTTTATTAAATAATTTGAAAAATGAGATTCTTTCTGAGATCATATTTATAATAATAATAAGTGTTCATCATGTAGCCACCGAGGATTTACGTCGCAATAGAAATCATAAAACTCTTGGAAAAAATCTATGTCGGTGGAATGGTGTACCGAATCAATATCTGGCTCTGGACATGTATATTCCATCAGTGGATCTAGAAAGTCCCTCAAGTCCGGAGTAGGAGCTTTGACATTCGTTTACTTCTTATGGATTGATGGTCTTTTCTTCGGAAGCAAGATCGAGTCGTTTACATTGATTGAAATGAGATCACGGAATATAACCTTGTCAGGAGGAAAGTTGAGCCTTTTTGAGATCTGTAAGGCAGGGAAAAATAAATTAGATTAGCCGAAAGTCCTATTAAAAACTAACCTTTGGGATAACAATTGCTTTTGATCGTGGAGAAAGTGCATCCAAGCTCCACAAAGTTCGCATTGGCTATCTGTTCAGTAGCAGGGATTGCATTTGTCGGTTCAATTCGAGAATTGTGTTCAAAACAGGCTCATCGTAATTGCCATTGTTTTCTTTGTTTGCTCTCTTTGTAGATGCGATTGGTTGCTTCTTCACCCGAATCGGTCTCGGAAACGGGATGCCGAATCACTAGGCATTTGGTGCATTTGTTCACTGGAATTGTACAACAACGACGAACTTCGATGTTGGATACGGTTTTGCCGCTGTCTTTGGAATGTTTGTTGGTGTTTTTGGACATGTTTTATTTATGTTTGGAATTATTTTAAATAGGATAGATGCACTGATCTCTATTATTCCAGAAGTTTAAACGCTCCAAGATAATGTCCATACTCGAAAGATTTTTGAATTGAATGTTATCTTTGTATTCTATATACAAAGATGTTATTTTGTTAATTTTTTTTTGCTGTGAATCTCACAAACAAACAGAACGTAAATAATTATTGCAAACGTCACTTTTTTTTGTTGAATATAGAGAGATGATATAAAGAGATGCACAAGTGTAAGAGTACCATGTCAAAATCACTGATCTCTATTATAACTGGATAGTGGATAGGAGCAAAAAGTTTGACTCCCATAGAAGACTGTTATAAGTGTAAAGGTACCATCCAGGTATAACAGTTATACCAAAATATAACACTTCCCCAACACTGATATCTATAATAGAGATAGAGATAATATAGATCAGAGATATAGACAAAGGAGATCAGTCACTTTTTTTGTTGAACATCACTTCACTCTGTCTCACTTTTTCGGTTTATATAGAAAGAGATGCACAAGTGTAAGAGTACCATGTCAAAATCAATAGGAGTCAAGAAAAGTGTTATAATTTGTATGGAATCCACTATCCAGTGTATTATAGAGATCAGTGGTCAAAATCAATAGGAGTCAAAAAAGTGTTATAATTTGTATGGAATCCACTATCCAGTTATTATAGAGATCAGTGGCTCGTGGGGAATAATCAAAAATTAAAATTAGAGCTAGATGTCGCTTCTGTCCATGTTTTCTTAACATAAACTTGTGACTGTAAACTTACTAGGAAAATACTTATGAAAATAGTCCCAAGTTCAAGAAGCACTTCCTTACTCAAGATACGAACCTCAATGGATTCGCCATCCTGGGAAATTAATTATTCCTGTGTCAAGCCACTTCATCACAAAACAGTTCATCACCGTACACTTCATCTCACGACATTTCATCACCCGACATCTCATCACAACATACAGCTCATCACACCGACATCTCATCACAAAAATGCATTATTAAAACAGAGCGAGTTCATTTTCATAATAAGGTTCATTTGTATCGCCAAAAAGTATGCATCACTTAAATATGTATAGTTTCTCCAATCAGAATAAATCTTGTAGGATGGGCAACAACGATATTTAATACTTCGGTGCATAAATGTTTATGCCGAAAATGAAATATTAATAAATAAAGTATTAAACATTAGTATTAAAACAAAAGAAAAACAAGAGGGTACGGGTATGGTTTTTGGTACGCCAACCTACTGGTAGTGGGCGTGGGTGTAAGTTAATTCCTTCCGTGGGTTAAAAAGCTTTTGGAATTGATGTTTCGTAGGTTTATGTGGCGATGTCTGATTGGGTATTTGAAATCGAAAGATTTTAAATCTTAACTGATTTTTATAACAACAAATAAGGACGATTTCGCTGCAAATTTTTTTGGGTTCGATGCGATTTCATGATGCGAGCATTGTTTAAACGAATTTTCTAAGACCGACCAACAAGTACAGTCATAAGCATAGTTAACTAACTTATACCATTTGTTTTGGTCAATTCTTTATTGAAAATAAGATCATTTTTATTTGAATAATTATAAATGTGATTTATCAATTCAATATAGTGAACACTAAATAAACCCCAAAATCGATCGAACACATTGTTTCGATAGTGCGTATGATAGCACCAAAAAATCAGCAACAAATAAATAACCAAAAACAACCAAAGAAAAAGGGATTTTTTTTGTTAACTGGTGAGTGCATTTCAAATTTTCATGCATTTGATAATGTAGTTTTAATTCAAACAATGATGGGAAATTTGTAATTTATTCATTGAGTTTGACTCAAAAAATTCATTAGACCATCTATTTTAACTTAAATAAGTTATTAAACCGTATTAACTTTCGCTAGGTATAATACGGCGACCACCCTCACGAACGTCAGAGATAGTGGTCGCCGCCAGTTAAAAAGCTATTAAAAAGCTAAAAAGCCAGAAATCTTGAATGCATACAGTCAATCACAAAAGTAAGTATCAAATATGCATTACACTACTTTCTTTTGCAATAGCTCTATGATTGCAATCATGTTGGCCTTGAATGTTTGATCTGTTGTCCAACATGTATTCAGTTTGATTACATCACATGCAAAAAAGGACCGTTATGTAAGCTTAACTCGTTGCTTTGGAGATAGCTTACAAAATTACACTAATTTTTATATGACAAAAGTAAGTACACAGTTAGAACATTCTACTGTAACACTTGGACAAATACGCACAATTTTGAAAAAAAGGTCAGTTTTTTTTCAAATTTTGCATTTCCTTAATTTATTTTAATTGTTTTTTTTTATGCAAAATTACCACTTAAGGCCGTGTGCGAATTGGATGAATTGTGGTTAAAAAATAAAAATCGATGAATTTTTAACCACTACTGTCATATTTTAACCTGCTCAGCAGCTAGTCAAATAATGCGAAGTGTCAAAATTTAACCAAACGTCAAGTTTTAACCCATTTTTAACTGAATTCGCACACGGCCTAAATAGGAAAAAAAGTTGATATGGCTCCTAGAGGTAACCAACTTTCGCAAGATTTGAAGGATTTAATAACCAAGCATCACCGAGAAAACAAGAGCATAATGGAAATTGCAAAAATAGTTGATAAAAGCCCAATCACCATTCATAAAATAATAAAAAAGTACCAACTCACAGGAAACGCTAAAAATGGTGCCGTGAACGAAGGCCATATGACCTAACGCCATAATGACCTTAGGCAGCGGCGGATTTAGAATTTGAATCTGGGGGGGGTTTTCGATTGAAAAAATTGTCAGTGTAAATCTAGTCTGTGGAATTTATATGTGTATGGGCCGTTTTAGTCTCAGGAATTATCTTTATATGAGTTCATATTTCTAGTTATTGTAAAACTATTTGAATAAAACCGTCTTGGAACGAATATGAAAAGCTAAGGGTGCTATCGTCAGCGTAACAATGAATTGGATTAGAAGTTACAGACAAGAGATCATTTATGAAAATGAGAAAGAGGTCCGGAGATAAAACGGAGGCCTGGGGCAAACCAGCATTTATTTTGTGGGTTTCATACTTGAACCCGTCCAATACAACTTGTATAGAACGGTTCGAAAGAAAGTTTCTAATCCAACGAAGGAGGAATTCATCAATACCGAAAGCACTCATTTTCGATAAGAGAGCCTGGTGCCAAACTCTATCAAATGCCTTTGAAATATCAAGTGCAACAATCTTACTTCCTCCAAAGCGATGTAAAGATTTGTTCCACTGTTCGGTGAGATATGCTATCAAATCACCAGTGGACCTTTTAGGAACCTCGCTACAGCACGAGTGCGAAAGAAGATTTGTGCCATGAATCATTGACGCGCTCGAGAACTGGGGGAGTCATGACACTCTCTGGCAGCAAAGAGTTGGAGGCGAACTGCCTAGCAAAAAGGTTAGCTTTCGCGAGAGAGCCAACGACTGGAGTATCATCATCAACCAGCGTTGGGACCGAGGAAGAAGAAGAATTCTTCATGTTTTTTCACAAATGACCAAAAAGTTTTACTGCCTTTGGGACATTGCAGTATTTCTTGTCTTAGTTTTTGGTCATGTAAGAATTTGGTCCGTCGAATATGGATATTGCAGGCCTTCCTGGCTTGTTTTAATTTCTTCCGGTTTTCCTCAGTACTGTGTTGGCTTTGTAACCACAGAAACTTACCTCTTTAACCCTGATAACCTCTTTACAGCTCATATCAAACCATGCGTTCTCTTTAGGTCTGATGCTTTTAACTCTATTCGGGATATAAGTTCTCATTCCCAGAAGAATTAAAGAAATTAAACGAGGAAGCATAGAACGGCTTTCTCGTATTGTCAAACGGTTCACTTAGGAGCTCTTTCTTTAACTAGGATTTTTTGACACGAGAAATTTGCGGATGTTCATATCAAACATCATGTGAAATATTTTCGAAAGAGTAAGTTGATCAATTGATATGCTTGAAATCGGCTGGATTCGATTTCCTGTTGAGTTCAGTTTTGGGTAAAATTGGACGAGTTAGGCAGTTCGCATCAACTACAATTCTTTACGCGACGAATAAAATTGTTTTCTCAAATTTATGAACATTTGAGATTACAAAAGTAAATTAATGCATCATAAATCAAACATAAACTATACTTCTATCGTTTTGTTGAGAATTTGTAAGGAAATACGGCTTCAAAAGTATATAAAAGGCGTGTTTTATTGGGAACTTAGCTCAGCTTAGCAATAGAAATTACATGTCAAACAACAACAACCGAAAGCTAAGTAAAAATAAGTTAGGAATTTTAGTTAGGAATTTCCTGAAGATAAGGTTTCAGCAATCCGACACTTGAGTTTTTCGTTGTGTTTTTCGTTTATCAAATGTCAAAACCTTTTGAAGAAAATAGTTTTCCACCATAGCAACTCAATGTAAAAAAAATTGTTTCAAATTTGAAAATAGTTTTTCACCATAGCAAACTCAATGTAAAAAAATTGTTTCAGGTAGGTGTAAAGATGGCGTTTGGAATATTTCGATTTTTGACATTCTGGTGAACGAAACTTAATTCAAAGCTGACTATAGCGTTTTATTGGAATTCCTATTGCTAAGCTAAGCTAAGTTCCCAATAAAACACAGCTAAAGTCACTTTTCTTCACTCATTCGTCGTTCGTGCTCATGCGAATAGTGCTTAAGGCTCAGCTTTTGGGGGGGGGGGGGGGGGTTGAACCCCCAAAAACCCCCCGTAAATCCGCCACTGACCTTAGGTCTCAATTGAATGTGAACTAACGCAATAATCCGATTATGGCCTTAGTTCACAGTCGACTGAGAACTAAAGCCATCACTTGAATGAGAGCTCACCATATGAGGTAAGTTCACATTCAAATAAGAACTGATGCCATAACATGCTTTGACCTTTGAGCTTTGAAGCAAAGTAAGCACAAGTAATTGCCTAACAAAATCTCTTCGAGATCTCAGGGACCTCAGATATTTCTGAAATAGAACAAGAGATCTCACTCTAAGCGAGTGCTGATATTTTTTTTTTATTTCTGAAATAAAAATAAAGTTTGGATCCGTTTTCTTAGTCAACCATTTGAACGTAATCATGTGTAAACAATTTTAATTTCAAGGATTCAAATTGAAGTTTTAAAACTGTGTTCCACCAAATAATATTCGTAGGTGCTTCGTTCGGAAAACTAGTTTTCTAGACTCTGAAGTAATAAAAAAATCGCGTACTAAGAGCCGAAATTTTTTTTTTGGCAAACAGAGAAACAATATGGGGTGTGAAAATAAAAAAAATCGCACGAATCGGATTATTGCGTTAGTTCACATTCAATTGAGACCTAAGGTCATTATGGCGTTAGGTCATATGGCCTTCGTTCACGGCACCATTTTTAGTGTTTCCTGTGAGTTGGTACTTTTTTATTATTTTATGAATGGTGATTGGGCTTTTATCAACTATTTTTGCAATTTCCATTATGCTCTTGTTTTCTCGGTGATGCTTGGTTATTAAATCCTTCAAATCTTGCGAAAGTTGGTTACCTCTAGGAGCCATATCAACTTTTTTTCCTATTTAAGTGGTAATTTTGCATAAAAAACAATTAAAATAAATTAAGGAAATGCAAAATTTGAAAAAAAACTGACCTTTTTTTCAAAATTGTGCGTATTTGTCCAAGTGTTGCAGTAGAATGTTCTAACTGTGTACTTACTTTTGTCATATAAAAATTAGTGTAATTTTGTAAGCTATCTCCAAAGCAACGAGTTAAGCTTACATAACGGTCCTTTTTTGCATGTAATCAAACTGAATACATGTTGGACAACAGATCAAACATGCTTCAAGGCCAACATGATTGCAATCATAGAGCTATTGCAAAAGAAAGTAGTTTAATGCATGTTGTGTACTTACTTTTGTGATTGACTGTATCTCGTAAAAGTTCAGGAAAGCTATAACGATTAGCAAGAATCAGCACCCATAGCAAAAGTTGCGGTTCTCGTTAATTGAAGGTCACAACCACGAACTTAAAGAAGAAGAAGAATACAGCTTCTACTTGGAATGTTTTTTTTTTTTTGCGAAAAATATGAAAACACACGAAGTTCATGTTAGGGTGACCATATTTTTTTGATGTCAATATTTTTTTGTTAGCGAGTTATCTTATATATTTTTTGTTTACTCAATTAAATACAACAATAATTCTTCATTATTATCTTTATGCGAGAAGTGGAAACACCATTATATTGAGATTACACGTTAATTAAACGTTAATTACACGTTAAACGTGTAATCTCAATATAATGGTGTTTCCACTTCTCGCATAAAGATAATATTTGAGAGATTACGAAGACATATTCCAAAAACTACAAAATACAAAAAATTCTTTATGTTAAGAATTTAAGAAAAATAAATAAATACACGTTACTTTATAATTATTATATTTGTCTTTATTTTAATTTTAATGTTACAACTTATTTGTTTTGGAAATTTTATATTTGCGACGCGTTTCGGAGATGCTTCTCCATCATCGTCGTATTTTGGTGTAATGTTATGTTTTAGGCACTTTTTATTAAATTTAAGATTCAAATTAGCTTTAGTCATTTTGATTTTAGCGTTTTTGTATTCGTAGACAATTTTTGCTTGTTCGGCTGTTAAATACATGATGTGGGGTTTCTTGTCTCCAAGTTGTATTTTCGATTATGTTAAGAATTTAAGAAAAATAAATAAATACACGTTACTTTATAATTATTATATTTGTCTTTATTTTAATTTTAATGTTACAACTTATTTGTTTTGCATCTCCGAAACGCGTCGCAAATATAAAATTTCCTTAAGTAAGACTTTTACAATTGAATTTCCATTTCCAGAAACGCTTCTTCTGCTTAAATGTTGATTTCTTAATTTTTTTGTTTATATAATTATGGTCAATTTGTTTATAATTATTTATGAAATTAAATGCTAAATATTCATAACATGAAATAATCCAACACTCGTTTTTGCATTGTCGAGCACAGAAGCTCGATGTCTTTCTAAAGCATACTTTCAGGGGATGTGAACGGTGACGTGTCGCGAAGATGATGGACTGAGCAGGAAAAGATTAAGGTGAGTCATATGTTAGGGGAAGTCTAAATATTTGGCCAAAGACTTCCAAGGTAGGGTGGGATAAGGCCACGCCGAATGACATCTCGGCGCCCTCGAATGGTAAACGTCAGTCTGATGTCGATAATTCAAATTCAAACCATCCGTTTGAATTTGATCGTTATTTTTTTGAATTTTGGATTTTCCGTTTGGCATGATTTTTGTTTAATGTAATAGGCGAGATTTAAGAAGACCCTAAGGCAAGATCCCACTCCATTTCCGGTGAGCTCAAGCCGAGCATAATGCCAGCATGCCAGCCTTAGCCCTTAATCACACTAGCTTCGAAAATTTGATACTTCAAATTTTCAATTTCAAAACCTCCAGCCTTATTACAATCCTCTTAACTGCGCCAACTACAGAGAAATCAGCCTACTTAACATCACCTTTAAGATCCTCTGTCTGCCGTGAACGTCTGACGCCTTTCGTCAACAATCTGATTGGTCCTTATCAATTTGGCTTCAGGCCAGGAAAGTCAACCATCGATCAAATTTTCACTTTGCGGCAGATCCGGGAAAAAATCTATGAACTTCAAATCGATACCCACCACCTGTTCATCGATTATAAAGGCCGCGTATGACAGCATCTACAGAGACGAACTGTATAAAGATATGTCTAGTTTTGGCATCCCTGCCAAGCTCGTTCGCTTGTGCAAAATGATATAGAGCTCACGCTGCTCCATCAAGGTTGGCAATGAGCTTACGGAATCTTTCGACGTCAAAAAAGAATTCAGACAAGGCAATGCGCTATCGTGCGATTTCCTTAACATCGTTCTTGAGAAGATAGTGCAAAACTCCACCGTCAACACCAGAGGCACTATCTTCCAAAAATCTGTTCAACTTCTGGCGTACGCCGACGATATTGATATAATGGGAAGAACACAGCGTGATGTCAATGGCGCCTTTGTGAGAATTGAGACAGAAGCTGCAAAAATGGGTTTAGCGGTAGGGGAAACTGGGGCACATTTGACACTTAATTTTTAAAAGTCTGTCTTTCCGAAGATTATATATGAATTCCAATACTTTTTTATTTATAAGATGCATTGACTATTCTAGATAAGAGTCACAGATACATTTTACTGTTATAACAACTGCATCATTTTTTTTTAAATTTGTTTAAAAAAAATGTCATTTTGTCAAAGGTGCCCCGGGCATGGGGGACCTTTGACTTTACGCGGGGAACATTTGACAATTGCAGTTTTATCTCATGATCATTGATCGTAGGTATGCATAAAAAGGATTAGCGGGTGTTTGAATGGAAAGAAAAGTCAAAAATTGTTTTAACGATTTATTTTAACAATATAAAAAACATAAATAAATAAATTCACTTTCTTTAAAAAAAAATAACAGGTTATAAAACTTCATTTTAAAAACTATCAGTCCATAAGGTCGTTAAGAATTATTCATAGGAACATTTATAAATATCTTACTTAATATAGAGATTGCCGAAGTCAACGTCAAATAAATATTTTTGACGACAACGAGAAGTTGAGGCTGGATTTGTGGGTTGTGGCAGTTTGAATTTGATTTCACTCCTTAAAGTCAAAGAAATGTCTTCAACGGCTGGTTTAGTAAAAAGCCAACCTACCAATGATGCTTTTCTAAGATAGTTAACAGTGTAAGTAGAGTCACTGTGGACTTCTGCAATTTCCCCCGCATAGTAAAATGGCTTCTTAGAATTTTCACCGAATTTCACAAGAACATATTGTCCGACTTCCAATTTCTCATCATCTGTAAGCTTATAGTCAAAAAGCTCTGTTCTTTCCATTTCGAAATTATCTTGGTCAGAAATGAAACCGTTAGATTTATCAGATTCGGCATAGGAAACGCTTTTATCGCTCTCATCTGACGAGTCTAATTCAAGTTGTCGGGCTTTTTTAATGATTTTTTTTGTCGGCTTTTTCTCACCTTTGTCTATAAAAGCTTAAGCGTTCGTTTAGCGGTTTTTGCATTTTTCTTTTCTTCATTTTCTTGTACTCTTCGCTTTTCGGTGGAGCTGGTAAGAATTCGTGAACATCCACTCCTAGCAGTTCTATTTGGTGTGCTAAATCGTGCTATAGGTCTTACAGCCTCAGGTGTTAGAGATGGAATTGGAGATTTGGCATTAGTAGCTATGTTTAAGGGCGTATTAGTGTTGCAATCCTATTTGTCTTTCTCTTGTAGTTTCTCACCATTTCTTCAAAATAAACATGAACACAAAATAGAACACAAATATTAGCATAACAAATTATGTTGGGGCACATTTAACAAATGTCAAATGTACCCCTACTATTAGTCAAATGTGCCCCCTTTGCAAAAGTCAAAGGCGCCCCAAAGCTTTTTCACAACATTTCTAATGTTTTTTTTATATTAATGTTTTGATTTAACAAAATTGGCTTTAAAATATTAATAACTTAGGAAAATGCTATCATAATATTATTTCACAATAACAAAAACTTTTTTATTTTGTTCACAAATCTCTTACAAACCTGTAGTCAAAAATTACATCAAAAATCCCGAAATCACAAAAACACGTGTTACTCGAAGACGAGTTGAAGCAAAACTGCCGAAGTTCATAACGTTTCTTTATATTATTTAAGGCTTCGTTCACCATCCCAACTTTTCTTCTTAAAGGATGTGTTCACACCGAAAATCACAAAGTCAAATGTGCCCCGGCGTCAAATGTGCCCCAGTTTACCCTATATGAGGGAAAAACGAAGTATATGCTGTCTTCAAGAAAGGACAACCAACACCGACGGCTCGGACAGAGCATCACAATAGACGCATACAACTTCGAGGTAGTGGAGGAGTTTGTCTACCTTTGCTTCGCTATTAACACGGACAATAACACCAGCGCTGAGATCAGACGAAGAATAACTCTTGCTAATCGCTGTGTCTTTGGGCTAAGAAAGCAATTTAGTGGAAAAGCCTTCTCTCGAGCAACTGAGTCATCAGCGAGCAGTCATACGAGAGTGTCGTGGGGTGCGTGCTTTGTGTATTGAAAGTTTGCTTTGTGTTGTGATCTCTAAAATCAAAAAACTCAAAATGAATTGTTCGATTTGCTTAGATAAGCTGGATGATAAAACAAAATCCATAATAACTTGTGCGGTCTGTTCATTTTCATATCATTTCGCTTGTGTTAATATTACAAACTCCGATTTTGACTACTTAATAGAGAATAATATTAAATATCGCTGCAAAAATTGTAATTCTCTGAGAAGAAATTCACAGCAACAACAGCAACAACAGCAAATTATTAATTCTCCGTTATCAAAACAAAACAAAAGTGACAAAAATGACGACAGTACAACAACAGAAAACACCGAACCCGCAAACCAACAACAATCGAAACCCAAAACACCTAACTCGCAACAAGAAATAGAGAAAAAGCAACAACAGAAACAAGGTAACAAAAAAAGACCTGCGTCTTCGCCATCTCAACCGTCATCAAAACACAATAAGAATTCTACAATCTCGCGCTTCTTAATAAGAGTGAACATACACTTCAGTCACCCGCTTCTGCTTCTACTCCACCATCGAACTCTTTGCCGCCACCAACACCAACGCTGCAGTTAGACATGCAACACAGTGACTCAATAACACTTCAGTTACTATATACAGAAATTATTAACCTAAAGCAAATCAACACCGATTTTCTCACTTCAATGAAGGCTTTAAAAGAAGAAAATATAGAACTAAAGCGTAGAGTCACTGGACTTGAAAACAAGTTAAACTGGAGGGAGCAAAAACTTCTGGAAGACACTATTGAAATTGTGGGCATTCCAGCAGTCAACAACAACAATGCTAGTGCCTGTGTACAAACAATTTTTAAAGAAGCGTTGAACACCGACATCAGTTCCAATGATATACGTAAAATATATGTCAAAAAACAACAAACAATGAAAACAAATTCGAATTCGGACAAAAATATAGTTTGTGTACAATTCTCTTCGCTAGCCATAAAGGAAAAAATCATGCAGAGGAAAAAAACTGAGAAAAGGAAATTGAATGCAGCTTTATTTGCCGGTTGTAACAAAAAAAGTATTTATTTGAATGATTCACTAACAAAATATAATGTAAAGAAATTTAAAGTAGAGCATAAATTTAAGTATCTTTGGTTCAAGAATTCAAGAATAATGTTAAGAAAGGTTGACAATGGTGAGGTAATTGTAATAAGATCTTTTGAAGACTTAAATAATATGTTATATTTTTAAGATAACTCTTTTCGGCTGTTTTGGTCTCAATAATTTATTAATGAAAGATTATCATTATTTTTCCCAACGTTTCGACTAAGTTTTTAGTCTTCTTCAGGGGCACTTTTATTAAACAGAAGAAAAAATATAAAAATACAAATATGTTAAGTGCGTAAATACATGAATACACCATCTGATTTGAAGTAACTTACATTATTTGGATGACATTTACGTTACATTAAAAGATTGTCAAAAAAAATTTTGTATACGAAATTAAGTTTTTAAAAACTTTTGTATACGAAATTAAGTTTTTAAAAACTTAATTTCGTATACAAAATTTTTTTTGACAATCTTTTAATGTAACGTAAATGTCATCCAAATAATGTAAGTTACTTCAAATCAGATGGTGTATTCATGTATTTACGCACTTAACATATTTGCATTTTTATATTTTTTCTTCTGTTTAATAAAAGAAACGTTGGGAAAAATAATGATAATCTTTCATTAATAAATTATTGAGACCAAAACAGCCGAAAAGAGTTATCTTAAAAATATAACATAACATAGAAATTGGTCAAAAAAAAAACAAAAAAAATCATATCATGACTTAAATAATATACAAGCTAGTCACTCATGTTAAATTCATTAAACGACTTTGATCTTATTAATAATAATCTCACCACGTCAACTATCCATAGTAAATTTGATTGCATTTTTAATTTTGACTCTTTTAACCAAAAATCTATTTACGCTGTACATCAAAATATATGTACGTAGTTTGCGAAGTAACTTTGATTTGTTAGCTTGTAATCTTGAAGCCTTTGAAAACAAACCTGATTTTATATTTGTTTCAGAGATCTGGATATTCTCCAATGAAATTGAAGATTTTAGTTTGCCAAATTATAAGTTTTTAGCCAATACAAACGATTCGTATGCTGCAGGTGGAGTTGGAGTATTTGTGCGTGATTCGTATGAATGTGTGTTTAAGACTTATGGTTTGACAAGTGCGGACATTATGAGAATTACTGTTTCTATTTGTGATGAAATGTATAGTTTTATTTGTGTTTATAGACTTCACAGTAAATCTATACAAGTGTTTATTGAAGAATTATCTGTTTTACTTAAAAATGAGCGATCTGCTAACCTCATCATTTTAGGTGACTTTAATATAGACCTCCTCACATACAACCCCACCTTAGATGCTTATAATTTGGTAAACTCCGAGCATGGACTCACTTCATTTGTCAATGAACCCACAAGACCTGTTGCAGGTACCTGTCTTGACCACGTATTTGGTC
The DNA here is from genome assembly GCA_943590905.1 of Sphaerophoria taeniata. Classification (NCBI taxonomy): domain Eukaryota; kingdom Metazoa; phylum Arthropoda; class Insecta; order Diptera; family Syrphidae; genus Sphaerophoria; species Sphaerophoria taeniata. Next base: position 127,884,889 of record OX016540.1, on the reverse strand, counting down.
GTTTCTCAAAAATCGATATTAGCGATTGTGCCGGAATAGTCTTCGATCTTGGAATTTCAGATCATTGCATGACGGGTATTGTCTTCAAGGTCTTAAAAAATGATCAGCAAATAAACGGTAAACGTAACTATAGGCAATCAAAAACCGATTTTAATAAATTGATTCAGTATTTAACAATGGAGAGTTGGGAGGAAGTCTATGTGGAAGAGGACCCTTCTATTGCTTATAGTTTATTTTTAAATCGTCTCAAGGAATTAATAATTAACTCGAAATATTATGTCACCCTAAAAAGGTCAAAAATAAAATTAAAGCCTTGGATAAATAATTCGCTCTTAAAGTCTATAAATCTTAAACATAAATTACATAAGAAATGTCGTAAGCACCCACTTAATACTAATTTAAAATTACGTTTTAAGAAGATTTGTAAGGAAGTTAATATTAAAACTCTTCAGAGTCGCGATTTTTACTACAACAACAAGTTGTTTAATGCTAGAAACAACCCAAGAGCAGAATGGAAAGTCGTTAATGAAATTATGAACAGAAAACAAAGTAGGGGAGGAGGGGGCGGTTGTGGACAAATTTTATTAAATCTTTAATATTTGTCTACAGTAAAGACTTTAAATCAACACTTTTTACCAGCTGATAAACTAAGGCTTCCCCTAAATTGTCCCTAAACATAAACTTGATAAGACTTCAAGTTTTAAGGTTTTCCATAATTCAATCAACAAGCTTTTTCTGTCCATATGCCCCCCACAAAGGGGTGGATAAGGACACGGACCAAAATTAATGGGGCGGAAGTGGACAGATACAAAAATAACCGATAAATATTTAAAAACTAACACAAGATTTTTAAAAAAGAACTTTTTTAATATTTGTTGCTGTTAGGTTAGAGCATTATTTTAATGCTTAGTGTAATCCGGCTTTAGACATGACATGACAAAAAAAAATTGAAGAAAAAAATCGAAATAAAGAAAACAAACTAGCACTGACAGCTGAACGTCCGAAGACGATCGACCTGAACAGAACAAAACAAAACGCCAAGTCCGGATTCCGTGTGTCGAGACTGGCACGCTGGCGTAGCACGGCTTAGCTCGCCGGGTGGGGAGGGGATCTTGTCACGACACAGGCAAAGACACTCACAACAAACAAAATTTAAATTCGTGCCAATCAACAAATCAAACTAATACAAAAAAAACTTACTTCGAAATGATTATCATCAACCCCACTGTCAAAACTCACCTTCGGCGCTACTGGTGTTTGGAGCACTGCACCCACCCTTCCTGGAGTCCATTTAATTGTCACTGGGACTCCCCTGTCATTCAGCACTGTAAGGCTCAGGTCATCCTATTTCCGCTTTCCAAAAGAAATTTTACCACCTCTTTCCACCCCCCATTGAAATCTTTTACCAAAACATAGTCCAACTATTTCTCAATTGATTGAAAACTCTGAGATGTGACGTGATTCACAAACATTTTTTTATTAAGCTCTACTTCTTGCATAGCATGAAAGTTTCATTCTTTTTAGAACCTAATTTAATCTAACAGGCAAAATATAATATTTCTCTAATTGAATCAATAACTAAATAAATATCGGAATAAATAAATAAATATAACATGAAATCAATGAATCAGAACAAATTATAATTAAGAACAAATTATCAAGCAAAAAAAAACGTACCATAGAACAAGAATAACAAATGCAAATTTGGCCTAAAGTTTACTTTAAGTCATCTGACCTCAAACCAATTCCGTTCTTCCACTTCGTTATTAAAATGATGGGCCCCTTTTCGGGCGCCTTGCTTGTACGGCCGCGGACTATAATTATATTGCCTACCTATAAGGAGCTCTCTATAGGGGTTTTTTCTCAAAGGGAATGAAATCGTTCCGACGAAGGGAAAATCGAATGAGTCGTAGGAACTCAAATCCAAATTTCAACACTTTATATAAATTCCTTATGTATTAATCTTTTAAAATTTTAAGTGACTGGTATATTAATAATATAATTCAAAAACTTTATGTATAAAAAAAACTAATCACGCCAAAAAAATGAAACAATACCAATAATATAAATATATATATACAAATAAATACGATGGGGACAACACTAACACACAAATCCGACCTTAGTTCATCAGTTCAGGATGTTCGGGTTCTTTTTATAGATGATTTCGTATTTCTTTTTGCTTGGAATCTGGCTGGCTAAGTCACCGGACTGCATCTCAAGAGGTCATTTCTTACGCTTCTTATAAGCCCAAGTCCCAATGGCAGGTTAAGGTTACGGGAAAAATGGTATGCGGCTTTCAATAAGTCCAAAAAATCCAATTCCCAAGGATGGCTTCGAGTTAAGGGTAAAATTATGGTGTTACGGGAAAAATGGGATGTGGCGGCCACGACCTTGCCGGTGACCGCCAAATAATCTATTTGGTAACGCGAGGTCAGTGGTCAGATTTTATTTTATTGGCCAAGAAAAAAGGAAACTCACCCCAGTGTACTTTTTTAAAAAATCTTATCTTTGGGCTTTATGTGAATTCCATTGACACACGTATACTATGTCAATAGTATAATTTTCTCCTCCAGGAAAGCTCTCCTTTCCGAATTTTAGTATTCTCGTCTTTCTTAGCGAATTCCCGAATCACTTTACACTAATGTACTTATACCACAGATAATAAATTTATACAGATGTCTCATCCCTGCTGAAAAAAATGAAACATATTTTGCTCTTAACAGACAACGCCGTAACAGACAAGGAGCTTTTAGAAGCTTTTTTCCTTGCCTAAGTATTCATTTATGGGCAATGAGGCGAGCGAAAATAGATTTTTAATGCATTAAGTGAATGCGTTAAAGCTTTTGGCAAAAGCTGTTTTTTTGGTAGCTTTCAGTTTCATATATCATTTCTCGCCATAAGGGTGAGACATCTGTATAAATTTATTATCTGTGCTTATACTTAGTTACTTTTCACACTCTTTTGCTATTTATGGAACATTTAACATTTAACTCCGAACGAGACTTTAAAACTTTTAACCGCACACGGATCTTTGCCTGTCCGGTGTTGAGTTGCCAATGATATTCCATTGCATTAGAAATTTTTCTTAAGCCTAGCTCGATATTCCTTACTGTTAGGTACATAAATCATCCGATCTCGGACCATACCCACCCACACAAAAATGTTCAAGGTTTTTTTCATAATTTGTCTAATACGCACAATAATGCGTATGAATGCAATGGTGCATTTTAACACCAACACCTTTACCTCTGCAATTCACATTATTGTGCGTACAAAAAAAATGCACCACAAAATGCAACTGCAGTGAGTGACGTCAGTTTGAATTGCATTTGCATTGCGGTTGTCGTCTTGCTTTTTCAAAAGGGTTGCTAAACAAGCTGACATACATAAACAAATACATACACAAAGTTCACGATCTATTTGGGTGGGCGCCATTGAATAAGAAGTACAGGAAGCGGTGTAAGCTACACGTACAGTGTACGTGAGTGAAGCAACAAAAATTTAAATAGGGGTAAAATAGGGGGCATTAATCTGTCAAAATAGGGGGCACTAATCTGTCAAACTGGGCATGTGCTGTCATTTTGCTGAGCTGTGATTGGTCAAATGTTGTTTTGTATTTTCATCTGTCAAAAAAACAAAAACTCGAGTTCAGGGGCGCATTTATTTTTGTTGGTGATCGTAAGGCGCTACACAATTTCTTGTGCTTTTTAACACTTGATCAGTTTGTTCATAGAATGCGCTTTCGAATACGACTCGAAAAAGGACAATAAATATGATAAATTAAGGATGAAAAATGAAGAAAATGTAACGAAAAATAAAAAAAAATAATAATAATAATCGTGCATGTACACCTTGAACGTTAAAACACCATGTGGTCCAAAAAAGAATTGAAATTGAAAAATAAAATTGATGCACAATCGATATAATCTTGATTCAATCATATTTCGCTTGGCGCCCCTGGGATTAACCATTCAACTGCAGACCAGCCCTGTTGTAATGCGTTTGTGTTTGTGAAACTCACACTACTTAGAAAAATGCTTCACTTCTTTTTCATAAGACCCCTTCCTGTACTTCTTATTCAATGGTGGGCGCAGCTAGTTAGAATCAGCTGTTCAGAATTCTAAACTGTCAGAGCAATCAGAGATAAGAACAAAACATGAAAATCTGATTCTTTTCTGAATCTCAGGTTTTTATTTCTTTCAAGTTTCTTTGACAATGACAAGACACAAGAGACGTAATTTTGTTTTCGTTCGGGATTCATGGCTGATGCTGGTAAGTAAATGATCTTAGCATAAAATTCATTTTATTTTTATTGTGACAATATCAATTAGGTATTCTTGTTTCAGTTCCTTGCTATTGACAGCTATTTTCGTGGCTGAATGATATTAATTTGTTGGGTGAGTTATTTTCAATCCTAATTCCATTTTAACTCAAAGTTTTTCTCCTAGGTGCCCGCAACAAACCAACGGGATCGTAAGGCTTGTCCGCAACGAGGATGTTGGCTAGGGCAGCTATATTTGAATTAGACGTGGGGAAGTCAACCCACCCCCTAATTGAGCCGGGCAATCATCGTGCTGCAAATGCAATTACGTTTTGTTTTGTTGTGCTTTGGGGTGAGATTTAGCATTCTATAGTTTGAATAAGGTAATAGCGTTTTTTTTTGGTCGTCCGGAACTGTTCCGAACAGTTCTGTACTCGTTCACTTGGCACAAGATGACAGTTCTTGTTCTGAATAGAACAGAAAAACGATTCCGAATTTGAAGTCAGAATCAAAAACAGAATCACGCATACATGCACACACTCGCATATACGTACTCGCTGCCATGTTTACAAATAAAGAAATTAAAAACAATGTCATGTCATATGCAATTCTTCATATGACGCATTGACTTACTATATATGGACTGCTAGTCGTGCGAAATTCCCATACAAAATTTGAAAATAAATGGTTCCACCGATACTAGCCCTCGCTGTTAGCCCTGCGGCCGGTAGACACCCTAAAATTCCTATTTTGTTGTTGTGTCGCCATTTTTAGCTGTCATTGTTACATTTTTTCTGTGAAACGTGTTGTGTGTGTTGACGAGTTTTATTTTCATTTTTGTTTTTTATTGCCAATTTATTTACATTTAATATTCAAATACCGATTTCAAAGTGAATTAATTAGTATTTACCATTGAAAAATGTGATATGAAGCCCGTAGAAAGGAAATTTAACACAGTTCTGCATTTAACAAAATAAGAATTAAATATTTTCCATATTGGTTCAATTGAAACGAATTCAAGTGACGGCCTTGCTGCTGCTCAATTAAAAAAGGAAAATAACTAATTAAAACCAAAATCTATTAACTCAAACCGAAATAAAACAAAATAAACTAAATAAATCACAAAAAATACAAAAGGACGTAGCGAAAATTGTGTCAACTCTTAACCACCTCTTAACTTGGACAACAATCCATCATTTGTCGTCGCTCCCGATTACATTCAATAAAGTGAGTTTTCCCTTTACATTATAATAAGCAGCTTATATTAATTTCCTTTTTTTAGGTTCCAAAAATGCACATAAACAAGAAAATCTTTGTCCGGAAATCGAGGAGACACTAATGAGCATGCAACGTTACCAGGAACGTCGAATGAAATCAGATAATCCAGCAAAACAAAAAACAACTCCAACCAAACAAACAAAAATGCGAATTCCAATAATTTTGCTTCGCCTCAACCGGTGGTCTTCTTTCATCATGCTCCGAGGAGGGGTACCAGTTCATCAAAAGATGACGACGAAGTTCCTGTTGCCACATCGAAAAGTTCTAGCTAACCAGCGGCGGCGGCGAGTAGATCATAGGCAAACATGATAACTATAAAGCACTATTCACATGAGCACGAACAACGACCAACGAATGAACGAAAATTCGTCGATTTTGACATTTCTTTCACATGAGAGTTTTTAATTCGTCGCGAATGAAAAACCAAAACAAGGCAAGAATGATTTTTGAGGTTATACGCGCGCGAACATTTTGTTCGTTGGGAGTGTGGATGATGTGGAACGCGAATAGAGTTTGGCAGTTCGTATCAACTACAATTCTTTTCGCGACGAATAAATTTGTTTTCTCAAATTTACTTACATTTTACAATAAAAAGTTAATTTTTGTATCATAAATCAAACATAAACTTTACTTTTACCGTTTTGTTGACAATTTGCAAGGAAATACGGCTTCAAACGTATCTAAAATCACTTTTCTTCATTTATTCGTCGTTCGTTGGTCGTGCTCATGTGAATAGTGCTTAAGAGAAAACAACTGCGCAGCTTCATGTAAGTCGGATTGCCAAGTGCATATTAAAACAAATCATTAAATAATCCTAAATTCTTAGCTCTTACATCGACACAAGGAATTATTGAAGAGAGCGCTATTGGATCGAGTATTGCATGTGAAATCCAACGAGAGATCGAAGCTGCCATGCCAGAACTCGTCAAACTTCATACCAGGAGGATGAATAATTTTATAAATGAAGAACCAGCGTATGTTGCTTTTGCTTTTGACCTTCAACTTTAAATTCTAAATAAATGTTTCTTTTTTAGCCGCACACCAAGTGACGAAGATGAAGAAGAACATCATACGTAAACCAAAACGAGGTTCGAAATTCCCAAGATTGAAGAAACGAGAAAAATTGTATTGCATTTGCAAGACACCTTACGATGACACTAATTAAGTTGCATCAGAATTTAGATTGTCAGAGCTGTTGTGTTAATCACTTGAATTCAACGCTCCAGGCGCTCTTCCATGTTCCATCAATTGCCAACTGCCTAACATCGAACACAAACCACATGGAGCGCTGCGAAGAAGAACTGGGCATCCAAGGTGGTTGCATCATTTGTTGCATGTCGAAAACGCTTCTATCATCGCAATCGCAACAATCTTGCATTCGACAAGCAATGGAAAAGGAATATCTGATGCGTTTTCGTCACTATAAAGATCTGGATCAATTTAGCAAGGAAACAACACCGCCAAATCAGATTCTGGGTGGTTATTTGAAATCAGCCGTTAGGTGCCTTGCATGCGGTTATGAATCGACAACATTCCAACATTTTGAAGATCTTCTATTGGACATCCGTAAAGCGGACGCAATCGATGAGGCTCTTGAGGGATATTTCTCCAGGGAGCGACTCGAGGACATGGGATACAAGTGTGAATCTTGTAAAAAGAAGGTAATACTTCTTCGAGATATTTTTTTAAGTATTTAAATATATCAATTACAGGTGTCGGCGTTTCTCGATGCTTGGCACAAAAATCAACAAGCAAATAACCATTCGAACACGTCTAGATTTTTTGCGATTCGCCTCGAAAAAGAACGGAGGTGGTGAACAGCTTACCTACAAACTCGTAGCAATTGTGTCTCATTTGGGTGCGTCTCAGAACTGTGGACATTACACTGCCATTGGTCTTACAGAATCTGGAACCTATTATAGCTTTGACGATAGTTTTGTTCGTCCGTTTTCCGTACAAAGTGTCGTCAATACAAATGCCTACATAATCCTCTATGAATTGGAAGGCGGACAGCAAAATGGAAATTCTGGGAGCAATAAGAATTCTGGTTCGCCACAAACTAACAACCAGTCGAAAGAGAACAATCAAAAGAATGGATTTTCAAATTACAACAACAACACCAACGGCACCAATGATAATCGACAAAATTTTTACGGATCCTCGCCAAACGGTCCCAAATTAATCAGCAAATTAAATACCGAACCAAAAGTTATTGGACGAAGCAAACTAAGCAATCGACAGAGCTCGCTGCCCACCAGCACTGGCACAACATCAAACAGTTCCAAAATTATGATTCACTTCAAAAAATCATTTGCCCTGAATAACGGAATCAGAAATGCTAAAGCCAGCGGTGAGTTCATCATCGGCAGGTATTGCTAGCCCAGCCACAAGTTCCACAGACAAATTGAAGATACTGCCAAGCGAGAGCGAGGATGTAGACGAAGAAAAAGTTACAACAACAAGCAATGAAGTTAGTTCCACAACCACACTGCCTAACATGCCTAAACTGGGAATGAGTTCGCCAGTACATCCGACGAAGAATAAATCAGCGGCGACAATCAAAAGTCCTTTAAAGAGTCTTGTCCCATATGAGTCCGAATCGGATAATTCCTCAGCGGACGACGAGGACACCAAAACGTCACCAACCTGCTCATCATCTAGCAATACACATGCACAAAACAGCAAAAGTCCCAAAAAGAAAAAGAAGAAGAACGAAACTGATTTGCTCTTCAAGCGGAAGTCCAATGGTATCGCTATCTCATAGCCCTCACCCAAAAATATCAGAACTGCCTCAGCATGTAACATGAAAGAAATCAACGCCACCAGTTATCAAAACAAAATCAGGTCTCTGGCAAGTGACCAATCTAAATCCCTCAACACCTAGCAGCAGTGTTTGCAGTGTTCCATGGGAGGGTCAACAAGACAATCTTATTGAGCGGTTTGGTGTCCGTGCTCATTTGGATTTCATACCAGTGGCTCCAAAGGTTGTGGTGGAAGGTATAGGATCGGAAGAAAGGCGATGTAACTATGAACCGTATCGAATATTAGGCGTGTTTTATTGGGAACTTAGCTCAGCTTAGCAATAGAAATTACATGTCAAACAACAACAACCGAAAGCTAAGTAAAAATAAGTTAGGAATTTTAGTTAGGAATTTCCTGAAGATAAGGTTTCAGCAATCCGACACTTGAGTTTTTCGTTGTGTTTTTCGTTTATCAAATGTCAAAACCTTTTGAAGAAAATAGTTTTCCACCATAGCAACTCAATGTAAAAAAAATTGTTTCAAATTTGAAAATAGTTTTTCACCATAGCAAACTCAATGTAAAAAAAATTGTTTCAGGTAGGTGTAAAGATGGCGTTTGGAATATTTCGATTTTTGACATTCTGGTGAACGAAACTTAATTCAAAGCTGACTATAGCGTTTTATTGGAATTCCTATTGCTAAGCTAAGCTAAGTTCCCAATAAAACACAGCTATTGGCACAGAACGACTTCATTAACCTGCCAGAAGAAAAATTCTTACATCAGTTAGAAGAACAGTATGGAGCCAACGCTCAACTTGAAACTGAGGGGAATTTAAGTAAAACATACTGGAGTTGCCATCACTTATTCCTATGACGAAGCCGATAGTTCGACACCATTCAGTCACATTTCAAGTGTCGTAACAGCAACTACATCGACAGCATCGTTTGGAGGTTTTGGAGCACAAACCTCTACTTCTTCGCCTCCCGGATTTGGGGGTTTCGGAGCTGCACCAACTCAACAGCCGTCATTCGGTGGATTTTCTTTATAGCTATAGTTCTTTTGGAACTATGAAATAGAGGAAGGCAAAAAGGTCTTCTTCCACATGTCTGAAGTCCAAGGCAGTCTGCAGCCTTGCATCCTGGAGATACTGTTGAATTTTCGGTAGTTACTAATCAGGTAAATTTATTCATTGAATAATTTAAAAAACAAAAACTAATCAAATCTTCAAATCATCGCTTGCAGCGAGAGCAACAATGGCAGGGCAATTCTGCCCAAGCACCACCACCAGGTGCACCCGGAGCTGCTCCAATGCCAGGTACGTCTGGGCCGACCCCGCCATCGTCAACAGGTGTAACTCCACCTGCAGCATCGCAGCCACCCGCCCAACCGTCCGGCTCTGTTCCACGCTTTAGGTATTGCAACAAAAGAAAAGAACATTTTAAATACAATGAATTCCCTAAAAAACTTTGACCTTTTTAGAGCCACATTCCCAGCAACCTCCAATGCTATCAGTTGGACCTGTAGAATCCAGTATGCCCCCACAAGGACCTCCCCCTGTAAGTGTAGGCGGTCTGCAACAAACTCCATAACAGCCGATACAACAGCAACCAAAATCACCACCAGCAGAATTGGGTCCCCAAAATGCATTGTCTATAAACATATTCATAGTTGTAAGATTTTCTGCTCGCATGTCATGTGTGCTTTTATAAACACGGACTAGTTGTATCTTGACACATTTTCAATCATTTAGAATCACAAAAACCACAACCACAAACCACAACAACAAACGACTCATTTCCGAATCTATTATGATGGATGAGTTTTAGAAATCCAAAACAAATAAATAAAATAAATAAACAGATTAACTATAAAAAAGAACTTTGTTGAATTTATTTCAATCTTAGATGACGATTCGATTTCTCTGTTTTTGGCGATCTCATTCCATTTAATAGGCCATTTGGATCTTGTCGTCCGAGGTCCGCACGGCAGTTTCATTATATATCTGTAGGAGCTCATCCAGTTCGATATGGGCTTGCTTGTCATTTGGTAATTTCTTTGGCTAAATCCGTTGCTTCTAGAAGACGACTGTGATTGACGAATAGCGGGAGGAGTTCTGAAGAGTTCACAGCCTGGGAAGTGTTGTTGTTTTGTATTAAATCAAATTGTCTATTTCCAGTCAATGCTACTTACTTTATAGAGCCATGAACAGCGCTTCTTCATTGCTCCAATGGAATCACTTTCCAGATGCAAACGCATAGCTTGTTCGTACATCACCGACGAGGCCTTGCCCATGATGACGGAGGCAGTCCTTCCTTCTGGACAATTCGGCATTGTAAATCAGAGAGTGATGGGCTTCTTCGTAATGTTCGAGAATCAGATGATTGTTGAACACTTTCAGGTAGTAGCGAGCAATGGCTTGATTATGGGCAAGTTCTTCGTCATTGCTTTTGAGAATCTTCTCCCGCATGAATTGTTCGGTTAGGATGCCTTTGGCACTCTGGAAGGAAAAGATCATAGGCTTTGTGAGTTCCCCATATAAAAGAGAGAATCAGAAAAATAGAATTTTAAAGTCTGCGTTTGGTCTTACATGATTTGGCTAATGATTCTGACAAGTGGAATCAAAGTCTGCTGCCATTGTTGGCATTTTAGCGATTTACAACCTTCTCCGTAGAGAGCCAATGATGTGTACAGATCCTTCGAGTTGAGGATTACCCGAAGCAATGGAGCTAGGTTGCCTTTTGTCCCATTGAGCATAATCTTAGGACTTCCGTTGGTGAATTTCAGCATGTTCAGTCGGAGCTGCTAACGAATCATTGGTCTGTTTTAAAAAGACAAAATAATTTTTGTTTGTTCTTTCAATGGAATGTTACTTTCGACTTACCTGCAAATAACATTTGAGCGGAGTTGTATCAATAATTGATAGCAGCGAAGATTTTGTAGGTCCTTTGGTGTTGGATTTATTGTATTTTTCACATCCAAATCAGAAATTAATTAAAAAAAAAAAACAACATCAAACGTCAAACAAATTGGTTCATCTAGTCGACAATAGGCCTAATCTGGAGCGCTACTGTTTCGACCGTTACAAGTGGAATCATCGTGAAGTTGGCTACTGGCAGTCCATGTATAGTATGTCAATGATATGAGGTTTCACAAATACACAACCATTCAACCCTTAGAAGCAAAAAAATGTGTTTGCCTGTTCGTTTGGAATCCGGAATCGGACAGTTCTGTGTACAATTCCGGATTACCAAAAAAAAAAAACGCTATAAGTGTACATGCATGCTATTCTTTTTGTTTTATGAATCGTAGATTTCTTATGCGCGGGTTTACTAGGTTGAAAGTGAAACGTTGATAATAAGGTTTTGTTCAATGCATGTGAGATGTGACTTATGGAGGGATTTCTAGGGGATGATTAGTTGCCTAGAGAGATAAGATTTCTCGGAAAAGTTTTCGTTTGGCAAGTCGCTGCAACAACTGCATTGTGGTTTATCTATTCCTTTGCCTACCCTTCTATAATCTGCTTTCAGTGTTCGTTCTCAATTATCCTTGCCTCTCTTAACGGCTGGGTTTGGGGGTGTTTTTTTTTATCTATTTGAAGACTCGAATCAATCAAGGATGTTCGACCAAAAGCGAATGGCCTGGGCGAAACAAAAATTGCTTTCGCAAAGTAATAATTGGTGGTGTCTTATCACAGATGGTATAAATAAAATAAATATGAAATAGATAGAATAAATAGGAACAAACACGTAACAAATAAATAAATAGATAGGGTATCGCAGGCAAGAAAAAAAATATCACAGTTGGTTGACCTAAACTAAGAAAAGGATATAAATAAATAAAGGAAAATATCACAGCTCTCAATGTGGTTTTTAACCATCAGGTACTTAGTTTATCATGCAGTTGTGCGCTTTGTCTTTAAAGAACGACTCATGAGTGAAGGATGTACGGTTTCGAATTTCTTCCGGAACCTCCAGTTCCAATCTTCAGCGCAACTATTAGATACTATAAGAAGATGGAAGTCTTTAATAATGTCGGACCAGGTATGTTTATACAACTCCTTCATAATCTCTACTCTGGAGATAAATTCTTCTACGGTTAGGCTTTCGGGTTTGCCGTCAAATTTTATACCCCACTTATCCAACTTAACGATTTCTCTATAGGGAGGATAAGTGGGGTTACGACTTACGAGACTACTCTCGACCACCACGCGGAACATCTCCAGTGAAGGGATAGTGCGGAGCCATTTTCGACCTAGGTTCTTGTCCTCGGGGAATATTAAACGCGTCGTTCATCGACCTCATAGGAATGTTAAAAGCGTCGTTCATCGACCTCGCAGAAACGCTTGGCCTATTTCGGTCGTTAACATTGGGTCTAGCCATTGGTGGCACCTGAGTTAAATCGATTTTAGATGGCTGCTGCTGTGTACTTGGCCTACCTCGGTCAATTCTGGGTTTTGGGACTCTCAATTCGGTGTCTGGTGTTACTCGCACAGTGTTGTTAATGTCGGCCATGAATTCAATGAAATTTTTGTGTACCTCACTTTTAATTGTCTCCGATAACTGGCTTATCATCGTGTTAGTATACATATCGTATGCCTGGACTACAGTCAAATTAATCACCGTTTTAAGTTCTGGTGATATCCTTGGGATATCCATGGTGGTTTCCAGCTCAACGGGTCTCTAAGGTGGTTCTTTTTGGCTAATACCTAAAGAGTTTACTACACCTGACGATTTCTTCGCTGCTGGAGGCTCAAATCTGGGAATGGCACCGGTTCCAATCCTCGGATTACTCCTATTGGAACTTGCCTGCTGTTGGTTGTCTGCCCTCGAACTACTAGGGACTGACACTGGCACATTATCCATAATCGGTTGCCTCCCTACACTTGCAAAACCTAGACAATTTGACCTATCTTGCGTTGAAGAACCTTCCCTTCTCCTTGCACACATATCTTCGATAGTCCTTCTCGTTTGCCTGGCTTCAGCTATCCAGTTTCCTGTGCCAAAAACTTCATCTCCAAACGAAACCCTATTCGTGGATACGCCTGACTCTCTAAACGGATTCGCTTCTAAACTATTTCTAACCCCTGCTTCCCACTCATTACTAATATTTCCTATCATTCCAGATGACTCAACAGAACTATTTGGAACCAAGGTAGCTGACTCAGCTGGACCAGACAGACTGCTATACGACGGTGCCGACAAAGAATTAGTGTTTTGGTCAACACTGGGTGCATTCGACAATGGAGGAGGCGGAAAGTTGAACATATTTAGGCCAAGCACTTGCGGAGGCCGGAAATCGCTCAACGAAGAGTAAGGGGTATCCATGCCTTCTTGGCTATTTATTAATTCTCTGGCCACTGCACGGGTCACAATTCTATCTCTTGCCGCAAACCTAACTTTACTAATGACCGTTCTTTTTTTCTCTCTAGATCGCATGACCTGAAGTAACCAGCCAGAAATCTAAACAACTGGATTCAAAATCCCACGAACCTCAAGAAACACCAACGAAACAAATAGATTTAAAAACGAACAGGTTCGCTATAAATCCTTAAACTTAGTTAACTATTCCAAACTGTAATCGGTATAGTAACGCGATTTAAAAAAAAAAAAAAACAAAAATAAGTAGATGGAATATGTAAGAAAAAAAAATTTGTAAGAAAAAAAATTAATAGGTCACAGAAACCAAAAAAAAAAAAAAAACGACAAATCAAAACTTAAATGTAAAAAGAAACAAAATACCTTATGTATAATGTAAGCCTAACTATAAGTCCCACAACCAACAAAAATGTAACAAAAAAATAACAAAATAAACCTACATATGTTTTTAAAGAAACTTACGACTTATGCTTTAAGATTATAAGTGGAACAAGAAACAAAAACTTGATTAGATACAAAAACTTTCTTTCCTATATCGGGATTTTTTCCGACACTAATTTCCTTTAACGTCTCGGTAACAAAAGTTTTGTCTGAATCAAACTTTGGATTGGATTATTTTTAACTGCCAATTATCTTCCTACATTAAGTACTGTACTAAATACTTAATATTGCTACTTGCTAGAAAACTGCCTATTATAAGTTTTTAATGGGAGATTCTATTAAGTACGCCGTATTAATATACCCTATATGTAACTAACTTACTATTGTAAATTATTATATAAGTGAACACCCTGAATTCACCTGATTTTATTCTAAAAATCAAAAAAAAATCCTGGTGTTCAAAATGGATACTAATTAGAGCAGCAGGAAAACAAAAAAAACTTAACGCGTGTCTATCTACACTAGATTTTTCAAAAACAAAAAAAAAACATAAATAATCCTAGTTTAAATTATTATTCCCTTCTCACTTGGAATCCAAGTACTACCCTCTCAAGATTCGATACCCGACAATTTCAAAAACAAAAACAATTCTAAGAATGCTATAATAGTAGACAAAATTCGTTTTCTTATTTTGTTTTCATATAATTTTCGGGGGTGTAGGAGGTGGTTTCTTTTGGAATTACTTTGTTAATTGTTGACGTTTTAACATAGGAATCAGGATGACATATTTTCCTTACTATTGTGACATTGTGAGTTTACTCCAGGGTTAATGACAAAAAAAAAACATAGACAAAAAAAAATTTCGCTAATTTATTTGTTCTGGTAGTTATGGTCAGAATCGAACTGTTGTCGCAACTAAACCGGCCTTCTTAGGAGCAATCCGGATTAGGACATACAACACGTTGCAATTCCGGCAACACGACAAGAAAAAAAACTAGAACGTTGCCTTCACTGACTAAACTCAGAATCTGCCGCGATTTGATAGTTCGTTAAGACCGTCTAACAAAGACTTGCAGACTATAGTTCGGCCAGCGAAGCAAAGACAAAAAATTTAATAACGTATTCGTCGCGGAAGAACACGTCGCAAACGAACAGACATTCTAAAGAGCGATTCTGTTCGTGACATACGCTTAATTCGAGAACGAAACATCAAAATTTATTTTGAGGCTGGTCTAAGACCTGCTCATACGTTGGGCGCCATTATTTGTTGCTGTTAGGTTAGAGCATTATTTTAATGCTTAGTGTAATCCGGCTTTAGACATGACATGACAAAAAAAAATTGAAGAAAAAAATCGAAATAAAGAAAAAATACTAGCACTGACAGCTGAACGTCCGAAGACGATCGACCTGAACAGAACAAAACAAAACGCCAAGTCCGGATTCCGTGTGTCGAGACTGGCACGCTGGCGTAGCACGGCTTAGCTCGCCGGATGGGGAGGGGATCTTGTCACGACACAGGCAAAGACACTCACAACAAACAAAATTTAAATTCGTGCCAATCAACAAATCAAACTAATACAAAAAAAAACTTACTTCGAAATGATTATCATCAACCCCACTGTCAAAACTCACCTTCGGCGCTACTGGTGTTTTGTAGCACTGCACCCACCCTTCCTGGAGTCCATTTAATTGTCACTGGGACTCCCCTGTCATTCAGCACTGTAAGGCTCAGGTCATCCTATTTCCGCTTTCCAAAAGAAATTTTACCACCTCTTTCCACCCCCCATTGAAATCTTTTACCAAAACATAGTCAAACTATTTCTCGATTGATTGAAAACTCTGAGATGTGACGTGATTCACAAACATTTTTTTATTAAGCTCTACTTCTTGCATAGCATGAAAGTTTCATTCTTTTTAGAACCTAATTTAATCTAACAGGCAAAATATAATATTTCTCTAATTGAATCAATAACTAAATAAATATCGGAATAAATAAATAAATATAACATGAAATCAATGAATCAGAACAAATTATAATTAAGAACAAATTATCAAGCAAAAAAAACGTACCATAGAACAAGAATAACAAATGCAAATTTGGCCTAAAGTTTACTTTAAGTCATCTGACCTCAAACCAATTCCGTTCTTCCACTTCGTTATTAAAATGATGGGCCCCTTTTCGAGCGCCTTGCTTGTACGGCCGCGGACTATAATTATATTGCCTACCTATAAGGAGCTCTCTATAGGGGTTTTTTCTCAAAGGGAATGAAATCGTTCCGACGAAGGGAAAATCGAATGAGTCGTAGGAACTCAAATCCAAATTTCAACACTTTATATAAATTCCTTATGTATTAATCTTTTAAAATTTTAAGTGACTGGTATATTAATATAATTCAAAAACTTTATGTATAAAAAAAACTAATCACGCCAAAAAAATGAAACAATACCAATAATATAAATATATATATACAAATAAATACGATGGGGACAACACTAACACACAAATCCGACCTTAGTTCATCAGTTCAGGATGTTCGGGTTCTTTTTATAGATGATTTCGTATTTCTTTTTGCTTGGAATCTGGCTGGCTTAGTCACCAGACTGCATCTCAAGAGGTCATTTCTTACGCTTCTTATAAGCCCAAGTCTCAATGGCAGGTTAAGGTTACGGGAAAAATGGTATGCGGCTTTCAATAAGTCCAAAAAATCCAATTCCCAAGGATGGCTTCGAGTTAAGGGTAAAATTATGGTGTTACGGGAAAAATGGGATGTGGCGGCCACGACCTTGCCGGTGACCGCCAAATAATCTATTTGGTAACGCGAGGTCAGTGGTCAGATTTTATTTTATTGGCCAAGAAAAAAGGAAACTCACCCCAGTGTACTTTTTTAAAAAATCTTATCTTTGGGCTTTATGTGAATTCCATTGACACACGTATACTATGTCAATAGTATAATTTTCTCCTCCAGGAAAGCTCTCCTTTCCGAATTTTAGTATTCTCGTCTTTCTTAGCGATTTCCCGAATCACTTTACACTAATGTACTTATACTTAGTTACTTTTCACACTCTTTTGCTATTTATGGAACATTTAACATAACAACGCACACGAATCTTTGCCTGTCCGGTGTTGAGTTGCCAATGATATTCCATTGCATTAGAAATTTTTCTTAAGCCTAGCTCGAAATTCCTTACTGTTAGGTACATAAATCATCCGATCTCGGACCATACCCACCCACACAAAAATGTTCAAGGTTTTTTTCATAATTTGTCTAATACGCACAATAATGCGTATGAATGCAATGGTGCATTTTAACACCAACACCTTTACCTCTGCAATTCACATTATTGTGCGTACAAAAAAAATGCACCACAAAATGCAACTGCAGTGAGTGACGTCAGTTTGAATTGCATTTGCATTGCGGTTGTCGTCTTGCTTTTTCAAAAGGGTTGCTAAACAAGCTAACACTAGCTGAGACACTTAGCTTAAATCGCAACCTTCCCCGAAGAAATCGGTTCATTGAGTTTCAAATTTTAAAGTTACGTATTCGCCCGTAAGTATGCACTACTTTAGGCATCAATGAAGTAGTGAAGATTACCAGTAAGTTTTCAGACTGAGGTGCCCTCTAGCATCTGGTTGAAGTAATTAGTCAGCCACTAGCAAGAACTGACATACATAAACAAATACATACACAAAGTTCACGATCTATTTAGGTGGGCGCAGCTAGTTAGAATCAGCTGTTCAGAATTCTAAACTGTCAGAGCAATCAGAGATAAGAACAAAACATGAAAATCTGATTCTTTTCTGAATCTCAGGTTTTTATCTCTTTCAAGTTTCTTTGACAATGACAAGACACAAGAGACGTAATTTTGTTTTCGTTCGGGATTCATGGCTGATGCTGGTAAGTAAATGATCTTAGCATAAAATTCATTTTATTTTTATTGTGACAATATCAATTAGGTATTCTTGTTTCAGTTCCTTGCTATTGACAGCTATTTTCGTGGCTGAATGACATTAATTTGTTGGGTGAGTTATTTTCAATCCTAATTCCATTTTAACTCAAAGTTTTTCTCCTAGGTGCCCGCAACATATTCCAAAATAAAAATTTCTTATTTTAATTCACAAAAGTATAAAAAACATTTAATAAAAGTGTGTCCATATAGTGTGTCCACATTCACCCCGCAAGCACTTTTTGTAAAGTAATATATTTATTTCTTAGAAAACCCTCTATTTTAAAAAACAATGATCACCAATGTTATCAAGACACTTCGATAATATAAAAAACACTTACCTATTCATTTCTGCTTTGTTTTTAAAAAATATCTGCGAATTTCTGAGGGAGAATAATTTTACTTTTAGAGTGAAAATCACGAATGAACCTGTAACAATTTTTACACAAGACTGACAGATTTGAAAACTTTAAGGTTCATTCACAATTGAAAAAGGCAATGGATGGCATCGTTGCCATATTCAAATTTTCAACGAGTGGACTTGAAATGCCGATGTCCACATCCGCCCCTGTCCATATCCACCCCTTCCTCCCCTAATCAGTCAACTTCTATAACAATAGAAAATGGCGAAACATGTATTTCAAATCCAAAAGATATTGCAAAGGAGAACCGGCAAAAATGTATGGAAGCTGGCCTAGGAAGCAATAACGACATGATATATATCAATGGAAAGGTTTTTTTGTCTTCTTTAACTTTTGCTATGGCAGTAAGTCCCAAATCACTGTTTGGAAAAAGTTATTGCACAATAAAATTATTCACAAGTAAGAAGTGATTTCTTGTTTTCATCTTGACCTTGGATCCAATAACAACGTGATGTATATCAATTGAAAGGTTTTCATGTGTACTTTAACTGTTGTTTTGGCAAAAAGTCCCAAATCACTGTGGGGAAAAAGTTATTGCACAATTAAGTCATTAAAAAAAAAGTGTTTGCTTGCTTTCATCATAATAGAAAAGCCTTACAAAAGAAAACAAAACATAACTAATTTTTATCCTTGAATGACTTAATTGTGCAATAACTTTTTCCTCACAGCGATTTGGGACTTCTTGCCAATTCAAAAGTTAAAGTACATAAAAAAACCTTTCAATTGATATACATCATGTCGTTATTGGATCCAAGGTCAAGATGAAAACAAGAAATCATTAATTTACTACTTGTGAATGACTTTATTGTGCAATAACTTTTTCCACACAGCGATTTAGGACTTACTGCCATATCAAAAGTTAAAGAAGACAAAGAAACCTTTCCATTGATATATATCATGTCGCTATTGGTTCTTAGGCCAAAATGCCGGTTCTCCTTTGTTCAACAATTATTTCACTAATGTTGGTTTAACTTCTTTTCCTTGTGATATCATAAATTCTTGCGTATGTTGTAATAGCTTCAGCCCTACAAATGTGGTCCATAGTGGCAATAGTTTCTTCTTTGAATTGATAACTGGCCTTGAAGTATTAAAAACTATAAATTCGTTGAATAACTCAACCTCAGTTGGTGTTGATGGAATCTCTAATACAATGTTAAAAAAATGTGCTTTATATCTAGTGGATGTTTTGACACATATATTTAACAAAAGTGTCTTTTCAGGTGTCTTTCCAAAAGACTTAAAATCTGCTTTTGTTATACCTATTTTTAAAAAAGGGAACAAAAAAGATGTCAAAAACTACAGACCAATTTCATTATTACCATCAATTTCAAAAATTTTTGAGAAAATTATAAAAAATAGAATTTTACGATATCTGTCAAACAAGAATTACTTTAGTCCCTCACAATTTGGATTTAGATCTGGTATGTCTACAGAAGACGCTTTACTAAATTTTTGTTGTTCAATACAGCAAGGATTAGACAAAAAAATGAAATGTGCTGCACTTTTTGTTGACATAACAAAAGCCTTTGACATGGTCAATCATTCTATTCTTTTGGAAAAATTGCATGATGTTGGTTTTCGAGGATTCATCTACAATTGGTTTGTATCCTACCTGTGCAATAGGTCTCAGATCGTTAAAGTAAGCAATGTTTTAAGTGATACTATGGATATAACCTTAGGTGTACCACAAGGGTCAGTTCTTGGTCCCATTCTTTTCTTGATTTATATTAATTCAGTCTTCAATCTACCATTCCTAGGGAATGTAAACGCCTTTGCTGATACAATTCACTTAGTCCATTAGATCTGATTTCGGATATAAACCATGATGTACACTTATTAAGGCTATGGTTTGCCGACCATAAACTAGTAGTCAGTAACAAAACCAAACTCATGGTGTTCAACAATGGACTAAATGGACAAAATGACCTTGAAGTATTGTTCCATGCTCCGACTTGTTCTAGTTTCAAACTCTTCAATATCAACTGTGCATCTAACTCAATAAATAGCTTTAATTCCGATATGACCTGCTGCAGTACATGTTTCAAAATTGAAATAGTGAAAGATTTTAAATATCTAGGCGTCAAAATTGATAAAGATTTAAATTGGTCTCAACAGATTATGAATCTAAAGCAATATCTTCTTTCTACCGTAAGATGTTTTTATCGGTTAAAAAAATATTGTACATTCCCCACGTTAAAAAAAGTGTACTATGGTATTTTCCACTTAAAATTGCAATATGGTATCAGCTGCTGGGGAGGCGCATACTTAAATAAAATCCAACAATTGACAGTACTTCAGAAATGTGTCTTAAGAAAAATATGCAACGCTGCAAACCGAGCACACTCTGGAGACTTATTCAAACGAACAGGTATTCTACCAGTAAGACACTTGTATTATTTTTAAGTTTTAAAGATATTTTATATGAGGGGTGGTTATTTGGAAAGCCCTATAAGAACTACTTATAACATGAGGAATGCTAACTCCGTACGGTCAATCACTTTTCGAACCACACTTTTTAGAAACTCTTACACTATCGTCTCTCGCAAATTATACAACAGACTCCCACTCGAATTACGAATCATTAGAAACCGTCAACAGTTCTTAAAATCCATTAAATCATGGCTTCTTGATTTCGATACTTATAACATTGAATCTTTGCTAAACTACGACATTTGAAAATACTTTGTTCTTTCTAACCTAAAAATCAAGCTTTGTTAATTTAATTCATAATTTATTCTTTTTTCTTTGTTCTTTTAAATTTGTAATACGATATTTATATTTATTATGTTCACCCCACTATGTAATGTAACTAATCAGAAAATGTAGCATTAATTCAATTTTTAACTTAAAAATTCAAATGCTAATAGTCCAGACAAATTAAACATAAAAAAGCCCAAAAAGCCCAAGCTGAAAATTGGTACAGAGCATTAGAACATCGATTAAAGTAAAATGTCAAAAGTCCCCAAAAATCCCATGTGCGCATTTAAAGTTATTCAAGGTCAAATGTCGAAAATGTTGGTTTTTCATATATATCTTTGAAACGGGGGAAGCTATAAAAAAATGTATGAAAGATTTGTACGCCTTGAAATTCTCTAAAAAAATCTTTGGCACTTTTTTTTCCTACGAGCAAGGGTTTAGAAAATATTGCGATTTTAAAATGTGTCAAATGTCGAAAATAACGGTTTTTTGCGTATTACTCTTAAACGGTGAGTCCGATTGAAAAAAATTCTATGAAAGACATGTAGGTTATGTGGTTTTCTATATAAAAACATTTTTTTTTTAAGCTGTCATAAAAAAAAACAAAAAACATAATTTGGTCAAAACTCAACATTTCGAATTTTTTATAATTAGCTCCTAAGCCCTGTACAAAATTCGCATAGAGCTGAAAATTTGTACAGCGCATAAAGACATATCTTTATATAAGATGTCAACATTCCCCAAAAATCCCATGGGTGCAAAAAAAAATATTCAAGGTAAAATGTCGAATATGGTGTTTTTTCATATTAAACTCTGTAGATTTTGTTAATCCCTGCAAAAACGAAAGTAACAGTTCTCAAACTTTGATTCCTATCCAAAAGCTGTCTCTTGCCCACACTTTTTTCCACACCGTCCATGAGGTGAGTCCTTGGCTTTATCCCTTTTTTCGTTTGAGCGATCATTTATATGATATGCACTCAAAATTTCGAATTTTTATAATTAGCTCCTAAGCCCTTTACAAAATTCGCATAGAGCTGAAAATTGGTACAGAGCATAAGGACATCTCTCTATACAAGATGTCAAAATTCCCCAAAAATCCCACTGATGCAACAAAAAATATTCAAGGTTAAATGTCGAATATGTTGTTTTCTTATATTTACATATGAAAAAACAACTTTCGACATTTAACCTTGAATATTTTTTGTTGCAGCAGTGGGATTTTCGGGGATTTTTGACATCTTGTATAGAGAGATGTTCTTATGCTCTGTACCAATTTTCAGCTCTATGCGAATTTTGTACAGGGCTTAGGAGCTAATTATAAAAATTTGAAATTTTGAGTTCTCATCATATAAATGATCGCTCAAACGAAAAAAAAGGTTAATGCAAAGGACTCTACCTCATGGGTGGTGTGGAAAAGAGTGTGGACAAGAGACAGCTTTTGGATAGGAATCAAAGTTTGAAAACTGTTACTTTTGTTTTTGCAGGGATTAACAAAATCTACAGAGTTTAATATGAAAAAAACAACATATTCTACATTTAACCTTGAATATTTTTTTTTGCACCCATGGGATTTTTGGGGAATTTTGACATCTTATATAAAGAGATGTCCTTATGCTTTGTACCAATTTTCAGCTCTATGCGAATTTTGTACAGGGCTTAGGAGCTAATTATAAAAAATTCGAAATTTTGAGTTTTGACCAAATTATTTGTTTTGTTTTTTTTTATGACAGCTTAAAAAAAAATGTTTTTATATAGAAAACCACATAACCTTCATGTCTTTCATAGAAATTTTTTCAATCGGACTCACCGTTTAAGAGTAATACGCAAAAAACCGTTATTTTCGACATTTGACACATTTTAAAATCGCAATATTTTCTAAACCCTTGCTCGTAGGAAAAAAAGTGTCAATGTTTTTTTTAGAGAATTACAAGGCGTATACATAAGCCTTTCATATACTTTTTTTTGATAGCTTCCCCCGTTTCAAAGATATGTATGAAAAACAACATTTTCGACATTTGACCTTGAATAACTTTAAACGCGCACATGGGATTTTTGGGGACTTTTGACATTTTACTTTAATCGATGTTCTAATGCTCTGTACCAATTTTCAGCTCTATGCGAATTTTTTCTGGGTCGAATGTTTATTTTGTCTGGACTATAACATCTATTCTCTTAAATAATCTGTAAATTATATTAAAAATTAGAAATAAGTTATCTAAAAATTGTTAAGAGAATATGAAAAATAAACTAACTAACTAATTAACTAAGGTAAAACTGTACAACACCTTCATCATCCCAGTCCTGCTGTATGGTGGAGAAGCATGGACCTTGACAAAATCGGATGAATGTGCCTTAGGCTGTTTCGAGAGGAAAGTTCTTCGGGTCATCTTTGGCCCCGTGTGTATTGATGGGGAATGGAGAAGATACAACAGCGAACTTTATGGGTTGTACATCGACGTGAACCTACCCAGAAGGGTCAATGTCCAGAGACTCAGATGGCTCTGGCTGGCGGAAACTGTTGTTTGAGGCCCAGGTAGGGTAGGTAGGTAGAAATGGCTGTCCTGCTTCGCGGAGGACACAATTAGCGCTGAGTGCGCCGTTTTGATACCATACCTCGTGAGATTCTAAATGGATTTGAAAATGGGTTATGGATGGTGTATGTTCCGCACGTACACTCCTATATAAAATATTGTTTTATTCTCCTACCCTACGGCCTATTATCTCATAGTGAGGGAGAAATAAGGGGGGGAGGGGGTTAAAGCCACTTTGTGCTGTTTAGGTATGAGATCAAATCTTTGATCTTGAATTCTGAGAGTTCCTCAATACCGTCGAAGAATTCCTTACCCAAGTGAAGTGCTCTTTTCCTGGCCAGGGCCGGACAATGGCATAGAAAGTGTGGGACTGTTTCTTTTTCATCCCGGTTCTCACAGCTACGGCAGAAAGAGTTATATGGTATGCCCAATTTTGCCGCATGCTCCCCTACAGGCCAATGCCCTGTGCAGGTAGCGACAATCCTGGCTATGTCATGCCTTGGTTTGGAAATTAAATTGATTGATTTTGGTTTATTTATTTATTTATTTATTTAGCTTAAAAACTAAACTTAGAAGCTAACAAATGGTTTTTTTTTTGGTTCTTGTTATCAATTTTGCAATTACTCATTCATGTGGGCCCAATGGCCCCCATAAAGTTCTTTGATAAACAAGAACCAAAAAGAACATTTACGGCTTAAAATTAAAGGGACAAGGTATGGAGTGTAACTTAAAATTACGACAAATCGGAAAGTTGGTATAGGGTGGTACGTAGGGATGAAGAGGAGGTGTGGAAGTCAAAAACGTGTTGTATATTATTGGCTGACCGCAGCATTCTGTTAACGGGATTGAAATGGGCGTAATTGGTCCTGTGAGCAGAAGGCTGAAAGAGGGGGACAGTTCTCAGATTGCGCGGATTGGTATTAAATGAGAGCATATTGAGAAGGAATTGGCTGTCAATGGCTCCTGTAGCCTGTAGCTAATTGGTGGATAAAAATAATCTCCGCAATTTCACGGCGTTTTTCCAAAGACGTGAGTTGGATAATATGCAGACTGTGTTCGTAAGGAGGTAATATGAGGGGATTGTTCCAGGGGAGGTTACGTAACGAGAACCGAAAGAACCTTTTTTGAACAGCCTCAATTCGATGGGAATGGGTTTTATGGTAAGGAGACCATACTATGCTGGCGTATTCTAGAATAGGTCTAACAAATGTTGTAAACAAAGCCTTTGTCACATAAGGGTCATTAAATTCTTTTGACCACCTTTTAATAAAGCCTAGAGCTGAATTCGCCTTAGAAATTATTGACTCGTAGTGAGATCTGAAGTTTAGCTCTTTATCACAAATTATACCCAGATCACGAATGAAGGTGACAATTGGTATAGGTACGTTGGAAAAATGATAAGAACGCTGTAAAGAAGGGAATCGTTTGCGGGAGAAGGTCATGGATTGGCATTTGTTGACGTTAAGTTCGAGAAAATTTTTGTTGCACCAAGTAATGAAGACATTCAGATCACTTTGAAGCAGTGAGAAGTCGGATTCGGAAGAGATTTTTTTAATGATCTTTATGTCATCGGCGTAGATCAGGACAGTTGAGTGAGAAATAATGTTCACAACATCATTTATGGCAATGACGAAAAGAAGAGGGCCAAGGTGACTACCTTGAGGGACGCCTGAAGAAGCAACGAAAGGATTGGATAAGTGGTTTCTGAACAGGACACGATATAGCCGGTCCTCCAAGTATGATTTAACCCATTGGATGAACGAAGGAGGAAAACCAAAGGTTCCAAGCTTAAAGTAAACTATTTGGTGATTAATTTTATCAAATGCTTTGCTGAAGTCGGTGGTTATTACATCGACCTCGAAACCTTTTTCCATATCATTAAGGGACTCAGACACAAATTGGGTTAAATTCGTTGTAGTAGACCTTCCTTTGATGAAACCGTGCTGATGGGGACTAATCATAGATTTAACATAAAAGAAAATCGAGTCAAAGATTATGGATTCGAAAAGTTTGGGAATGGCAGAAAGCTTGGCTATTGGGCGATAGTTAGAAATATCGTTCTTACAACCTTTTTTGTGGATGGGGAAGATGTAGGAGTCTTTCCAAGCGGAAGGAAAAATAGCTTGAGAAAGAGATAGACGAAAAAGAGATGCTAGAGGGCCATAGAGGTGAGAGACACATTTTTTTTAGAAGTATGGCGGGAATTCCGTCGGGACCAGGAGAAAAATCATCCTTGAGTGAGTTCATCTTCTCAATAACTGAGGAATCGCATATGTTGAGGGATGGGAGCGAGGAGCCCGAAAAATTTGGTAGGTATTTAAAAAATTCAGAGTCTGGAGCTTCATTGTATTCTTTATAGGACTGGCAAAAAAAATTTGCAAAAAGATTGGCTATCATTTTGGGATCATCGGAAGAAATGTTATCAAATTTGAGAGAGGGAGGGAAGTTGTCAGATTTCTTTTTAGCATTAATGAATTGATAAAACCGTTTGGGATCTGAAGTTAAGGACGATTGCATTCTTCTCAGATATTCCTGATATGATGATTCGCAAATTACAGAAAATTCGGAAGAAGCTTGTTGGTATTGTGAAAAATCAAGTGGGCTCATTGATTTCAAGTAGGTATTCCAGAGTTTGTTTCTCCGGTTGCGGAGTGAGCGAAGTTCCTTGGAATACCAAGGAGGAGAATATGAACAGTTTTTCTTTCTAGTGATAGGACAACAATGCATGATACAATTGAAAATTGAAGTGTAAAAGAAGGAAATTGCAATGTCTACTCGAGTGGTTGGGCTTTAAATTGATTAAAATTAATTTCATTTAAGAGTGTATTTAGCGACTCAAAATCACAATTGCGGAAGTTAAAAGTGAATGATTCTTCACAATCATTCATGGGCATGTTGTTAGAGTAGGAGAAAATGAGTTCTAAAGGAGGGTGGTAGCCATCTAGTGTCGATAAGAGGTGTTGACTTGGTTTGACAAAGGAGTTACAAGGGTCAGATGAAAAAATAAGATCTAACTGTCTGGCCAAGTTATTGCAAACTGCGCTTATTTGGAAAAGTCCAGATGCAGATAGCCTGTCAACCAGAATAGCCTCTTTTTCAGATAGAATGTTATGAGGGCTGAAGGAGAGTTCATCATCGGACGGGCACCAGACCAAATCAGGTAGATTGAAATCGCCTAAGATAAAAATCTCATCTAGCTTCGATTAGAGAGTCGATGAAGTCAACAAGAGAGACATATGCGTGGATAGGCTGTGACGGGCGTATGTAGCAGCATACAAAGTAAAAGGAGCGAGAGGAGTTTGTTATTTTAACGGAGACAGACTCAAAAAGTGGAGAATTAGAAATCGTGAGTAAAGTTGCGTTGAATTTGTTGTGTATGGCTAAAAGGACGCCACGACCGGAACGACCATTATCGAAAGAGGAGCCATCCGCACGAAAGACAATGAACTCAGAAGTGAATAATTCGCTGTCAGCTATGTTGGGACAGAGATTGGTTTCAGTTAGGGCAAATACGTCATAGGGTAGCTTTTGTGTGTTTAGAAAAACAGCGGAGGTCTTTGAGCGTAACCCCCTTACGTTTTGGTAGTAAACTGACAAGGATTGATTCTCACTAGAGTTAGGGACGATGATAGTTTTTGAAATCAAAACGGGATTTGTTCAAATGAGATACTCGCTTCGAAGATATGAAAGATGCAAAAGAAGAGAGATCATTGGCAACTTGGGAAGGGTTAATCGAAAGACTATCGTGAAATTGAACAAAGATGTGCATTAATTCCTTCCGATCAATGGGTAAACCTTCTTGTGAAATTAACACTTTAAGGTTGGTATTTGTTTTGCCATCGAAACAAACGGAGTCGGGTTTATCGTGAAGGTATGCAAGATATAGACGAACGCTGTTATAAATCTTATTGTCTCTTAGACGCGACATTACATAACGCCCTTCTATGCTGGTGTCAGACAAATGCTTTGCTAATTTGACAACCGGTGGAATTAGTGGGTTGAGAAAGCCAGGAGATGGAGGGGCTGATTGAGGAGGTGAAGTTTGTTTATTCGGAACAGAATCGGATTTAGTGGGATTTAAAGTGTGTGAATGAATGAAGTTGGGAAGGTAGTTTGATATTTTGGAAGCTAAAACAGAAAGTGAGGGCACGGTGGGTACAGTGGAGAGAGGAGAAAGATTGAAAGATACCCTTTTTGGAGGGGGCTTTGGAGGAGAATTTTGGGGTTTCCGCTTTTGACCAGCAGTAGAAAGGGGAGAAGAGGGGGGTTTAAATTCGGGGGCATTAATATTAAATTTATTAAATACATTATTACTAAAATTAGGAAATACACCCGTTTTAAAGGTCCAGTTGCGGGTAGGTGTTAATGAGCGATTTGGCGTGGTGTTTGATTTTGCTGAAGATCGATTTTCATGCCATTTCGATATCTTCATGTTGTTAAGTATGACGAGCTTTTTCCCTGGCCGATGGAAAAGCCAATCATAGTTGATTGGTATCGAAACTTTAAATTTTTTGTGGGCAAGTCGATGACAATCCACATCCGGAATGGAATAATTCTTTAAAAAGAACGATTGGACCCATGTAGAACTGGCATTTATAGGGGTGTTGGTTAAGAAGAATGATGATTTATTCGGTTTTTTTTGCTTATTTAACCTTTGGTTCCATTCCTTCAAGGTCCACGAAGTACCGAATTTATTAATGCGAGTTTCGGGAGGGGAGGTAGGCGGCAGATTGATAGCTTGGTTTGTTATAGGCGGGCCAGATTTTCCTGGATATAACGCAACTCGTTAAACTACTCCACCTATGGTTTGCTTCTGATGTGTATTTGGTCAGGATATTGCCCTTCACAACTCCAAGAGGAGCATATACTCTCACTGCCAGAGAGTTGTGAAGGACTGATCCTTGCCTTGCTAGCTCATCTGCCTTCTCATTTCCACTTATCACTCGCAAGAAAAAAGTGATAAACGCAAGGAATCGAAACAAATTTCATCTTCTGTTACCCGACGTTTCGCTGGCTATTTTCCAGCTTCTTCAAGGGATTTTTCAAATTTATTAGCTGAAGATTTAAAATACATATATGTTACAATGTTTTTGGAGCTATTGTATTGTTATTTTCTTAATTTGAGTTAACTGTACTATTTCATTTTTTGTTGTTGTTAAAAGTTGAATAAATAAATAAATAACACAAATAAAAAGATAAATAATTGAACAATTTTAAACAATGGAACAAAAACACAACAAAGTTAAAACTAATATCACAATTTATCACTTCCTATGGCAACACTATACAGCGAGCTTATGTTGTCGATGTCTTCTTTATGGTTCATCGTCATATTTATTTTTTGCTGTATTCTCAAGCTTTCTAGAGTGTAGCAGCGGGTGGTAGTGCGGTTCTCCTTGTCTAGTATTATAGCATTGTCAAAATCAGCCATATGATCGTTGTCGTTCATGTGTTGTGATGTGAGAGTGCTGTAGCTGTTCTCTTTTTTCTGATATCAGCTTCATGTTCTGACATTCTCACTCCAAGTTTTCTCTTCGTTGTTCCAATGTATATCATTGTGCATTGTTCGTCATTTTTCCCTTTACATGGTATTTGGTATACTACATTGTGTTGGTCTATTTTTTCGATTTTCGGTTTGGTGTTTGTGAATATTGCACTTAGGGTTGAGTTTGGTCTATGAGCGAATATTGTTTTTTCTTTGTCAATTGGAAATGTATTGTCCAGTGTTTTATTATCGGTGAGGTGTGGGATGTATGTTATTGAGTGGTATATAGGGTTACCAGAGTTCACTTTTTTTGGTTGTTTATTATTTTTGTTTTGTATTTCTTGAATTTTGTCATTTATTAAATTATTGCATACGGTGTTCGGAAAGTTGTTCATTTTTAGAATGGTCCTTAATTTATTAATGTTTTCGGTGTGATAAGCTGTGTCGCTGATGTCAAGTACTTTATTAATGAGGTTTTTGGCTGTGTTAATTTTGTATTTTATAGGTTGAGATGACAAGTAGTTGATGATTCTCCCTGATGCAATCGGCTTACTATACCAGTCAAAATTTATTTTATTGTTATTTTTGATAAGTTTAATGTCCAAGAAGGCAAGAGTGTTATGTTTTTCAACCTCTATTGTGAATTTTAATTTGTTGTGGTAGCTGTTTAAAGTGTCAAGTATTTTGTTGATGTCATTTTTGTTCACTATAGCGAACATATCATCTACATATTTTACGATGAACTTCATTTTAGTGTTGCACTTTTTTCAGTTTGTCAATGGTTTCGTCAAGAAGATGGTCCAATACTATGTCTGCGATGGTGGGTGATAGTGGATTTCCCATTGGCATACCGAAAGTTTGGCTGTAAAATTTGTTGTTATATGTGAAGTAATTATTATCTGTTAGGCAGAAATTAAGTATTTTTAAAAACTGTGATTTTGGTATTTTTGTATGTGAGCTCAACTTTTAACAATTTTTCATTATTATTTTGATGGCTGTATATGTAGGTATGTTTGTAAATAGTGAAATGACATCAAATGATACTAGAATATCTTCGTTTTGGATTTCTATTTCTGTTAATTTATTTTTCAGTTGAAAGGCGTTCTTTACGTTGTAGTCTTCTGAAATTAGGTTTTTAAGAATTTGTCCGACATGCGGAGGGCCTGCCGAATTCAACACATAACATCAATAATTTTATTAGCAGAAAACACTCAAAATATATACACAATGAAAGGTTTCTTTGAACATATAAAATACAAATATGACACCAACACCTGTCTTGTGCTTAAACACTATTGTAGAGAGAAGAAAAGATTAGCAAAACAAAAAGAAAGACTCAAGTTCCTTCTAACTTGCAAAGACTATGTCCGGTATTACACGGCGCATGTTTGTTCTCGCATGAATGAAGTGCGAAATAGAAAGGAAGAACAAAAAGATGAAAAAGAAATAAATCTCTCTGAACATGCACGGGTTGAAATATCCTAGCATGTTTCTGACGTTCCCTCTTTCTACTCTTTCTTTTTTTCTTTGATTTGCTTTATTTCATGTTTGTATTTTGAATGTTTATGTCGTTTATGAACGTACGGATGAAATTATTTTTTTTTTTTAAATCTAAACACCTGTTGTTGCTGATTTGAAAAAAAAACGTTGTTGATTTGAAAAAATATAATTATTTTTCAAATCAGCAAAGCAGAAATGAAAAGAAATGTCAGATACATGCGCAGTACTAAAATGAGAAAAGTCTTCGTGTAATAACTTGCGCGTTACGGAATGTCTGCTCAAAAGAAAATAAACAAGACTTGCGCATTAAAGTCATGCGCTGTGTAATACCGGACTATGATATTCTACCAACTCATCTATCAAACTCATGCACAAAAACACATAAACTTTTTACATCAGAAACCATAACAAAAGAATTCAACAAAATACAACAAAAGTTTCTACAAAAACTACTCAAATTGGAAATTAAGCAAACCAACATAACCATAAAAATAACAGAGAAAAACATTTTCCACACAAACATAACAATGATAAATATTTTAAACGAAACAGAATATCACACATTCATATCCAGCCAAATACAAATGTACAAACATGTAACAGAACAATCAAGACTAACACAAATATCCAAACTCAATAAACTCAAAAAAGAACACATAATCAAGCTAGGTCTTGTATATAATGAGAGCTGGTTCGAAAATAAGACAGAAATAGAATTTCCGATTGAGTGTAAATGGCTCTTATCTCTTGGTAAGAAATTTGCACTCCCAATATCAAAAGACAATTTCTCTCCAATACATATTATTGCTGAGATAGAACAATACATTCAAACAATAGCTGATCCAAAACAAAAAGACATTGCCAGATGCAAATTATCCAACAGAATAACCAATTTCAAAAGAAATATAAAAAACACCACAAAAGAAAAATTCATATTAAAAGCATTAAAACAAACTAAAAACATTATAAGAAAACACAAAGAAGATATCATAATCACAAATGCAGACAAGGGAAATAAAACGGTAATCATCTACAGAGAAGACTATAACAAAAAGATGAATCAACTCCTCGAGGATAAAAATACATACAAAACAATAAGATTTGACCCCACAAACAACCTCCAAAAAACAAACAATGAAATAGTAAATAACTTATACAAACAACAAATCATAGACATCAGACAAAAAACAAAGCTCTCCTGCTCCACAGCATTAGCACCCGTACTATATGGACTCCCAAAAATTCATAAAACTGATATACCGTTAAGACCAATAGCAGCGTCAACTAATGTTCCATGCTATAACCTTGCAAAGCATGTCGGACAAATTCTTAAAAACCTAATTTCAGAAGACTACAACGTAAAGAACGCCTTTCAACTGAAAAATAAATTAACAGAAATAGAAATCCAAAACGAAGATGTTCTAGTATCATTTGATGTCATTTCACTATTTACAAACATACCTACATATACAGCCATCAAAATAATAATGAAAAATTGGGAAAAGTTTAGCTCACATACAAAAATACCAAAATCACAGTTTTTAAAAATACTTAATTTCTGCCTAACAGATAATAATTACTTCAAATATAACAACAAATTTTACAGCCAAACTTTCGGTATGCCAATGGGAAATCCACTATTACCCACCATCGCAGACATAGTATTGGACCATCTTCTTGACGAAACCATTGACAAACTGAAAAAAGTGCAACACTAAAATGAAGTTCATCGTAAAATATGTAGATGATATGTTCGCTATAGTGAACGAAAATGACATCAACAAAATACTTGACACTTTAAACAGCTACCACAACAAATTAAAATTCACAATAGAGGTTGAAAAACAGAACGCTCTTGCCTTCTTGGACATTAAACTTATCAAAAATAACAATAAAATAAATTTTGACTGGTATAGTAAGCCGATTGCATCAGGGAGAATCATCAACTACTTGTCATCTCAACCTATAAAATACAAAATTAACACAACCAAAAACCTCATTAATAAAGTACTTGACATCAGCGACACAGCTTATCACACCGAAAACATTAATAAATTAACGACCATTCTAAAAATGAACAACTTTCCGAACACCGTATGCAATAATTTAATAAATGACAAAATTCAAGAAATACAAAACAAAAATAATAAACAACCAAAAAAAGTGAACTCTGGTAACCCTATATACCACTCAATAACATACATCCCACACCTCACCGATAATAAAACACTGGACAATACATTTCCAATTGACAAAGAAAAAACAATATTCGCTCATAGACCAAACTCAACCCTAAGTGCAATATTCACAAACACCAAACCGAAAATCGAAAAAATAGACCAACACAATGTAGTATACCAAATACCATGTAAAGGGAAAAATGACGAACAATGCAAAATGATATACATTGGAACAACGAAGAGAAAACTTGGAGTGAGAATCAGGGATGTGACATGTGACTTTTTTAGAAATTGTACGAAGTAGATTTGAAAAAAAATCGCAGTAGAATTCATTTTTTCGCAGTAGATTTTTTTTCGTTTATAGGTTGTGAAAATGCATACATACTACATATATATGTACATAAGTTCATTTGTAACAAAATTTAACAAAATTCCTTGAAACATAACGAACACAAATATAAAAACATTAACCTTAACAAACTAAAAGTTTTCAAATTCCAACTAAAACAAATGTTCTCAACTAAATAAGTTATTATTATTGGTATACCTAAAGACAAAAAGGCCATAACTGAAAAATCTTTGAAACATCTCCGGTTTTGAAATTTTTTTTCTAAATGTAAGTTCTTTTAGTAATTTAAAAGATAAAAGTGTAGTAAAGCAGACTCAACTTGGAATGCCAATCCTCCCTTTTTATGATTAAGTAATATTTCGCAAAAATTCTACGACAAATTTTCAATAAAGGTTGACTAGGTTGATCTTGTAGAAGTATGAAGCCAAATAATGTTTTTTTTTTTTATACAACCTATAAAGCGTTTTTCAATAAAGACTTTACAACTTGTTAACGAGTAACAAGTAAAAGAGTAACTGCGAATTATAAAAATTTTCTACCGAAATTCGGAGTTGGTGACCGCAAACCTAAGAGTCTTAAAGGGCCAATTATATCCGGAAAAATGTTTTTCTTCTTTTGAACAGAAATGCAAGTTTATACACCAATCGATCGGAAACCACTCCAAGAATTTGTGTGTGACAAAAAATGCTCACTTATTTTTCAAAAGAATGTTTTTTTTTATTTTTCGGTTGAAAATAAATTTTCCTGAACAGCTGTATTCTGCCAAAAAAACGGAACGAACCCTTCCTGTGACTTGTGTTTCAAGTTTGTACAATTCCAATGATAGAATTATGCCAGGTAAAATTTCCGGCAAATTTTTCGATGACATAAGTTTTTAATAATTGTTATAACCCACCTGTTTTTGGTCGTAATTCTCGCTCTTGCAGACAGCCAATACAAATTGTTAAGTTCAAAAATTTGTATCTACATATTCGCTGTGTGATAATGCCGTGTCACTGAGACAACGGTTAAATCAAAATGTCGAAAATACTGCTGCCATTCAGGCATCCGTAACAAACGATCTAAATCAGTCAGTTGCATGCGCCATGTTAACCGATTATTTTGGATCCAAATTGAGAGATAAGACCTTAGATGACATGTGGTTTAAAGTGGATTGTGTCACATAGCAAACCTAACAAGCTATTTGTTGAAGAGTAAATTTGAGGAGCGTGAAAGAAATGGACCAGTCGATTGGCCACCTCGTTGTTTTTCAAATATCTCAAATAGTTTGAGTTTTATTAAAAAAAGTTGTGAAGTCCTATTAGAAAACACGATATTTCAATCTTCTATTTGTTTTAATTCAAGTTGAAATTATCTCAGCTTTTTTCTTAAAATTTAATTTGCGAAAAAATTCACTTAATAAATAATATTTCTGTTATTATTCCAATGTAAAGGGATGTTGATTATATAATTAGTTTTTATTATGACTTATAGAACTAAGAAAGGAATTTAATATTCAACACCATACTAAATTGTTCAATGTAAAAAAACACATTTGTATTACGATTCCCTCTCCTTCTGTAACCCGTTTCCAACATAGTATTAAACATTTAAAGAGCATTTGGGTTCGACTTTTTTTCATTTTTCAAGTCAAACATTTTTTTTAGACAATACAAATGTTTCGCCAATTTTACGACAATCTTGGATAATTTTTTATTGCTCTAATTCCTTGCTAAATAAAAACATATTTTTCGAACGCAAAGTGCAGTAGATTTCAATTTGGTGGCAGTAGATTTCATTTACGAAACCATTGCAGTAGATCTACTGCAATTGCAGTAAAGTCCCAACCCTGGCTGAGAATGTCAGAACATGAAGCTGATATCAGAAAAAAGAGAACAGCTACAGCACTCTCACAATACATGAACGACAACGATCATATGGCTGATTTTGACAATGCTATAATACTAGACAAGGAGAACCGCACTACCACCCGCTACACTCTAGAAAGCTTGAGAATACAGCAAAAAATAAATATGACGATGAACCATAAAGAAGACATCGACAACATAAGCTCGCTGTATAGTGTTGCCATAGGAAGTGATAAATTGTGATATTAGTTTTAACTTTGTTGTGTTTTTGTTCCATTGCTTAAAATTGTTCAATTATTTATCTTTTTATTTGTGTTATTTATTATAATAGGCTAGTGTTGGCTGTAGTGGTGCGTGAAGCACTGTTTTCCCTAGGTCTGCGGACTGGCATGCTTGCGAGTGCTCGGCTCGAGCTCGCCAGAGTCGTGGGATCTTGTCCGCAAACCTAGGAAACCAACCTATTACATTTTTTATCATGCCATCGATTTGATCCTATCGAACGAAAATAAACACAAAAAGAAAACTAAAGCAGCAGACGGACGTTGCCGCTAGAGGGTGCCGTGGTGTTGTTCGGCATGGCCATATCCCACCCAACCATAGAAGTCTCTTGGCCTACTAAGTTTAGACTTCCCCTAACACAAATGACTCACCGTTTCGGCTGCTCTTCTGTCGTCACCAAATCATGTTGTCGCCATCCACATCCCCTGAAAATAGAAGCTTAGAGATTCATCGAGTTCACATTCGACATGAAAAGACTAAATTTCACCATATCGGTTAGATTATTAACAATTTTATTTGAATTCGTAGAAAATAAATACTTTAAAGACAATGGATTGTGATTTTAACATTATATTTTACTTCAAAACAAGCAATAAGGATCAAGTATCTTAAATTGTTTCAATAGGCATAAGGCTAATATAAAGAATGATTTTCAATTCGAAGAATTTATTCGTATCAACTTTCTTCCCTCTTTGGCGCGCCTACTCTTCTGCTCAAAGGGACACTAATAATACCCCTACCTAAAATGAGCTCAATTTTGGACGGAGTGTATTCGGTTGTCCCGAGTTCTCCCTTTTTTTTTCTTCTTCGATAGGCTACCTTCGCGCAAGAGAAAAGAACCTGACTTGGAAATCCTCAGAACTAAACTTCGTTCTAAAAAAGCCGTAAATATGCAGCTTTAGGCAAAAAAAAAGAACAACAATAAAAAAAACACCTTAAACCAAAAGCAATCCTCTTTGCTTGTCAAAAAGATGTGACAATATAAAACAAAAAAAATGACTAACATTAGAAAATTTTTAAATATGTATATGAAAATAGAAAAAGGTGAAATTCATATTGATCGGCTGAACTTAGGAATGATGAGGTCTTGAACTTGGTCTGAAGAATCTTCTCTAGATGATTTGCAATTCATCCAGCCTTTAGAGAGGTCATCGGCTTGAATGCTTCTCTGGACCAGCATCAATTTTCGTATGTTGAAAAGAAATCTTGTTTTCAGGAATTTATCTCCCAACAAATATAAATTGCGGCGGCGATCACCTTCACGATGGTTTTGGTGATTGACGTTGGTGATCGCCGATAAAAAAAGTAAGTTAGCTTACAGAAAGTTAAACTATGTAAGCGCTAATTCACTATATTTCAGGTCAATTTGTAGAAACAATCACTCACCGAACGAACAAATTGAGCAGCAATTTGAGGCAGAAAATGCCCTTGTCTGCCACTATAAAGGGATGATGTCGCCGTACGACGAGGAGGTCGACGTCGTTGCTGTTTTGCGAAGCACAAACAAAAAAAAAAAAAACACAAAAAATCAGCGAACTAGAAAAATGGTTCTCTTTTTTCTATATTTTCAATTTCACTTCAAGAACACTTACAGATCTTCTGTTAAAGCTTATTTATTTATAATTTCGCAAGATTAAGTCTATTGTATTTTTCTATTTCAATGACATGAATAAACTTTGACACAAAACAACGTTAAATTTGGCCTTTTCCGATATCAATGTCTGGTAAAGTGATGCGGAAACACCGTTTGACATACCTTTTTTTTCTTTTCCCGATTCCCTTTGGAATTTGTTTGTTGCCTATCGTCATCAGCATATCGGAACATCCCATTAGCCAATCAGAAAATTCGTCCATCTTTTTTTCTAAGAAAAGATGGGCGCCAAATATTTTTTTGAATTGGTTAAACGACATCTATTGGTGAACATTGAATCTCGAGCTCCTCACTCCACTATTCTTAATGGACATGTTCACCCACATAAGAGTCAACATTCCTAGCGATCGGTCAGATCGCACAATCAAAATTTAGTTTTAGGAGAATATTTAGTTAACTTAAACTTTTGTGATTCACCAACTTAAAAAGGGCGGATTTCTAGGAAATTTTTGTCAAAATTAACGTTCTTGCAAAAATTGTAAGAAAAAAAATGTAAGTGTGTGTGTATTATATTTACTTTTGATAGGACACTTTTGAGAATATAATGACCCAAAATCAAAACCCCCTTCGAAAACAAATATCGAATTTGGTTTCAAGAAGTGTTTAAAAACTTGTTTACCCAAAAAAAAACAACCTCAACAAAAGACACAAAAACATAAAAATAACATTGATTTGGCTGAATACTTCCACTTCCACTCAATTCATAAATGAAAATGTTAAATGTACAAGATTAGTACCTTATGAAACAAACGCCAAGGTGACAACTGCACGACACAAAAACAAAGACGAAAGCCAAATTGAAAATGGATTCCTGCAAATGCTGAACAAACAATTTTGTGTCTCGTGCATCGCTGGAGAAAATTTTTTACGTGAGTATTTTATTTTGTTATTTTACCCCAAAATATATCAAAATAAATTTCAATTTTTATTCATTTAAGTGTTTAAATAGGTCTCGCAATGGAAAACACAATAGTAGGTCCACCATTCAATGGCTACAGAATGGTCCAGTCAGAGAGGGGCCATTGCACGACCTTCGATGCACTTATCGGCGTGGTATTTCATTTCGATGGACAATCCATATAAAACGAAACCCGAAATGATCAATTTTTTTGTTGAAATTCTTTAAAATGGATACGACACTATCAAATGGAGGTAAGTTTTCTGAATCCTGCCAGAAAGCCCTTAAAATAAGGAATTTTCTCTTTTTAGACAAAAAAGATCTGCACGAGCCACAAAAGT
This sequence comes from Sphaerophoria taeniata, assembly GCA_943590905.1. Taxonomy (NCBI): domain Eukaryota; kingdom Metazoa; phylum Arthropoda; class Insecta; order Diptera; family Syrphidae; genus Sphaerophoria; species Sphaerophoria taeniata. Next base: position 127,846,724 of record OX016540.1, on the reverse strand, counting down.
TTGAATGGGATCCGGTGATTGAATGGCGTAACGAGCACCTAGACACCAACATCCACAAAACGCCAAGCTTATGAAGACCCTCAAGCACCTCACGTCCCGCCCGGATGACGTCCTTTATGGTAAATATATATTTCAAAGTACCATCTCTGACTTACTAATGAGTTCCATTCGTTGTCAAGGATTCCTTTTTGCTGTGGACACTGAGTCAACAATCCTTTCCGGTGCCTCAATCGAGCAGTGTAAAACCACAGAAAAAGCAGTTTTTTGTCTAAACGGAACTTACCATCACGGACAGCGGAACATAAACCAACTTTTAAGCGAGACTTGGTCAAAATTTACCGCAGCAACACAACCAATTAAATCCCCAAATATGTTTGTTTTTATTCTTGGGGATGGTTGTCCATTACAAAACACTTGGCCCGACAATTCAAAGATGACGACGGGTCAAGTGAAAAAGGACAGTTGAAATTGGAAGGTCATATTACACTTAGCATTCGTTCAACGGCTGGGTGAGTGAGTTCTTTAGTTTGGACAACACTTAGAGTTAAAAGCTAGTTTTAACGCAGTGTAAACTTTTAGAATTAACTCTAGTTTTTAAGAAATAATCTTGTCAAATAAAACAAACTAACATGATCGAAGAATTTCAATGTTTTATCATTTAATGAACGATGTATGTTCTCGGGACCTTTTCTAATTTGGGGGTGTATAATAATTGTATGCCAACGTGGTGAAGAAACCCACTAAAGCCGGGCATAAGAATTTTCTGTGCTTTAAACATTTTAAACAATTAAAGAGTAAAAGGACAGTGATTTTAATAAATTAACAGATATGACTAGTAACTAAAAGATAAATAAATAAAATACTAATATATTGCACAATAGTTCAAAAGGAACGAAGTGTAAATATCACAGGGGTTGTTTTAGAGCCAAAAGGGGCTAGGTTTGTAGATATCACAGTTTGTGGTTTATCGCCATAGAGGCAGTGTTAGTAATTATCACAGTTTGTAGGGTTAGTAAATATCACAGTTTGGAATGTTAAATTACTAATAAATATCACAGTAGGAAAGTCAGTCAATCGGTTAAAAAAAAATAAAAAAAAATCTAAAATTAAGTATCACAGGTTTTAAACGGATCAATAATAAATTAACAGAAACTTAATACTAGATAATAAATTAATAAATGGGATGTTCAATAATTTAACATAAATAACATTAATAAACATTTAATAAGAACATTGAAAGGGACGACGAAAACAAATTAAAGATTTTAGAGAACTACATAGGTCATTGTTTAATGTCTTTAGCGTGGAAGATTCCTATGGATTTGCCCGACAGATTTTCTAATTCGTACAAGTTTTTGCCTACTGGTTTGACGATTCGGCATTTGACGAATTTTGGGCAGAGTTTTGCACTCAGGTATTTTGAGCTGTCGCTGAGCACGAAATTCCTTCGGAAAACTTCCTGACCAGGGACGAATCGAATGTTGCGGGTTCTCATATTATAATTTTGTGCGTTCTTTTCTCCGGCTCTAGAAATAGAAGCTTTTATTTTGTCGCGCACATTCTGCAATTTCGTTTGCCTAGACATAGTCAAAATTTCGCCATCTTCGACCGCATTCAATTTGTTTGCTTGCTCGTAACAGCTAGCATGGGTCATCATATTGACTCCGAATAGGGTGAAATACGGAGTCACGCCAGTTGAAGAGTGAACAGCAGTTCTTAAGGCACAGGCTATCTCACTCAGGTTTTGATCCCAGTCTCGTTGGTCGTCCTTGAGATAAGATCGAATGGCAGCTAAGAGAGTGCGATTCACTCTCTCTGACGCATTCGACTGAGGAGAATAGTTGGCCGTTTTGAAATGCCTGATGCCATATGCGTTTAAGAACTGCTGGAACTCTTTGGACACAAATTGTCTTCCATTGTCCGAATGGATAATCTGCGGTACACCAAATGTGTGGAAAATGGTTTCCCGCATAAATTTTATGATATTGGAAGAAGTGGCATTTTTCAACGATTTTAAAAAGACAAGCTTGGACATATGATCTAGGACGACGAAAATGAAACTGTTACCGGACTTAGAACGAGGATACGGACCTAAAAAATCAACATATAACTTCTGGAACGGACGATCGACATTGAACTCACTTGACATAGGAGGACGAAGAACATGGTTGGACGGTTTACACTGAGTACAGACATCACAATTGGCAACGAATTCACGTATTTGAACGGTCATATTTGGCCAGTAGAAGAACTCGCGAATTCTATGTAGCGTTTTGGCCATTCCTCCATGAGCGGAATTCGGAGGGTTATGCGCGCGTTCAATTACTCCATTTGTGAGGCCTGACGGTACCCATAGTTGCCAGTTATGTTCTCTTGTCGGATTGTCCGTTGAAGGGAAGGCTCTCTTATAAACAAAGTTATCGTCGACTTTCAAATCCGGCAAGCGTTCCTTGTTTTCCTGTACAGTTTTAATTAGGGTCAGGTATTCTTCAGACTTAAAATCGTCGGCTTCGAGATCAATAATTGGGGCTACATTTTCGAAGTCTATACTTTCAATTTCGACATACATACGAGACAAAACATCAGGGACAACATTTAGACTGCCTTTGCGGTGTTCAATATTGAACGAAAACGCTTGTAGTTGTAAACTCCAGCGCGCAAGTCTACCGCTAAGGTCTTTAAGACTCATCAGCCATTTAAGGCTGGAGTGGTCGGTTATGACCGTAAAGGTCATACCTTCCACATAAGGACGAAACTTGAATCGCCAAAACGGCGGCGAGGCATTCCTTTTCCGTCACGCTGTAATTTTTTTGGGCTTTATTAAGCTTCTGGGAAAAGAACGATATTGGGGATTCTTCTTCGGCGTCGTTTTTCTGGAACAGCACCGCCCCTACACCTGAATCGGAAGCATCGCACTGTATGTAGAAGCGCTTATCGAAATTGGGATGCGTCAAAACCGGAGCTTTCGCTAATGCTTTCTTCAACTCACCAAATGCCTCCAGAGCTTCAGCGGTCATACAAAACTTTTTATTTCCCTTTTTTAGGGTGTCCGTAATTGGAGCCGTCAAGGTCGAAAATTCCCGTATAAACCTACGGTACCACCCTGCTAAACCAAGTAGTCGACGTACCTGTTTTGCCGATTTAGGGATCGGAAAATTCTCGATCGCCTCAACCTTAGCCGGATCTGTCTTGATGTTCCCACCACCAACTATGAATCCGAGATACTTCAAATCGCGGAAGCAAAATTTGGATTTTGTCACGTTGATGGTGAGGCCAGCTTTGTTGAGACACGTCGCTACCTCGTCCAACAGAGCGATATGATCTTCGAAATTAGGAGCTATGACGAGCAAGTCATCGAGATACACAAAGACTCGATCCCGTAACCTGGATGGAATGACCTTGTCCATCAACTGGCATAACCTTTGGGCAGCATTACACAGTCCAAAGGGCATGACAGTAAAATGATACAAGGGCCTTTCCGGTATTGTGAAGGCAGTCTTTTCCCTACTCTGCTCCTCCAACGGTATCTGCCAAAATGCGTCTTTGAGATCGATACTACTTATATAAATAGTATCCTTGAGACGACTGAAGATCCCTTCGAGATTGGGGAGAGGATATGCGTTTTTCTTAGTCACGGCGTTCAGCTTACGTGAGTCCAGACACAGGCGATTTTTGCCGGGCTTCTGTATCAAGACCACTGGCGAACTCCAAGGACTCTCACTCTCCTCAATCACTCCAAGATCTAACATTCTTTCTATCTCGGCATACATCAGGGCTTGTATCGCTGGAGAAACACGATAATGACGCTGCTTCACCGGAACCGCATCTCCGGTGTCGATGACGTGCTCGACAAGTGCCGTCTTTCCAAGACCGTACCTGGTGTAGCACCGGAACTTCCGCCTGACAACATCCAATCGGGACTGTTGCTCTAGAGACAGCTGGTGAGTATCTGAAGTATCAACGGCGTCTGTTACTTTAATTTCGCTTACGATTCCAGGTGCAAGGTTGAATGCTTTCCAGAAATCGACGCCGAGATACAACGGTTGGTCCAAATTTGGAACCAAATAAAAAGTAAGCTCTTTAGTTATACATTTATAAGTTACATTTAAGTTTATTTTGCCTATTATTGATTGACATTTGCCATCCGCCGTTTTAACGTTCGAAGCAAAAGGGGTAAATTGTTTGCTTAAACTTTCTACAAAAGCTCGGCATCCTTTACCGAGGACACTGACGCTTGCGCCGCTATCGAGCAAGCCGAAAACTTCGATGTTTTCAAATGCGACCTTTGCGTATGGCCTGGTGTCGCCGGAAACATCTATGATGGTGGAAAGCAAATTCGCTCTCGATTGCTTTCTTGCTCGATAGCGTTTTCGCGTATTTAAAATTTTATTTTTAACTACACCTTTGAAAATTCTAGTTTTTGCTTCATTGTATTCCTTAATCCTAACATGTAACGGTTTAATACAATGAACATTAACACTAGACGGACAATTATCATGGGGTAGATCATTAGGATCACGTTTTAAAATTTTAATTTGACCAATATGTGAATTATCAACAACTTGTTCGGGAGGATTTCTTATTCGGGTTTCGATGATTCGGGGTTGTTCTTCGAACACGATTCCCCCGTCGAAACCGTGCTCTTCAGAAGGTTTTTCTGTCGGCATTTTGGACATGTTGCAACGACAACATCTGCTTCACCACACTTGAAGCAGAACACGTTCAACCTTGATGAAGGACACTCCCAATACATGTGTCCTGCTACTTTGCAGTTCCAGCAAGAGAGTACCCTATTTGGTGGCCTGGGTCTATGCTTTTCGGCATACTGCATAGCAGCAACATAGTCGTCCACAGTATCATCGTCCTCAACACCATGCATTTCATGGACATGCATTTTCGGTGGTGGACGATAATACCTAGGCGCATGTTGCTCTCTTGCTGGAAAAGCATTTTCTGCTTCCTTGCAAGCAAAACGCAATTGGTCGAGGCTGAAGATGGACATCGGATATACTAATTTACCTATGCGATCGTTCAAATTCCGTTTTAGCATTTTGACCAACTCGAACTCGGGCATAGGGTTAGTTAATTGGGACCGAATCATCGCTATGGCCGAAAAGAAGCTATCGCAAGATTCTGATGGACCTTGCTTTCGGTCGGATATCTCTCGCATTATTTCGTAATCCGACTTACAGTTGCGGAAATGCAGCATGATTGCTTGTCGCAACATCGGCCAGTCGGGTCTCGAATTGTACCTCACAAATTCCCAATACCATCGTTCGGCATCTCCAGAGAGGACAAGATGGAATTGTCTGAGGATTTCTGCCCAAGAACATTGGTATTGGTTTTGGAGGAATTCCAACCGATGAAGGAAATCCTCTACAGATAAATTTTCTGGCCGTCCATCAAATTTTAGGCCCCATCGGTCCAACTTAACGGGCTCGTGATGGTTCCTATGCGGACTAGCATTTGAATTCCTATAAGGATTCGGATTATTTTGATTTTGGCCATTGAAATTATTAAAATCCATTTGATTTCGCGAAAAGTTAACATTATAGCTGAATTCGTTACTCGGAGGCTGATTAATGGGCTTAAAAATGTTACTAGCGTGCGAAAAGGCGGATGGGAATGAAGGCTGATAGTGCTGGGGTGCCTGATTAAAGGTCAGCTGTTGATTTGCCCTACCCTACCTGCACAAACTGCTGATCTTGTTGGCTTTGTCGGCCAGTTTGATTCCTACCGTCCTGAGGAGGGTGGTGGTAGTTCAACTGTGGTTGAGGTCGTTGAAGTTGGGACCTATAATCCTGCTGATTGAGATTATTGAAATTATTTCGGTTTCGGTTATTAGCGGACACCTGGTTAGGTTATTGGCTACCGCTGGTTGTTGTGGGGCGAATGATTGCGCAATTTGAGTTTGGCTATTGTTTGTGCAACTTGTTTTGTCAACAGACTTTGCTTTAGACGAAGCTTTCGGGTTCGGCTCTTCTCGCCTTAGAGGCAATGTGGCAGTATTCATGTCCCCTAAAAATTCAATGAAATTATCCTTCATGATCTTCTTGATGCTGTCGGAAATCTCCGATTTCATCGACTCAGCATATGAAGCGAAGGCATTGACAAGTGTTAGATTAATATATGCCTTCATACTATCAGGCACATGATCTGATGGATCTGACATGTTGTTTGTAGGTTTTTGTGAATTATTGCTTGTTAGGTTTTCTAAGATGGGATCGTCACGGATCCTACCAATGACATCCGTTTCACCGCCCGCTGCTCCTAGATGACTCAAGCTACTATAGCTTGGGGCAGTAATGGAGTTGGACTCATTGGAGACGTTTAGTAGATTTTGAGCCAATGACTCATTCCCTTGATCCCTAACTACCAAATGTTGGCTTTGATCGTTGACTGGCACTTCGGAAATGTCACCTCGATGTGAGCCCATCATGCCCACTGGGGTACGAAGAACTCGCGGCCTCTGCTCAACCAAAGTGTCGGTGTCGAAATTCTGATTGGCTCCTGAATCATTAACATTATTGATTTGCTGATTGTTGCTTGGGGGAGGGTGATTAAAAAGCATGGGGCTAATGCTGTTTAATAGATGTTCTTGGTCGTTTTCTGCTATTGGACCTTGAGAACGTAAATTCTTTCTTATAGCCCCGCTTTCCTGGGTTTTCTTCATTTTGATTTCGTTAGCTTTCGTATCTTTTTTGGTTTTGATTTGTTATATATATGTATATGTTTTTACTTTTAAGTTATTAGATTTAATGTATATATATATATATTCTGTTTTTGAAATGAACAAAAACAAACAAAAAAAAATTAATAAATTAACAAAAAAAAAACTATGGAATAAGTAAACAAAAGAACCGAAAAAAAATGTAACAAAAAAGGAAAAATAAATAAATAAATAAATAAGTTAAGCAAAAAAAAAATGAAACAAACAAAAGAATCAAAAAAAATTATAATAAATTAACAGAAAAACTGTAAAAGACAAAGTAAATAAATAAGTTAAACGAAATTATTGTAAAACGCAAAAATGTAAAAAACAAAAATTATAAGTTAACAAAAAAAAAACAAAAAAAAGTGTATTATAAGTATTTAGACAAAAAAAAATGAATGTACAAAAAATTATAATAAATTAACAAAAAAAATGTGACAAAAAAAAGTAATAAGTTAACAAAAATAAATATATATATATATGCGAACGTAAAAAAAATGAATAAGTAATTGTAACCAAAAAAACCAAAAATGTAAAATGAACACAAAAAAAAGGATAATGTAAGAAAAAAAAAAACTTAGAATTAGAATAGAAAAAACAAAATAATTTAACAAGAAAAATGTAAACTTACAAAATGTAAACTTACAAAAAGGAAATCAATAAATTGACACGAAAAATGTAAAATAAATGAAAAAAAAAACAAAACAAAAAAAATTGTAAAAGAAAATATGAAGTATAATGTAAGAAATGAAAAAAAAATGAACGAAAAAGTATAAAGAATGTAAAAAAATGAATTTACCAAAATTAAGGTAAATGAAAATTAAAGTAAATGGTAAAAAAAGTAAATGATCAAAAACCAAAAAGATATACTAAACCAAAAAAAACAAAATGTAAAGAAAGAAGAAAAAATAATTAACGAAAATAGTAAAAAAAAAAAATGTAAATAATAACGAAAAGGAAGCTTTCAAAACTAAGAAACAATTGTAAAATAAATTGAAATCTTGTTTGAAAATAAAGAACAAAAGAAAATTCGAAAACTCAAAAAAAATAAACCTATTTTCTATATAAAAAATAAGAAATTTTTGTATTGTTTCGAACTCAACAAAAAAAGAAATCAAAACAACAAAAAAAAAACAAAAAAACAAAAGTTTAAATGTAACCTTTTTAGAGATATTCCAATATTGTAATTTTTTCCAAAAAAAGTAATTGTAATTGTTATTTTCATGTGATGTTCGGGGATGCTGCAGGCAACTGATTTGGTGGCGAAGAATTCCATTTTTTGACGAGTCGGTTGGCTGAAACGGTGACTCCTTCTCTTAACTGACCTCAAATGACTGACAGACGGACTAATTTTTGAAATATATCCCTCTAGGGCAAATAGGCACACAAAAGTTGACGTAGGACAAGATAGGTTGTTGTTTACTACTGCATTCGCAATTTTGTCCAGCATGAATGCTTAAACAAAAGACATAATGCACTAGGAAACAACACACGTCAACACCAGGACACCAAAACTTGAAAGAAAACAATACGATTGAAAAGAAAATTAAAAATTAGAAAGATAGAAAAGTAAAATGTAAACAGAAAAAAGAAAGGGTAAAGACGAAAAAAGACATAGGTTGATTGTTGCTGTTTTCATCCTCTTGTTATCTCGTCGCAAATGCAATCGGTATGCCCAATGGCTTTCCGTTGCACGACATACGAGTTACCAAGGATGAAAACAGAAACAATTAGGGAAAATTTAAAATTTGGAAGATAGAGGACGAAAGACAAAGACAAACGTTGCGGGCGCCATTTATAATAGGCTAGTGTTGGCTGTAGTGGTGCGTGAAGCACTGTTTTCCCTAGGTCTGCGGACTGGCATGCTTGCGAGTGCTCGGCTCGAGCTCGCCGGAGTCGTGGGATCTTGTCCGCAAACCTAGGAAACCAACCTATTACATTTTTTATCATGCCATCGATTTGGTCCTATCGAACGAAAATAAACACAAAAAGAAAACTAAAGCAGCAGACGGACGTTGCCGCTAGAGGGTGCCGTGGTGTTGTTCGGCATGGCCATATCCCACCCAACCATAGAAGTCTCTTGGCCTACTAAGTTTAGACTTCCCCTAACACAAATGACTCACCGTTTCGGCTGCTCTTCTGTCGTCACCAAATCATGTTGTCGCCATCCACATCCCCTGAAAATAGAAGCTTAGAGATTCATCGAGTTCACATTCAACATGAAAAGACTAAATTTCACCATATCGGTTAGATTATTAACAATTTTATTTGAATTCGTAGAAAATAAATACTTTAAAGACAATGGATTGTGATTTTAACATTATATTTTACTTCAAAACAAGCAATAAGGATCAAGTATCTTAAATTGTTTCAATAGGCATAAGGCTAATATAAAGAATGATTTTCAATTCGAAGAATTTATTCGTATCAACTTTCTTCCCTCTTTGGCGCGCCTACTCTTCTGCTCAAAGGGACACTAATAATACCCCTACCTAAAATGAGCTCAATTTTGGACGGAGTGTATTCGGTTGTCCCGAGTTCTCCTTTTTTTTCTTCTTCGATAGGCTACCTTCGCGCAAGAGAAAAGAACCTGACTTGGAAATCCTCAGAACTAAACTTCGTTCTAAAAAAGCCGTAAATATGCAGCTTTAGGCAAAAAAAAAGAACAACAATAAAAAAAAACACCTTAAACCAAAAGCAATCCTCTTTGCTTGTCAAAAAGATGTGGCAATATAAAACAAAAAAAATGACTAACATTAGAAAATTTTTAAATATGTATATGAAAATAGAAAAAGGTGAAATTCATATTGATCGGCTGAACTTAGGAATGATGAGGTCTTGAACTTGGTCTGAAGAATCTTCTCTAGATGATTTGCAATTCATCCAGCCTTTAGAGAGGTCATCGGCTTGAATGCTTCTCTGGACCAGCATCAATTTTCGTATGTTGAAAAGAAATCTTGTTTTCAGGAATTTATCTCCCAACAAATATAAATTGCGGCGGCGATCACCTTCACGATGGTTTTGGTGATTGACGTTGGTGATCGCCGATAAAAAAAGTAAGTTAGCTTACAGAAAGTTAAACCATGTAAGCGCTAATTCACTATATTTCAGGTCAATTTGTAGAAACAATCACTCACCGAACGAACAAATTGAGCAGCAATTTGAGGCAGAAAATGCCCTTGTCTGCCACTATAAAGGGATGATGTCGCCGTACGACGAGGAGGTCGACGTCGTTGCTGTTTTGCGAAGCACAAACAAAAAAAAAACACAAAAAATCAGCGAACTAGAAAAATGGTTCTCTTTTTTCTATATTTTCAATTTCACTTCAAGAACACTTACAGATCTTCTGTTAAAGCTTATTTATTTATAATTTCGCAAGATTAAGTCTATTGTATTTTTCTATTTCAATGACATGAATAAACTTTGACACAAAACAACGTTAAATTTGGCCTTTTCCGATATCAATGTCTGGTAAAGTGATGCGGAAACACCGTTTGACATACCTTTTTTTTCTTTTCCCGATTCCCTTTGGAATTTGTTTGTTGCCTATCGTCATCAGCATATCGGAACATCCTGTTGCGAGGCAAGAGGAGGGGGGCCTTAGGAGTTTGTGAGAGGAAGGATTTAGGAAGAGGAAGGAAGTAGGAAAAGGAATAGTTGGCTTAGGAGGGGTTGGAATGTTTAGTTCCGAGGACGTGGCCTGCTAGCGATGCTCTTGCTTAGCTCGTCGGACGGGGGGGATCTTGCCCCCGAAACTTAACCTCACCTGCAAACAAAAACACAGATCAGGCCAAAAAAAAATCAAAACATAAAACCAAAACAACGGTCGGACTAAACTAGCGGACGGACTATTGTCACGTCAGGGCGCTGCAGATGGTTTTGCAGCGAGGCCATACCCACCCAACCGTAGGAATCCGTGGCCATGTTTGGATTCCCCCAAAAGGAGAAGTGGATGATCGGTTTCAGATCATACCACCATCACCGAAGTCTTCGACTACCCTCCGCACCCCTGAAAATTAACGGCTCAAGTCCTCATGTTTCTATCAAACAAAGACAAACGACCATATTTAACATTAAGCAACTTGTGCCAAAAAAACATGTACTTTATTCTACTATTTAGGTTCACATTTAACTTATTCAAAAAAATCAAAAAAAATCGTGACCACGGAACTGAGGTTTTTTTTTTTTATAGAGTGCCTCCTTTGGGCACGAACTATAGTTTTAACACAAAAAAAACAAACCCTGCCTCTATTGAGCTCGATGGAGGTTGGCGTATGATATAGGGCTGTCCTTTGGCCCTTATTACATGACATCTAAGCCTGAACCAAAAAAAAACCCGGTTCCTGACACTCACAGCCAATTTAACAAAAAAAAATTAAACTTATGACTTATCTCTTAAATTAATGAGAAGACGACACAACAAACATGTAGGATTTCAGAAACATATAATCGATGTATTCAAACATTCAAACAAAAATTATTATTTTTTTCTTTTTTTCTTTTTGGGTTTTTATAAAAACCTGTTTTGGCCCCTTCGCCGGAGACTTCATGGGTCAGATGCGGCTCTTAGTCTTGATTTTGCGAGGAGTGCAGCTCTCCGATGGCCAGCACAATTCCCTTTGGTCAGCCTGACCACTCCTTTTTCTTTACGATTTTCTTCTATGTAAATTTATCAATGCGGCGGCCCAGGATGGCTAAGAATCTGGCTAGTGGGCCGCCGAGGAGTTTCCTAAAGAATACAATTCTCTGTTAGACCCTCAAACCATTAAATCTTCCAGGGAAAACTCACCACTTTTCAGATTAATTTCACACCTAAAATGGACTGAGACCCAAGTCCACCCCGGACTGTAGCACCACCTCAAGTAAGTAAGTAAGCAGGTCAATTGAGATTTGGGCGAAAGTTTCTTTGCCTGGAATCCTACACAGTTTATTTGCACGAGGAAATGCTCCTGCTATTAATAGAAAACTAAATTGAAGCACACAAACACTATGGAATTTGCCGTACCGATTAGAATTTTGGTATTTCTCTTAATTTTCTCGGTTTTTTCTTTTTAGTTTTTCCTTAAACTTTTCTGAAATCTCAAAGCTGCGTGCCCGCCGAAAAAAATTTGTTCACAAAAATGACGAAAAGGTTAGGATTAGGAAATATGAACAGCCAGAGATCAGCGGAACGAGACCACGAGGAGATCTCCTTTTGCTGACGTGGACCAATCCGCATGTCAAAAAGTGAAGTGAGCACCAGTTCACCAAAAATCCCCAACAGATGGAGCCTCAAGGGAAATGGATGGTGACATTCAGCACGAACAAGGGAAACAATTTCTTTTACTTCCAAATTCAAAATTACAGATTTAAAAATTAAAACGCCCCGCAATCCCAGACATCAACAAACAATTTGCTTTTGAGGTACCTACATAAACCGTTTATCTATTATTTAAAAGGTTTAAACATTTAACCAACTCCTTTGTACATGGACTACCAGGTACTATCAAGAATGGTTTTCTGCTTGGTTAAACAAAACAATTGTCAAATCAAATAAGAAACCTGGCTTCATTGCTAGCTCACAAGATGGCGTTTCAAGGGATTGCCATCTTGTCTCAACTACTGCAGAAGGTAAACATCTGAAGTCAATATCAAACTGGCTGTCAAAATAAGTTAGTTGCTATTTTTAATTTCCCATTTTGCTTTATTTTCTTGCTTATTCTAGGGTGGAAACCGGCCTACGTAACAAAATGTTCGGATTTTTTGAATTTATTCAGACAAATACGAACACAAAAGAAGGTCGGCTTTGCTCTGAATCATTAGCTAGTGGGGAGCTACCCACGTTACAGCCGGGCACAGAAAGCACAAAACAAAAAACATGAAATTAACTATAACATAAACATGCATAAAAAAAGTATAAATAAAACTTATTTCTAATATCACAGTAGCAACTTAAAGTAATATCACAGATTTATATTGTCAAGACTCGGTCTCGAGAATATAGCATCAGAAAATATCACAGTTAGGAATAATTAAACTAATATCACAGATAATAAACTATATCTTAAGGTTGTAAATATCACAGTTTGAGCTAATTAAACTAGTATCACAGTTTTTAAACTATATTTAAGGGTGTAAATATCACAGATGTAAAGGTATAAATAAAATAAATAAGGATAAAACGTTAAAATATAATAAATAACATTAAGATAACACATCATGCACTAAATAAATAAATTAACACAGAGAACTACAGCTAAGATCAGGGGCTGATTAGCCCATAGGCTAATTAGGCTGCAGCCTAGGGCGTGAGGATTTCGAGGGCGCTGGCGGGGAATCGTATATTCACTGTCATCATACATACTTATTTCAACTACATACCTACAAGTTTTTTTTAATAACGACACAACTGACTACAAAGTGAAGTTTATATTATAATTAATTCGAGATTTTCGTTCATTTAGAACAAAATGTATGTTGTTATCTGGGATAGCCAATGCATTGAGAAAGTGAACGCACCCAGTCTGTATCAGTTTTTCTTTTTTCAACACACAAACACAGATTGTGGCATTGAATACTTTATCCCATGATGTTTTTTGCGCAACGACTGGATTTTCTCACCAAATGACGCTGTTGTATAATTATTATTATTATTTTTTGAATTAATTAAAAAAATTTTAATAATGTGTGAAATATGTATTATTTCCATTTACTTACTTACTTAAGGTAGCGCTAGAGTCCAGTGTGGACTTGGGCCTCATACAACAGTCTCCGCCAGCCAGCGCGGTCCCTAGCTAGCTGTGTCCAGTTTTGCACTCCAAGTTGATTGAGGTCCTCTTCCACTCGTGTGCGCCACCTGAGTCGCGGTCTTCCTCTCCTTCTCGGGAAAAGTGCCGAAGGCTTTCCGGGCCGGAGCATTGGTGTCCATGCATTCCAAATGACCGAGCCATCTGAGTCTCTGGACCATGACCCTTCTGGCTAAGTCCACGTCGTTGTACAACCCGTAAAGTTCGCTGTTGTATCTCCTTCTCCATTCCCCATCAATGCACACGGGGCCAAAGATGACCCGAAGAACTTTCCTCTCGAAACAGCCTTCGGCACATTCATCCGATTTTGTCAAGGTCCATGCTTCTGCACCATATAGCAGGACTGGGATGATGAGCGTGTTGTACAGTTTTACCTTAGTTGCTCGAGAGAGAGCTTTTCCACTCAATTGCTTTCTTAGCCCAAAGAAACAGCGATTAGCAAGAGTAAAGTGCCCCATACACATTTCAACTCGATTGTAAACTGAGTTGTCAACTAGGTTTGTGTTCGAGCACACACTGCATAGACTGAGTTGGAACGCATTGCTTCTACTGTCAAAAAAAAAAACAATTCTTGTCGTAGAAACGGTATTATTGTTGTGGTCGGATTTCTGCTTTGGTGCAACTAAGTGAAGAATAATGGAAAAAAGAAAATTATTAGCGTTAATGATCATTTCAGAGTGTATTATAAATGAAGAAGAAGAAAGTGTTAAAAAACGTAGAATTTGGACAAAAAATTGGTTAAAAAATAAAAAAGAATTTTCAAATGAAAGACTCGTAAGATTTATGAAAATAAGTGCACCAATTGATTTTGCAAATTTTTCGAGAATGAATGCGAAAGCTTTTGATGAACTCTTACTTCAAATAACTCCGTTCATCAAAAGAGAAGACACTTTTATGAGGGACGCAATATCGCCAGAAACGCGACTCTCCATAACCCTCAGATACCTTGCAAAGGGTAACGATTTCGAAGATCTTAAGTTTTTTTATGCAGTTTCGCCACAAGCAACAGGAAAAATTGTTATTGAAACATGCGAATCCATAATATATGTATTAAGGAAATACATAAAGGTACGTTTTTTTTTTTGTTTATGTTTAGATATTATAAGTCCCAAGCCCTATATTTTTGTGTTTCTTTTAGCTACCTCAAACAGCTGATGATTGGAAAAAAGAATCCGAAAAATTCTTTAATGTGAGTGGATTTCCACATTGTCTTGGGGCAATTGATGGGAAGCACGTCGAAATACGGAAGCCACCGAATTCAGGATCTTTTTACTTCAATTATAAGAAGACATTTAGCATCGTTTTAATGGCCATCGTTAATGCCAAAAGTGAATTTTTGATGGTGGATGTTGGAAAAAATGGCAGAAACTCCGATGCTGGAGTTTTTGGGCACACAACATTTTCCAAAATGTTAGAAAGCGGTGCGCTCCATTTGCCAGATGCTGAAGAACTTGTCACGGATGAAGAGAAGTTGCCGTATGTATTCGTGGCTGACGATGCTTTCCCATTAAAAGAGCATATAATGAAGCCGTATTCAGGTACACAACTATCTCCGCAAGAGATGAATTTCAACAAATGCCTTAGCTCATCAAGAGTTCGTGTAGAAAATGCTTTTGGTATTCTTGCTCACCGTTTAAAAGTTTTGCTAAAACCCATTAACTTGCGACCCGAAAAAGCGACAAAGATAGTCTTGGCTTGTTGTTTTCTGCACAACTTTCTGAAACGAAAGAATGGACCAGTTTATGAAGCTCTGTCATCCAATGAAGACGTTCTAATAGGTCTGGAAATTACCACATCAAGAAATTCTACGACTATCGCCAAAAACATCCGCAACAAATTATGCACATACATAAACTCAAATATATCAAACATTTAATTCAATTTATTAATTTCTTAATAATAAAAAAAAAAAAAAAAACAAAAGTGTAAAAAATGCCATTAACAAAATTCTCCGTCTTCAAAAAGTTCCGATATGCTGGAATATTCGTCTTCTTTGTTTTGGGTTAATGAATCCTGAATATTGTTTTCTATTCGTTCTTGAGTTCTCAAGGAATTTTGATCTAAAATCAAAATTTTTCTGGGAGCAACTTTTTGACTTACTTGTTGGGTCAAATAGACATATTTTTTTGGTAATGAACTGCATGGAGGTGATGATGCGGAATGTGATGGTTGGATTAACGGTGATTGATGGTATTGTATTGGTGATGAACTGGACATAGGAGATATGGATATGGGTGGTGATGGTGAAAAATGTTTGTTGCTATTTGTAGTTCTTGATGATGATGGCATTGATGGTGATATAATAGAATGCAATGTTAGTTGTTTAAGTTCACCAAGAATGAGAATTTCTTCAATGCTTTTTTTTGCATAAAGCCGTTGCTCAGGGTCAAGTTTCCTGAAGGAACATGCCCAGGACTTTGCATGGATGGTTGCATCATCTTCATCGTCAATTTTGTTCATCGACTCAAGTTGGGCGCAGGCTTGTTGCAGAAAATCTTGTTTTGGATTGTTCTTGCTCCGTTTAGGCCGAATTTCCTAAAACAAATTTGAATTTGAATTGGAAAACAAATTCTTAATTAACTTACAATTATTTACCCTTAAAGCCTCAACATCGAAATCTACTGTTGAGACGCTTTCGGAAGCCTCTTCTTGGTCGCGAAGAAAATCCAACTCGTCAAAATACCATAACGAGGGAATATAAACATCTTCTCCCCCAGCTCCAGATTTTAAGGAATCGGCTACTTTTTTCAGCTCTCGACGGTAGCACGTTCTGATGTTGGTTATTTTGTTTTTAATTGTGGCCATGGTACCGTCAGGGTCAATTTCTTTGTACTTCTCTAAAATTAAATCCCATGCCTGGTTTTTTTTCATTTTGTTCCGATATTCGGTGCTTTTTATTTTCCAAATTGCTGGGTTATTTTGAATTATTTGGAAAATTTCCTTCCAAATGTTCATGTTCGCGTTGAGAGTCATTTTTAGCGATCTATTCAAATATTCAACTGATGCTGTTTTGACCAGAGAGAGGATATCGCAAATTTTATTTTACTGTAACTTCGTGTCTGTGAATAAATGAGAAAAAAACAGCAACAAAAATGAGGTGGTAGGACCATATTTACTATGATAGTATTGGTAAAAACACGCATACTATCGCAGTAACTATAATCCATAGCTTGTAGGCATTGTCATTTTGACAGAACGGTTTCCCATCTCCCTTTTAAACTCATCTGTTGTTTTGACAGCAAATCAACCAACTCGTCCACATGCAGTTCAATTCAGTTGAAAGACTTTATATTCAACTTCAAAAAAATCAAAATCTTTTGATTTTTCTTCAACCAACCATTCAACTGCCAAATCGATCAAATGACAAGGCCACACACAGGTTGATTTACATTTGATTTGATTCCGTTGACGATTGAGTTGAACTGTGTATGGTGCGCTTAACTCTTCGTCTTATCTCGGCGCTGGTGTTATTGCCCGTGTTGATAGCGGAGCCTAGGTAGACAAACTCCTCTACTACCTCGAAGTTGTATGCGTCTATTGTGACGTTCTGTCCGAGCCGTCGGTGTTGGGTGTCCTTTCTCGAAGACAGCATATACTTCGTTTTTCCCTCATTTACCGCTAAACCCATTTTTGCCGCTTCTGTCTCAATTCTCACAAAGGCGCCATTGACATCACGCCATGTTCTTCCCATTATATCATTATCGTCGGCGTACGCGAGAAGTTGAACAGATTTATGGAAGATAGTGCCTCTAGTGTTGGCGGTGGAGTTTTGGACTATCTTCACAAGAACGATGTTAAAGAAATCGCAGGTCAGTGCATCACCTTTTCTGAATCCTTTTTTGACGTCGGAATCTTGTAAGCTCATTGCCAAGCTTGATAGAGCAGCGTGAGTCCTCCATCGTCATTTTGCACAAGCGAACGAGCTTGGCGGGGATGCCAAAACTAGGCATAGCTTTGTACAGTTCGTCTCTGTAGATGCTGTCATACGCGGCCTTAAAATCGATGAAGAGGTCGTGGGTATCGATTTGGAGTTCATACGTTTTTTCCAGGATCTGCCGAAACGTGAAAATTTGGTCGATGGTAGACCACATTGATAAGGATCAATCAGATTGTTGACGAAAGGCTTCAGACGTTCACATATTAGGTACGGCAGAGAGGATCTTATAGGCGATGTTAAGCAGACTGATTCCTCTGTACTTGGCGCAGTTTAGAGGATCTCCCTTTTTCAGGATCGGGCAAACAACAAACAATTATTTCCATTTGTTTTAGAAAAAAAAATATTTTTTTTTTTTTTTAATGAATTGATATTTTTTTATGAATAATTTATATCTACCAATTTTTTGTAAGAAAAAAATTATTATTTTTTAAATAAATCGTTATTTCTTCATTTATATTTGATACAATTGTTTTGCAATAAATAAATGATAATTTTTTGGACAAATTTTTATTTTTTGTAAATATAAGATATAGGTAGATGTCTATTTTTTGGAAAATAAAATAAAGAAAAAAATAACAATTAAATAATTATTTTTTGAGTGAATTCTTATCTTCTTATTAATAATTTATAACTTTTTTTTGCAATAAATAAATTATTATTTCTTAACCATTTGTTATATTTCTTTTTTTTTTAATTGATTTATTTTTATTTATTTATATTATATTCATTAATAATTTATATCTTCCTATTTTTGTGATACTCTTTTGAATGCATTTTAAGTTTTTTCTTATTAATATTACCTATACCTATAAATAACTATTTTTGCAATAATTAATTTTATATTTTTTAATAAATTATAAGTTTTCATAATAAATATGTATGAATGTATATTTTTGAAAACTGCTTTTTTGAAAAGATTTTTTGTTCTTATTAATATTATACTATATATACCAATCGGTTGGAGACTGTTTTTTTTTAATATTGAAAGCTGACGAAGTCATAAACAATTTATTTATTCTTAGACCTGGAGGGGGCGGGCGCGTCCAGAGAACTAGCCTAGGGCAGTCAAAACCCTTGATCAGCCCCTGGCTAAGATGAGAAATGTTTAGAACAAAAAAAATTGAAATCGCGACTTTACTGTTTTAGATCTTTGGCGTGGAAAATTCCGATTCGTCTTCCCTTTAAATTTTCCACTTCGTACATTTGATTCCCGACGGTCTTAAGTATTCGGCATTTTATATACTTAGGACACAATTTTGAGGATAGATACTTCGACGAATCGCTCAAGACGAAGTTCCTTCTGTATATTTCTTGTCCGGGGAAATACTGAACCGTCTTTGTACGAACGTTGTACGTTTTTGCCGATTTTTCATTTGCCTTTAAAATGTTTGCGCGAATTTGGTTCCTTATGCACTGCAATCGACTTTGTCGGGGAAGAGTTAACAACTCGTTGTCGTCCATCGCGTTCAACTTTTTAGCTAGTTCATAACTACTACCGTGCATCATCATATTGGTACCGAATAAGGCATAATA
The DNA here is from genome assembly GCA_943590905.1 of Sphaerophoria taeniata. Classification (NCBI taxonomy): domain Eukaryota; kingdom Metazoa; phylum Arthropoda; class Insecta; order Diptera; family Syrphidae; genus Sphaerophoria; species Sphaerophoria taeniata. The sequence goes on along the minus strand of OX016540.1, from coordinate 127,827,757 downwards.
TGGTGACACACCTGTAGAGCTGTGAACAGCGCTCCTCAACGCACAAGCGATGTCACCCAAGTGGGCATCCCAATCGCGTTGATCGTCTTTGAGGTATGAACGTATGGCTGCTAACAACGAGCGGTTCACCCTTTCCGACGCGTTCGACTGCGGTGCATAATTCGCCGTTTTGAAATGTCTAATTCCGTATTTACTAATTAAGGATTGGAATTCTTTACCGACAAATTGCTTTCCATTGTCAGAATGGATGATGTTCGGAACACCAAACACATTAAATACTTCTTTCAAAAAGGAAATGGCATTAGAAGCGTTAGCATTTCTCATAGCTTTCAACAACACATATTTGGACAGATGGTCTAACACCACAAAAACATATACATTGCCTGTTTTAGACCTTGGGTAAGGACCTAAAAAGTCAACGTATAGCTTTTCAAACGGACGATTACTACAATAAGACGTAACAATAGGAGGACGAGATACCTGATTAGACGCCTTACACTGTTTACACACACTACAATTAGACACATAGTCACGTACTTGTACCGTCATGTTAGGCCAATAAAAGTATTGTCGGAGTCTGTTTAGGGTTTTAGCAATACCGCAGTGTGCTGACTTAGGGGGATCATGTGCTCTACTAATTAGTTCTTGAGTCAGCCTTGCTGGAACCCAAATAAGCCAAGAATGCTCCAACATTTCTTCTTCGCCTAACTTTTTAAAGGCCTTTTTATACACATATCCGTCTACATACTTCAGATCTGGGAGCTCTTCTTTGTGATTAAAAACTGTTTCAATAATATCTAGGTAGTCGTCGGAGAGGAATTCCGCTGACTTCAGATCAATCAGTGGGGCAACGTCTTCAAGAGCCAGAGAATCCACATGTACCCGAGAAAGAGTATCTGGTACTACATGTCGGCTGCCTTTACGGTGCTGTATGTCGAAGACATAGGACTGCAGTGACAAACTCCACCTTGCGAGCTTACCATTCAAGTCTTTCATGCTCATCAGCCACTGAAGACTTGAATGGTCAGTAATGACAGTGAAGTCCATCCCTTCGACATACGGCCTGAATTTCTTCACAGCCATCACCGCGGCCATACACTCCTTCTCGGTGACACTGTAGTTCCTCTGGCTTTTATTGAATTTCTGGGAGAAGTACGCGATAGGGACCTCCTCATCCAGTTGAGACAGTACAGCACCAATCCCCGCGTCCGAAGCATCACATTGGATGTACAATCTTTTTGTGAAGTCCGGGCGCGAAAGAACCGGTGCCGAGACCAACGCTCCTTTCAGACCCTCAAATGCTTTCAGCGCGTCGTCGCTCAGTTGGAACTTTTCGCTCCTCTTTTTCAGCATGTCAGTCAGGGGTGCAGTTAGGGTTGAGAAATTCTTAATGAATTTACGATACCACCCTGCCATGCCAAGCAGCCTCCGAATCTGTCTAGGGGTTTTGGGAATCGGAAAATTCACGATTGCCTCCACCTTCGCCGGATCCGTTTTAAACTTCCCACCACCAACTATGAAGCCCAAATATTTTAGCTCTTTAAAGCAAAACTTTGATTTCTTCAAGTTGATGGTGAGATTAGCTCTGCGTAAACAGTCGGCTACTTCGCTAAGCAAGGTGATATGCGTCTCGAAATCCGGCGCCATGATAAGCAAATCATCGAGGTACACAAAGACGCGCTCCCTGAGTCGTGCAGGAATAACCTTGTCCATCAACTGGCTTAACCGTTGGGCAGCGTTACACAACCCAAACGGCATCACTGTGAATTGGTACAAGGGTCTTCCCGGTACCGCAAAGGCAGTCTTTTCCCTACTCTGCTTTTCCAACGGTATTTGCCAAAATGCTTCCTTTAGATCGATACTACTCATGTAGATCGCATCCGGAAATCGGCTGGTGAGTCCCTCGATATGGGGGAGAGGGTTAGCGTTTTTCTTCGTCAGTGCGTTCACCTTACGGGAATCCAAGCAAAGTCGATTTTTGCCGGGTTTCCGCAAGAGAACCACTGGCGAACACCACGGGCTTTCGCTCTCCTCAATAACGCCGAGACTCAACATCCGATCTAACTCTTCATACAAGATGGCTTGTACCGCTGGGGAAACAGGGTAGTGACGCTGCTTCACAGGGGGTGCATCTCCGGTGTCGATGACGTGCTCCATTAACGTCGTCTTTCCGAGACCATGACGTTCAAAACTTAAAAATTTCTCCCTAACTGCATCCAACCTGGCCTGCTGATCGGAGTTCAACCGATGGGCATTTGAGAAGTCTGATTGGGCGTCAATCGAAATACTACCTATAATTCCTGGGGCTAACTGGAAGACTCTCCAAAAATCAACCCCAAGATAGACTTCCTGATCTAAACTGGGAACAAGGAAGAAAGTAAGCACCTCTTCGCGATCCCCATACCGGACCTTCAACTCGACCCTGCCCACTACTGATTGAGTCTTTCCGTCAGCGGTTTTCACTCCGGAATAAACGGGGGTTGTTGGACAGCCAAGCTCGCGGACTAACTGCATACAATTCTTGCCTAGTACGCTCACGCTCGCTCCGCTATCCAACAAACCAGATACCTCTTTCTGACCTAATTTTATTGTGGCGTAAGGCCTGGGATCGGCTTGTAAATTAAAAATTGTTGACGCGATTTGATTTTTAAGTTCTTTCCTGGCCTTGAAACGGGCTCTAATTTTTAAAATTTTCTCTGACGGTACATAAACGGACGTCTTACTAAAAATTCGGGCTCTTGCCTCTTCATACTCCTGTAGACGGATATGTAATGGTCTTATTTCTATTAATTTGCCTTCTTTACTATTAGGTTTTTGATGTTCATTTTTCTCTCTTCTTAAAATCTGGACTAACTTTTCTTCTTTTGGGTTTATTTCTAACACTTGTTCATTGACTTGGGTTTCGCTTATCGGGGGTTCTATTTTGAGATCGAACGCGATTCCCCCGGAGCTTTCGCGTCCCTCGCTCGGTTTTCCGGGTGGCATCGTGGACAACTTGGGGTCTTAGCCTCCTCTAATCCACACTTAAAACAAAAAATATTGCATACGTCGGACTCGCAATCAAAATAGGTGTGACCCTGCACCTTGCAGTTCCAACATACCAAACCAGAAGCGTCTGCATATCTCCGAGGAGGATTCTTTGGACGGGCTCCACCGAACTGATAAGCTGCCACTTGTTCATCAGCTGGCGGTTCGTCTTCTTCAAAACCCACTTCGTGGACTACGTATTTACCGGGATATTTAGTCGCCGGCTTCGGAATCTCGCGATCTCTCCTCGGAAAAGCTGCTTCGGCTTCTTGGCAAGCCATCCTGAGCTGGTCCAGGGAGAAGATTGATTGGGGGTAGACTAGCCTACCAATTTTATCATACAAATTACGTTTGAGGATCCTAACCGATTCCACCTCCGGGATCGGCATTCTTAGCTGGGATCGCATTTTGTTTACGGCTGCAAAGAACTCTTCACTGCTTTCCCACGGATTCTGCCTGCGGTCCATGATGTCCCGAAGGATCTCAAAGTCGGACTTGGCATTCCTATATCTGCGAAGTAACGCATCCCTCAAAATTGGCCAATCTAAATGATAGTGATCTCTTTGGATCTGCCAGTACCAGTCGTAGGCAGAATCCGAGAGAAGCAAGTGAAAGTCCCGAAGGATTTCGTTCCAAGGGCAGCCGTACTGGCTCTGGAGTCTTTCCAAGCGGAAGACGAAATCTTCGACGGTCAGAGTCGACGATAACCCATCAAATCTCAGTCCCCACTTGTCGATCCTGATCGGGGCCCTACTTCCCGAAGGCGGAACATAGCTCGGGTAAACTGGTTGATGGGCATACGTATTATGACCACCGAAAAAATCACCCTGTGTTGGCGGATGTTGTCTTTCCGTCGGCCTAAAATCAGGATTTCTCCCTCTCTGATTCCTAATCGGAACGAATGCGTTTCTACCTGGAGCAACTACAGGATTTCGCATTGCTGGCATTGGCTCTGCCTGAGCAGGGTCACTGCCACCGGACGTACGTTTGGGTATAGCCCCGGTCCCTGATGTACTAGGACCATTCAAATTCAAGTTCCCAAGGAACTGGGTAAGTTGCTGTTGGATCTCGTTCCTCAAGGTGGAAGTCATTTCCGATTGCAGAGCTCTCCTACATGCTGAAATGCCCTCCACCATTGCCGAATTAACATATTCTTTCAGCTCTTCTGTCATCCTTGTTTCATTAGTTCTAGGTAACCCGTTCATCAAAGTTTCGAGGACTCCTCGAGAACCCTGCCACCTATCTGTACCACCCATGCCCAGATTTTCTCGCACGGTTTTGTTGACGGACTCTTGGGGTGGACCCTCAGATCCAGCCGGAGCCCCGCTAAATTCACTATAAGTTGGGGTGGTCAGTGAGGAAGTGTGGACACTGTTATTATGGGTTGAAACTGGTACTCCTGAACTATCGATCACTTGAGATGCGGATTGGTATCGTCTTTCTGAGATAAGAGGCGAATGTAGAACTCGAGGTCCCGCCCCCTGACCTAAACGTTGAGTAGCCGATCTCGTCCATCTTATTTGTTCTTCGATTTCGGCGTCTCTAATCCTATTGACGGCGCGGTCCCCCTCTTCCTTATTTGAGAAAGCCATTCTACCAAAAGAATCCCGAAAAACACAAAAAAAAACAAAATCTCTGACAAAATGTGGTGAGGTAAGGCTTAAGTTTTCTCCCTAACACTAACGTTGTACCTATTTATGTAGCAGAAGAATTGAACTACAAAAAAAAAAAAACAAATGAATAACAAAAAAAAAATGTAAGAAAACCTATTTGTAATGAAATAACTAGCCAAAAGAACAAATTAACAAAAAAAAATCAACAAGAAAATAAACTATCAAAAAAATGTACTAAAAAAAATGAATAAACAAAAAAAATATGATTTAACGAAAGGAATGATTTACGGAAACAGTTAAGTTAACAAAAAAAAATGTTTAACGCAAGAAAAATACAAAAAAAATTACAAAAAAAAAAGTAATGAATGTAAAGAAAAATTTGTCTCAAAAAAAATTAATCAAAAAAAACAATAAATATAAATGAATAAGGTAACTAAGTATATAAAAAAAAAAACAAAATATTTGAAAAAATTAACAAAAAAAAACAAAAAAGATCAATGAAATCGTAAATAAATAACAAAAAGAATGTGTAAGAAGAAATAACGATGAAAATTTAACTAACCAAAAAAAAGAATACCTAAAGATAAGAAATAAATAAGAACAAAAAAAAGTTTGACCACAAAAAAGGTATGAAAATTGTAATAAATAAAAAAAATGTATATATATATGTCTATAGCACAAAAAAAAGTATTTATAACCAAAAACTAACCTAGTAGTTTCTAAAAGAAATCTCAAAAAAATGTAAATAAATAATGAAAAAAACAAAAAAAGTATCAAATAAATTGTTTATATAAACAATTTAACAAAAAAAAATTATAGAATTGAATAAAGAAAACTTAACGAAAAATCAAATAAGGGGTATCTTAATCAACAAAAATCTGATTTTGAATAAGAAAACAAAAAAAAAACAGTGTAAAAAAAACTCTATCTAGTTTCCTATTCTTTCTTTTGAAAAACTAAAATTTAAATTTTCATAACAAGAAAACAAACTTAATTAATCAAAAAAAATTAAAGCTTATAAGCCCTTAATAATTTGGAACACTAAATAGTTTTATTCCCTTTTTGAAAAACTTAGAAAACTTTTTTCCAATATCGAAAAAAGAACTAAATTTATCAAAAAAAAACACTAGTATTCAAAAAGATGATTTCCTTAGAAAAAAACAATGCAATTTGGAAAACAAGAAAAACAAATACTAAATAAACCAAATATGAACCCAGAAAAAAAAGTGTATGTTTACTAGACTTTACTTTAAAAGCAGTTTCGAAAACAAAAATGTATGTCTAAACCGAATGTGTTTTTTTTTCTCTTTTAATTTGTTTGTATCATGACATACGGGGTGCTTCAGGTAGCTTTAGGAGTTTCGGATCAGAGTGGTACGATCCTACTAACGACATCACTAAAACGAGACAACAGACGGACTAACTAGACTCCCTGATGTAACAATAATAGATTGAGGAAAATTGACACACACTAAATTACATTACAAAGTTTTACTTCACCGTTCCCGCAGTCCTAGACTGTCTTGAAGACCTTGTCCAGAAGACATGAAACGGCTAAGCAAAACTTACAAAAAGGTTGGAACAATGAGGTCGACTACACGTCGGAACCCTCAATTGTCCAAGTAGAAAAGCACAAAACTGGGAAATTTGAAAAATGAAAATTGAAAGTAAGAAAAGCAAAAAAAAATTAAAGGATGGGAAAAGGGTAGCACGTTACGAATATGTGCCATCTGACACTACTCAAGCATTCGCAAAAGAACGTCGCAAATACACCTAGGTACGCCTGTGGCCTTCCTGGTGCAGACTTACGCCCTTTGCGAAAACTCCAGTAGTCCCAAATGGACACATTACACTTACTAACCGCGGTCACTGTGAATTTTCAAACACTCGTCGCAATTTATCAAGGTCCGCCTGTGGCCTTCCTGACAAAGACTTACGAGGTTTAAAAATCCACAGCAAGTTTGGTTCGGGACTTCACAACATAAGTGACAAAAACAAAGACTATGTTTGTTCAAAAACGTTCCGACTACGTCGGGAAAACGCTTCCAAACGTTGGGCGCCATTTTGTTGCGAGGCGAGAGGAGGGGGGCCTTAGGAGTTTGTGAGAGGAAGGATTTAGGAAGAGGAAGGAAGTAGGAAAAGGAATAGTTGGCATAGGAGGGGTTGGAATGTTAAGTTCCGAGGACGTGGCCTGCTAGCGATGCTCTTGCTTAGCTCGTCGGACGGGGGGATCTTGCCCCCGAAACTTAACCTCACCTGCAAACAAAAACACAGATCAGGCCAAAAAAAAAAATCAAAACATAAAACCAAAACAACGGTCGGACTAAACTAGCGGACGGACTATTGTCACGTCAGGGCGCTGCAGATGGTTTCGCAGCGAGGCCATACCCACCCAACCGTAGGAATCCGTGGCCATGTTTGGATTCCCCCAAAAGGAGAAGTGGATGATCGGTTTCAGATCATACCACCATCACCGAAGTCTTCGACTACCCTCCGCACCCCTGAAAATTAACGGCTCAAGTCCTCATGTTTCTATTGAAACAAAGACAAACGACCATATTTAATATTAAGCAACTTGTGCCAAAAAAACATGTACTTTATTCTACTATTTAGGTTCACATTTAACTTATTCAAAAAAATCAAAAAAAATCGTGACCACGGAACTGAGGTTTTTTTTTTTATAGAGTGCCTCCTTTGGGCACGAACTATAGTTTTAACACAAAAAAAACAAACCCTGCCTCTATTGAGCTCGATGGAGGTTGGCGTATGATATAGGGCTGTCCTTTGGCCCTTATGACATGACATCTAAGCCTGAACCAAAAAAAACCCGGTTCCTGACACTCACAGCCAATTTAACAAAAAAAAATTAAACTTATGACTTATCTCTTAAATTAATGAGAAGACGACACAACAAACATGTAGGATTTCAGAAACATATAATCGATGTATTCAAACATTCAAACAAAAATTATTATTTTTTTCTTTTTTTCTTTTTGGGATTTTATAAAAACCTGTTTTGGCCCCTTCGCCGGAGACTTCATGGGTCAGATGCGGCTCTTAGTCTTGATTTTGCGAGGAGTGCAGCTCTCCGATGGCCAGCACAATTCCCTTTGGTCAGCCTGACCACTCCTTTTTCTTTACGATTTTCTTCTATGTAAATTTATCAATGCGGCGGCCCAGGATGGCTAAGAATCTGGCTAGTGGGCCGCCGAGGAGTTTCCTAAAGAATACAATTCTCTGTTAGACCCTCAAACCATTAAATCTTCCAGGGAAAACTCACCACTTTTCAGATTAATTTCACACCTAAAATGGACTGAGACCCAAGTCCACCCCGGACTGTAGCACCACCTCAAGTAAGTAAGTAAGCAGGTCAATTGAGATTTGGGCGAAAGTTTCTTTGCCTGGTATCCTACACAGTTTATTTGCACGAGGAAATGCTCCTGCTATTAATAGAAAACTAAATTGAAGCACACAAACACTATGGAATTTGCCGTACCGATTAGAATTTTGGTATTTCTCTTAATTTTCTCGGTTTTTTCTTTTTAGTTTTTCCTTCTTTATTTTTTTAATTTTCGTATTCAGGGGGTCAATTCTGTAACTGTGAAGTTGTGAAGTGATAAAAATAATATCATTTCATTTTTCACAGGAGGTTTTCATTTTATCAGTTCACAATATCACAAAATGCGATTCTGTATCCCTTTGTGAAAAAATGTGTACTAAAGTGTTCTAAAAGGTGCTAAATGATAAATGCTGTCAGTTTTTTACATTATTTTTGTCTGGCAGTCGAAGCGAAATCGTATTAAATTCAATGTCAGGAATAATTTATTAAATTAATTATAAATAATAATAACCCGTACTCAGCAGAGGTATTTATTTTTCAATTATTATAATATATTTTGTTACATTTTTTCGTTTACCTAGGAATGTTGGAAGGATCTTGCAGCATTCGCTCCGATACTAGAGGAATCTGTTAGAGGTAATGACTGATGAGCATTTCATGTTTCGCTGCCCAAAAGATCTTTGTTTGTGTCTTATAAACGAGAGCTGACATTATAACTACTATAAGCCAGGCAGACAGTGGGCTCCCATGCCATGTACAATTACTGAGCGCGTTTCTTTTGTCGGAACCGGCCTTTGTAAGGTGGTGTTGTTCAGGAATTATTGTATTCCTTATCACAGACGTCTGTGAGTCACTGTGTAGGTATCAAACAAACGAAATGAAAAATAGGTTTTTACATAATTCTGTCTTTAAATATAGCAAGATATGTTTTTAAATAAAAGGTTTTGTGTGTCCACAAAAAAATAACTAATTTACCTATTTTAATTAAGCACTATAATTTGTCAAACGAATCCCAATCATTACATAGGTCGTATTTTGCTTCAAAGAACTCTAACAGAGTTTTTGGGCTTCTGACCACTTGAGCGTGTGTGAATTGCGTTGAAATGTGGATTAAAACTTGCATTGAAAAACAACTCGTTCGTTGGTCTTATTAACGTGAATAGTAGTGCTTTAGCTCTTCTTTTCACTTGTCCATTTCATATTTTCACAAATAAATTTGACTGTGATAAAAATATAGCGTTGTGAAAAAATTAGACAGATTTTTTTTCATTTTTTCACACATACAGTATCGGAAATAGTGTGAAGCTGTGATAAAATTTATCACTTCACAACTTCATAGTTACAGAATTGACCCCCAGATCAGACTATTATTTTTTTTTCTTAAACTTTTCTGAAATCTCAAAGCTGCGTGCCCGCCGAAAAAAATTTGTTCACAAAAATGACGAAAAGGTTAGGATTAGGAAATATGAACAGCCAGAGATCAGCGGAACGAGACCACGAGGAGATCTCCTTTTGCTGACGTGGACCAATCCGCATGTCAAAAAGTGAAGTGAGCACCAGTTCACCAAAAATCCCCAACAGATGAAGCCTCAAGGGAAATGGATGGTGACATTCAGCACGAACAAGGGAAACAATTTCTTTTACTTCCAAATTCAAAATTACAGATTTAAAAATTAAAACGCCCCGCAATCCCAGACATCAACAAACAATTTGCTTTTGAGGTACCTACATAAACCGTTTATCTATTATTTAAAAGGTTTAAACATTTAACCAACTCCTTTGTACATGGACTACCAGGTACTATCAAGATTGGTTTTCTGCTTGGTTAAACAAAACAATTGTCAAATCAAATAAGAAACCTGGCTTCATTGCTAGCTCACAAGATGGCGTTTCAAGGGATTGCCATCTTGTCTCAACTACTGCAGAAGGTAAACATCTGAAGTCAATATCAAACTGGCTGTCAAAATAAGTTAGTTGCTATTTTTAATTTCCCATTTTGCTTTATTTTCTTGCTTATTCTAGGGTGGAAACCGGCCTACGTAACAATCCCATTAGCCAATCAGAAAATTCGTCCATCTTTTTTTTTAAGAAAAGATGGGCGCCAAATAATTTTTTGAATTGGTTAAACGACATCTATTGGTGAACATTGAATCTCGAGCTCCTCACTCCACTATTCTTAATGGACATGTTCACCCACATACGAGTCAACATTCCTAGCGATCGGTCCGATCGCACAATCAAAATTTAGTTTTAGGAGAATATTTAGTTAACTTAAACTTTTGTGATTCACCAACTTAAAAAGGGCGGATTTCTAGGAAATTTTTGTCAAAATTAACGTTCTTGCAAAAATTGTAAGAAAAAAAAATGTAAGTGTGTGTGTATTATATTTACTTTTGATAGGACACTTTTGAGAATATAATGACCCAAAATCAAAACCCCCTTCGAAAACAAATATCGAATTTGGTTTCAAGAAGTGTTTAAAAACTTGTTTACCCAAAAAAAAACAACCTCAACAAAAGACACAAAAACATAAAAATAACATTGATTTGGCTGAATACTTCCACTTCCACTCAATTCATAAATGAAAATGTTAAATGTACAAGATTAGTACCTTATGAAACAAACGCCAAGGTGACAACTGCACGACACAAAAACAAAGACGAAAGCCAAATTGAAAATGGATTCCTGCAAATGCAGAACAAACAATTTTGTGTCTCGTGCATCGCTGGAGAAAAATTTTTACGTGAGTATTTTATTTTGTTATTTTACCCCAAAATATATCAAAATAAATTTCAATTTTTATTCATTTAAGTGTTTAAATAGGTCTCGCAATGGAAAACACAATAGTAGGTCCACCATTCAATGGGTACAGAATGGTCCAGTCAGAGAGGGGCCATTGCACGACCTTCGATGCACTTATCGGCGTGGTATTTCATTTCGATGGACAATCCATATAAAACGAAACCCGAAATGATCAATTTTTTTGTTGAAATTCTTTAAAATGGATACGACACTATCAAATGGAGGTAAGTTTTCTGAATCCTGCCAGAAAGCCCTTAAAATAAGGAATTTTCTCTTTTTAGACAAAAAAGATCTGCACGAGCCGCAAAAGTTTGAATGGGATCCGGTGATTGAATGGCGTAACGAGCACCTAGACACCAACATCCACAAAACGCCAAGCTTATCGACGCCGGCTGCCCCGGACGCCGAATAAATGAAGACCCTCAAGCACCTCACGTCCCGCCCGGATGACGTCCTTTATGGTAAATATATATTTCAAAGTACCATCTCTGACTTACTAATGAGTTCACTTCGTTGTCAAGGATTCCTTTTTGCTGTGGACACTGAGTCAACAATCCTTTCCGGTGCCTCAATCGAGCAGTGTAAAACCACAGAAAAAGCAGTTTTTTGTCTAAACGGAACTTACCATCACGGACAGCGGAACATAAACCAACTTTTAAGCGAGACTTGGTCAAAATTTACCGCAGCAATACAACCAATTAAATCCCCAAATATATTTGTTTTTATTCTTGGGGATGGTTGTCCATTACATTATTTATTTATTCAACTTTTAACAAAAACAAAAAATGAAATAGTACAGTTAACTCAAAGTAAGAAAATAACAATACAATAGCTCCAAAAACATTGTAACATATATATATTTTGAATCTTCAGCTTATAAATTTGAAAAATCCCGTGAAGAAGCTGGAAAATAGCCAGCGAAACGTTGGGTAACAGAAGATGAATTAGTTTTTTATTAATTGCATTAAGAATATTGATCATTAAAGCCCAATCAAACAAACATTATATATTAAATCAATAACTTATGATCCAACACCCAAAACACAGAAACAAATTTCATTGAAATTGTTTCGATTCCTTGCGTTTATCACTTTTTTCTTGCGAAGTTACAGAACATGGGTCCAAATTTCATTGAAATTGTTTCGATTCCTTGCGTTTATCACTTTTTTCTTGCGAGTGATAAGTTACAGAACATGGGTCCAGAACTCTTTTGTTTTGAAAACAGAATCGTCCGAAGAATGACATACATCATAACCCGTTCCATTGGAGATAAAAGAAAAAATGCATAATCAGGCCCAATAATTTCAATTTTCACACAAAGTTATAAAGCAAAAAAGCAATTACACTTGCATTTACACTCCCAGGATCCACCCACCCACAGAGCCTAAGTCCTTGAGACTTAAGAGTTAAGAGAAAATTCTAAGAAAGAGCGACATTGCAGAGAACAGAGAACGAAACAAATGTTCTAAAAAATATACAGAAATTGTCTGCAAAAGCAAATGTCACAAATGCAAACAGAAAAAAACATGTATTCACAAAGCAAAAAGAGCTAGGATTCGGAGCTCCCACCTGTGTCACCTCGAGCAAACAGCTGTGATCACTGATCTCTATTATAACTGGATAGTGGATAGGAACAAAAAGTTTGACTCCCATAGAAGACTGTTATAATTGTAAAGGTACCATCCAGGTATAACAGTTATACCAAAATATAACACTTCCCCACCACTGATATCTATAATAGAGATAGAGATAATAGAGATCAGAGATATAGACAAAGGAGATTAGTCACTTTTTTGTTGAACATCACCTTTGTATATGGAATTTATAGTAGTTGCAGCCTCGTGAATCGACGACAGCGACGTCCGGAACGCGATACAGAACTAAAATCTTGTATATAGAAAAACTGACAGCGCCAAGACGGGACGACTCTCCAACCAAAAATTCTCGAGGCTGAAAATACTATAAATTCCATATACAAAGACATCACTTCACTCTGTCTCACTTTTTCGGTTTATATAGAAAGAGATGCACAAGTGTAGGAGTACCATGTCAAAATCAATAGGAGTCAAGAAAAGTGTTATAATATGTATGGAATCCACTATCCAGTGTATTATAGAGATCAGTGGCTGTGATGCGGTTACTAGCAGTACTATATGTACTTGGCAATTTAGGCTAAAAAAAGGGTTGATTCACAGTAAGCAAGCGACAGAGAATATGGTTTTGATTTTTGAAACAATGTCGCCTCGAGCAATGCGTCTCTGTGCGTATACTATGTGGATATATGCATATGTCAAAATTCATAGCTTTGCTTTGTCCATATACAAAAGTTGAACGAATTTCCATACAAACCCGAGGCGATATCAAAACAAAAATACTAGTTTAATCCACTGCAAATTTAATTAATATTTTGTAAAGTTCCGGTACTTATATGTCTTAGAAATGAAATACGACATAACTGCTATGGCATGCCGGATATGCCTCAGAAAAAGTCCTTCTTGTCGTTCGATTTTTGAACCCTTGGCTGGTGATACAGCTCCGAATGTTAAATTAAATTTACTTGCTGGAATAAATGTGGTAAGATTGGTATTGTCTTAATACTGAAAAAGAAAACAGCATAAAAAGATATAAATTTCAGAACGAAAATGATGAAATCCCAGGACTACCAAAATGCATTTGTAAGCAATGTGAAATCGCAGTAAACACAGCATTTAATCTGCGAAAAAAGGCACGAAAATCCGACCAAATTCTAAGCGTCTATTGTAACAAGATTCACAAGGACAATATTATCGTTGAGTTGTCAAACGGGCGTAAATTTAAGTTGTCCAAAGAACTTACACTCCGAGTTATTCCAACGAACAAAGATCCAATGGTCAGCAGCCAAGTGCCAAGTTCTCAAACAAACTTTGAGCAAGTTCAAGTAAATGAAATAGGCGGAGAGGGTGAAAAAGTGGGCAACGAAACTATGACTGATACTGATGAAAAGGATGAGGAAGACCAAGATATCAAAGACTTTGATGAGGATGACAGCGAGTCCCTTAATGAAACCGATGACGACGATAATGAAGATGAAGACGAAAGAAGTGTTTCAGATTCGGATGAAAAAACTGAAGAGGAAAACGACACAAAGAATCCATTGATGGAGAAAATACAAAATATTAAAAATGAACCATGTGACGATGAAAATGATTCCAAGGCGAACATAAAAACTCACTCACCCTACAACATAGAAGAAATAGCTAAAAAGATTAAGGCCTCAAATCAATATGAGCTTGTATCCTGGAAGCAAGACGATGATCCAAACTCTGTACCCACATTCAAGCTGCGCTTGAAGGACCCACAAGACAAGCCCCTTTCCAAAGACTTCATCTGCGATGTCTGTGGCAACAGCTACGCCCAAAAACATAGGCTGATGGACCACATGCGCCGCCATAACCCAGAAAAACTATTTTCTTGCGAGTCAGTATTTAATTACCCCATTATTTCTCTCTAGACAATTTCTGTTAACATTTCAGAATTTGCGGCAAACGTTTTGCTGTCCCCGAGGGCCTCCGCAGGCATGTGTTAACCCATGGCGCTCAAAAACCATTCAAATGCCATTTCTGTACTCGTTGTTTCTACACCCCAAGTGCAAGAAAGGCACACGAGAAGTAGGTTGATTCCTTTGGAAGATGTTTTCACTAATTTATGCTTCTGTTTTGTAGAGTTCACAGCGGGGCGAGGCCATATAAATGTAAAATTTGCTCCCAAAGCTTTGCGTACTCATCCTCACTTCGAAAACACAGTCTCATCCATGAAAATAAAAAGCTATACCGCTGTGAATATTGTGACAAGGATTTTCGATTGCAACACCACATGAAACAACACGAGGATACACAGATCCATAAAGATGCTGTAACGAAAGCTAAATTGAGTTCCATCACAAATATGTTGTCGTAACTTTATTTTCCAAATGTAAATTTTTTTAAATAGCAAGAAAAGATCGTTTGAAATCACAATCAATGGTACTCCTATAGAAACCAATCTTCTTCGAGGTCATTTGTCGATGACGCCGTATTCCCTCATTAATCTCCTGTACGGTAATAGGCTTGACAGCTTCCTGCCCTCGGCCCTGACTAACCTCTGGGCAAATATGAAGCATTGCCGACGAAGCTCCCGTGGAAGTCACCCTACTATATGGCTCTGTGACTCGATTGCTTGAATTAAGTCGCGTCAAAATGGCATAGTCCACGATAACAGCAATAGTTTCATGTGAAAAATAAGCCAGGATATTCATACAAGTATTCGATATAGTTAAGTTCTTCGGCAAATCCAGAAACTTGTGGAATTTGTTTTTGATTTTTTCACCGTGACGACAATAGAAGGAAGTCTTACGTGCCTCATTGAATTCGTGATATTGCTGTCCGGTGAGAATTTGGGATATACGATCCGCACGAAACAGGCGACGTGTTCGTTCTTCGTCAAATTTCTCCGGGATATCAATGCTGAGTTCATCCTCGGACTCCTGACTCTCGAATTCTTCTAGAGAATCCTGCGGTCGGCGTGTGCGAATGCTAAGAAATTTCTTCAAAATTCTCATGTCCTTTAGATGCTTGCGCATTCTAGCGATTTTCACCGGATGATTTCTCATTAAGAACTCAAAGTCTGCTTGCGAGGGGCAAGCAGCATTTTTACGACGCATTGAAATTATTGTTGCTTCATGGAATATTCCGCGCAATTGCTGCTGGAGGATCTTTTCAACGAGTTTAACGCTATCTTGTCTAGGTTGATCGCAATCACCAAAACTTCTCATTATATCGGAAATTTCCGATATCAAATCGTCATTGTTGAATTGTTGCTGCTGGGATGCATCGCTGTACCCGATAGATTGACCAACAGAGGCTGATGAATTTTGTCGGCATACTCTTTTGGCATTATAATTCATTTTATTGTTTTTAAAACTCAATTTTTGGAATTTGCAAATTTCCAAACAAATTTTGTTTTGTTGAAGTTCTTGAGCTCTAATCACTAATGTCAAAAATAAATGACGTTCAGCACGGAAAAGCAAATGAAAGGATTCAGCACGTCTTTAAAAAAAAGTATTCAGTGAAGTAGCCTATTCACGAGCAGGCAGCCTGCCAAACTTTTCAAACACGATTGTCATATAAAGATTTCGGGATTTTGAAAATCTTTTGTCGACCAAAAGTTTTTGAGTCTGGTGTCAGAAGGTTAAAACCCTTCTTAATCCTCATAGGCCGTGTGAGAATTCAGTTCGCATTGAATAAAATGTGTTAAAATTAGTCAAGCTGCGGAGAAGGCTAAAATATGACAGTAGTGGTTAAAAATTCATCCATTTTAACCACAATTCATCCAATTCGTATGGCAGTTATGGAACTTCTCATGCATTATACATCTTAGCAATTAAAAAAAAAAAAGGAAAATCCTTATCTCGGAAATATGCCAGCCAATCTGCCTGCTGCTAAATTCTCACAACCATTCCTGCTTGTGTGAACAAGTCCAAACAAATGCGATGCCATCGTACCATCAACATGACGTTGACATTTCATTTCGACAGAATATATTTTCGGAACTATTCGCTACAATTTCCAGTTAACAAACTAAACACCCTTCATCGTGTATTGCTAATAAAAAGAATTTTCTTTCTTCATTAAATTTTTTTGTCGACTTTAAAATAATTTAATCGCAAAAAAAGAAATTGAGATTAAAAACTAAATCAAAAATTATATAATCACTCGGTCAGTCCTCCAACGCGTCAGAGCAGAGCGTAGAACAATCGAGACGACCGGGGGCCTTTGCACTAAGAGCATAAAGTATGGCCGAAGCAGTCGTTGGAGAACCAACCTCACCCCCTGCTAGCAGGTTTTACTGTCATATGTGTAATCTTGAAATCAACATATACAACAATGACTATACTTGTCCATTGTGCGCCGGGGGTTTCATTGAAGAACTTCCCCCATCAACTCCTGGCGGTAGTTCAGGAATTGGAAGTGATTCTGGCATCTTAGCCAGCAGTAGTTCATCATCGGCAACCAGCCTAATGTCCGGCGACAACCAGTCAACAAACGACCCACCCAGGTCGGATTCACCCAATAGTCGAATGAATGACTTAGTTGCAACGCTGTTGATGACCCGCGGTTTGCCACCATTGACATTGAATGGGCCGCGTGAACTTGAAATATCAATCGATGCAAATGGTGATGCAAGTGTTGTGGGCAGTGGCAGCATTGGCAACCTAACTAATATTGGTCGTCATAGACGCGGAGCTGGTGGTGTTGGCATCGGTGGGTCACTTCGACAACGGCAAACCAATGTCCATAGGCTAGACAATGTTTTCTTGGACTTTCTCAGCTCGCTGTCGGGCGGGGACGACGGACCATTCGGTAACTCGCAAATGTTCTTTATGGGCAATCCCGGCGACTATGCTTGGGGTCGCGAAGGCATCGATACTGTTGTCACTCAACTGCTTAACCACATGGACTCGTCTGGTCCGCCGCCCTTACCAAAAGAAAAAATCGCCGAAATTCCAACAGTGGAAATTAGCGATACCGAAGTCGAACAAAAACTCAAATGCTCTGTGTGTTGGGAGGATTTTAAATTGAAAGAGGCCGTTCGTAAGCTTCCCTGTTTGCATGTCTATCACGAAAATTGCATAGTGCCATGGTTAGATTTGCATGGAACCTGTCCTATTTGCCGAAAGTCGCTTCAGCTTGAACCTTCATGTTCTATGCACAACGGTGCTTCATCAACATCTGGATTGCCCGACATCGCAATGCCGTTAACGTCAATGCTATCGTCGATGCCTACTGCAACTGTCTCTGTTACGTTGACCTCACAGCCTGGATCATCGAATCCAAATACTAGAATAACCAATTCGCGCAACGCACCTCACTCCCCAGGATCTGCCCCATCTGCCCCACCACCCCCACTATCAACACAACAATCATCATCAGCAGCAACAGCACAAGCAGCAAATCAAGGCTCTTCAGCAACATCCGGACAAGCGGCTCCAGCCCCATCCTCGAATGCAATGGCTTTCGAAGATGGCCATGTAGAGTATGATTTCGATTAATCGCCTATCACAAAACAATGTTCACAGCTCTTACAACTTTATATATTTCTCTGAAAAAGAAAAAAAACTAAATTATAAATTGTATAACGACAAGGAGTAATATTTGCTAAATGAAGTCTTATTTTTTGTTGTTTTAATTATTGTTTTTTGTTTTGTTCTTTTTAACGTTCCAATTATGAACTACGAATAAAAAATATGATTCTTTCCATAATAATCAGTTTAAGAAAAATGAAAAACATTAAATTATAACTTGATTCAATGCTGAACAATTGTACTATCCAAATAACAAACACAAACTATACTAATGTACTTCTATTTAAATTTTACTCTCGTTCTGATTCTAAAATAACCAAAAGAAACACAATTCCGTTTGTTATAGGTTTACCAATAAGACAAAGTGAAATGTAAAAAAAAAAACATAAACGCACGAAAGTGTTTTACAAAATTTCAAAAACAAAATACTTTTCTTTGTGCAATTCACTTTAGGCAGCCTTGTGACAATGAACATCCGGCTGACACGACCAAGCAAGTCCCTTTCTACTTACATTAGATTCAAGATTAGCAACCTTCCGCTTAAATAAGAAAATTATTCAACAACCACCTTACGCAATTTACGCTATACGATGTCGCAGGCACATACAGTGCCTCGCATAAGTATAACCGCACCTGAAAAAATGCGTTTTATAGAAAACCTACAATAGGATTGACAACTTACTATTTTTTTTTATTGATTTTCATCACTGATCAAGCAAATTGAGAAGAAAATAAAGTACCGTTATTTCCTCTCCTGGTGTTTAAAAATTAAAAACAGATTTTATGTATTGCAAAAATATAACCGCACAATGCAAATCTCTGAAGTTGCATTCAGTCAAGTGCTTTCAAATAAAAAAACAACAATGCCACGTGGGACTCATTTAAGCGAAACAAAAAAACGTTAAATCTTGGCTTTTCGGTTAAGCGGCCTAAGTGTTAGGGCTATTGGAAGACGAATTTCATGATCGGATCGTGTCGTTCGAAATTTTTTAACAGATCCAGAATCTTATGGGACAAAAATAAGACCCGGGCATCCGCAGAAGCTGACACGTCGCGACAAGAGGCGTTTAATCAATACTGCATCAAATTCGGTGCATTCTTTGCCGGAATTTGGTGACGAATTGGGTTTAGGAGTTTCGGTTTCAACCGTTTCTCGTGCTTTAAAAAGCAGTGGAGTGATTGTTCTGGGGCCCTACTCTGTAATGCGTTTCGAAAGCAAATATTTTCGAAAACGAATATTTTGTACTCTCTATTTCTAATTCGGATAAGAAATCTAGTACTTACGGATTGACAAATCCGCATTCGGATTTTTCGTACCTGGCAATCCGTTTCCGAAAGTCATTTTGGTTGGAAAACGGAAATTTTCTTTCTACACCAAGAGAGGTAACGGATTGCAATTCGAATGCCGTTTTTAAAGGACACAAAAGGAAAATTGTGTTTAGTTGTGTGAAATAGATAAAATGTAAGTAAGGAAATAATCATTTTATTCAAAATTTAAGCAAATAAATCTCATTACAGGGAATCATCAGCCAAAAATTTGCTCATCCCGATCTGACCAAGGGGCGTTTGAACGCCTCGGACGCGAGAAACACTTCCAACAATTTGGGACAGGCTATCACCATCTTTTAATGCAGAAGGACCACCAATGAGAGACGGTGTTCTTCTCTATTTTCTTCATCCATTCAAAGAGCAACCGAGGCCATTTTATTAAGTTTTTATGGAATTATATATTTTTTCTTTAAAAATTAATTTGAACATTCTCGCCTTGTTTGTGTTTTGTTTTGTTTTGATTTTTTTTCCTTTTGATTTTTTTTTTGACAAATCTAATTAGAATTACTTCGAGACTCAGCAAATCTAATAAGAAATACTTCGAGACTCCGCAAATCTAATAAGAAATACTTCGAGACTCTGCAAATCTATTCTATAAATAGAAATAGTACTAGATGATTTTTTTATTCGATTCGAACTTTTTACAGAGTACGAATTCATAAACGAATCGAATATCAGATTCGAATCGGATTGGTTTTCGAAACGCATTACAGAGTAGGGCCCCTGGGCAAAATGGTGCCAGCTCCAAATCTAACAGCAGCCCACAAACAAAAAAGATTGGAATTTGCCCGCCAAAACATGAATCGGGATTGGAAAACCGTAAGTGAATTTCTATTAATCTCGTTATTCCAAATGGCATACTCGAATAACGGTAATAATAATAACGGTACTTTATTTTCTTCTCAATTTGCTTGATCAGTGATGAAACTCAATAAAAAAAATAGTAAGAAGTCACTCCTTTGTAGGTTTTCTATAAAACGCATTTTTCAGGTGCGGTTATGCTTATGCAAGGCACTGTATACAGCCGGCATAACACCATTCCAAGAGGAAAGGTGGCCAGAAATATCTTTAAAATTTGACTTCAAATTCGATATGCATCGATTACTTAAATTTTAATGTTGCAAATGTGTGTTAATATTGTTGTGTATTGTGTTGAACATGTGTCCGTTTTTGAGAGCTTGGAACAGATTAAAGTCGAAAAGGTTTCTCCTGAAATAGAGGAAATTGGTAAATTTCAAAACTCTGGTGTGGTTATTCCGAAAAAAGGGCAAAAAACATCAAGTTGAACCGAAAAAATGGTTTGCCAACAAACAAATTTCCGCAAGGGAAAAGAGGGGGATCATACTTTGGGAAGAAGAAAGTAGACAAATCATGGGAATACAAAATTCAAAAAGGGCCCAAATTTCTTAAAAATCGTTGCAATTGCAAAACAACAGAAAAAACAGAACTAAGATGCGAGGATATTTCTGAAGAAGATCGAAAAAATATATTTAAGGAATTCTGGGGCCCTACTCTGTAATGCGTTTCGAAAGCCAATCCGCAGGGGCTGATCAAGGGTTTTGACCGCCCTAGGCTAGTTCTCTGGACGCGCCCGCCCCCTCCAGGTCTAAGAATAAATAAATTGTTTATGACTTCGTCAGCTTTCAATATTTAAAAAAAAAACAGTCTCCAACCGATTGGTATATATAGTATAATATTAATAAGAACAAAAAATCTTTTCAAAAAAGCAGTTTTCAAAAATATACATTCATACATATTTATTATGAAAACTTATAATTTATTAAAAAATATAAAATTAATTATTGCAAAAATAGTTATTTATAGGTATAGGTAATATTAATAAGAAAAAACTTAAAATGCATTCAAAAAAGTATCACAAAAATAGGAAGATATAAATTATTAATGAATATAATATAAATAAATAAAAATAAATCAATTTAAAAAAAAGAAATATAACAAATGGTTAAGAAATAATAATTTATTTATTGCAAAAAATAGTTATAAATTATTAATAAGAAGATAAGAATTCACTCAAAAAATAATTATTTAATTGTTATTTTTTTCTTTATTTTATTTTCCAAAAAATAGACATCTACCTATATCTTATATTTACAAAAAATAAAAATTTGTCCAAAAAATTATCATTTATTTATTGCAAAACAATTGTATCAAATATAAATGAAGAAATAACGATTTATTTAAAAAATAATAATTTTTTTCTTACAAAAAATTGGTAGATATAAATTATTCATAAAAAAATATCAATTCATTAAAAAAAAAAAAAATATTTTTTTTTCTAAAACAAATGGAAATAATTGTTTGTTGTTTGCCCGATCCTGAAAAAGGGAGATCCTCTAAACTGCGCCAAGTACAGAGGAATCAGTCTGCATAACATCGCCTATAAGATCCTCTCTGCCGTACCTAATATGTGAACGTCTGAAGCCTTTCGTCAACAATCTGATTGATCCTTATCAATGTGGTCTACCATCGACCAAATTTTCACGTTTCGGCAGATCCTGGAAAAAACGTATGAACTCCAAATCGATACCCACGACCTCTTCATCGATTTTAAGGCCGCGTATGACAGCATCTACAGAGACGAACTGTACAAAGCTATGCCTAGTTTTGGCATCCCCGCCAAGCTCGTTCGCTTGTGCAAAATGACGATGGAGGACTCACGCTGCTCTATCAAGCTTGGCAATGAGCTTACAAGATTCCGACGTCAAAAAAGTATTCAGAAAAGGTGATGCACTGACCTGCGATTTCTTTAACATCGTTCTTGTGAAGATAGTCCAAAACTCCACCGCCAACACTAGAGGCACTATCTTCCATAAATCTGTTCAACTTCTCGCGTACGCCGACGATAATGATATAATGGGAAGAACATGGCGTGATGTCAATGGCGCCTTTGTGAGAATTGAGACAGAAGCGGCAAAAATGGGTTTAGCGGTAAATGAGGGAAAAACGAAGTATATGCTGTCTTCGAGAAAGGACACTCAACACGGGCAATAACACCAGCGCCGAGATAAGACGAAGAGTAAAGCGCACCATACACAGTTCAACTCAATCGTCAACTGAATCAAATCAAATGTAAATCAACCTGTGTGTGGCCTTGTCATTTGATCGATTTGGCAGTTGAATGGTTGGTTGAAGAAAAATCAAAAGATTTTGATTTTTTTGAAGTTGAATATAAAGTCTTTCAACTGAATTGAACTGCATGTGGACGAGTTGGTTGATTTGCTGTCAAAACAACAGATGAGTTTAAAAGGGAGATGGGAAACCGTTCTGTCAAAATGACAATGCCTACAAGCTATGGATTATAGTTACTGCGATAGTATGCGTGTTTTTACCAATACTATCATAGTAAATATGGTCCTACCACCTCATTTTTGTTGCTGTTTTTTTTTCTCATTTATTCACAGACACGAAGTTACAGTAAAATAAAATTTGCGATATCCTCTCTCTGGTCAAAACAGCATCAGTTGAATATTTGAATAGATCGCTAAAAATGACTCTCAACGCGAACATGAACATTTGGAAGGAAATTTTCCAAATAATTCAAAATAACCCAGCAATTTGGAAAATAAAAAGCACCGAATATCGGAACAAAATGAAAAAA
Source organism: Sphaerophoria taeniata (assembly GCA_943590905.1). NCBI lineage: Eukaryota > Metazoa > Arthropoda > Insecta > Diptera > Syrphidae > Sphaerophoria > Sphaerophoria taeniata. Next base: position 127,804,928 of record OX016540.1, on the reverse strand, counting down.
AACCAGGCATGGGATTTAATTTTAGAGAAGTACAAAGAAATTGACCCTGACGGTACCATGGCCACAATTAAAAACAAAATAACCAACATCAGAACGTGCTACCGTCGAGAGCTGAAAAAAGTAGCCGATTCCTTAAAATCTGGAGCTGGGGGAGAAGATGTTTATATTCCCTCGTTATGGTATTTTGACGAGTTGGATTTTCTTCGCGACCAAGAAGAGGCTTCCGAAAGCGTCTCAACAGTAGATTTCGATGTTGAGGCTTTAAGGGTAAATAATTGTAAGTTAATTAAGAATTTGTTTTCCAATTCAAATTCAAATTTGTTTTAGGAAATTCGGCCTAAACGGAGCAAGAACAATCCAAAACAAGATTTTCTGCAACAAGCCTGCGCCCAACTTGAGTCGATGAACAAAATTGACGATGAAGATGATGCAACCATCCATGCAAAGTCCTGGGCATGTTCCTTCAGGAAACTTGACCCTGAGCAACGGCTTTATGCAAAAAAAAGCATTGAAGAAATTCTCATTCTTGGTGAACTTAAACAACTAACATTGCATTCTATTATATCACCATCAATGCCATCATCATCAAGAACTACAAATAGCAACAAACATTTTTCACCATCACCACCCATATCCATATCTCCTATGTCCAGTTCATCACCAATACAATACCATCAATCACCGTTAATCCAACCATCACATTCCGCATCATCACCTCCATGCAGTTCATTACCAAAAAAATATGTCTATTTGACCCAACAAGTAAGTCAAAAGTTGCTCCCAGAAAAATTTTGATTTTAGATCAAAATTCCTTGAGAACTCAAGAACGAATAGAAAACAATATTCAGGATTCATTAACCCAAAACAAAGAAGACGAATATTCCAGCATATCGGAACTTTTTGAAGACGGAGAATTTTGTTAATGGCATTTTTTACACTTTTGTTTTTTTTTTTTTTTATTATTAAGAAATTAATAAATTGAATTAAATGTTTGATATATTTGAGTTTATGTATGTGCATAATTTGTTGCGGATGTTTTTGGCGATAGTCGTAGAATTTCTTGATGTGGTAATTTCCAGACCTATTAGAACGTCTTCATTGGATGACAGAGCTTCATAAACTGGTCCATTCTTTCGTTTCAGAAAGTTGTGCAGAAAACAACAAGCCAAGACTATCTTTGTCGCTTTTTCGGGTCGCAAGTTAATGGGTTTTAGCAAAACTTGGAAACGGTGAGCAAGAATACCAAAAGCATTTTCTACACGAACTCTTGATGAGCTAAGGCATTTGTTGAAATTCATCTCTTGCGGAGATAGTTGTGTACCTGAATACGGCTTCATTATATGCTCTTTTAATGGGAAAGCATCGTCAGCCACGAATACATACGGCAACTTCTCTTCATCCGTGACAAGTTCTTCAGCATCTGGCAAATGGAGCGCACCGCTTTCTAACATTTTGGAAAATGTTGTGTGCCCAAAAACTCCAGCATCGGAGTTTCTGCCATTTTTTCCAACATCCACCATCAAAAATTCACTTTTGGCATTAACGATGGCCATTAAAACGATGCTAAATGTCTTCTTATAATTGAAGTAAAAAGATCCTGAATTCGGTGGCTTCCGTATTTCGACGTGCTTCCCATCAATTGCCCCAAGACAATGTGGAAATCCACTCACATTAAAGAATTTTTCGGATTCTTTTTTCCAATCATCAGCTGTTTGAGGTAGCTAAAAGAAACACAAAAATATAGGGCTTGGGACTTATAATATCTAAACATAAACAAAAAAAAAACGTACCTTTATGTATTTCCTTAATACATATATTATGGATTCGCATGTTTCAATAACAATTTTTCCTGTTGCTTGTGGCGAAACTGCATAAAAAAACTTAAGATCTTCGAAATCGTTACCCTTTGCAAGGTATCTGAGGGTTATGGAGAGTCGCGTTTCTGGCGATATTGCGTCCCTCATAAAAGTGCCTTCTCTTTTGATGAACGGAGTTATTTGAAGTAAGAGTTCATCAAAAGCTTTCGCATTCATTCTCGAAAAATTTGCAAAATCAATTGGTGCACTTATTTTCATAAATCTTACGAGTCTTTCATTTGAAAATTCTTTTTTATTTTTTAACCAATTTTTTGTCCAAATTCTACGTTTTTTAACACTTTCTTCTTCTTCATTTATAATACACTCTGAAATGATCATTAACGCTAATAATTTTCTTTTTTCCATTATTCTTCACTTAGTTGCACCAAAGCAGAAATCCGACCACAACAATAATACCGTTTCTACGACAAGAATTGTTTTTTTTTGACAGTAGAAGCAATGCGTTCCAACTCAGTCTATGCAGTGTGTGCTCGAACACAAACCTAGTTGACAACTCAGTTTACAATCGAGTTGAAATGTGTATGGGGCACTTTACTCTTGCTAATCGCTGTTTCTTTGGGCTAAGAAAGCAATTGAGTGGAAAAGCTCTCTCTCGAGCAACTAAGGTAAAACTGTACAACACGCTCATCATCCCAGTCCTGCTATATGGTGCAGAAGCATGGACCTTGACAAAATCGGATGAATGTGCCGAAGGCTGTTTCGAGAGGAAAGTTCTTCGGGTCATCTTTGGCCCCGTGTGCATTGATGGGGAATGGAGAAGGAGATACAACAGCGAACTTTACGGGTTGTACAACGACGTGGACCTAGCCAGAAGGGTCATGGTCCAGAGACTCAGATGGCTCGGTCATTTGGAATGCATGGACACCAATGCTCCGGCCCGGAAAGCCTTCGGCACTTTTCCCGAGAAGGAGAGGAAGACCGCGACTCAGGTGGCGCACACGAGTGGAAGAGGACCTCAATCAACTTGGAGTGCAAAACTGGACACAGCTAGCTAGGGACCGCGCTGGCTGGCGGAGACTGTTGTATGAGGCCCAAGTCCACACTGGACTGTAGCGCTACCTTAAGTAAGTAAGTAAATGGAAATAATACATATTTCACACATTATTAAAATTTTTTTAATTAATTCAAAAAATAATAATAATAATTATACAACAGCGTCATTTGGTGAGAAAATCCAGTCGTTGCGCAAAAAACATCATGGGATAAAGTATTCAATGCCACAATCTGTGTTTGTGTGTTGAAAAAAGAAAAACTGATACAGACTGGGTGCGTTCACTTTCTCAATGCATTGGCTATCCCAGATAACAACATACATTTTGTTCTAAATGAACGAAAATCTCGAATTAATTATAATATAAACTTCACTTTGTAGTCAGTTGTGTCGTTATTAAAAAAAACTTGTAGGTATGTAGTTGAAATAAGTATGTATGATGACAGTGAATATACGATTCCCCGCCAGCGCCCTCGAAATCCTCACGCCCTAGGCTGCAGCCTAATTAGCCTATGGGCTAATCAGCCCCTGCCAATCCGATTCGAATCTGATATTCGATTCGTTTATGAATTCGTACTCTGTAAAAAGCACAGAGGAGGTATACCTAGAGTCGCAACTCAAGGCATTTTACTCTCTTTCGACTAAAAATATTAAATTTGATAAAATATACTACCCAGTGCAAATGTATTGGTTTTTCAATGCATTTCAAATGGGAGGCCAAACCAATACATTTGCAATGGGTAGTATATTTTTCTCTTATTCCAAAATTTTTTGGACAGTGAATTTTTAAAAAAGAGAACGAGTTGCGACTCTAGGTAAATAGGTTCTCTATGGTAAAAAGTTCGAATCGAATAAAAAAATCATCTAGTACTATTTCTATTTATAGAATAGATTTGCAGAGTCTCGAAGTATTTCTTATTAGATTTGCGGAGTCTCGAAGTATTTCTTATTAGATTTGCTGAGTCTCGAAGTAATTCTTATTAGATCTGTCAAAAAAAAAAAAGAACGAAAAAATAAAAACAAAACACAAACAAGGCGAGAATGTTCAAATTAATTTTTAAAGAAAAAATATAGAATTCAATAAAAACATAATAAAATGACCTCGGTTGCTCTATGAATGGATGAATAAAATAGAGAAGAACACCGTTTCTCATTGGTGGTCCTTGCGCATTAAAAGAAGGCGATAGCCTGTCCCACAAATTGTTGGAAGTCTTTCTCGCTACCGAGGCGTTCAAACGCCCCTTGGCCAAATCGGGATGAGCACACATGAATTCCACCATAATTTCAAATTGCTTTTGTTTGGTATGCACATTTTTCGCTGATAATTCCCTGTAATGAAATTTATTTGCTTAAATTTTGAATAAAATTATTATTTCCTTACTTACATTTTATCCATTTCACACAACCAAACACAATTTTCCTTTTGTGTCCTTTAAAAAGGACCTTCGGATTGCAATCCGTTACCTCTCTTGGTGTAGAAACAAAATTTCCGTTTTCGAACGCTAATGACATTCGGAAACGCATTGCCAGGTACGAAAAATCCGAATGCGGATTTGTCATTCCGTAGGTACTAGATTTCTTATCCGCATTAGAAATAGAGAGTACAAAATATTCGTTTTCGAAAATATTTGCTTTCGAAACGCATTACAGAGTAGGGCCCCAGTTGTACGCAGAATATACCAAGGTTTGGTGTGCTATAAACGAAAAGCAGACACTCTCTCTCACTATTTTTGACGAGGTTTTTAACGACATAAATTTGGCTCTATTCCGACCAAAAAAAGATCAATGTTAAGTTTGTGTAGGGTATGAAATTGGTAATGTAATTGAATCAGTATATCATGAGCACATGGCTAAAAGCTAAGCTCGGCATGAAAAAAATAAAGATGAGAATGACACGTCGAAAAAAGTATTTACTGTAGACTTGCAATCGGTACTCCTATCACCAAAGCCAAAGTATGTGAAAGAGCTCGATCGAATCCTTTTCCCTATAAAGCGAAATACCTCAACTTTTAAAAAAATATTTTTCTCTAAAACTCTTGAATTCTATACGACCGACTGGGAAAAAAGTTGGTGGTCCTACAGTTAATCAAATTCATGCGTTGCTTGGACCATTTTATCTCATCAGCCTTTTGAGCCACTTCGTCCTGAAAAAATTCCTAGGTAATTGAAATCACAACCTAAAATGTCGGAAGAAAAATTCAAACATCTACAAGAACTAAAAAAATCACTTCCACAAGATTATCACGATTATTACGATGCTCTGCCTCAACGTGATATTGTCAGGTGGATTAACATGCGAAAAACATGTTTGGTAAGTTTGACTGATCGAATCAGGGAAATGGTTAATTGTATTGATGCGAAATTTTTACATAAATCAAGGTAAATTTTATGAGCTTTAATAATTAAGTCTCAGATTAGTTCTACCACTAAAAGCCACAAAATAACGATAGTTTTTATGAAAAAGTTGAAAAATGCATATATTGGACCTTTTTTTAAATTGATAGAAAAGATTGAAAAAAGCAATATTTTTATTTTATCAAATTTTCCAAATTTGCCTTTATTTTTTTTGTAAGGCAATTTTTAGCAGAGATATTAGGGTCCAAAGTCAAAATTTTTTTTTTGCATTTTTTGCATTTAACCCATTTTTTGATTAGAAAAAAAAAACCGTAGCGATCCAAAACAAACAGTGAATTAATGCCAACAAAATTCTCAAATTGAATTTTAAATCGGTCGGATTGAAACAAAATTTCCGCTCACTTTATGACAAACCAAACTTATTTTTTTTTTTGGAATTGAGTGAACATTTTTTACGCTCAAGCGAAAACGACTAACGGTATTTTCTTAACTCAAAATAATTTGTAAAGAAAAAATTATAACCTTTGAAAAACTTTTTATTTCACTTCAATCCGACTTTTTTCTACTGAGATACAGCCCTATAAAAAACCACTCAATTTTCGAGTTTTTTCAAGTGTTCCTTTAATTTTTTTGACTAGTGTATTATCTGTAACCAATAACACGGTTTCATGCAAAAGCGCTCTACGATTACAAAACTTTTTGTCTTTGTGAATAAATGCTTAAACTCTTTGGAGTGCGGTCAAGAAGTAGATTGTGTCTATACCTCTTAAGATACGAAAGTCGATCAGTCGGTCAAAGTATAAGTCCCGTACCTTGTTGCGGGGCGATAGGAAAGGGGGAAATAGGAAACGGGGATTGGGATTCCCCAGGGTCGAATATCTGGTGGACTGGGTCGTGGCATCTCCGGCTACGCTCGCTGCTGATCAGGGCTGGTTCGTACCCCTCCACCGGACCTCACCTCGCCACAACACATGAAACTTACAATGCCACTTACTCCCTGCTATATGTACCCATGCGACTTACTCACTCACTCCGCAGATGGTATGCGGTTCTACTGATCGGTCCGTAGATGGTAAAACGGACCGCTACCCTCTCCACTCCTATGGAATCCTCTCGGTAGACTTCTCAAAGGATCCCCCATTTAAAATTGTCAGGAGACAATTACCAAACCATACTCGCTTACCCCATCACTGCTCCTTCGAACTCCCTGAAACTTGGTCTCTTAAAGTGCCATACTGCGTATTGTTAAACGCATTCAAACAAATTCAATTTGGTGACTCATGTCGGTTACAAAAATTTTATTTTACAAAATCAAAAAAAAAACCTACTATTAACAAAAAAAAAAAGATCATGTAATGCAAAAGAACGTCTGACGCTAGGGAATGCTGATTTTTGATGCCAAGTGGTCCTTACGCCACGTTTACTTTTCACGATTGGAAGGATAAACTCCCATGCACAAGGCAGCGACCTAGTATGTGCCCAGCCTACCCCGAACTTGATGTTAAAGTTTTACTGGATAATAATTCCACCTGTCATATACCTCTACCCTCCCTCAAGGCTCTAAAAGGTTCGGTATCTGTATATATATATATACAAAGGCTCAAACCAAAGACCATATAACAAGTAAAGATGTCGCACGTAGAACAAAAATCTGTGCCTGTTTTTTTCCACCATCCCTTTTTTGCCGTAGGTCCAAAACATGAGTCTAGGAATTTGAATGTATAGAAACATTTCACATGTTGTGGGTACACACTGTGCGAAAAAGAGCGTTGCTATTTATACTGAAAAGGAAGAGGGAGAAACAAGGTTTTTCATGTTTATGAATAGAAAAAACAAAAACAAAACGTATGTATTTTCAATGGGTCCAAAAAATTGTTGCAAGACTTGTAATAAATTTATGAAGCAGAAGAGAGAGAAATTATTTTTTTGTCCTATTCGTACAAGCAAGCTAGGTTGATGATCGAGTTAAAAGAAAGAAGGGTGAGTTGATGTCCTACACGTGTATGTGTATTCATATTGTCTTAGGGATTTTGTTTTTGTTCGCTGCGTAAAAAATGCAAACCAGTTTTATTTATTTTTTTCTTGAAAGATAAAACAACCTTGAAAAATGTTTGTAGATAATGAGTTGTGGTAGTTTCAATATTGGGCTTTGCTTTTGTTTTGTTTTTACTTCTTGGGGTTGGTTATTCATTCACATATTTAAATGTAGGTCAAAAAAAGATTGACTTTTTGATGTTAGGATTTATTAATGCGTATGTTGCGTATGTTTGGTAAATTTTTGATCTCTTAGTAAGGTCTTTCGTTTTTTTTTTGTGGCTCGGTACTATTGAAGTCGGGAATGGATCAATTAAAGAGGACTACAGGTGATGGGTACATTTCCTTTTATTTTTTATCTTTCAAATACAAAACTAATTATAATAATAGCACAGTGCAGTATGGAAATTGTTGCAAATCTACGAATACAATGTAGCTTTGAATTAAAATTCCAAGTCTTCGAAATGTACAAATAACCTGTAGTTGGAAAAAGAAGTTTGAATGTTGTAAAAGTGGTAATTTTTTGCTAATCGCTGATCGAGTACAAATAGGGGTGGGAAGGCGTCTACCTCAACCTTACCCAACAGTATACACCTGTAATAATATGTGCGTGTGAGATAATTTTTTTTTGTTGTAAGCGTAAGCTTTTTTTCCTTAAAAAAATATGAAAAATGTTGAAAGTGAGCTTAGAAGGTACCTAATTGAATGTACCTAACCTACATATCCAACATATGTTTTATACTTTTTTTTACTTGTAAGGATTTAATTTGTTTTCATTTATATAGGTCAATTTACGAAAACAGAATTAATGCGATTTCTTACATTCAAACATTTTTTTTATTTTAAGATTATATAGGTATGTAAGTTAGGTAGGTAGTATCTAGGTTAGGTACCTACGTATATCAAGGCAAAGTGCTTTCTTTTTTGTTACTCTTTACTATTAAGTTGATAAAAGATTTTGTAATTTCTAATAATGTAATGTATGTACCTATGTAGCTAATTTAATCCTTTATGATCTCAGCTTTTTCAATGGAATGTTTTTTAAATTTTCTTGTATAACACAAGCAGTGTTTTTTTCAGTAAAACAATTGTTTTTTGCTGTTGATTGAACAACTAGCTTATCGTTTTCAACAAAATTGGCTCTTTTTACTGCCGTTTACAAAACTAAGAAATATTAAGTTAATTAAAGTTTCCTTCCTGTACCATTGGTTACCTTCTTGTTTTCGTCATATGTGATTAGGACATAACTATGGGTAATGAGAAGTTCAAGTGTAAGGTAGTCCAATTTACATACTTAGGCTTCCAATATATTTACCTTTTCCTTTGAACTTTTTACAAATTATTTTGTTGTCCAGGTACAATTTTTTCTTAATAAAACTAATAATAAAAAATTAAGTGCTTTTATTCTGTGAAGCATGTCAGTGATGTATTATCCTAAAGGCAAACTAGGCACGTGCCTAGGGGCGCGGCAGCCAAGGGGCGCGCGGGTGCAGTAATTCTTACAAGTGGCAAATAATGCGAGTTCATTGAACATTGAATATTGAATTTACAGTACTTCGCACATGAATGTGACGAACTACAGACACATAGCAGCACTGGTGACTGAGACCATCGGCTAAGACAGAACAAGACATTAATACAACAGAGAGAGACATATAGATACATAGAAGGAAAATACATAACAGAAACCTACGTGGCTCAGAGGAGGAGACATAGATGTCATATTGTCTCATGTCATCGCACAGGTGGCCTCAGATAAGCTGACGACTTTCGTAGAAAAGAATGCTGCCGAAGCTGGGACTTGACCCCGCAGCATTTGGCTTAGCAGTCAACTACTCATTCCCCTGAACCATGGCCACCTGCAATGCGAGTTCATATGCGGTTGTTTAAGTAACAAACTTGTGATCTCGAATTGCACTTGCATCTTTTGTTAAAATAAAAATCTGTCATGAGCAATTCCTCTTACAGTACAGAGTCAACTCGGTTTGTCAATTCGAAAAACGACTTAGCGTTCTTCTAATTTTGTAAGCGTTTTTGAATAGGTATTGATTTTACTTATTGTAGGGACAAATAACCCAATATTCGAAGTTTATCAGCGGATGGCTAATGCTTTTTAAGTTCTTTCTAGTTTGATTGTCGGGGCAATCCAATTTGAGAACCGAGTTGCCACTCGGTTTGCATAAGAACCAACTCGAGTTAACTTGGTTTACAAAATTAACGTTTCGGCAGATCATTAACTAACCAAATTCGTAAGATCTTTCGGACAATACGAATAGATCTCATGTTAACTAAGTCTCTTTTTCCTTTGCCCCTATTTCAACGCCTTTTCTTTAGACGCGGTTCAGCGATTTCGGTCAAACAAATAGTACGAGATATTTCTTTATAGGGGCGTCAGTGAGATGCTTGCTTATGGCGTCCTCAACCTCTAATCCGCCACTGTAGCATGTACTTACTTTGTTTTTCAAACCATGAAATATTCGTTAAGCTCCTTTCTTCTAAGCACTTTGCCATTATCGTTTTTTTCCAATTTTTTAATTTTTTTTCTTCGTCGAAATATTTTCTAAATATTGTTATATGTGCCCTGCAGACATTATAAAAATATAAGAATAAAAGCACTTAATTTTTTATTATTAGTTTTATTAAGAAAAAATTGTACCTGGACAACAAAATAATTTGTAAAAAGTTCAAAGGAAAAGGTAAATATATTGGAAGCCTAAGTATGTAAATTGGACTACCTTACACTTGAACTTCTCATTACCCATAGTTATGTCCTAATCACATATGACGAAAACAAGAAGGTAACCAATGGTACAGGAAGGAAACTTTAATTAACTTAATATTTCTTAGTTTTGTAAACGGCAGTAAAAAGAGCCAATTTTGTTGAAAACGATAAGCTAGTTGTTCAATCAACAGCAAAAAACAATTGTTTTACTGAAAAAAACACTGCTTGTGTTATACAAGAAAATTTAAAAAACATTCCATTGAAAAAGCTGAGATCATAAAGGATTAAATTAGCTACATAGGTACATACATTACATTATTAGAAATTACAAAATCTTTTATCAACTTAATAGTAAAGAGTAACAAAAAAGAAAGCACTTTGCCTTGATATACGTAGGTACCTAACCTAGATACTACCTACCTAACTTACATACCTATATAATCTTAAAATAAAAAAAATGTTTGAATGTAAGAAATCGCATTAATTCTGTTTTCGTAAATTGACCTATATAAATGAAAACAAATTAAATCCTTACAAGTAAAAAAAAGTATAAAACATATGTTGGATATGTAGGTTAGGTACATTCAATTAGGTACCTTCTAAGCTCACTTTCAACATTTTTCATATTTTTTTAAGGAAAAAAAGCTTACGCTTACAACAAAAAAAAATTATCTCACACGCACATATTATTACAGGTGTATACTGTTGGGTAAGGTTGAGGTAGACGCCTTCCCACCCCTATTTGTACTCGATCAGCGATTAGCAAAAAATTACCACTTTTACAACATTCAAACTTCTTTTTCCAACTACAGGTTATTTGTACATTTCGAAGACTTGGAATTTTAATTCAAAGCTACATTGTATTCGTAGATTTGCAACAATTTCCATACTGCACTGTGCTATTATTATAATTAGTTTTGTATTTGAAAGATAAAAAATAAAAGGAAATGTACCCATCACCTGTAGTCCTCTTTAATTGATCCATTCCCGACTTCAATAGTACCGAGCCACAAAAAAAAACGAAAGACCTTACTAAGAGATCAAAAATTTACCAAACATACGCAACATACGCATTAATAAATCCTAACATCAAAAAGTCAATCTTTTTTTGACCTACATTTAAATATGTGAATGAATAACCAACCCCAAGAAGTAAAAACAAAACAAAAGCAAAGCCCAATATTGAAACTACCACAACTCATTATCTACAAACATTTTTCAAGGTTGTTTTATCTTTCAAGAAAAAAATAAATAAAACTGGTTTGCATTTTTTACGCAGCGAACAAAAACAAAATCCCTAAGACAATATGAATACACATACACGTGTAGGACATCAACTCACCCTTCTTTCTTTTAACTCGATCATCAACCTAGCTTGCTTGTACGAATAGGACAAAAAAATAATTTTTCTCTCTTCTGCTTCATAAATTTATTACAAGTCTTGCAACAATGTTTTGGACCCATTGAAAATACATACGTTTTGTTTTTGTTTTTTCTATTCATAAACATGAAAAACCTTGTTTCTCCCTCTTCCTTTTCAGTATAAATAGCAACGCTCTTTTTCGCACAGTGTGTACCCACAACATGTGAAATGTTTCTATACATTCAAATTCCTAGACTCATGTTTTGGACCTACGGCAAAAAAGGGATGGTGGAAAAAAACAGGCACAGATTTTTGTTCTACGTGCGACATCTTTACTTGTTATATGGTCTTTGCTCAAACGTTTTTCTATATATTAACCGGACGTTCTCGGGGGAAACCGGTTACCACTAGCTGGCTCAATGCCGATTCTACTTTTCTACAAAAAAAAGGAAATGTTTCTAAACGTATTCCTTAACGTCTCGAAGTTCAAACAAAAATGAATAACAAGCAATACAAAATAATAAATGGAATGTTTAAGTAAAATATATGATAAAATTCGAACAATAAATATAGATAAAAGTAGGAAATAAATAATACATGCAACGGTTGAAATTTTATGAACAAAAAAATTTTACATCTATCGTTTCCATATAACGGACGGCAAAATACTTTTGAATCCCGATTCGAATAACGGGGGTATACTTTACGGCGTTATGGCAGCCAGTAAAAGCTTTCTTGGTATTGAGGTTCCGTTCTCCGCTTTATAGTAAGTTTGGTTGCGGTCCTCAATTTAAATTATCATGCAATTTTTTTTTAGAGCTTAATGTATTAGAGGCTTCGGTGCTTGCATTCGGTATTATCCGAAAAATACAGTGTGGCCGTCTTGAAGTGGCCTTCTCGCATCCGACCACAAATCTCTTTTTGGTTCGTTTGATTCGTTTCGTATGAATTTAACTTGTTTCCGATGTCTTAAATATTTCATAAATTAAGAAAATGGTACTTATCGGTTTCCAGCGATCCAAAATGGCGTCAAAATTTTGCCCTTGACGGATGACCGCTCTTCGGCACCGAAACCTAAATGCACAAATACATATGTCACTATCAAGTAGTCTACGAGTGAAATCAAATTTCCCGCCAATTTACCCCAAAATCCCGTATAACGAATTTTCTTTAAAACTCACCTCACACTATTTCGCAGAATATCTTATTAAAAGCTCTATTTTTTTCACCTTGAATTTCGTTTCTTGCACCTTTAAAATATCTATAGTACAAAAAAAAAAAATGAATTACCGACACTACTACAGAAACTTTTGTTACGGGCTTACATTATGCCTTGATTTCAACCTTTTCACTGACAACCACTTTCTTTCGGAAACTATCGGAAACTAATCGATCATGGGTTTCGCTCTCCTTCGAAACTCCCTCATTTGCCTAACTGAACGAACACGATCCTTTGCTTCCGAAACACATAGGTTCCGTTGCGCTCATATTTGTTAGCTGAATCTAGAGAAACACACTTTTTCTCTTCTATCACCCTCTATAATGATGAGTCTCGAACAGATCGGCCATCTTTCGAACTTCGAAATTCGAAATACGGCTGTCATCGACGTGCTGAATTGTCAATGTCATCTGTCAACATTACTACGTCACATTTCAAGGTAGAGATGTGAAAACATTAAAAATTATGTTTTTTTTTTCTTTATTTTTCTAAAACTCCAGAAATGTTCCGGGTTTTTGCCTGTTTGGTCGTTATCCACACAGCTGCCGCTACAAAACTCCGGATTTGGCGAGCGGATAGATGGCCAAAGACGGAGGCCGACAGCTGCCTTAAGAAATTCATGAAAATTCAAGAATCGTGCGTGGGGAAGAACCCACGACCCTAAAAGCAGAAACACAATGACGCTTTGAGGTCGATTTTGACAACTGCGAAAAGTTCAGCTATAGGAAATCTGTGTAACCTCACACAATGACGCTTTTCCTACGTACGCTTTTTTGACAAACGTAAGAAAACGTAAAGAAGCCACCATCTGTCAAAAAAAAAGTTCAACTTGGTTGAACTTTTGCTTTGTCTGACAGCTCAACAGCTGTTTGTTCATTTGTTGTTTGGAGCAGTGTTACCACTTAAAAAAAAAATGGAAGCGAAGTAAATTTGGGAATAAAGCGAAGTAGATTGAGAAAAAGCGAAAAAGATTTTAAAATAGTGTATTTTATATTGACCATGAATACATAGACAGATCTACAATTAGAGCCGTGTGTGAATTATGTTAAAATGTGTATACAAACTTGACTTTCGATTTTATTTTGACACTACATGGCAGATATGATGTGTTAAAATTTAACTAGCAAGCTAAAATATGACACTAGTGCTTAAATTAGGTCCGTTCTTTTACTTTTTGGGCAGTTTGTGTAAAAACTGTCAAAAATGGAGGAGTGGGGATGAAATTTTATGATTTGCCCAAAAAGTAAACGAACGCTTTACAGGCAAAATCTGCCCAATGCACAAAATTATGTCAAACGTCAAAAAAATTCAATGTACTTCTTATGGTTTGACAGAACTTACACAAACTGCCACAAGAAATTTTTGTAGCTAAAATCGGCAGGTAGGGGAAATATTTTCTCCTTCAAAAGTGACAAGATTTTAGGATTAGTGGCAGTAAACGAACGCAAAAGTGGGAGTTTTGGGCAGTTTTGGGCAGCTTTGGGCAGTTTTATGAGGTAAACGAACGGACCTAGTTAACCAACATTCCAACCCAAGTTGCGCACCGCACGGCGTAAAATATTAAACACTTTAATACAATCACGTAACTCATACTTTACGTATATGTATGGGTTGACATTGTTCGTATTGTTCGTGTATACGGATATAAACTTATCGATTATATATTTTCCTGATGAAAATAAGAGAACTGTAGGCATAAAATTACTCAATGAGTTAATCGAAGCAGATTTTGGAAATATCAAGTAAAATCGAGTGAAGTAGATTTCAAAACATTCTTGATGGTGCGAAGTTGGAATAGATATTCAAAGTTTTTCAAAAATCGAAGTAGACTACTTCGAAAGGAGTAAAGTGGCAAATCTGTTTGATGATGATGGAGGGAGAACTGTCATTCAAAGCACACGTGAAGCGGGTGCATCGTAACGCAACGACGCACACACGGCAAAATTACTGCTTTAAGAGGCCAAAAAGCGGTTTATCAAAATAAAGATAGAGTCTAAATAAGCTTGTATTTTTTTTGTCAGATGGTCTAGGAATCACAAAGAGTATAAGTCGCCTCTGTTATTATCAAAATAAAAGACTGCGAGAGTCCGGCAAATGAGCGAAGTGATGGTACGGTTAATTGCTCTCTGAAACGTCAACGAAACATCACGCATTTTGATTTCAATCTCGTGCTAAAATACAAACAGTGATCAAGAATATGAAATCTACGGGTATGTACATTTAATAAAAACCGTTTGATAAAAAACAATGTGATGGTAAGTATTAAAATATTATATTGCGGTTCTAGACAAATTTTTCTTTAAAATTCATGTTTACTTAGACTTACAAAAAAAGTTCCGCTAGGTACCGCTTTCTGTCGTTGATATTTGCATCAAGTTGTTTGTTGACCGTTATTATTGTGAATTTTGAGAACTCAAACCAACTCATTGTGATACTATCTTCTTTTATTGACAGGTAGTCGGAGTGATCCAAGTCACTCGAAATATATATAAACATTAGGGTGGTTCTTATTTGCTTATTTTTTCGAAAATTAATGAAGACATCATCTATTTTTTTCAGATTTTTATCTATACCCCTTACTGGCCCTGTATCGAAGTGAAATTCTAATACTTCACAAATTTCATAAGTGTTTTAATTTCCTTGTATAAAAAATCAGGGAAATTAAAACACACATTTTTTGGTATGCAGCATTATTAAGACATTGCATATAAACGTGTTGACGAAATTTCCAAAAAATTGGTTGAGCCGTTTTTGAGAAATCTAGAAAAGAGTGTTATAAACCCAAAAGGTACTACAAAAATGGATCTCTTTTCCGATTTTTTTGTTATTGAAGAATATATTTTAAATAGAATCTTGGAATGCAATATCACTAAGGATAATGTTTAGTATAATTGTGCAAAATTTTAACAAAATTGGTAAAGCCGAAATGGAGATATACGGGAATAATCAAAAAATCAGCCGCAAAGTCCCTAGTATTAGAATTTCACTTCGACACAGGGCCAGTAAGGGGTATAGATAAAAATCTGAAAAAAATTAGATGATTTTTTTTTATTTATTTGGAGATGATTGATAATTAACTATTTCTATTTTCATAAGTACCACTAATAAATTATTGTTTAGTGAAATATGATTATTTTTTTTTATTTTTTTCCTAAATTCATATATTTTTTTTATTAAGTTAACCGTTCTATTTGTTTTAAGTGTACCGTGTGTCCATTCATTATTTTTGATAATGTATCGGTCAGGAACCCAAGAAAAATCAGAAATAAAAACAATTTTCCATGTCTATGATTTTTGGCCTCCTAAAGTAGTCATTTTGCCGTGTGTGCGACACGTCTGCCTAAAGCGCCATTGTGTTTCTGCTTTAAAAGCCGGGCATAAGCAATAAAACTTTTACTATCTAGGTAATTATCTAAGCTTTCTATCTCTTCCTCATTATTTTGTAAGTATGTAATGCCTTTGCAGTTTGTTCCTGCCTATTCGGTGTTCCATAACTACTAGACGCAGCCTAAACTTCCAGTGGTCACAAGAGACCGTCACCAGGTAACTCGTGCAATTATATACTACCATTTACACCCGTGTCGTTAAAATCTACGCAACATAACTTTAAGAACAATATTCATTTACAAATTACATACGATAAACGCTTCGAGTTATTTGTGTATATGAATTCCTTTAATATAGAATTCCCAATTGGAATGCTTCTAATGAACATACGAGCATCTCTTCCTTTTTTTTTTGTTTTCTTTACAACACTATTCGTTTACCAACCATGTTTCATCTGTTAGTTTTCGGTTCTATCTTATTTTTCTTCTTTGAGGTGGTATAATGCTGTAGTGGACACCACCGGCGTGTGGATGACGTGGTGCACAAGAAATCGACCAACTATCATAAGTCAAATTGTTGCACTCCTGCAACAAAAGACAAATGAATACACAAAAAAAAAAAAACTTCACGAAAGGTTCGATTACTTTATTTTTTTTAGTTTTTTTTCATCGAAAAGTCGTAGTCGGACGGAATAGTGGACGGGGATGACTTTCGCATGATGCATTTTCCTAAAGGAAAATGAAATGATGGAAGAACCCCGACGATCATCTCTTTGACTTCGTCTCCATCCTCTGTCCCGAAAAACAGCGACATCTCCGAGCCACTCGTCATTAAGTTGTGTTCATCTGGCGCCGGCAGATGAAAGACTTGCAGGAACACAAGATAAATCGAACAAAATTCGAATTGCGACGCACAGTGGTCATCCCTTCAACGAGTCGCATGGACCGGGTGTATAGGGTTTGGGAACACACTTGTCATGTTCGTCGGAACCTTCAACGCAGTCAACATGGCCATGACACTCTCAGCTCTTCGCAATACACGTCCGAGACGCACGTCATCGCCTTCTGAGTTGCAATGCTTGTTACATCGCAACTGGTCCAGCATACATTGCCGACTCATGACACTGGAACTCGTCAAACGCATAAATTACACGAGTCTTCATTTGTTTTCAGATCACGAGTCTTCATCAGACCCATTGGGACACTCCTTGTTGCCATTGCAACGTCTCGACATTGCAAAACATTTCCCCTACTTGCAACGGAATTCACAGTCCAGGGCTTCAATGCAGGTTTTGTTGTGCCAATCCTTGAAAACCAGACCTGAGGGGTACAAACACTCCTGAGACATTTTCCCGAAATAAACACCATTATGAGAACACTCACCATTGCCATGCAATTTTGCCTTTTGGATCCCGGGATGGTGTGAACACGTTTGTATGTTTGCCTATTTGTCTGTCCTTGAAATGTGCGCATACGTGTTATATGACTCGTTGTATGCATTATGCTCCGGAATTTGAACCTTTTCCTCCTTTCCGCGGCCAAGTTAAACGCTGAATTAATAAAATTTCATATATTTTGGGGCAAAATCACTAAATAAAATATACTTACGGAAAATTTTTCCTCTGGCGATGCTCGATGCTTCCCTTTTTCTTTTCTTCTGTGCATTGTGCAAGAAGCCATATTGCCGTCGATTTGTGTTTTTTTTTGTATTCAAGTTGTCACCTTTGCGTTGTACTAATCTAGTACATTTTACATTTTTATTTGTGAATTGAGTGGAAGTGGAAGTATTCAGCCAGATCGATGTTATTTTTATGTTTTTGTGTATTTTGTGATGAAGTTGTTTTTTTTTTTTGGGTAAACAAGTTTTTAAACACTTCTTGAAACCAAATTCGATATTTGTTTTCGAAGGGGGTTTTGATTTTGGGTCATTATATTCTCAAAAGTGTCCTATCAAAAGTAAATATAACGCATACACATATACACTTTTTTTTATACAATTTTTGCAAGAACGTTAATTTAGACAAAACATTCCCTAGAAATACGCTCTTTTTAAGTTGGTGAATCACAAAAGAGAGTTTTAAGTCAACTAAATATTCTCCTAAAACTAAATTTTGATTGGGCGATCTGACCGATCGCTAGGAATGTTGACTCGTATGTGGGTGAACATGTCCATTGAGAATAGTGGAGTGAGAAGTTCGAGCTTCAATGTTCACCAATAGATGTCGTTTTACCCATTTCAAAAAATTGTTTGGCGCCCATCTTTTCTTAAAAAAAAGATGGACGAAATTTTTTGATTGGCTGTTGAGACTATGATGATGATTTGCGATGTTGACTACTGGTAAACAAAGGAAAGGGAAAAAAGATCCACCATTGTCCCGGTACTATTCAATTTGATAACCGAAAGTTGATCGAAAAGCCACTTTGAACGGTTTTAACGAAATTCGTTTCTTCTTTTTGAGATTTGCCGGATTTTTTCTTTTGGGACAATTAATATTGTCAGCAGAAACTCGATTTCTGAATATAACTAATAAAAAGCGTGAGTGAAGTCAAAATTCCACTTGACAGATTGTAAATCATTGTAACACATTTATCACCTTACAGTGTTTACTCTTTATGTGTTTTGTCGGCGGCGGCGTTCCTCTTTTTGTTGGGTGGTACAATCACCACGGAATTTGACAAATTACCATCTTTGGGGTGAGTGAAACTTCGATTTATTCCAATAAGTGCTAAGAATTGTGTATCTCTATTCGTATAGAATTTTAATGTCATTCGGCGATCACCAAAGACTTCATCGTCAATAGAAGACAGTAGAGGTGATCGCCGCACCGAAAATTTTATAACCTCAACAATTTTTGATAAATCAAAGTTCGAAGCAACAATCAAGTTCGCTGTGCAAGAAGCACCAGAGAGTATACGAACAATCTTCACCCAGAAATAAGTTCCCGAGTTTGGCAAGAGTAAATTAATGCCGTTCCACAACATTTCTGTTTTTTTTTATGTATATAAATGTATTCGATTTGGCCTTTTAACGTCAACGAGAATCAAACAATATTTTTCGTCTTTCAACAAGTGTGAGCTTTTGATATGAGATTTTTTGTTTAGCCTAAAGGATTGACCCACTAGTCTGAATTAATAATTGATAAAGAAAATTTATTTGCAGGAAATTATTATTCATTTCTTTACTTCCTTTTTGTGTCGGTATTGAATCCCGAGAATCGGAAAGCTAAGAAGATAATTGCTTCGAAAGGTCACCTTCCCCAAAGCTGAGCTCAGGTTAGGTTAGGGTCCCCACGCGATGCTTCGTTCTCAATGAAAGCCACTGTTTAAAGGAAAAATAACTAAAATCGATTTATTCCAAAAATAAGCAAATCCGAGGGAAAGAAAAAGAATAGATTTCAAAACCAATTGAATTGAATTTACTTAATTTAACAATTTCTCTTTAATCCTTAATGCTAATTTATAATTATTACAAATGATAACTTTAAAGCTTATAAATTTTGCTATGTTTATGGATCTAATTGTATTTGTAAGTTTCATAAAATAAATAATTGTATTTTTCTTACTCCATAAGGAGTGGTTATATTCAAATGCAAATTCTTTTCTTTTGCTGGATCGAGCAACTAGCTTGATGTATTGCTAAGTTTCTATTTTCAGGGGATGTGGATGGCGACAACATGATTTGGTGACGACAGAAGAGCAGCTGAAACGGTGAGTCATTTGGTTTAGGGGAAGTCGGAAATTTATAGTCCATGAGACTTCTACGGTTGGGTGGGATATGGCCATGCCGATTAACACCACGGCACCCTCTAGTGGCAACGTCCGTCTGTTGCCTTAGTTTTCTTTTTGTGTTCTTCTTTTGATTAGTATGGATCCACTATGGCATGATTAAAATGTAATAGGTTGGTTTCCTAGGTTTGCGGACAAGATCCCACGACTCCGGCGAGCTCGAGCCGAGCATACGCAAGCATGCCAGTCCGCAGACCTAGAGAAGACAGTGCTTCACGCACCTATACAGCCAACACTAGCCCATTACAAATGGCGCCCGCAACGTGTGTCTTCGTTTTTGTCTACCCTAATCCCAAATTTTACAATCCCTTAATGTTTTTGTCAGCTTCTTCAGCTACTCGTATGTCGTGTCACGGAAAGTTTTCGAACATACCGATTTCACTTGCGACGAGATAGCGGAAGAAGTTGGCAACAACATTTAATCTCTATTTCTTTCTTAATCACTATCTTTTCTTTTCTTTTTAAATTTTACTATCCTGTCATTCTACTTTTTATTTTTCATTTCATTTCTTCAATTTCTTCTTTCAGTGTTTGAGACCTGTTGTTGACGTTTAGTCACACAGTTGCTCTAATACTTCTTCTTTCTACTTTATGTGTTGTTTGCCGATTGCATTATGTCTTTTGCCTAAGCTTTAGAGCAAAGCAAAATTGCGAATGCAATGGGTAAACAACAAACTTGTTTTGTCCTACGTCTATACTTTTGTGTCGATTTACCACTAGAGGGAAAATTTCTAAATAGTCCGTCCGTCAGTCTCTTAGGTTCTAATTATATTTTCGAAAGACATCACTGTTTCAGCTAACCGAATCGTCAAGAAGAGTTCGCCACCGAATCTGTTACCTGAAGCATCCCCGAATGCTATATACATACAAACAAAATATCTTTTCGAAAAACTCACATTTAAGCCAAAATCAATTTCGTACATTTTTTTGTTTTCATTTTGTTTTGTTTATGTTTTTGTTCCAAAAGCAATACAAAAAATTCTTATTTTTGAAAATAGGTTTATTTTTTTTTTTTAATTTGCTTTTTAGTTTGTTTAAGAAATCGAAACAAGATCATAATTTTGAATAATTATATCTTCGTTTAGGTTAATCTTTATTTTTGTTAATTTTTTTTTTCTCTACGTTACATTTCTTTTTATTTGTTAAGTTTTTTTTGGTTTGTTTTTCTATTCCATCATTTATTCAGTTTTTTTTTATTATTTATTCATTTTTGTTGTTTACATTTCGTTTCCCTTCTTACGATTTTTTTTATGATTTACCCTTTTATACCTCATTGGTTACAATATTCATTTGGTTCTTTTTTTTTGACAATTTCTTTTGATTTTCGTTTTTTTTGTTTACTTATTTATTTTTGAGTTTTCTTTATTTTTCTTTTTGGTTTTGGTACATCAAACAAATATATATATATTTTACATTTTTTTTTGATAACTTACTTATTTATTCAATTTTTTTTGTTTAGTAATTATACATTTTTTTTTATATCTCTTATTTAAGTTTCATTTTCGATATCTCAATCAACTTATTTTTTTTTGTTTACTTGTTTTCTTAATTTATTACTTTTTTGATAATTTATTTTTTTTGTCTATAATAATTTATATACTTTTCGTTAATCTTTTCTTTACATTTTTTTTTGTTTACATTGTTCATTTTGTTCAATTTTTTTTTGTTAATTTATTATTTTTTTTTTGTACATTTACCTTTTTGTTAACTTATTTTTTTTTGTTAATTTATTTTTTTTTGTACATCTTTCATTACAATACTTTTTTCTACAATTCATTATTTATTTGTTTTTGGTTTTTTCATTTTCATACATCTTTGTTTATTTATTGCATTTTTTTGCTAATTTATTACTTTTTTTTTGTTCTATTTACATATTTTCTTTTTGTTAATTTATTAAAATTTTTGTTAATTTATTTTTTTTATTTATTTTTTCTTTACATATTTATTTTTTTTGTTTTTGTTTATTTATTTATTTTTCTTAAAACTAAAATATTATTTTTCTCGTTCTTCTTTTAAACCTAAAAAGAAAAGAACAATCAAAATATATATATATATAATTTGTTTAAAACACCAAATACTTACCAAAAGCCAAAATGAAGAAAAATATCCAAACAGGAGCTATTAAGAAGAATTTGCGTTCCTCTGCTGCGCAGAACGCACAAGAGCGTTTGCTGAATAGCATGAGCCCCATGCTTTTCAACACTTCTATTACTGGCCAGAGCAATCCCAACAATTCCCAGTCGGATGCTGGCCCTAATTCATTCAATCCGATTTTTGACACCGATCCTCTAGGAGAACAAAGGCCTCCACCTCGAGTTCTTCGAACTCCGATAGACTTTAATCCAAATATAAACCTCGGAGATCAGGTCGACAATAATCAGAATCAAGATACCCCAATATTTGAACAAGCTAACCTCGAGTCGAATAGCAACAATTTAAACAACCCTTTAGGTCAGCGCTCTCAAAATGCTTCGGTAGAGTCTGATTCCATCACTGCACCAAGCTACAGTAGCTTAAGTCACTTAGGAGCAGCGGGCCTTAATATGGATACTATCAACAAGGTCCGTGATGAGCCCATTTTGGAAAAACCTGTCAACAGTGTTCCTCCTGGTAGTAACAATTTTAGCCCAAAGCAATCCGAACAGGAGAGCATGAAGGCTTACATTAATTTGACCATTGTCAATGCGTTTTCTTCATATGCCGAGTCAATGAAATCTGAGATTTCTGAAAGCCTCAAGAAAATGATGAGGGATAATTTTATTGAGTTTTTGGGAGACATGAACACTGCTACTCTACCTCTTAGACGAGAGGAGAGCAGCGTAAAAACGTCTTCCCAAACAATCCCAGCCAACAAACCATTGCCTCCACACTATAGCCAACAACAACAGCAAACACAACAACAACAAACTCAACAACCTCTTAGACCCCAACAAAATTTGCAAACAAATGTTTTACCAAGACCGCAATCTATTCAAACCCAATTTGCTGTGAACGGTCGTAATAATTCCCAGAGCAATTCAAATGGGCCTGGCTACTCACAGCCAAGTCAGAGAACCCAGTCTAGGCTGCAACAACAATTGCAGCTGAAATATCATCCTCCACCACAACAGAACAGAACTTTTCCGAACCAACAATTCCAGCCGGAACAACCTTTTCAAAATCAAAACCGATCTAGTCATCAGCCTTTCATTGATCATGGGTTACATAATCCTGAACAGCTATTCCCCAGTGCTTTTGCCCATACTAGTAACGTGTTTAAACCCATCCAGCGATTTTCGGATACTGGATCACAACCTCCAGGCAATTATGCTCGAAATGAAGGTGACTTCGGTAATCAAAATCCGGTGTATTCGAATCGGGAACCATATCCGAATCCCAATATTACTAGACATCACCACGAGCCTGTGAAGTTGGATCGATGGGGTCTGAAATACGATGGCAAGCTGGAAAACTTGTCTGTTGAAGACTTCGTCCACCGGCTCGAATTTCTTCAACACCAGTACCAATGTCCCTGGTCCGAAATTTTGAGGCAATTCCACCTTACTCTTTCTGGAGATGCCGAACGTTGGTACTGGGAGTTCATCAAATTCAACCATAATTCCGACTGGCCAACATTGCGAGATGCAATAAAGCTTCACTTCCGCAATTGCAAGTCAGATTACGAGATTATGCGTGAGATCTCAGATCGCAAGCAAGGACCAACTGAATCTTGCGACAGCTATTTCTCGGCAATTGCGAAAATTCGATCTCAATTGACCATTCCGATTCCCGAAATCGAACTCATTAGGATGATCAAGCGGAATCTTAATGACCAAATTGGAAAATTGGTATATCCAATATCAATTTTCAACTTTGATCAATTAAGATTCGCTTGTAAGGAAGCTGAAAATGCGTTCCCAGTTAGACCCCCACAAGGCCCTAGGTATTATCGCCCACCAATCAAGATGCACGTCAATGAAGTGCATGCGATGGAAGACGAAGAGCCTTACGACGAATATGTTGCCGCAATGCAATATGCTGAAAAGCATAGGCCTAGACCGCCGAATAGAGTCCTGACTTGCTGGAATTGCAAGGTAGATGGACATCTATATTGGGAGTGCCCCTCACCTAAAGTAAACATCTTTTGCTTTAAGTGCGGGGAAGCAAATTATATAGTTGCCACTTGCCCGAAGTGTCGGCAGAAAAACCTGTCGAAGAGCACGATTACGGCGGGGGAGTCGTGTTCAAAGACGAACCCCGAGTCCTCGAATCACCTCCAATAAGCATCGTCGATAACTTTTCAAATAACCCTAAGTTTACGATTTTAGAACGGGATCGTAGTGACCCAGTTACAGAAAACTCTAATTCAAATAATAAATTTAGTAGCGTTAAGCCCTTACACATTAGAATAATGGAATACAATGAGGCTAGGGCCAGAATTTTTGGTGGACAAGTGAAAAACAAAATTCTGAACACCAGAAAACGATATAGAATAAGAAAGCAATTAAGAACAAACCTGTTATCTACTATAATTACTAATGACCCAAGGCCATATGCAAAGGTCAAGATTGAAAATGTAGAAGTCTTTGGACTGCTTGACAGTGGCGCCAGTGTCAGCGTCATTGGAAAAGGATGCATGGACTTCATTAAAAAATTAAATAAACAGATGATACCTTTTTCTTCCAATGTTAAGACTGCTGATGGCAGATGTCAAGCAATCCTTGGTAGAATTAACCTTAATGTTACTTATAAAAATGTTACGCATACCCTATTGTTTTATCTTGTTCCAAATCTGGATCAAGAATTATACCTTGGCGTCGATTTCTGGAGAGTATTCGGCCTTGCCCCTGAAATAGTCGGAGAAATTAAAATCGCTGCAATTTCTGATGCTTCAAATTCAGATACTCACCAATTGTCTCCAGAGCAGCAAGTCAGATTGGATGCTGTCAGGCAGAAGTTCCGGTGCTATACCAGGTATGGTCTTGGAAAGACGGCGCTGGTCGAGCACGTTATCGACACCGGAGATGCGGTTCCAGTGAAGCAGCGACACTATCCTGTTTCGCCAGCGATACAAGCTTTGATGTATGCCGAGATAGACCGAATGTTGGATCTTGGAGTGATTGAGGAGAGTGAGAGTCCTTGGAGTTCGCCAGTGGTCTTGATACAGAAGCCCGGCAAAAATCGCCTGTGTCTGGACTCACGAAAGCTGAACGCCGTGACCAAGAAAAATCCATATCCTCTCCCCAATCTCGAAGGGATCTTCAGTCGTCTTAAAGATACTATTTATATAAGTAGTATCGATCTCAAAGACGCATTCTGGCAAATACCGCTGGAGGAGCAGAGTAGGGAGAAAACTGCTTTCACAATACCGGGAAGGCCCTTGTACCATTTTACTGTCATGCCCTTTGGACTGTGTAACGCTGCCCAAAGGTTATGCCAGTTAATGGACAAGGTCATTCCATCCAGGTTACGGGATCGTGTATTCGTGTACCTCGATGACTTGCTCGTCATAGCTCCCAATTTCGAAGACCATATCTCACTGTTAGACGAAGTAGCGGCGTGTCTCAACAAGGCTGGACTCACCATCAACGTATCGAAGTCCAAATTCTGCTTCAGAGAATTGAGGTACCTTGGCTTCATCGTTGGTGGTGGGACTATCAAGACCGATCCAGCAAAAGTTGAGGCGATCGAGAATTTTCCGATCCCTAAATCGGCAAAACAGGTACGCCGACTGCTTGGTTTAGCAGGGTGGTACCGTAGGTTTATACGGGAATTTTCGTCCTTGACAGCTCCAATCACTGACACCCTGAAAGATTTCTTAATTCTTATTAGATATACGAGTTCGAGACGAAGAGCAGGAAAAGAAAAAGGAGAAGAAATAAGCAAAATACTTAATAATTGCAACTCATATATAATTTGCTCATTTCCTTGACCGCTGCGAGGTATATTTTTTTGTAAGCTTAATTGTTTTTTTTGTTATAATTCCTTTTATTTTTCATTTTTTTGTATCTACAATTCACATGTGAATTAAAATTTGTTTAAATGTACGAAATGTACGGACTGTCTTTTCATTATCAAGCTTATAGCTTGATGGGCAAATAAGTTTATTATTTTCAGGGGATGTGGATGGTGATATGAAGATTCGACGGCGATGCGGTAAGCGAAAGAAACGGTGAGTGGTGTCTTTCATTCGGTGTTTATTAGGGGAAGTCCAAACATAATTTGGCCAATGGACTTCCACGGTGGGGTGGGATACGGCCATGCCGAACAACATCTCGGCGCCCTCTAGTGGCAATGTCCGTCCGGTATAGTAGTTTCTTTTGTGTTTTCTTTTCTTTCTTTTTTTATGGATATCGGATCAACCTTGGCATGATATAAAGTAATGGGTTGGTTCACTAGGGAGGCGGACAAGATCCCGCGACATCCGGCGAGCTCGAGCCGAGCAACCACTAGCATGCCAGTCCGCCGACCTAGTGCAAACAGTGCTTAACGCACATTTCAAAGCCAACACTAGCCTATTACAATGCACTTAGACAAAACAAAACAAACTACATAAGGTACAACGATAGCATGCAACATTTATATCACAGAGTAGGTTACGTTCTAATTGCACAGATGTTGATTACACGATGTATTGTAGTGGACACCACCGGCGTGTGGATGACGTGGTGCACAAGAAATCGGCCAACTATCATAAGTCAAATTGTTGCACTCCTGCAACAAAAGACAAATGAATACACAAAAAAAAAAACTTCACGAAAGGTTCGATTACTTTATTTTTTTTAGTTTTTTTTTCATCGAAAAGTCGTAGTCGGACGGAATAGTGGACGGGGATGACTTTCGCATGATGCATTTTCCTAAAGGAAAATGATGGAAGAACCCCGACGATCATCTCTTTGACTTCGTCTCCATCCTCTGTCCCGAAAAACAGCGACATCTCCGAGCCACTCGTCATTAAGTTGTGTTCATCTGGCGCCGGCAGATGAAAGACTTGCAGGAACACAAGATAAATCGAACAAAATTCGAATTGCGACGCACAGTGGTCATCCCTTCAACGAGTCGCATGGACCGGGTGTATAGGGTTTGGGAACACACTTGTCATGTTCGTCGGAACCTTCAACGCAGTCAACATGGCCATGACACTCTCAGCTCTTCGCAATACACGTCCGAGACGCACGTCATCGCCTTCTGAGTTGCAATGCTTGTTACATCGCAACTGGTCCAGCATACATTGCCGACTCATGACACTGGAACTCGTCAAACGCATAAATTACACGAGTCTTCATTTGTTTTCAGATCACGAGTCTTCATCAGACCCATTGGGACACTCCTTGTTGCCATTGCAACGTCTCGACATTGCAAAACATTTCCCCTACTTGCAACGGAATTCACAGTCCAGGGCTTCAATGCAGGTTTTGTTGTGCCAATCCTTGAAAACCAGACCTGAGGGGTACAAACACTCCTGAGACATTTTCCCGAAATAAACACCATTATGAGAACACTCACCATTGCCATGCAATTTTGCCTTTTGGATCCCGGGATTGTGTGAACACGTTTGTATGTTTGCCTATTTGTCTGTCCTTGAAATGTGCGCATACGTGTTATATGACTCGTTGTATGCATTATGCTCCGGAATTTGAACCTTTTCCTCCTTTCCGCGGCCAAGTTAAACGCTGAATTAATAAAATTTCATATATTTTGGGGCAAAATCACTAAATAAAATATACTTACGGAAAATTTTTCCTCTGGCGATGCTCGATGCTTCCCTTTTTCTTTTCTTCTGTGCATTGTGCAAGAAGCCATATTGCCGTCGATTTGTGTTTTTTTTGTATTCAAGTTGTCACCTTTGCGTTGTACTAATCTAGTACATTTTACATTTTTATTTGTGAATTGAGTGGAAGTGGAAGTATTCAGCCAGATCGATGTTATTTTTATGTTTTTGTGTATTTTGTGATGAAGTTGTTTTTTTTTTTGGGTAAACAAGTTTTTAAACACTTCTTGAAACCAAATTCGATATTTGTTTTCGAAGGGGGTTTTGATTTTGGGTCATTATATTCTCAAAAGTGTCCTATCAAAAGTAAATATAACGCATACACATATACACTTTTTTTTTATACAATTTTTGCAAGAACGTTAATTTAGACAAAACATTCCCTAGAAATACGCTCTTTTTAAGTTGGTGAATCACAAAAGAGAGTTTTAAGTCAACTAAATATTCTCCTAAAACTAAATTTTGATTGGGCGATCTGACCGATCGCTAGGAATGTTGACTCGTATGTGGGTGAACATGTCCATTGAGAATAGTGGAGTGAGAAGTTCGAGCTTCAATGCTCACCAATAGATGTCGTTTTACCCATTTCAAAAAATTGTTTGGCGCCCATCTTTTCTTAAAAAAAAGATGGACGAAATTTTTTGATTGGCTGTTGAGACTATGATGATGATTTGCGATGTTGACTACTGGTAAACAAAGGAAAGGGAAAAAAAGATCCACCATTGTCCCGGTACTATTCAATTTGATAACCGAAAGTTGATCGAAAAGCCACTTTGAACGGTTTTAACGAAATTCGTTTCTTCTTTTTGAGATTTGCCGGATTTTTTCTTTTGGGACAATTAATATTGTCAGCAGAAACTCGATTTCTGAATATAACTAATAAAAAGCGTGAGTGAAGTCAAAATTCCACTTGACAGATTGTAAATCATTGTAACACATTTATCACCTTACAGTGTTTACTCTTTATGTGTTTTGTCGGCGGCGGCGTTCCTCTTTTTGTTGGGTGGTACAATCACCACGGAATTTGACAAATTACCATCTTTGGGGTGAGTGAAACTTCGATTTATTCCAATAAGTGCTAAGAATTGTGTATCTCTATTCGTATAGAATTTTAATGTCATTCGGCGATCACCAAAGACTTTATCGTCAATAGAAGACAGTAGAGGTGATCGCCGCACCGAAAATTTTATAACCTCAACAATTTTTGATAAATCAAAGTTCGAAGCAACAATCAAGTTCGCTGTGCAAGAAGCACCAGAGAGTATACGAACAATCTTCACCCAGAAATATGTTCCCGAGTTTGGCAAGAGTAAATTAATGCCGTTCCACAACATTTCTGTTTTTTTTTATGTATATAAATGTATTCGATTTGGCCTTTTAACGTCAACGAGAATCAAACAATATTTTTCGTCTTTCAACAAGTGTGAGCTTTTGATATGAGATTTTTTGTTTAGCCTAAAGGATTGACCCACTAGTCTGAATTAATAATTGATAAAGAAAATTTATTTGCAGGAAATTATTATTCATTTCTTTACTTCCTTTTTGTGTCGGTATTGAATCCCGAGAATCGGAAAGCTAAGAAGATAATTGCTTCGAAAGGTCACCTTCCCCAAAGCTGAGCTCAGGTTAGGTTAGGGTCCCCACGCGATGCTTCGTTCTCAATGAAAGCCACTGTTTAAAGGAAAAATAACTAAAATCGATTTATTCCAAAAATAAGCAAATCCGAGGGAAAGAAAAAGAATAGATTTCAAAACCAATTGAATTGAATTTACTTAATTTAACAATTTCTCTTTAATCCTTAATGCTAATTTATAATTATTACAAATGATAACTTTAAAGCTTATAAATTTTGCTATGTTTATGGATCTAATTGTATTTGTAAGTTTCATAAAATAAATAATTGTATTTTTCTTACTCCATAAGGAGTGGTTATATTCAAATGCAAATTCTTTTCTTTTGCTGGATCGAGCAACTAGCTTGATGTATTGCTAAGTTTCTATTTTCAGGGGATGTGGATGGCGACAACATGATTTGGTGACGACAGAAGAGCAGCTGAAACGGTGAGTCATTTGGTTTAGGGGAAGTCGGAAATTTATAGGCCAAGAGACTTCTACGGTTGGGTGGGATATGGCCATGCCGATTAACACCACGGCACCCTCTAGTGGCAACGTCCGTCTGTTGCCTTAGTTTTGTTTTTGTGTTCTTCTTTTGATTAGTATGGATCCACTATGGCATGATTAAAATGTAATAGGTTGGTTTCCTAGGTTTGCGGACAAGATCCCACGACTCCGGCGAGCTCGAGCCGAGCATACGCAAGCATGCCAGTCCGCAGACCTAGAGAAGACAGTGCTTCACGCACCTATACAGCCAACACTAGCCTATTATAGTATATTACACTAAGTATCTAATTCTCCTCCCAGTATGAGGAGGGGTTAAATCTTGTTCTCGGCTTTTATTTTCAATATCGAAACTGAAAATTACACGTAAGTTCACATTACTATTGACATCGAACAATATACAATCGCACAAGACAACTTCTCTTTCGAACGTTCTCCATGTATTAGGTTGAGGTTCAAGCTCGTAATTCCGAATGCTTTACGATACATATCCCCGATGATCGGACGATATTTGAAAGACATTTTGGTGTTTCGACCACCTTAAAACGAACATTTAAATGAGTGCCATACCAAAACGAATCAATGAAAACATAATAAAACTTACATGACTACGTATTCTTAATGCTACCCTTCACCAAGTTCTTACAGAATCCCACCACCATTATGTCTACGATAAATAAATGCAACAAGAATTTAAATAAATTAAATAAATAAATTAAACAAATAACATAAATAAATAGAATAAATAAATAAATAAAATAAATAAGACAGATAAATATTGTAACATCTAACAAGCTATACACGAAATTCCGGGTTTAATTGAGACACACAGACCAAAGCTAGGAGTGTACATTTGCTACTGTTTAAGGTCCTTGACATGGAACACACCGATTTTCTTGCCCCCTAAATTCTCCAATTCATACATATTCTTCCCTACAGCCCTCACTATTCGGCATTTTGTGAATTTAGGGCAAAGTTTGGCTGATAGGTACTTGGACGAATCGCTTAAAATAAAATTTCTTTTATATACTTCTTGCCCTGCGGTAAAACGAATCTTCCGACTACGGAGATTGTATTTCTTGGCGCTATTCTCATTCGCTTTTAAGATTTCTCCTTTTACATTCTCCCGCACGCCTTTCAGTCTATCCTGTCTAGAAAGAACTAGCTGGTCTCCATCGTCTATTCCGGATAGCTTCCTCGCCAATTCATACCCACTGCCGTGTGTCATCATATTGATGCCAAACAGAGCGAAATATGGTGACACACCAGTCGATGTATGACTAGAACTCCTCAACGCGCACGCGATGTCACTAAGGTGCAAATCCCAGGTTCGTTGGTCGTCTTTTATATACGAACGTATAGCAGCCAGCAGTGTTCGATTGACTCGCTCCGAAGCATTGGATTGGGGTGAATAATTAGCCGTTCGGAAATGGCGTATGCCGAATTTTTTTATTAGGTGTTGGAAGTCTTTGGCCAAAAATTGTTGGCCATTATCCGAATGGATAATCTCCGGCACTCCGTAAACATTAAAAATATCATCCCGCAAAAATCTCACTACACTGCTGGACGTGGCGGCTCGCAACGACTTCAAGAAAACGAATTTAGTCAGATGGTCTAAGACCACAAAAATGTACGCGTTGCCCGCGTTTGACCTGGGATATGGACCCAAGAAATCCACATATAACTTTTGAAAAGGACGACTCACACTAAAAACATTTTCTATAGGAGGACGCAAAATTTGAGATGATGGCTTACACTGTTTGCAAATTTCACACCTAGTAACGTAAGACCGGATTTGGACCGTCATATTCGGCCAAAAGAAAAATTGCCTAACCCGCTGCAGGGTTTTGACGATGCCTCCATGGGCGGCTTTTGGTGGATCGTGCGCTTTCGCTATTATTTTGTCTGTCAGACCAGCCGGGACCCATAAACGCCAACTATGTTCCGTCACTAGATCTCCTTCACCTACCGGAAAAGCCCTCTTGTAAACGAACTTATCCTCAACTTTAAGATCCGGTAACTCACTCTGGTGGGCGATTATGGTTTCTATAAGGCTTTTGTATTCTTCGGAGTCGAATTCCTCCGAGGCTAAATCGATGAGTGGGGCTACTTCGTCTAATCCAATACTGTCTAAATGGGCCCGAGAAAGAGTGTCTGGCACGACGTTAAGGGCTCCCTTCCGGTGCTCTATGTCGAAGACATAGGACTGTAACTGGAGACTCCACCGAGCCAATCTGCCGCTCAGGTCCTTCATGGACATCAACCACTGCAGGCTGGAATGGTCGGTGATCACAGTAAAATCCATGCCCTCGACATAGGGCCGGAATTTTTTTATCGCCATCACCGCCGCCATGCACTCCTTCTCGGTCACCGTATAATTTCTCTGACATCTATTTAATTTTTGTGAGAAATAAGCGATAGGTATCTCCTCGTTCTCTTCGCCTTTCTGAAATAGAACAGCCCCTAACCCCGAATCTGACGCGTCGCATTGTACATAAAAACGCTTTGAAAAATCGGGACTACTCAGGACCGGAGCGGTCGTCAGGGCCTTTTTTAAATCTTCTACGGCGCGTACCGCCTCTTCTGAAAGACTAAATCTCCCCTCCCTCTTTTTTAACATATCAGTCAGTGGGGCGGTTAAGCTTGAAAAATCCTTTATGAAGCGCCTATACCACCCTGCTAGGCCAAGTAGCCGGCGGACTTGCCTCGCATTCTTTGGAATTGGAAAATTGACAACTGCTTCGACTTTTTCTGGATCTATTCTGTACTTTCCCCCACCAACTACAAATCCCAAATACTTTAATTCTTTAAAACAGAATTTCGATTTTTTTAAATTTATTGTCAGATTGGCCTTCCTCAAACACTCGGCTACTTCGCCCAGCATGGCGATATGCGTGCGGAAATCCGGTGACATGATGAGCAAGTCGTCTAAATACACGAAGACATTGTCCCTGAGTCGTGCAGGAATTACTTTGTCCATTAAACGGCAAAGACGTTGTGCCGCATTGCACAAGCCAAACGGCATTACCGTGAACTGGTACAAAGGTCTTCCCGGAACCGCAAACGCAGTTTTCTCCCTAAGCTGCCTCTCCAGCGGTATTTGCCAGAAGGCCTCTTTAAGGTCGACGCTACTCATAAAATACGTATCGGGCAAACGACTGAGCAGCCCGTCGATATGAGGAATAGGGTTCGCGTCCTTTTTGCTCACTGCGTTTACTTTTCGCGAATCCAGGCAAAAACGATACTTAATCGTACCGTCAATTCCTGGTTTCTTGATAAGCACCACAGGGGAGCACCAAGGACTCTCGCTCTCCTCTATAACGCCGAGCTGCAGCATTCGGTCCACTTCTTCATACAAAATAGCTTGTAAGTAGGAATAGGGACGCATAGGACCGACCGTTACAAAGTTGAAAATTTGAATATTTGAATCTGACTGTTGTACTAGATTGTTAATTGGGTTTGTGTCTCGGCTAAATGTTCTAGATTGTTAATTGGGTTTGTATCTCTGCTAGGCAACCGTTTTAAAACTAAATGAATGAAGTGTAAAGGAGTGAGTGTGGTGGTGTTTGTGTCTTTGCTAAGTTTGTATGGGAAATGTGAATGTGGATGGTGTCTGGGGATAAATGTGTAATGTGGTTTATGTATTTGGTGAACAAGTTTGTATGGGGGAATGTGAATGTGGATGGTGTCTGGGGTAAATGTATAATGTGGTTTGTGTTTTAGGAATGGGGGGCGGAAGAAGTGTCGCCATTTAGTTAGAGGCAGAGAAAGCAAATTTTTATTCTTCAAGCAATTGTTTCATGGATGCTACTTGTCATGGTAGTTTGTGTGAGCAATGAATTAGTATGATCGGCACTTGTAACAATATTATTGTGTGTGCGAGCTAAAAGGCAATGTCAAATGGTAGTGAGTCGGTAGTTTATGCTATGGTTGGATGATAAGAATGTTTTTTTTATTTTTATGGTGGTGAAAAGAAGAATTGCTGCGTGAGGATTTTGAGTTAAAAATGTGTTTATGGATAGCTATATAGATATTGTTGCGCGTAACTGAAATGAGATTGAATTATAGAAAAAGCTGTTGGGTTTTTAAAATGTATACCAGATTTTTTTGTATTTCTTTACTTATGGAATAGGTATCCAGGAGTTGTTGTTGTGGTTTTTATTTTTGTTTATTACGAACGAATCAATGTTTGATTTATTTTCTTTTTGTATGCTATTAAATATGGGGGGGAAATTAGCTTTGAATTAGTGAGATCGGTTCTTGTGACAATTTTTTTTTGTGTATGTGAGCTAAGGCAATGTCAACTGGTAGTAAGTCAAATGCATTGGTTAGGGAGGCTATAAATAGCATATAATTATTGTTGAGCAATCAAATTTTATGTTTGTAAGATCCACACTTGTATGAGCATGTTTTTAACGATGGGCACTTGTAACAAAAGATCTACACTTGTGTAAACAATGAATGTTAAAGTTATTGTGGTAGTGCATGAAATTACTATTGGAAGTATGTGTGTGTGTGTGTGTGTGTGTGTGTGGGATAAGCTAATTTTGAATGATATTTTAGGGTATAAAAGCAAAATGTTCTTAGCTTCTACAATTCAGTTTGTGTATATTAGAACTTGATTAAACATGTCTTTCTTGAATAAAATAAAAAAATCAGTTAGTGTTCGCTCTTTCAATGAGCGTAAGCCAATAACAAGTCTCTCGAAACTTACGCAGAAGAAAAATTTTCCGATAACATCAGCAAAAAGAATCCAGACAAAGTGTGGAGAACAAATTATGTTAGAATTAGACGATTGTTTTGTGTATTTGCCAAAGAGATGCAATAATCAGCTAACCGATGAGGACATCAAGGAACTTCCAAGATGTTGCTTCGAAGTTGTGGAGCCATATGGGGGGTACTCTTTCCATGTGGACTTTCACTTAAAGCCACAAACTCAGCAAGAACATCAACAACAACAATTACTACTACAACCACCACCTCAAGCACCTCAAAAAAATCTAAAAGAGGTAAAACTGCCTTCCCCAACTCAGCAGGAATATCAAAAACAACAATTACTACTACAACCTCCACCAACACCTCAAGCACCTCAAAAAAATCGAAAGCAAAAAAATCTAGAAGAGGTAAAACTGCCTTCCCCAACACAATTTTTTGACAAAAGATAATAATTTATTTAATTCACAAATTTGTTTTGTAAAATACTTATGCATGTATAATATATGTATAAATTAAACAAATATTTTGAACAAACAAAAATAAAAAAAAAAAATTTCTAATTGATTTTTTTTACAGCGATTTATTATTTTGAATGACCAAGAAACAAAAGTTAAGAGATTCAATTTGAGAGGGCGCAAAATTGATTTTTCTCTCAAACCAGCCCCCAATAATGAAGAACCGACGTCATGGATTCGAAGTGGTGTTGAGGATATCCTCACATTAGCTGTAAGCGGTCTTGACCCTCATGATAAGGTGGGGTTGACATTTGGAGGTAAGAATTTTTCCAACCTTCGCGGTAATGGATGGATTAATTTTAAAAATTGTTCCGAACTGCGCTTCTCGGATGTATGGGAAATGATGACCAAAATTTCCAAAGCAACTCCGAAGGAATAAGTACTGATGATTTTACATTATCAGTTACATCCGTACACATGCCAGTTGGGCAAGGTGCAAGGAAATCTTCCGAAATGTACAACACCTTCGTCGAAGAATGCATTAGGCGAAAAGGTATAATAACCATTCAGAATAAAGACAATTTATGTCTACCAAGAGCATTGATTGTTGCCAAGGCATCTGCAGACAAAGAACTAGCTTTTAGAAAAGTTAGAAGAGACGTTGAAAAAGTGCAAACTGAACGAGCAATAAAACTTTTGGAAGAAGCTCAAGTAACCATACCAACATCAGGTTGTGGTATACAAGAATTAAAATTATTTCAAAATCATTTGAAAGACTATAAAATTACTGTCTACGAATATGGAACCAAAGGTAGAAAAATTCTATATGAAGGACTTCCAAATGAGAAGAAAATAAATCTGTTGTATTTCAATAATCATTACAATGTAATAACCTCCCTTACTGCTGCATTTTGTTGTGGATATTACTGCGAAAACTGTCATGTTCCGTACAATGAAAAAAATAACCATCATAAATGCAACAAATTGTGCTCTCAATGCCAACACTCCCCAATATGTCCAGAGACAAAGAAACAAATCACATGTTCAGACTGCAATCGTATCTTTAAAGGAACTAATTGTTATGACAATCATAAAATGTCCGGTTCATCAGGTAAAAATTCCATTTGTGACCAAATAAAAAGATGTCACCTTTGCTTAAGATGCTACGGTGGTAAACGAAATCACATTTGTGAAGAGTTCTTCTGCAAACATTGTAAAAATCATGTGTCAAAAGGACATTTATGTTATATTCTCCCCAACACCAAAGAGCCTAATCTTAAAAACATATTATATATATTTTATGACCTAGAGTGTCGTCAAGAAAAAATAATTGAATGTGAACATGAAGTGGAGGAGGGTACGATAAAGCAGCATGAACCAAATTTGTGCGTTTATCAACACAAATGTGATCAGTGCATAGATCACGAAGATTTGAATTTTTGTAAGATTTGTAAGTTCTCTATGAACATATTAAAGGGAGAAATGATAATATCACAATTTTTACATCATGTACTTGAAATACGAAAAGTATTTAAGAAAGTAGTAGTGATTGCTCACAATGGACAAGCCTATGACCATCAGTTCATTCTCAACTATATTTTGAAGAAAACACAATTAACCCCTGAACTAATTATGCGAGGAACAAAAATATTGGCAATGCATCTTGGAAACGTCAAATTCATCGATTCAATTAATTACTTTCCCATGGCCTTATCAAAACTCCCCAAAGCCTTTGACTTAGCTCTAGTTCTTAAAAAAGGCTATTTTCCGTATTTATTTAATACAAAGGAAAATGAACATTACATTGGAAAATTGCCATCATTGGAGTTTTATTGCCCAGACTCTATGAGAATAGAAGAGCGTGATAACTTCATGAAATGGTATTCCGAACATAAAAATGATAATTTTGATATGCAACATGAAATTGTAGAATACTGCAAGAGCGATGTTAAAATATTAACAGGAGCTTGCCTAAAATTTAGAAAATTATTTTTAAATCAAAGTAATGTTGAACCATTTTTAGAAGCCATAACTATTGCCTCAGCATGTAATCTTGTATTCAGACGGAACTTTCTGCAACCGAACACTATTGGTTTGATACCTAAGTTTGGATACAGATGTGTAGATAACCAATCTATTGAAGCAATTCAGTGGATGATTTTGGAAGAGAAAAAGAGAAATATTAATATCAAACATGCATATAAAGGCAGAGAAGAAGTTGTTAAAGGGGTAAAAGTAGATGGCTTTTGTAAAGAAACAAATCAAGTTTTCGAGTTTCACGGATGCTACTTTCATGATCATCCTCTTTGTTTGAAACACCAAAGTAGGAATGGGGTCGGTTGGGACCGTGGTTTGTGTCTTTGCTAATTTCCGTTACAATTTGAATATTTGAAATGAAAGAATGAAAAGTATATGAATGAGTGTGTCATGGTTTGTGTCTTTGCTAAGTTTGGATCTTTAGAATAGGTATTAGTGTCGCCATCTAGTTAGAGGCAGAGAAAGCAAATTTTTATTGTTCAAGCAATTGTTTGGATTATTTGATTTTCATGGATGCTACAGTTCGGCTCTTGTGACAATTTTTTTGTGTGTGCGAGCTAAAAGGCAATGTCAATTTGTAGTGAGTCAAATGCATCTTTTAGGTTGGCGATTAGGTTGAGTCATCAAATTTTATGTTTGTAAGATCAAGACTTGTGTGAGCATGTTTTTAATGATGGGCACTTGTAACAATATTATTGTGTGTGTGAGCTAAAAGGCAATGTCAAATGGTAGTGAGTCGGTAGTTTATGCTATGGTTGAATGATAAGAATGTTTTTTTTATTTTTATGGGGATGAAAAGAAGAATTGCTGAGTGAGGATTTTGAGTTTAAAGTGTGTTTATAGATAGCTATATAGATATTGTTGCGCTGCGTAACTGAAATGAGATTGAATTATAGAAAAAGCTGTTGGGTTTTTAAAATGTATACAAGATTTTTTTATTTCTTCACTTTTGGAATAGGTATCCAGGAGTTGTTGTTGTGGTTTTTATTTTTGTTTATTACGAACGAATCAATGTGTGGTTTCTTTTCTTTTTGTATGTTATTTGGGGGAAAATCAGCTATGAATTAGTAAGATCGGTTCTTGTGACAATTTTTTTGTGTATGCGAGCTAAGGCAATGTCAACTGGTAGTAAGTCAAATGCATCAGTTAGGGAGGCTATAAATAGCATATAATTATTGTTGAGCAATCAAATTTTATGTTTGTAAGATCCACACTTGTGTGAGCATGTTTTTAACGATGGGCACTTGTAACAAAAGATCTTCACTTGTGCAAACAATGAATTTTAAAGTTATTGTGTTAGTGCATGAAATTACTATTGGGAGTGTGTGTGTGTGTGTGCGTGTGTGTGTGTGTGTGTGTGTGTGTGTGTGTGTGTGTGTGTGTGTGTGTGTGTGTGTGTGTGTGTGTGTGTGTGTGTGTGTGTGTGTGTGTGTGTGTGTGTGTGTGTGTGTGTGTGTGTGTGTGTGTGTGTGTGTGTGGGATAAGCTCATTTTGAATGATATTTTAGGGTATAAAAGCAAAATGTTCTTAGCTCCTACAATTCAGTTTGTGTATTAGAACTTGATTAAACATGTCTTTCTTGAATAAAATAAAAAAATCAGTAAGTGTTCGCTCTTTCAATGAGCGTAAGCCAATAACAAGTCTCTCGAAACTTACGCAGAGGAAAAATTTTCCGATAACATCAGCAAAAAGAATCCAGACAAAGTGTGGAGAACAAATTATGTTAGAATTAGACGATTGTTTTGTGTATTTGCCAAAGAGATACAATAATCAGCTAACCGATGAGGACATCAAGGAACTTCCAAGATGTTGCTTCGAAGTTGTGGAGCCATATGGGGGGTATTCTTTTCATGTAGACTTTCACTTAAAGCCTCAAACTCAGCAGGAACATCAACAACAACAATTACTACTACAACCACCACCAACACCTCAAGCACCTAAAAAAAAATCGAAAGCAAACAAATCTAGAAGAGGTAAAACTGCCTTCCCCAACTGAGCAAGAACATCAACAACAACAATTACTACTACAACCACCACCAACACCAACACTTCAAGCACCGCAAAAAAATCGAAAGCAAAATAATCTAGAAGAGGTAAAACTGCCTTCCCCAAAAACCGTTCACTGACAAATGATAATAATTTATTTAATTCACAAATTTATAACTTAAATAAATATTTGAACAAACAAAAAATATAAAAAATGTTTTTTTCTAATTAATTTTTACAGCGATTTATCATTTTGAATGACCATGAAACCAAAGTTAAAAGGTTCAATTTGAGAGGGCGTAAAATTGATTTCTCTCTCAAACCAGTCCCCAATAATGAAGAACCGACGTCATGGATTCAAAGTGGTGTTGAGGATATCCTCACATTAGCTGTAAGTGGTCTTGGCCCTAATGACAAGGTGGGGGTGACATTTGGAGGTAAGAGTTTTTCCAACCATCGCAGCAATGGATGGATTAATTTTAAAAATTGTTCTGAACTGAGCTTTTCGGATGTATGGGAAATGATGACCAAAATTTTCCAAAGCAACTCCGAAGGAATAAGTACTGATGATTTTACCTTATCAGTTACATCTGTACACATGCCGATTGGGCAAGGCAATGCAAGGAAATCTTCCGAAATGTACAACACCTTCGTCGAAGAATGCATTAAGCGAAGAGGTATAATAACCATTCAGAATAAAGACAATTTATGTCTACCAAGAGCATTGATTGTTGCCAAAGCATTTGCAGACAAAGAACTAGCTTTTAGAAAAGTTAGAAGAGACATTGGAAAAGTGCAAACTGAGCGAGCAATAAAACTTTTAGAAGAAGCTCAAGTAACCATACCAACATCAGGTTGTGGTATAGACGAATTAAAATTATTTCAAAATCATTTGAAAGACTATAAAATTACTGTCTATGAATATGGAATGAAGGCCAAGGGTAGAAAAATTTTATATGAAGGACTTCCAAATGAGAAAAAAATAAATCTATTGTATTACAATAATCATTACAATGTAATAACCTCCCTTACTGCTGCATTTTGTTGTTCATATTACTGCGAAAACTGTCATGTTCCATACAATGAAAAAAGGGAACATCATAAATGCAACAAATTGTGCTCTCAATGCCAACACTCCCCAATATGTCCAGAGACAAAGAAACAAATCACATGTTCAGACTGTAATCGTATCTTTAAAGGAACTAATTGTTATGACAATCATAAAATGTCCGGATCATCAGGTAAAAATTCCATTTGTGACCAAATAAAAAGATGTCAACTTTGCTTAAGATGCTATGGTGGTGAACGAGCTCACATTTGTGAAGAGTTCTTTTGCAAGAATTGTAAAAACCATGTATCAAAAGGACATTTATGTTATATTCTCCCCAACACCAAAGAGCCTAATCTTAAAAACATATTATATATATTTTATGACGTAGAATGTCGTCAAGAAAAAATAATTGAATATGAACATGAAGTGAAGGAGGGTACGATAAAGCAGCATGAACCAAATTTGTGCGTTTATCAACACAAATGTGATCAGTGCATAGATCATGAAGATATGCATTTTTGTGAAATTTGTAAATTCTCTATGAACATAATAAAGGGAGAAATGATAATATCACAATTCTTACATCATGTACTTGAAATACGAAAAGTATTTAAGAAAGTAGTAGTGATTGCTCATAATGGACAAGCCTATGACCATCAGTATATTCTGAACTATGTTTTGAAGAAAACACAATTAACCCCTGAACTAATTATGCGAGGAACAAAAATATTGGCAATGCATCTTGGAAACGTCAAATTCATCGATTCAATTAATTATTTTCCCATGGCCTTATCAAAACTCCCCAAAGCCTTTGACTTAGCTCCAGTTCTTAAAAAAGGCTATTTTCCGTATTTATTTAATACAAAGGAAAATGAAAACTACATTGGAAAATTGCCATCATTGGAGTTTTATTGCCCAGACTCTATGAAAACAGAAGAGCGTGATGTCTTCTTGAAATGGTATTCCGAACATAAAAATGATAATTTTGATATGCAACATGAAATTGTAGAATACTGCAAGAGCGATGTTAAAATATTAACAGGAGCTTGTCGAAAATTTAGAAAATTATTTTTAAATCAAAGTAATGTTGAACCATTTTTAGAAGCCATAACTATTGCCTCAGCATGTAATCTTGTATTCAGACGGAACTTTCTGCAACGCAACACTATTGGTTTGATACCTAAGTTTGGATACAGATGTGTAGATAACCAATCTATTGAAGCAATTCAGTGGATGATTTTGGAAGAAAAAAAGAGAAATATTAATATCAAACATGCATATAAAGGCAGAGAAGAAGTAGTAAACGGGGTAAAAGTAGATGGATTTTGTAAAGAAACAAATCAAATTTTCGAGTTTCATGGATGCTACTTTCATGGTCATCCTCTTTGTTTGAAACACCAACGCGATGAACCTTTACATGAGAATGAAACAGATACATTAAATATAAGATATGAGAGAACAGTAGCCAAGACTGAGCGTTTGAGAAAGTTTAATTACGAAGTAATTGAAATGTGGTCTTGTGAATTTCAACATCTTCTTAAGAAATTAAATAAAGAAGAATTAAACTTTGTTAATACACATCAATTAATAGAAAACGCCCCACTAAATCCACGTGATGCTTTTTATGGGGGACGAACTGGAAACACATTCAACTACTACAAATGTAAGAAAGGTGAAAAAATTAATTACATAGATGTTTGCTCTCTCTATCCATGGGTGTGCAAAACTGGAAAATTTCCAATTGGTCATCCTAAAGTCCATGTGTATGGTGATGAAAATTGTTCACCAGCGAAACTCGAAAATATGAACGGGCTTGTAAAATGTAAAATTCTTCCTCCTGAGCACCTTCTTCATCCGGTATTACCGATTAAACAAAACCATAAGTTGATGTTTCCCTTATGCAGATGCTGTAGCGAAGAAAAAAATTTGGGGCAAATTTGTACTCATTCCAATGAGCAAAGAGCATTAATTGGAACCTGGGTAATCGATGAAGTTTTGAAAGCAGTCCAAATGGGGTATGTTATAATCTGTGTTTTTGAAATATGGGAATATGAAGTAATGGAATACAACTTAGAGAAAAATTCTGTAGGTCTTTTCACTGCCATGATGAACAAATTTCTGAAAATCAAACAAGAAGCATCAGGATGGCCAAGTGAATGTTCAACTAACCACGAAAAGGAAAAATATATAAATGATTTTCTAGCCAAGGAAAATATTCAACTGGAATATTCTGAAATTTGCAACAATCCTGGCAAAAGATCACTGGCTAAGTTGATTTTGAATTCATTTTGGGGAAAATTTGGACAGCGTGAAAATCAAGTTCAAACAATAATTTTAAACGATCCTTCAACATTATTTCACCTACTTACACATCCATCGGCAGAGGTAACACATATTCTGCCAGTAAATGAAGAAAATATTGTTGTCAACTTTGAAATGAAGGAAGAAGCAGCTGACTCCTTATCAACAGTCAATGTTTGCATTGCTGCGTTTACAACTGCTCAAGCTCGTCTTAAACTCTACAGTTATCTTGAGCGTCTAGAAGAAAGAGTTCTCTACTATGACACAGATTCTGTTATATATGTAAGCTGTCCTGGACAATATCAACCACCAACTGGTACATTTATCGGTGATATGACAGATGAACTAGAAACCTACGGTGTTGGCAGCTATATAACAGAGTTCGTAAGTGGAGGCCCAAAGAATTATGCCTATAAGGTATTTAGTACTGATAGCAATAGTGAACAGGTGGTCTGCAAGGTCAAGGGTATATTTCTAAATTATGAATCATCACTTAAAGTCAACTTTGATTCAATTAAAAATGCAGTATTGAATTCTTCTTTTTCACTAGAAAATGACAACAGTATTATAATCAAGACAAACAATATTCGGAGAACTGAAGAACATGGAGTTATTACCATACCAGAAACAAAAACATACAAGCCCAGAGCAGAAAAACGTCGATTTTTGGAAGACCATAGCTCTCTACCGTACGGATATAAGAGGCAGTTTTCAAATCTATAAGTAATTTTTTAAACAATTTATTGGAATAAAATCAATGCTTATGTACATACATAATACATATACAAACCAAAATTTGTTTGTTTGTTTTTATTTTTCTATCTTACTTAAGTTTCAGCTGTTGTCAGTTTTGTCTGATTTGAGTTATGAAAAACCTGAAGGATTTCCCAGCCATCACAATATGGTCCAAATGAGACCAGAATTTGTTCAATTACTGTCTCCACCCAGCTCAATCCCTAGATAGTTGTCTCCAGTTTAAGTTTTTTAGTTCAAATGCTGAATTCCCTAACTTCCTTAGGCAAACTTGTCGGTTCTTAATGACTTCATTGCGCTGCGCTTGATCGTCTCCTATCATGCAAAATACTTTCAGTCTTGGCTCATACGAATTGAATGTCCAGCCTATCGGAGTCATTATATCAACTTCGCAGTAGAATAGATATGATGGCATAATTATGTCGTCTCTGGAATAGTCCTTTCTCGCTAAATGTTCAAAATATTCTTTGAAGAAAAGACAAGAGTCCAGATTGCCTTTGGCTAAACATGCAAGTCTTGGATGCGTGATGGTCAAATTAGTCCAGGTGCCCCCCCCCCCCTGTTTCCCCTCTTCTCCAGGTGGTCCTTTTTCTCCCCTGAGCCCCCTAGGTGCGGTCCTATTTTGAAACCGCTTTTTAAACCGCTATAAACCGCTTTTAAACCACTTTTAAACCGCTATAAACCGCTTTTGAACTGCTTTTAAACCGCTTTTAAACCGTTTTTTTACTGTTTTGAAACTGATCAGTATTTTTATTTTCTTAGCGGTTTAAAAGCGGTTTAAAAGCAGTTCAAAAGCGGTTTATAGCGGTTTAAAAGTGGTTTAAAAGCGGTTTATAGCGGTTTAAAAAGCGGTTTCAAAATAGGACCGCACCTAGGGGGCTCAGGGGAGAAAAAGGACCACCTGGAGAAGAGGTGAAACAGGGGGGGCCACCTGGACTAATTTGACCATCACGCATCCAAGACTTGCATGTTTAGCCAAAGGCAATCTGGACTCTTGTCTTTTCTTCAAAGAATATTTTGAACATTTAGCGAGAAAGGACTATTCCAGAGACGACATAATTATGCCATCATATCAATTCTACTGCGAAGTTGATATAATGACTCCGATAGGCTGGACATTCAATTCGTATGAGCCAAGACTGAAAGTATTTTGCATGATAGGAGACGATCAAGCGCAGCGCAATGAAGTCATTAAGAACCGACAAGTTTGCCTAAGGAGGTTAGGGAATTCAGCATTTGAACTAAAAAACTTAAACTGGAGACAACTATCTAGGGATTGAGCTGGGTGGAGACAGTAATTGAACAAATTCTGGTCTCATTTGGACCATATTGTGATGGCTGGGAAATCCTTCAGGTTTTTCATAACTCAAATCAGACAAAACTGACAACAGCTGAAACTTAAGTAAGATAGAAAAATAAAAACAAACAAACAAATTTTGGTTTGTATATGTATTATGTATGTACATAAGCATTGATTT
Organism: Sphaerophoria taeniata; assembly: GCA_943590905.1. Lineage (NCBI taxonomy): Eukaryota > Metazoa > Arthropoda > Insecta > Diptera > Syrphidae > Sphaerophoria > Sphaerophoria taeniata. The sequence continues at coordinate 127,760,611 of OX016540.1, read as the reverse complement.
TATTCCAATAAATTGTTTAAAAAATTACTTATAGATTTGAAAACTGCCTCTTATATCCGTACGGTAGAGAGCTATGGTCTTCCAAAAATCGACGTTTTTCTGCTCTGGGCTTGTATGTTTTTGTTTCTGGTATGGTAATAACTCCATGTTCTTCAGTTCTCCGAATATTGTTTGTCTTGATTATAATACTGTTGTCATTTTCTAGTGAAGAAGAAGAATTCAATACTGCATTTTTAATTGAATCAAAGTTGACTTTAAGTGATGATTCATAATTTAGAAATATACCCTTGACCTTGCAGACCACCTGTTCACTATTGCTATCAGTACTAAATACCTTATAGGCATAATTCTTTGGGCCTCCACTTACGAACTCTGTTATATAGCTGCCAACACCGTAGGTTTCTAGTTCATCTGTCATATCACCGATAAATGTACCAGTTGGTGGTTGATATTGTCCAGGACAGCTTACATATATAACAGAATCTGTGTCATAGTAGAGAACTCTTTCTTCTAGACGCTCAAGATAACTGTAGAGTTTAAGACGAGCTTGAGCAGTTGTAAACGCAGCAATGCAAACATTGACTGTTGATAAGGAGTCAGCTGCTTCTTCCTTCATTTCAAAGTTGACAACAATATTTTCTTCATTTACTGGCAGAATATGTGTTACCTCTGCCGATGGATGTGTAAGTAGGTGAAATAATGTTGAAGGATCGTTTAAAATTATTGTTTGAACTTGATTTTCACGCTGTCCAAATTTTCCCCAAAATGAATTCAAAATCAACTTAGCCAGTGACCTTTTGCCAGGATTGTTGCAAATTTCAGAATATTCCAGTTGAATATTTTCCTTGGCTAGAAAATCATTTATATATTTTTCCTTTTCGTGGTTAGTTGAACATTCACTTGGCCATCCTGATGCTTCTTGTTTGATTTTCAGAAATTTGTTCATCATGGCAGTGAAAAGACCTTCAGAATTTTTCTCTAAGTTGTATTCCATTACTTCATATTCCCATATTTCAAAAACACAGATTATAACATACCCCATTTGGACTGCTTTCAAAACTTCATCGATTACCCAGGTTCCAATTAATGCTCTTTGCTCATTGGAATGAGTACAAATTTGCCCCAAATTTTTTTCTTCGCTACAGCATCTGCATAAGGGAAACATCAACTTATGGTTTTGTTTAATCGGTAATACCGGATGAAGAAGGTGCTCAGGAGGAAGAATTTTACATTTTACAAGCCCGTTCATATTTTCGAGTTTCGCTGGTGAACAATTTTCATCACCATACACATGGACTTTAGGATGACCAATTGGAAATTTTCCAGTTTTGCACACCCATGGATAGAGAGAGCAAACATCTATGTAATTAATTTTTTCACCTTTCTTACATTTGTAGTAGTTGAATGCGTTCCCAGTTCGTCCCCCATAAAAAGCATCACGTGGATTTAGTGGGGCGTTTTCTATTAATTGATGTGTATTAACAAAGTTTAATTCTTCTTTATTCAATTTCTTAAGAAGATGTTGAAATTCACAAGACCACATTTCAATTACTTCGTAATTAAACTTTCTCAAACGCTCAGTCTTAGCTATTGTTCTCTCATATCTTAGATTTAATGTATCTGTTTCATTCTCATGTAAAGGTTCATCGCGTTGGTGTTTCAAACAAAGAGGATGACCATGAAAGTAGCATCCATGAAACTCGAAAATTTGATTTGTTTCTTTACAAAATCCATCTACTTTTACCCCGTTTACTACTTCTTCTCTGCCTTTATATGCATGTTTGATATTAATATTTCTCTTTTTTTCTTCCAAAATCATCCACTGAATTGCTTCAATAGATTGGTTATCTACACATCTGTATCCAAACTTAGGTATCAAACCAATAGTGTTGCGTTGCAGAAAGTTCCGTCTGAATACAAGATTACATGCTGAGGCAATAGTTATGGCTTCTAAAAATGGTTCAACATTACTTTGATTTAAAAATAATTTTCTAAATTTTCGACAAGCTCCTGTTAATATTTTAACATCGCTCTTGCAGTATTCTACAATTTCATGTTGCATATCAAAATTATCATTTTTATGTTCGGAATACCATTTCAAGAAGACATCACGCTCTTCTGTTTTCATAGAGTCTGGGCAATAAAACTCCAATGATGGCAATTTTCCAATGTAGTTTTCATTTTCCTTTGTATTAAATAAATACGGAAAATAGCCTTTTTTAAGAACTGGAGCTAAGTCAAAGGCTTTGGGGAGTTTTGATAAGGCCATGGGAAAATAATTAATTGAATCGATGAATTTGACGTTTCCAAGATGCATTGCCAATATTTTTGTTCCTCGCATAATTAGTTCAGGGGTTAATTGTGTTTTCTTCAAAACATAGTTCAGAATATACTGATGGTCATAGGCTTGTCCATTATGAGCAATCACTATTACTTTCTTAAATACTTTTCGTATTTCAAGTACATGATGTAAGAATTGTGATATTATCATTTCTCCCTTTATTATGTTCATAGAGAATTTACAAATTTCACAAAAATGCATATCTTCATGATCTATGCACTGATCACATTTGTGTTGATAAACGCACAAATTTGGTTCATGCTGCTTTATCGTACCCTCCTTCACTTCATGTTCATATTCAATTATTTTTTCTTGACGACATTCTACGTCATAAAATATATATAATATGTTTTTAAGATTAGGCTCTTTGGTGTTGGGGAGAATATAACATAAATGTCCTTTTGATACATGGTTTTTACAATTCTTGCAAAAGAACTCTTCACAAATGTGAGCTCGTTCACCACCATAGCATCTTAAGCAAAGTTGACATCTTTTTATTTGGTCACAAATGGAATTTTTACCTGATGATCCGGACATTTTATGATTGTCATAACAATTAGTTCCTTTAAAGATACGATTACAGTCTGAACATGTGATTTGTTTCTTTGTCTCTGGACATATTGGGGAGTGTTGGCATTGAGAGCACAATTTGTTGCATTTATGATGTTCCCTTTTTTCATTGTATGGAACATGACAGTTTTCGCAGTAATATGAACAACAAAATGCAGCAGTAAGGGAGGTTATTACATTGTAATGATTATTGTAATACAATAGATTTATTTTTTTCTCATTTGGAAGTCCTTCATATAAAATTTTTCTACCCTTGGCCTTCATTCCATATTCATAGACAGTAATTTTATAGTCTTTCAAATGATTTTGAAATAATTTTAATTCGTCTATACTAGTGCTCTTGACTCTGACCGGGTACTCGAAATAATACCCGGGTATCCGGGTACCCGGGAACCCGAGGTATTCAATATTACCCGGGTACCCGGGTACCCGGGTATTTGCATAGTTCGGGTACCCGGGTACCCGGGTATTTGAAACATAACGATCGTGTATCCGAGTATCCGGGTACCCGGGTACTCGGTACGCTTACGCGATGAAGCTAAAGTTGTTTGAACAAATGGGTGCGTTTATGAAGGAAGTTTTTAATAACATTTTGTATTATTTGTTCTCGGTTAATAAAAATAATGATGGTGGTTAATTGTCTATTTCAATTGCAAGGAATTGCAAGTTGGAGGTGGATTATTATGAATATGTAGTTTATTATTGTCATTAGATTAGATACTCTTAGGATGGATTTCGCTAGTCCTTATAGCAATAGTTTTTTGTGCTGTTTTTTTTTCATTCATTCGTTAAAAAATGTCATTGGATATGATTTTATTAGGGGTTGAAAAGATATAAAACCGATCTTGTGCGTCGTCGTCGTCGTCGTCATCGTAGTCGTAGGTAGTCGTAAATAAAGAAGAAAGTAAGCTGTGGGCAAGTGTTTGTTGATTTATTGTTGTTGCAAGATCGTACGAAAAAGAAATGCAAGTTGTTTTTGGATAATGATAGTTGAAAGGGATGATTTTATTATGTTGGTTAACCACTGTCCTGGTATAATCTATGAGTGTAAGAACAGGTAGTTGGTGCGTTTGCTTTTTTTTGTAATTCATAAAAAATGACATTTGGTAGAAAATATTAGATGGATTATAATTTTATTAGGGGTTGAAAATTGAGATAACCGATTTTGTGTGTTGTCGTCGTTCATCTGTTTATGATTGGTCTTTTTGTTAGCCACAGGTCAATAAAGAAGACAAAAATCTGTTGGCAAGTGTTTGTAGGATTTCTACGATAAAAGTAAAGATTGACCTCAGTTGCAGGATTTTTAATTTGGGTTTTTGCATGTCATAAATTTTTTTAATGTTTGGGTTTCTCTACATGACCCACTCGTAGACACCAGAGCATTTTTAACAATTACGATGAATGGTAACGCACAATGTACTGGGACGGGATTTTATTGCATGTATTATTGTTTTTGTTTGTTTTGTTTTGTTGTTTTTTTTTTTTTTTTTGAAATTAAATTAACATCCACTTGCAGTCACACTTGCTTTGCTAATAAACTAGGTACTTGAACTTAATGTTCTCAATAGCAAATGAAAGGATTGTAAGTAATTAAGCCATCGGCGCTGCCGCCGCACAGTGTAAAATTTTCACTATCTCGCGGAACTTAATGAAAAAATAAAGTTGAGTTATCAAGTGTAATACCAATTTTTACCAGTTCTCAATATAACAATGAAATTATTTTTGATGGTGAGAGATATTTATAGCGGTTTGGTTTTGTATGATAAGTTGTCAAAGTGAGACATTATGTTAAACAAAAAATTAAAGTCATCACAAAGCCGATAGGCTCAGTTTCGCAGTTTCTAATTGCGTGGTCCGATTAACAAAGTGACTTTTTCTTTTTACATTTTGAAGCTTGCAGAACAGTTTGGAGTGAGTTTTACGAATTTAGATTTTATTTTTATATTTTTAAAATTAATTTTTTTAAGACAGTCAAAAAAATCATTTTTTTCAACTTTGGAGGTAATTTTTTTACATATACCTTCGTGTCCCCGCAATAAATTTTACACATATTTATTCTGCAAGCTTTTCTCAACAAAAATCAAAGGTAATTTCTTGCAACCTTTTGCAGCCCCCATACAAATATTTTCCAATTGCAGAAAAATGTATAGGATGACAGTTTTTGAATTTTGGCACCAAGCTCCAAAAACCGAGAAATTTAGAAAAGTTTACGAGTGCATTGCTGCAGCAAATTGAATTGAAGGTCCCTGCCGAGAATTGGAGATGTTTGTTCGTAGACTAGTCGGCACTATAAAACAAAAATGGGAGCAGAGCTATAGAATCCACTCCTTGTAAAATAATCAGGGAAATTAAAACGCTTATCAATTTTTTTGGTATGCAACATTATTAAGACAGTGCATATTAACGTGCTGACGAAATTTTCAAAAAATTGGTTGAGCCGTTTTTGAGAAATCTAGAAAAAAGTGTTATAAACCCAAAAGGTACTACAAAAATGGATCTCTTTTCGAATTTTTTTGTTACTGAGGAATATATTTTGAATAATATCTTGGAATGAGATATCACTGAGGATAATGTTAAGTATAATTGTGCAAAATTTTAACGAAATCGGTTAAGCCAAAATGGAGATACACGGGAATAATCAAAAAATCAGCCTCAAAGTCCCTAGTATTAGAATTTCAATTCGAAATGTAAGCTGCTTGAGGAATTCGGAGTAAATTTTTGTTAAAAATGTTATTAAGTGTTGTCTATTATTGTGTTTTTATATGTTATTATTTTTTACAAATCTAAACAAAAAAGAAACAGCAGGATTTTTGGTCAGAATTTTTTATCTGTACAAAAAGGACCTTTGTATGTGCACTAAATATGCACTTGCACAGGGCCGTTTGTTCCAAAATTTGGTAACTATACAAATCTTTGTAATTCAGTTATATTTTAATACATATTCATTATGAAAACTAAACAAAAAACTGTTTGGGGAGAAAAATTTAATTTTTAGTAAAGGTCTGCCAAATGCAAAAAACACGTGAGTTTAGAGGTCTTTAAGTCAAAAACGTGTGTCGATATGTAAAAAAATTTAAGTTTAACTTATTTTTGTACATATTTGTTATGAATCTGATACATAAAATTTAAAAGAAGAAGAAAAATTACGACCTTAATTCACTCTTTGGTATGGGTCTAATCTAGGCAAAAAACATGTACATTCCGATCTCTGCAAATTAAAAATTTGGCTGTTTTAATAAATAGTTCTTGTTAAATATCATTCTCTGAAAATATTTGTTGAATCTTGCGAAAGAATCACTAAAAAAAAATTTAATTTGTAAGCGCTATTAATTTTATTCCGCTAGATGAGCGAAATTTCACACTGTGCGCCGCCGCCGGCGGCCGGCTTGTCACCAAATTTCTAATAAAAAACCCAAACGCTTTTTAATCTATGCCATTTCTAAAAAACAATAATACATGCAATAAAATCCCGTCCCAGTACATTGTGCGTTACCATTCATCGTAATTGTTAAAAATGCTCTGGTGTCTACGAGTGGGTCATGTAGAGAAACCCAAACATTAAAAAAAATTTATGACATGCAAAAACCCAAATTAAAAATCCTGCAACTGAGGTCAATCTTTACTTTTATCGTAGAAATCCTACAAACACTTGCCAACAGATTTTTGTCTTCTTTATTGACCTGTGGCTAACAAAAAGACCAATCATAAACAGATGAACGACGACAACACACAAAATCGGTTATCTCAATTTTCAACCCCTAATAAAATTATAATCCATCTAATATTTTCTACCAAATGTCATTTTTTATGAATTACAAAAAAAAAAGCAAACGCACAACTACCTGTTCTTACACTCATAGATTATACCAGGACAGTGGTTAACCAACATAATAAAATCATCCCTTTCAACTATCATTATCCAAAAACAACTTGCATTTCTTTTTCGTACGATCTTGCAACAACAATAAATCAACAAACACTTGCCAACAGCTTACTTTCTTCTTTATTTACGACTACCTACGACTACGATGACGACGACGACGACGCACAAGATCGGTTTTATATCTTTTCAACCCCTAATAAAATCATATCCAATGACATTTTTTAACGAATGAATGAAAAAAAAACAGCACAAAAAACTATTGCTATAAGGACTAGCGAAATCCATCCTAAGAGTATCTAATCTAATGACAATAATAAACTACATATTCATAATAATCCACCTCCAACTTGCAATTCCTTGCAATTGAAATAGACAATTAACCACCATCATTATTTTTATTAACCGAGAACAAATAATACAAAATGTTATTAAAAACTTCCTTCATAAACGCATCCATTTGTTCAAACAACTTTAGCTTCATCGCGTAAGCGTACCGAGTACCCGGGTACCCGGGTACTCGGATACACGATCGTTATGTTTCAAATACCCGGGTACCCGAACCATGCAAATACCCGGGTACTCGGGTACCCGGGTAATTCCCGAAATCATCGGGTACCCGGGTACCCGGTCCATGGATCGGGTACCCGGGTATCAAGAGCTCTAGTCTATACCACAACCTGATGTTGGTATGGTTACTTGAGCTTCTTCCAAAAGTTTTATTGCTCGCTCAGTTTGCACTTTTCCAATGTCTCTTCTAACTTTTCTAAAAGCTAGTTCTTTGTCTGCAAATGCTTTGGCAACAATCAATGCTCTTGGTAGACATAAATTGTCTTTATTCTGAATGGTTATTATACCTCTTCGCTTAATGCATTCTTCGACGAAGGTGTTGTACATTTCGGAAGATTTCCTTGCATTGCCTTGCCCAATCGGCATGTGTACAGATGTAACTGATAAGGTAAAATCATCAGTACTTATTCCTTCGGAGTTGCTTTGGAAAATTTTGGTCATCATTTCCCATACATCCGAAAAGCTCAGTTCAGAACAATTTTTAAAATTAATCCATCCATTACCGCGAAGGTTGGAAAAACTCTTACCTCCAAATGTCACCCCCACCTTGTCATTAGGGCCAAGACCACTTACAGCTAATGTGAGGATATCCTCAACACCACTTTGAATCCATGACGTCGGTTCTTCATTATTGGGGACTGGTTTGAGAGAGAAATCAATTTTACGCCCTCTCAAATTGAACCTTTTAACTTTGGTTTCATGGTCATTCAAAATGATAAATCGCTGTAAAAATTAATTAGAAAAAAACATTTTTATATTTTTTGTTTGTTCAAATATTATTTATTTAAGTTATAAATTTGTGAATTAAATAAATTATTATCATTTGTCAATGAACGGTTTTTGGGGAAGGCAGTTTTACCACTTCTAGATTATTTTGCTTTCGATTTTTTTGCGGTGCTTGAAGTGTTGGTGTTGGTGGTGGTTGTAGTAGTAATTGTTGTTGTTGATGTTCTTGCTCAGTTGGGGAAGGCAGTTTTACCTCTTCTAGATTTGTTTGCTTTCGATTTTTTTTGAGGTGCTTGAGGTGTTGGTGGTGGTTGTAGTAGTAATTGTTGTTGTTGATGTTCCTGCTGAGTTTGAGGCTTTAAGTGAAAGTCTACATGAAAAGAATACCCCCCATATGGCTCCACAACTTCGAAGCAACATCTTGGAAGTTCCTTGATGTCCTCATCGGTTAGCTGATTATTGCATCTCTTTGGCAAATACACAAAACAATCGTCTAATTCTAACATAATTTGTTCTCCACACTTTGTCTGGATTCTTTTTGCTGATGTTATCGGAAAATTTTTCCTCTGCGTAAGTTTCGAGAGACTTGTTATTGGCTTACGCTCATTGAAAGAGCGAACACTTACTGATTTTTTTATTTTATTCAAGAAAGACATGTTTAATCAAGTTCTAATACACAAACTGAATTGTAGGAGCTAAGAACATTTTGCTTTTATACCCTAAAATATCATTCAAAATGAGCTTATCCCACACACACACACACACACACACACACACACACACACACACACACACACACACACACACACACACACACACACACACACACACACACACACACACACACACACACACACACACACCCAATAGTAATTTCATGCACTAACACAATAACTTTAAAATTCATTGTTTGCACAAGTGAAGATCTTTTGTTACAAGTGCCCATCGTTAAAAACATGCTCACACAAGTGTGGATCTTACAAACATAAAATTTGATTGCTCAACAATAATTATATGCTATTTATAGCCTCCCTAACTGATGCATTTGACTTACTACCAGTTGACATTGCCTTAGCTCGCATACACAAAAAAATTGTCACAAGAACCGATCTTACTAATTCATAGCTGATTTTCCCCCAAATAACATACAAAAAGAAAAGAAACCACACATTGATTCGTTCGTAATAAACAAAAATAAAAACAACAACAACAACTCCTGGATACCTATTCCAAAAGTGAAGAAATAAAAAAATCTTGTATACATTTTAAAAACCCAACAGCTTTTTCTATAATTCAATCTCATTTCAGTTACGCAGCGCAACAATATCTATATAGCTATCTATAAACACACTTTAAACTCAAAATCCTCACTCAGCAATTCTTCTTTTCATCCCCATAAAAATAAAAAACATTCTTATCATTCAACCATAGCATAAACTACCGACTCACTACCATTTGACATTGCCTTTTAGCTCGCACACACAATAATATTGTTACAAGTGCCCATCATTAAAAACATGCTCACACAAGTCTTGATCTTACAAACATAAAATTTGATGACTCAACCTAATCGCCAACCTAAAAGATGCATTTGACTCACTACAAATTGACATTGCCTTTTAGCTCGCACACACAAAAAAATTGTCACAAGAGCCGAACTGTAGCATCCATGAAAATCAAATAATCCAAACAATTGCTTGAACAATAAAAATTTGCTTTCTCTGCCTCTAACTAGATGGCGACACTAATACCTATTCTAAAGATCCAAACTTAGCAAAGACACAAACCATGACACACTCATTCATATACTTTTCATTCTTTCATTTCAAATATTCAAATTGTAACGGAAATTAGCAAAGACACAAACCACGGTCCCAACCGACCCCATTCCTACTCACCAACGCGATGAACCCTTACATGAAAATGAAACAGATACCTTAAATCTAAGATATGAGAGAACAATAGCTAAGACTGAGCGTTTGAGAAAGTTTAATTACGAAGTAATTGAAATGTGGTCTTGTGAATTTCAACATCTTCTTAAGAAATTGAATAAAGAAGAATTAAACTTTGTTAATACACATCAATTAATAGAAAACGCCCCACTAAATCCACGTGATGCTTTTTATGGGGGACGAACTGGGAACGCATTCAACTACTACAAATGTAAGAAAGGTGAAAAAATTAATTACATAGATGTTTGCTCTCTCTATCCATGGGTGTGTAAAACTGGAAAATTTCCAATTGGTCATCCTAAAGTTCATGTTTATGGTGATGAAAATTGTTCAGCAGCGAAACTCGAAAATATGAACGGGCTTGTAAAATGTAAAATTCTTCCTCCTGAGCACCTTCTTCATCCAGTATTACCGATTAAACAAAACCATAAGTTGATGTTTTCCTTATGCAGATGCTGTAGCGAAGAAAAAAATTTGGGGCAAATTTGTACTCATTCCAATGAGCAAAGAGCATTAATTGGAACCTGGGTAATCGATGAAGTTTTGAAAGCAGTCCAAAAGGGGTATGTTATACTCTGCGTTTTTGAAATATGGGAATATGAAGTAATGGAATACAACTTAGAGAAAAATTCTGAAGGTCTTTTCACTGCCATGATGAACAAATTTCTGAAAATCAAACAAGAAGCATCAGGATGGCCAAGTGAATGTTCAACTAACCACGAAAAGGAAAAATATATAAATGATTTTCTAGCCAAGGAAAATATTCAACTGGAATATTCTGAAATTTGCAACAATCCTGGCAAAAGGTCACTGGCTAAGTTGATTTTGAATTCATTTTGGGGAAAATTTGGACAGCGTGAAAATCAAGTTCAAACAATAATTTTAAACGATCCTTCAACATTATTTCACCTACTTACACATCCATCGGCAGAGGTAACACACATTCTGCCAGTAAATGAAGACAATATTGTTGTCAACTTTGAAATGAAGGAAGAAGCAGCTGACTCCTTATCAACAGTCAATGTTTGCATTGCTGCGTTTACAACTGCACAAGCTCGTCTTAAACTCTACAGTTATCTTGAGAGCCTAGAGGAAAGAGTTCTCTACTATGACACTGATTCTGTTATATATGTTAGCTGTCCTGAACAATATCAACCTCCAACTGGTACATTTATCGGCGATATGACAGATGAACTAGAAACCTACGGTGTTGGAAGCTATATAACAGAGTTCGTAAGTGGAGGCCCAAAGAATTATGCCTATAAGGTATTTAGTACTGATAGCAATAGTGAACAGGTGGTCTGCAAGGTTAAAGGGATTTTTCTAAACTATGAATCATCACTAAAAGTCAACTTTGATTCAATTAAAAACGCAGTATTGAATTCTTCTTCCCTAGAAAATGAAAACAGTATAATAATCAAGACAAACAACATTCGGAGAACTGAAGAACATGGAGTTATTACCATACCAGAAACAAAAACATACAAGGCCAGAGCAGAAAAACGTCGATTTTTGGAAGACCATAGCTCTCTACCGTACGGATATAAGAGGCAGTTTTCAAATCTTTAAGTAATTTTTTAAAGAATTTATTGGAATAAAATCAATGCTTATGTACATACATAATACATATACAAACAAAAATTTGTTTGTTTGTTTTTATTTTTCTATCTTACTTAAGTTTCAGCTGTTGTCAGTTTTGTCTGATTTGAGTTATGAAGAGCCTGAAGGACTTCCCAGCCATCACACTATGGTCCGAATGAGACCAGAATTTGTTCAATTACTGTCTCCACCCAGCTCAATCCCTAGATAGCTGTCTCCAGTTTAAGTTTTTTAGTTCAAATGCTGAATTCCCAACCTCCTTAGGCAAACTTGTCAGTTCATAATGACTTCATTGCGCTGCGCTTGATTGTCTACTATCATGCAAAATACTTTCAGTCTTGTCTCATACGAATTGAATGTCCAGTCCAGCCCATTGGAGTCATTATATCAGCTTCGCAGTAGAATTGATATGATGGCATAATTATGTCGTCTCTGGAATAGTCCTTTCTCGCTAAATGTTCAAAATATTCTTTGAAGAAAAGACAAGAGTCCAGATTGCCTTTGGCTTAACATGCAAGTCTTGGATGCGTGATGGTCCAATTAGTACAGGTGGCCCCCCTGTTTCCCCTCTTCTCCAGGTGGTCCTTTTTCTCCCCTGAGTCCCTAGGTGCGGTCCTATTTTGAAACCGCTATAAACCGCTTTTAAACCACTTTTAAACCGCTATAAACCGCTATTGAACTGCTTTTAAACCGCTATAAACCGCTTTTAAACCAGTTTTAAACCGCTATAAACCGCTATTGAACTGCTTTTAAACCGTTTTTTACTGTTTTGAAACTGATCAGTATTTTTATTTTCTTAGCGGTTTAAAAGCGGTTTAAAAGCAGTTCAAAAGCGGTTTATAGCGGTTTAAAAGTGGTTTAAAAGCGGTTTATAGCGGTTTAAAAAGCGGTTTCAAAATAGGACCGCACCTAGGGGGCTCAGGGGAGAAAAAGGACCACCTGGAGAAGAGGTGAAACAGGGGGGGCCACCTGGACTAATTTGACCATCACGCATCCAAGACTTGCATGTTTAGCCAAAGGCAATCTGGACTCTTGTCTTTTCTTCAAAGAATATTTTGAACATTTAGCGAGAAAGGACTATTCCAGAGACGACATAATTATGCCATCATATCAATTCTACTGCGAAGTTGATATAATGACTCCGATAGGCTGGACATTCAATTCGTATGAGCCAAGACTGAAAGTATTTTGCATGATAGGAGACGATCAAGCGCAGCGCAATGAAGTCATTAAGAACCGACAAGTTTGCCTAAGGAGGTTAGGGAATTCAGCATTTGAACTAAAAAACTTAAACTGGAGACAACTATCTAGGGATTGAGCTGGGTGGAGACAGTAATTGAACAAATTCTGGTCTCATTTGGACCATATTGTGATGGCTGGGAAATCCTTCAGGTTTTTCATAACTCAAATCAGACAAAACTGACAACAGCTGAAACTTAAGTAAGATAGAAAAATAAAAACAAACAAACAAATTTTGGTTTGTATATGTATTATGTATGTACATAAGCATTGATTTTATTCCAATAAATTGTTTAAAAAATTACTTATAGATTTGAAAACTGCCTCTTATATCCGTACGGTAGAGAGCTATGGTCTTCCAAAAATCGACGTTTTTCTGCTCTGGGCTTGTATGTTTTTGTTTCTGGTATGGTAATAACTCCATGTTCTTCAGTTCTCCGAATATTGTTTGTCTTGATTATAATACTGTTGTCATTTTCTAGTGAAGAAGAAGAATTCAATACTGCATTTTTAATTGAATCAAAGTTGACTTTAAGTGATGATTCATAATTTAGAAATATACCCTTGACCTTGCAGACCACCTGTTCACTATTGCTATCAGTACTAAATACCTTATAGGCATAATTCTTTGGGCCTCCACTTACGAACTCTGTTATATAGCTGCCAACACCGTAGGTTTCTAGTTCATCTGTCATATCACCGATAAATGTACCAGTTGGTGGTTGATATTGTCCAGGACAGCTTACATATATAACAGAATCTGTGTCATAGTAGAGAACTCTTTCTTCTAGACGCTCAAGATAACTGTAGAGTTTAAGACGAGCTTGAGCAGTTGTAAACGCAGCAATGCAAACATTGACTGTTGATAAGGAGTCAGCTGCTTCTTCCTTCATTTCAAAGTTGACAACAATATTTTCTTCATTTACTGGCAGAATATGTGTTACCTCTGCCGATGGATGTGTAAGTAGGTGAAATAATGTTGAAGGATCGTTTAAAATTATTGTTTGAACTTGATTTTCACGCTGTCCAAATTTTCCCCAAAATGAATTCAAAATCAACTTAGCCAGTGACCTTTTGCCAGGATTGTTGCAAATTTCAGAATATTCCAGTTGAATATTTTCCTTGGCTAGAAAATCATTTATATATTTTTCCTTTTCGTGGTTAGTTGAACATTCACTTGGCCATCCTGATGCTTCTTGTTTGATTTTCAGAAATTTGTTCATCATGGCAGTGAAAAGACCTTCAGAATTTTTCTCTAAGTTGTATTCCATTACTTCATATTCCCATATTTCAAAAACGCAGAGTATAACATACCCCTTTTGGACTGCTTTCAAAACTTCATCGATTACCCAGGTTCCAATTAATGCTCTTTGCTCATTGGAATGAGTACAAATTTGCCCCAAATTTTTTTCTTCGCTACAGCATCTGCATAAGGAAAACATCAACTTATGGTTTTGTTTAATCGGTAATACTGGATGAAGAAGGTGCTCAGGAGGAAGAATTTTACATTTTACAAGCCCGTTCATATTTTCGAGTTTCGCTGCTGAACAATTTTCATCACCATAAACATGAACTTTAGGATGACCAATTGGAAATTTTCCAGTTTTACACACCCATGGATAGAGAGAGCAAACATCTATGTAATTAATTTTTTCACCTTTCTTACATTTGTAGTAGTTGAATGCGTTCCCAGTTCGTCCCCCATAAAAAGCATCACGTGGATTTAGTGGGGCGTTTTCTATTAATTGATGTGTATTAACAAAGTTTAATTCTTCTTTATTCAATTTCTTAAGAAGATGTTGAAATTCACAAGACCACATTTCAATTACTTCGTAATTAAACTTTCTCAAACGCTCAGTCTTAGCTATTGTTCTCTCATATCTTAGATTTAAGGTATCTGTTTCATTTTCATGTAAGGATTCATCGCGTTGGTGTTTCAAACAAAGAGGATGACCATGAAAGTAGCATCCGTGAAACTCGAAAACTTGATTTGTTTCTTTACAAAAGCCATCTACTTTTACCCCTTTAACAACTTCTTCTCTGCCTTTATATGCATGTTTGATATTAATATTTCTCTTTTTCTCTTCCAAAATCATCCACTGAATTGCTTCAATAGATTGGTTATCTACACATCTGTATCCAAACTTAGGTATCAAACCAATAGTGTTCGGTTGCAGAAAGTTCCGTCTGAATACAAGATTACATGCTGAGGCAATAGTTATGGCTTCTAAAAATGGTTCAACATTACTTTGATTTAAAAATAATTTTCTAAATTTTAGGCAAGCTCCTGTTAATATTTTAACATCGCTCTTGCAGTATTCTACAATTTCATGTTGCATATCAAAATTATCATTTTTATGTTCGGAATACCATTTCATGAAGTTATCACGCTCTTCTATTCTCATAGAGTCTGGGCAATAAAACTCCAATGATGGCAATTTTCCAATGTAATGTTCATTTTCCTTTGTATTAAATAAATACGGAAAATAGCCTTTTTTAAGAACTAGAGCTAAGTCAAAGGCTTTGGGGAGTTTTGATAAGGCCCTGGGAAAGTAATTAATTGAATCGATGAATTTGACGTTTCCAAGATGCATTGCCAATATTTTTGTTCCTCGCGTAATTAGTTCAGGGGTTAATTGTGTTTTCTTCAAAATATAGTTGAGAATGAACTGATGGTCATAGGCTTGTCCATTGTGAGCAATCACTACTACTTTCTTAAATACTTTTCGTATTTCAAGTACATGATGTAAAAATTGTGATATTATCATTTCTCCCTTTAATATGTTCATAGAGAACTTACAAATCTTACAAAAATTCAAATCTTCGTGATCTATGCACCGATCACATTTGTGTTGATAAACGCACAAATTTGGTTCATGCTGCTTTATCGTACCCTCCTCCACTTCATGTTCACATTCAATTATTTTTTCTTGACGACACTCTAGGTCATAAAATATATATAATATGTTTTTAAGATTAGGCTCTTTGGTGTTGGGGAGAATATAACATAAATGTCCTTTTGACACATGATTTTTACAATGTTTGCAGAAGAACTCTTCACAAATGTGATTTCGTTTACCACCGTAGCATCTTAAGCAAAGGTGACATCTTTTTATTTGGTCACAAATGGAATTTTTACCTGATGAACCGGACATTTTATGATTGTCATAACAATTAGTTCCTTTAAAGATACGATTGCAGTCTGAACATGTGATTTGTTTCTTTGTCTCTGGACATATTGGGGAGTGTTGGCATTGAGAGCACAATTTGTTGCATTTATGATGGTTATTTTTTTCATTGTACGGAACATGACAGTTTTCGCAGTAATATCCACAACAAAATGCAGCAGTAAGGGAGGTTATTACATTGTAATGATTATTGAAATACAACAGATTTATTTTCTTCTCATTTGGAAGTCCTTCATATAGAATTTTTCTACCTTTGGTTCCATATTCGTAGACAGTAATTTTATAGTCTTTCAAATGATTTTGAAATAATTTTAATTCTTGTATACCACAACCTGATGTTGGTATGGTTACTTGAGCTTCTTCCAAAAGTTTTATTGCTCGTTCAGTTTGCACTTTTTCAACGTCTCTTCTAACTTTTCTAAAAGCTAGTTCTTTGTCTGCAGATGCCTTGGCAACAATCAATGCTCTTGGTAGACATAAATTGTCTTTATTCTGAATGGTTATTATACCTTTTCGCCTAATGCATTCTTCGACGAAGGTGTTGTACATTTCGGAAGATTTCCTTGCACCTTGCCCAACTGGCATGTGTACGGATGTAACTGATAATGTAAAATCATCAGTACTTATTCCTTCGGAGTTGCTTTGGAAAATTTTGGTCATCATTTCCCATACATCCGAGAAGCGCAGTTCGGAACAATTTTTAAAATTAATCCATCCATTACCGCGAAGGTTGGAAAAATTCTTACCTCCAAATGTCAACCCCACCTTATCATGAGGGTCAAGACCGCTTACAGCTAATGTGAGGATATCCTCAACACCACTTCGAATCCATGACGTCGGTTCTTCATTATTGGGGGCTGGTTTGAGAGAAAAATCAATTTTGCGCCCTCTCAAATTGAATCTCTTAACTTTTGTTTCTTGGTCATTCAAAATAATAAATCGTTGTAAAAAAAATCAATTAGAAATTTTTTATTTTTATTTTTGTTTGTTCAAAATATTTGTTTAATTTATACATATATTATACATGCATAAGTATTTTACAAAACAAATTTGTGAATTAAATAAATTATTATCTTTTGTCAAAAAATTGTGTTGGGGAAGGCAGTTTTACCTCTTCTAGATTTTTTTGCTTTCGATTTTTTTGAGGTGCTTGAGGTGTTGGTGGAGGTTGTAGTAGTAATTGTTGTTTTTGATATTCCTGCTGAGTTGGGGAAGGCAGTTTTACCTCTTTTAGATTTTTTTGAGGTGCTTGAGGTGGTGGTTGTAGTAGTAATTGTTGTTGTTGATGTTCTTGCTGAGTTTGTGGCTTTAAGTGAAAGTCCACATGGAAAGAGTACCCCCCATATGGCTCCACAACTTCGAAGCAACATCTTGGAAGTTCCTTGATGTCCTCATCGGTTAGCTGATTATTGCATCTCTTTGGCAAATACACAAAACAATCGTCTAATTCTAACATAATTTGTTCTCCACACTTTGTCTGGATTCTTTTTGCTGATGTTATCGGAAAATTTTTCTTCTGCGTAAGTTTCGAGAGACTTGTTATTGGCTTACGCTCATTGAAAGAGCGAACACTAACTGATTTTTTTATTTTATTCAAGAAAGACATGTTTAATCAAGTTCTAATATACACAAACTGAATTGTAGAAGCTAAGAACATTTTGCTTTTATACCCTAAAATATCATTCAAAATTAGCTTATCCCACACACACACACACACACACACACACACACACACACACACACACACACACACACACACACACACACACACACACACACACATACTTCCAATAGTAATTTCATGCACTACCACAATAACTTTAACATTCATTGTTTACACAAGTGTAGATCTTTTGTTACAAGTGCCCATCGTTAAAAACATGCTCATACAAGTGTGGATCTTACAAACATAAAATTTGATTGCTCAACAATAATTATATGCTATTTATAGCCTCCCTAACCAATGCATTTGACTTACTACCAGTTGACATTGCCTTAGCTCACATACACAAAAAAAAATTGTCACAAGAACCGATCTCACTAATTCAAAGCTAATTTCCCCCCCATATTTAATAGCATACAAAAAGAAAATAAATCAAACATTGATTCGTTCGTAATAAACAAAAATAAAAACCACAACAACAACTCCTGGATACCTATTCCATAAGTAAAGAAATACAAAAAAATCTGGTATACATTTTAAAAACCCAACAGCTTTTTCTATAATTCAATCTCATTTCAGTTACGCGCAACAATATCTATATAGCTATCCATAAACACATTTTTAACTCAAAATCCTCACGCAGCAATTCTTCTTTTCACCACCATAAAAATAAAAAAACATTCTTATCATCCAACCATAGCATAAACTACCGACTCACTACCATTTGACATTGCCTTTTAGCTCGCACACACAATAATATTGTTACAAGTGCCCATCGTTAAAAACATGCTCACACATGCCTTGATCTTACAAACATAAAATTTGATTGCTCAACCTAATCGCCTCCCTAACCGATGCATTTGACTCACTACCAATTGACATTGCCTTTTAGCTCGCACACACAATAATATTGTTACAAGTGCCGATCATACTAATTCATTGCTCACACAAACTACCATGACAAGTAGCATCCATGAAACAATTGCTTGAAGAATAAAAATTTGCTTTCTCTGCCTCTAACTAAATGGCGACACTTCTTCCGCCCCCCCATTCCTAAAACACAAACCACATTATACATTTACCCCAGACACCATCCACATTCACATTCCCCCATACAAACTTGTTCACCAAATACATAAACCACATTACACATTTATCCCCAGACACCATCCACATTCACATTTCCCATACAAACTTAGCAAAGACACAAACACCACCACACTCACTCCTTTACACTTCATTCATTTAGTTTTAAAACGGTTGCCTAGCAGAGATACAAACCCAATTAACAATCTAGAACATTTAGCCGAGACACAAACCCAATTAACAATCTAGTACAACAGTCAGATTCAAATATTCAAATTTTCAACTTTGTAACGGTCGGTCCTATGCGTCCCTATTCCTACTTTTTTTATTTTTGTTTGTTCAAAATATTTGTTTAATTTATACATATATTATACATGCATAAGTATTTTACAAAACAAATTTGTGAATTAAATAAATTATTATCTTTTGTCAAAAAATTGTGTTGGGGAAGGCAGTTTTACCTCTTCTAGATTTTTTTGCTTTCGATTTTTTTGAGGTGCTTGAGGTGTTGGTGGAGGTTGTAGTAGTAATTGTTGTTTTTGATATTCCTGCTGAGTTGGGGAAGGCTTTTAGATTTTTTTGAGGTGCTTGAGGTGGTGGTTGTAGTAGTAATTGTTGTTGTTGATGTTCTTGCTGAGTTTGTGGCTTTAAGTGAAAGTCCACATGGAAAGAGTACCCCCCATATGGCTCCACAACTTCGAAGCAACATCTTGGAAGTTCCTTGATGTCCTCATCGGTTAGCTGATTATTGCATCTCTTTGGCAAATACACAAAACAATCGTCTAATTCTAACATAATTTGTTCTCCACACTTTGTCTGGATTCTTTTTGCTGATGTTATCGGAAAATTTTTCTTCTGCGTAAGTTTCGAGAGACTTGTTATTGGCTTACGCTCATTGAAAGAGCGAACACTAACTGATTTTTTTATTTTATTCAAGAAAGACATGTTTAATCAAGTTCTAATATACACAAACTGAATTGTAGAAGCTAAGAACATTTTGCTTTTATACCCTAAAATATCATTCAAAATTAGCTTATCCCACACACACACACACACACACACACACACACACACACACACACACACACACACACACACACACACACACACACACACACACACACACACATACTTCCAATAGTAATTTCATGCACTACCACAATAACTTTAACATTCATTGTTTACACAAGTGTAGATCTTTTGTTACAAGTGCCCATCGTTAAAAACATGCTCATACAAGTGTGGATCTTACAAACATAAAATTTGATTGCTCAACAATAATTATATGCTATTTATAGCCTCCCTAACCAATGCATTTGACTTACTACCAGTTGACATTGCCTTAGCTCACATACACAAAAAAAAAATTGTCACAAGAACCGATCTCACTAATTCAAAGCTAATTTCCCCCCCCCCCCCCATATTTAATAGCATACAAAAAGAAAATAAATCAAACATTGATTCGTTCGTAATAAACAAAAATAAAAACCACAACAACAACTCCTGGATACCTATTCCATAAGTAAAGAAATACAAAAAAATCTGGTATACATTTTAAAAACCCAACAGCTTTTTCTATAATTCAATCTCATTTCAGTTACGCGCAACAATATCTATATAGCTATCCATAAACACATTTTTAACTCAAAATCCTCACGCAGCAATTCTTCTTTTCACCACCATAAAAATAAAAAAAACATTCTTATCATCCAACCATAGCATAAACTACCGACTCACTACCATTTGACATTGCCTTTTAGCTCGCACACACAATAATATTGTTACAAGTGCCGATCATACTAATTCATTGCTCACACAAACTACCATGACAAGTAGCATCCATGAAACAATTGCTTGAAGAATAAAAATTTGCTTTCTCTGCCTCTAACTAAATGGCGACACTTCTTCCGCCCCCCATTCCTAAAACACAAACCACATTATACATTTACCCCAGACACCATCCACATTCACATTCCCCCATACAAACTTGTTCACCAAATACATAAACCACATTACACATTTATCCCCAGACACCATCCACATTCACATTTCCCATACAAACTTAGCAAAGACACAAACACCACCACACTCACTCCTTTACACTTCATTCATTTAGTTTTAAAACGGTTGCCTAGCAGAGATACAAACTCAATTAACAATCTAGAACATTTAGCCGAGACACAAACCCAATTAACAATCTAGTACAACAGTCAGATTCAAATATTCAAATTTTCAACTTTGTAACGGTCGGTCCTATGCGTCCCTATTCCTACTCTTGTACCGCTGGTGAGACTGGGTAGTGACGCTGCTTTACAGGATCAGCGTCCCCAGTATCGATGACGTGCTCGATCATGTCCGTCTTACCGAGACCATGACGCTCATAATCGAGAAATTTCAGCTTAACCGCTTCCAGCGCAGCCTGCTCTTCGGAATTAAGGTCATGAACATTCGTTTTACTTGCTTCCTCTTCTACCGAAATCGCACTTATCAAATTTGGAGCCACTTTGAATAGTCTCCAAAAATCTATTCCCAAATATAATTTTTGTTCTAGACTGGGAACTAGGTAAAACGTTATCTCCTGTTCTATCCCTTTATATTTTACCTTTGTTCTAACCTTCCCTACAATCGCCTGCTTCTTCCCATCGGCTGTTCTAACTCCCGCCTCATAAGGCCAAGTTTTTATTTTCGCTGTCTCCACAAACCTACAACAGTCCTTACCTAATACGCTGATGCTGGCCCTACTGTCCAGTAGCCCAAACATCTCTTGCCCTGAAATCTCTACTTTTGCATACGGTCTCAAATCTGTGTTTGCGTCTAACACCGTTGATGATACACTCTTCCTCACTTCCCTCCTTGCTAGATATCTTTGCCTTGTTTTTTTAATTCTCTCTGATACCCCTGTCTCACTTCCTCCGAATATCCTTCTCTTCGCCTCTTGGTACTCCCTCAATCTTATATGGAACGGTCTTATTTCAAATTTACACATCTTTGCTACTTGACGGGGACCTTGGGCTCTCTCTAACAGACGGATGTTGGTACTCTTCTCTAATCTATTATTTGAATCGGGGGTTCCGGGGCGGAGCACGATTCCCCCGTCGATTTCGTGTTCCGGTTCTTGTTTTCCGGATTGCAATTTGGGCATTTTGGCGTGATTCAATTATTTTTTCTTGACGACACTCTAGGTCATAAAATATATATAATATGTTTTTAAGATTAGGCTCTTTGGTGTTGGGGAGAATATAACATAAATGTCCTTTTGACACATGATTTTTACAATGTTTGCAGAAGAACTCTTCACAAATGTGATTTCGTTTACCACCGTAGCATCTTAAGCAAAGGTGACATCTTTTTATTTGGTCACAAATGGAATTTTTACCTGATGAACCGGACATTTTATGATTGTCATAACAATTAGTTCCTTTAAAGATACGATTGCAGTCTGAACATGTGATTTGTTTCTTTGTCTCTGGACATATTGGGGAGTGTTGGCATTGAGAGCACAATTTGTTGCATTTATGATGGTTATTTTTTTCATTGTACGGAACATGACAGTTTTCGCAGTAATATCCACAACAAAATGCAGCAGTAAGGGAGGTTATTACATTGTAATGATTATTGAAATACAACAGATTTATTTTCTTCTCATTTGGAAGTCCTTCATATAGAATTTTTCTACCTTTGGTTCCATATTCGTAGACAGTAATTTTATAGTCTTTCAAATGATTTTGAAATAATTTTAATTCTTGTATACCACAACCTGATGTTGGTATGGTTACTTGAGCTTCTTCCAAAAGTTTTATTGCTCGTTCAGTTTGCACTTTTTCAACGTCTCTTCTAACTTTTCTAAAAGCTAGTTCTTTGTCTGCAGATGCCTTGGCAACAATCAATGCTCTTGGTAGACATAAATTGTCTTTATTCTGAATGGTTATTATACCTTTTCGCCTAATGCATTCTTCGACGAAGGTGTTGTACATTTCGGAAGATTTCCTTGCACCTTGCCCAACTGGCATGTGTACGGATGTAACTGATAATGTAAAATCATCAGTACTTATTCCTTCGGAGTTGCTTTGGAAAATTTTGGTCATCATTTCCCATACATCCGAGAAGCGCAGTTCGGAACAATTTTTAAAATTAATCCATCCATTACCGCGAAGGTTGGAAAAATTCTTACCTCCAAATGTCAACCCCACCTTATCATGAGGGTCAAGACCGCTTACAGCTAATGTGAGGATATCCTCAACACCACTTCGAATCCATGACGTCGGTTCTTCATTATTGGGGGCTGGTTTGAGAGAAAAATCAATTTTGCGCCCTCTCAAATTGAATCTCTTAACTTTTGTTTCTTGGTCATTCAAAATAATAAATCGTTGTAAAAAAAATCAATTAGAAATTTTTTATTTTTATTTTTGTTTGTTCAAAATATTTGTTTAATTTATACATATATTATACATGCATAAGTATTTTACAAAACAAATTTGTGAATTAAATAAATTATTATCTTTTGTCAAAAAATTGTGTTGGGGAAGGCAGTTTTACCTCTTCTAGATTTTTTTGCTTTCGATTTTTTTGAGGTGCTTGAGGTGTTGGTGGAGGTTGTAGTAGTAATTGTTGTTTTTGATATTCCTGCTGAGTTGGGGAAGGCAGTTTTACCTCTTTTAGATTTTTTTGAGGTGCTTGAGGTGGTGGTTGTAGTAGTAATTGTTGTTGTTGATGTTCTTGCTGAGTTTGTGGCTTTAAGTGAAAGTCCACATGGAAAGAGTACCCCCCATATGGCTCCACAACTTCGAAGCAACATCTTGGAAGTTCCTTGATGTCCTCATCGGTTAGCTGATTATTGCATCTCTTTGGCAAATACACAAAACAATCGTCTAATTCTAACATAATTTGTTCTCCACACTTTGTCTGGATTCTTTTTGCTGATGTTATCGGAAAATTTTTCTTCTGCGTAAGTTTCGAAAGACTTGTTATTGGCTTACGCTCATTGAAAGAGCGAACACTAACTGATTTTTTTATTTTATTCAAGAAAGACATGTTTAATCAAGTTCTAATATACACAAACTGAATTGTAGAAGCTAAGAACATTTTGCTTTTATACCCTAAAATATCATTCAAAATTAGCTTATCCCACACACACACACACACACACACACACACACACACACACACACACACACACACACACACACACACACACACACACACACACACACACACACACACACACACACACATACTTCCAATAGTAATTTCATGCACTACCACAATAACTTTAACATTCATTGTTTACACAAGTGTAGATCTTTTGTTACAAGTGCCCATCGTTAAAAACATGCTCATACAAGTGTGGATCTTACAAACATAAAATTTGATTGCTCAACAATAATTATATGCTATTTATAGCCTCCCTAACCAATGCATTTGACTTACTACCAGTTGACATTGCCTTAGCTCACATACACAAAAAAAAATTGTCACAAGAACCGATCTCACTAATTCAAAGCTAATTTCCCCCCCATATTTAATAGCATACAAAAAGAAAATAAATCAAACATTGATTCGTTCGTAATAAACAAAAATAAAAACCACAACAACAACTCCTGGATACCTATTCCATAAGTAAAGAAATACAAAAAAATCTGGTATACATTTTAAAAACCCAACAGCTTTTTCTATAATTCAATCTCATTTCAGTTACGCGCAACAATATCTATATAGCTATCCATAAACACATTTTTAACTCAAAATCCTCACGCAGCAATTCTTCTTTTCACCACCATAAAAATAAAAACTACCGACTCACTACCATTTGACATTGCCTTTTAGCTCGCACACACAATAATATTGTTACAAGTGCCCATCGTTAAAAACATGCTCACACATGCCTTGATCTTACAAACATAAAATTTGATTGCTCAACCTAATCGCCTCCCTAACCGATGCATTTGACTCACTACCAATTGACATTGCCTTTTAGCTCGCACACACAATAATATTGTTACAAGTGCCGATCATACTAATTCATTGCTCACACAAACTACCATGACAAGTAGCATCCATGAAACAATTGCTTGAAGAATAAAAATTTGCTTTCTCTGCCTCTAACTAAATGGCGACACTTCTTCCGCCCCCCCATTCCTAAAACACAAACCACATTATACATTTACCCCAGACACCATCCACATTCACATTCCCCCATACAAACTTGTTCACCAAATACATAAACCACATTACACATTTATCCCCAGACACCATCCACATTCACATTTCCCATACAAACTTAGCAAAGACACAAACACCACCACACTCACTCCTTTACACTTCATTCATTTAGTTTTAAAACGGTTGCCTAGCAGAGATACAAACCCAATTAACAATCTAGAACATTTAGCCGAGACACAAACCCAATTAACAATCTAGTACAACAGTCAGATTCAAATATTCAAATTTTCAACTTTGTAACGGTCGGTCCTATGCGTCCCTATTCCTACTTTTTTATTTTTGTTTGTTCAAAATATTTGTTTAATTTATACATATATTATACATGCATAAGTATTTTACAAAACAAATTTGTGAATTAAATAAATTATTATCTTTTGTCAAAAAATTGTGTTGGGGAAGGCAGTTTTACCTCTTCTAGATTTTTTTGCTTTCGATTTTTTTGAGGTGCTTGAGGTGTTGGTGGAGGTTGTAGTAGTAATTGTTGTTTTTGATATTCCTGCTGAGTTGGGGAAGGCAGTTTTACCTCTTTTAGATTTTTTTGAGGTGCTTGAGGTGGTGGTTGTAGTAGTAATTGTTGTTGTTGATGTTCTTGCTGAGTTTGTGGCTTTAAGTGAAAGTCCACATTTAAAGAGTACCCCCCATATGGCTCCACAACTTCGAAGCAACATCTTGGAAGTTCCTTGATGTCCTCATCGGTTAGCTGATTATTGCATCTCTTTGGCAAATACACAAAACAATCGTCTAATTCTAACATAATTTGTTCTCCACACTTTGTCTGGATTCTTTTTGCTGATGTTATCGGAAAATTTTTCTTCTGCGTAAGTTTCGAGAGACTTGTTATTGGCTTACGCTCATTGAAAGAGCGAACACTAACTGATTTTTTTATTTTATTCAAGAAAGACATGTTTAATCAAGTTCTAATATACACAAACTGAATTGTAGAAGCTAAGAACATTTTGCTTTTATACCCTAAAATATCATTCAAAATTAGCTTATCCCACACACACACACACACACACACACACACACACACACACACACACACACACACACACACACACACACACACACACACACACACACACACACACACACACACACACACACACACACACACACACACACACACACATACTTCCAATAGTAATTTCATGCACTACCACAATAACTTTAACATTCATTGTTTACACAAGTGTAGATCTTTTGTTACAAGTGCCCATCGTTAAAAACATGCTCATACAAGTGTGGATCTTACAAACATAAAATTTGATTGCTCAACAATAATTATATGCTATTTATAGCCTCCCTAACCAATGCATTTGACTTACTACCAGTTGACATTGCCTTAGCTCACATACACAAAAAAAAAATTGTCACAAGAACCGATCTCACTAATTCAAAGCTAATTTCCCCCCCCCCCCCCCCATATTTAATAGCATACAAAAAGAAAATAAATCAAACATTGATTCGTTCGTAATAAACAAAAATAAAAACCACAACAACAACTCCTGGATACCTATTCCATAAGTAAAGAAATACAAAAAAATCTGGTATACATTTTAAAAACCCAACAGCTTTTTCTATAATTCAATCTCATTTCAGTTACGCGCAACAATATCTATATAGCTATCCATAAACACATTTTTAACTCAAAATCCTCACGCAGCAATTCTTCTTTTCACCACCATAAAAATAAAAAAAACATTCTTATCATCCAACCATAGCATAAACTACCGACTCACTACCATTTGACATTGCCTTTTAGCTCGCACACACAATAATATTGTTACAAGTGCCGATCATACTAATTCATTGCTCACACAAACTACCATGACAAGTAGCATCCATGAAACAATTGCTTGAAGAATAAAAATTTGCTTTCTCTGCCTCTAACTAAATGGCGACACTTCTTCCGCCCCCCATTCCTAAAACACAAACCACATTATACATTTACCCCAGACACCATCCACATTCACATTCCCCCATACAAACTTGTTCACCAAATACATAAACCACATTACACATTTATCCCCAGACACCATCCACATTCACATTTCCCATACAAACTTAGCAAAGACACAAACACCACCACACTCACTCCTTTACACTTCATTCATTTAGTTTTAAAACGGTTGCCTAGCAGAGATACAAACCCAATTAACAATCTAGAACATTTAGCCGAGACACAAACCCAATTAACAATCTAGTACAACAGTCAGATTCAAATATTCAAATTTTCAACTTTGTAACGGTCGGTCCTATGCGTCCCTATTCCTACTCTTGTACCGCTGGTGAGACTGGGTAGTGACGCTGCTTTACAGGATCAGCGTCCCCAGTATCGATGACGTGCTCGATCATGTCCGTCTTACCGAGACCATGACGCTCATAATCGAGAAATTTCAGCTTAACCGCTTCCAGCGCAGCCTGCTCTTCGGAATTAAGGTCATGAACATTCGTTTTACTTGCTTCCTCTTCTACCGAAATCGCACTTATCAAATTTGGAGCCACTTTGAATAGTCTCCAAAAATCTATTCCCAAATATAATTTTTGTTCTAGACTGGGAACTAGGTAAAACGTTATCTCCTGTTCTATCCCTTTATATTTTACCTTTGTTCTAACCTTCCCTACAATCGCCTGCTTCTTCCCATCGGCTGTTCTAACTCCCGCCTCATAAGGCCAAGTTTTTATTTTCGCTGTCTCCACAAACCTACAACAGTCCTTACCTAATACGCTGATGCTGGCCCTACTGTCCAGTAGCCCAAACATCTCTTGCCCTGAAATCTCTACTTTTGCATACGGTCTCAAATCTGTGTTTGCGTCTAACACCGTTGATGATACACTCTTCCTCACTTCCCTCCTTGCTAGATATCTTTGCCTTGTTTTTTTAATTCTCTCTGATACCCCTGTCTCACTTCCTCCGAATATCCTTCTCTTCGCCTCTTGGTACTCCCTCAATCTTATATGGAACGGTCTTATTTCAAATTTACACATCTTTGCTACTTGACGGGGACCTTGGGCTCTCTCTAACAGACGGATGTTGGTACTCTTCTCTAATCTATTATTTGAATCGGGGGTTCCGGGGCGGAGCACGATTCCCCCGTCGATTTCGTGTTCCGGTTCTTGTTTTCCGGATTGCAATTTGGGCATTTTGGCGTGATCACTCCATCATGACCGCATCTGTAACAGAAAATGGATCTGTTTGTGGATGGACAATCCATGAAAGTGTGTCCACGAAGTTTGCAGTTCCAGCAAACTAAAGAGCTCGCATCTCTCTCCCGCCGTACGGCCTGTGGCCGCGAGCCCGCACGCTGAAATGCGGCCAAGTGTTCTCCGTCCGAGGGGTCCTCATCTAGTTCCCCGGCCAATTCATTGGCGACATACCTATTCGGCTGTCTGGGATACTTTGGTGGCTCCCTTTCCCTCTGAGGAAACGCGAACTCGGCTTCCTTACAAGCCAGCCGCAGCTGTTCCATTGTAAATATAGCTTGCGGATATACTAAACGACCTATCCTCTCATTTAAATTCCGTTTCAGTATTCTCACCAATTCGACTTCCGGAATAGGAACTCTGAGCTGAGCCCGCAACCGATTGATGAACGCGAAGTAGTCGTCGCAAGATTCGCATACACCGTGGCGACGATCCATCATTTCCCGAACGATCTCATAATCGGATCGCGAATTCCGATATTGCCGCATCAGTGCGTCTCGCAGGGTTGGCCAGTCGGGGCATTGGTGGGTGTATTGAAATTGCCAGTACCATTCCTGAGCTTTGTCCGCCAGGAGAAGATGGAAATCCCTCAAAATTTCAGCCCAGGGACAATCATACTGCTTCTGAAGGATCTCCAGACGGAAAACAAAATCTTCAGCGGTAAGTTTTTCTAAATTACCGTCAAACTTTAACCCCCATCGATCAATCTTTATATAATTCTTCAATGGTGCTGGTGATGTCATCCAAGAACGTGAATTTTGGCCTGGGTCCTCGAAGAATCCCAGTCCCGGTGCCATGGGCCTAGTGTCATACGCAGCTTGGTTCATTCTAGACGAAAAGTGAACATTACCGTTCCTCGTCGGCTCGAAGTTCCTGGATGCTGTGTCCCATAGTGGTGGTTGCGATGTGCTACCACTCGGATTGTTCGCATCCATTCCTCTCTCAGTCCGAGAAGGCAATTGAGGACGGACCGTAGGAGGGTTCGCTTCTTTCCATTGACGGAATGTATTTTCCATGTTGGCTTTCATCATCTCGGTCAACTCTCCTTGGATCGTCCTGGTACACCTTACACAGGCCTCATTCACGGCAGTATTAATTGCTGCCAGCATTTCGGCAGACATCGTGGTGTCACTTCGAGAATTATTTTCCTCACTCGAGCTCGAACTCCTCTCTTCCATGTTGATCAGAGATATCGCTGCCGACCCATTGGACTGACTTGCATTAGCCCCAGATTGCTCTTTTGCCGTTCCTCCGCCCTCGGTGATGCTACTGAAGGCTGGAGATTCCGTCGACCCCGAAGTTCCGCTCGTCTGATCTCCAGACGACCTTCCAGGAGGAGGAGAGTGTCTAACCAACTGCACTTGGGAGGTCCAGCCTTCGGCGTTGCTGTGGTGTTCAGCCCCCTTCTTCGGTGAATGCCCTACCATCATAGCAGTCTTATCGGCCAACTGTGAGTACTGTTTTCTAGTAACTATCCCTTCTTGATTTACTGAAATCCCTATAATTTTCTTTACCTCCTCTAGTTGCCTTGCATTCATCGCCTACGCCTAAACCGCTAATTGGACGAATTATCAACCTACTTTCAACCTGAGCGAGTCCAGATAACAAGGTCTTCAAAGTATGAATTATTAGATATTATGTCTATGCGTTTTCTTATTTCTCTTTACCCGATGTTTAAATTTAACCGATTAGAAATAAATTTTTGTTTCTGTTACTCCAATTCAATCAATCGATCAATTGTATCTTATTTTTACCAATAGCTTTACGTTACTTTTCTTTTCCTATTTTGAAAATTTTGTTTTGTTTACTATCTTTTTTTCTACTTGTTTATTATTCTCATAACTAATCGGGAGTTCTCGACTCGTTATGGTTCGCGAGTACTTTGTTGCGATCTGATTGCTTTAACTTTAATTCTCGACCGTTTGCGTCTGGTAATACGGACTGGCACGCTTGCACAGCACGGCTCAGCTCGTCGGTTTCGGAGGGGGATCTTGTCCGTACTCCAGGCGTAATCGCAAGCAAATTTAAAAATCGTGCCGATAGGAAAGGATCATGCAGTAACCGACTCAAAAAAAAAACACATAACAACCAAAACAAACACTTAACATGCGCGCGGCTGGCGTCTCTCTCTTTTTCTCGGGTATCCACTTCGGGCGCTGCAGGTGTTTCGCAGTGCCAACCCACCCTTCCTGGAGGCCTTAAAGTCCAGTGGCACTCCCCTTTACCAAAACTTCAAACATCCATGCTCACCTCTACATTTGACTCCGGAAGATACTTACCCCCTTCCACCCCCTAAAATTTCCTTATTCCATCATCAAGGCCATATTGTTTTCAATAACAAAAAGACAGAAGAATTTGACTGAACAAGTCTATACAAAACATTATTTTATTAAAAATTAGGGATTAGCTTTGAACGTTAAACAATTCATTTCGTTGCAACAAACAAAAAAAAATTACAAAAAAAGATAACATCAAATGCAAAATCAAAGAAAATTATTGGCAAAAAAAAAGAAATCTTAACAAGGCAAATTCGTACTGAACGATTGTTGTACAATCATGTGACGCTTCGCTTAGCATAAGCTTGCCTATCGGTCCCCCTTCTCTAGTTGGCCCTCTTTTTGGACCTTTCCGCCCGCGATCACGTAACAAATACCTCTCCTAGAAAGAGCTCTCTATAGGGGTTCAAAACTATTATTAATCCTTATATATACAAATTCTCTATCGATACGCGCATGCCAAAAAGGGGTCGCGAGGTGTGTATGCTGACCGAAACTAATATTAACTAAGAAAATGAACACCCTACTTTACTATACTCGCTCTTCTTTGCCACTAATTTTTACACAGAACAAAAAAAAATAGATTTAAATTACGTTAAATTTGAAATTTTGATGGTAAAAGTACATATAATAATATTATATCAAATTTTAGGAATTTTTAATGAAATTTAAATGAAAATTGTAGTATATGTGTAAGTATCCGCTGTATATTTGGTTCTTAAGTGAATGAATTAAGTAGGTTGGTCGCTTACTTGGGCAGTGCGATACCGAAAAATTCTTCGGGTGCACTATGTTGGCCGCTTCTGTCTCTTCTCGGTCTTCTTACGCCGTCGGATGGATTTTGGCCTTTTTTCCTTCTCGTAAGTCTCTTTGGTCCTCTTATAGACTTGCAGGGGTTTTATTGGACAGCCAAACGGAAGCCGTTCGAACGACGTTTTGAATTGTGATTTTGAAACGTCTCTTTATGCGCGGATAACTATGCAATTCTTTTTATTTCTGTTCTTTTTTCTTACTTTTTTTCAAAAACTACAACACCATCTATGGTTAAACGTTATTTTTCTTTATCTTTGTACTAAAAAGTTTTAGGCCACTAATAGCACCATCTATTACTTAAGTCTTTTTCGAATTTTTCTTTTTAAAATATAATACTCTTTACATCGTTTCGTACTCTTACTGTACCCTCTCGGTACCAAAAAAAAAAACAACTTCTTCACGCACTGCCTTACGACCTTTCAATCTCGTGTCCAGAACTACAGTCCTCCTGACTGTCTTTCTTCGATCGTATCGAACCACCATCATCCAACCAAAAAAAATTCCATTACATAATAGTGCGTGTCACCCCATTTAACCGATACCACCCACACAAGAGTCGTACCTCGGTTACATGAAGACACGCATTTCTATACGCACTTTATGTGCATACGAGCTTAACCCCACCCGTACCTTCGCTCCTTCATCCATGACCTGGCTAAAATTGATTCTTCTCTTTCTTAGACGAACATCACTACTATTAGCACTACTTCTCATGATAGTTAGTGCAAAAACCCTATTGTTCTTCTAGCTTATTTCCAAACCCGTGCGCTACCTTATCAGCATTCTAGAGCTGTCAAAACTTGAACTACCTTTTCAAACCTTCTGACAGCTTCACAGCTGATTCCCAAAATGTCAAACAAAATTTGAATTTTTTCGCAATTTTGAAATTCAATTGAAATTGAACATTTTATTTGTTTAGTTTAGTTTTTTCTTTGGTTTGGTTGCAGAAATAAGGTAAGTACAAAAGAAATTTATAATAAAACTATCCCTGCCTCCACCCATCCTATTTTCTTTTCTAGATTTCCACAGAGATTATAAGGATCTGGGCTCTTTTCAACTCTTGGAATTTCCGGAATATAAGGAAAACATCAAGGGCCAGATAAGTATTCAAATATGTATATAATGGTTCAAAATATTGCTTTAATATTTTCCTTTTTCTTTCAGGTACATACAAGGTGTCCATAACAACACAACTTACTCGGGAGTCGTGTAAACGTCGACGAGGATGTTGACTGGAACACCGGATTGTTGCTTAGGTGAACGTGGGGAGTTAACCCACCCTAAGAAAGCCGGGCAATGTGCTAAGAGCAAATTGGTATGATAATGTTTTATCTTATCTAATCAAAATGGATTGTTAGAGATCATATAGATGGGACCGCGAACTAACAACAAATTCGCATCGTCAATGGTGTTTTTTTTTTCATGTTTTGTTCCTATGCACAGATACACTAGGTCAATCATATGGGATGTTATAGATTAGGTCTAGGTTGTTTTTAAAGGTTTAATTGCACTCAGTTTGGAGGGGGTGTCAAGGTGACATATCACAGGTAGGTTTTTATTAATGGCTAGAAATAAATAAATTCACAAGGGTGGTATATATGTAAGCGTGTATGTAAGTATGTGAGATAGGGAAGAAACAAAGAAAAAAGGGACTCGGTCACGAAATAAATAAATAAATTAACAGATAAATAAGCAAAATATCACAGATCAGAGCAAAGCAATCAGGTACTTAGGTTGGAAGGCAACTGCTGGGCAGTATAACGCTTCTGGCATGTTGCTTAGAGCATATTGCACACAATAGTTTTTATTTCCCTGTCGGGGAAGGTGACTAAGTCTTGATAACTTGATTATCTTATTGCTTAAGATCCTTTGCGTGAAAAATGCCTAATCTTTTCCCGGACAAATTTTCTAATTCATAGAGCGAGTTGCCTATGGCTCGGATAACGCGACACTTCACAAATTTCGGGCAGAGTTTCGAATTGATGCACTTAGATGTGTCACTCAAAACGAAATTTCGTTTATAAATCTCTTGTCCGGGAACAAAACGTACTTTTCGTGAGCGAGTGTTATATGTTTTTGCACTCCTTTCGTTGGCTAATTCAAGGTTCTGTTTTATCTTGTCGTGTACGCATTGCAACCTTAACTTTCGAGGCAGAGTTAATAGCTCGTTATCTTCGGCCATATCCAATTTGTGCGCGAGGTCATAGCAGCTTCCGTGCGTAATCATGTTTGTCCCGAAAAGGGTAAAATAAGGTGACATTCCGATTGAAGTGTGAAATGAACTTCTTAAGGCCCCTGTGATTTCACTTAAGTGAGAATCCCAGTCTCGCTGGTCTTCCTGCAAATACGATCGGATCGCTGCCAGTAAGGTTCGATTCACCCTTTCAGCCGCATTTGACTGTGGGGAATAAAAAGCTGTTTTGAAATGGCGAATTCCATAGTTTTCTAAAAAACTTTGGAAATCCTTGGACAGGAATTGCTTTCCATTGTCCGAATGGATGATTCTCGGAACGCCAAAGGTGTTGAATACTTCATCGCGAAGGAATTTAATCACGCTAATTGCGGTGGCGGATTTTAGGGCTTTCAAAAAAACAAATTTAGAAAAGTGATCGAGAGCTACGAAAATGTACGAATTTCCTAATTTAGTTCTCGGATACGGCCCCAAAAAATCAATGTAAAGTTTTTCGAATGGCCGATCAGGTGTAAAGCTATTTTCAATGGGTGGTCGTAGGGTTTGATTGTTCGCTTTATTTTGTTTGCATACAGAACAATTCCTTACAAAATTTCTCACCTGGACGGTCATATTTGGCCAGTATAGGTATTGCCTTATTCGGTGAAGCGTTTTCGCGATTCCTCCATGAGCCGTCTGCGGAGGGTTATGAGCCTTTGACAGAACACTCTCAGTCAATTCGGCCGGGACCCATAGTCTCCAACTATGTTCCGACGTAGAGTCCTCGCTACCTAATAACGGAAATGATCGTTTGTAGACATAATCATCAATTACTTTTAAATCCGGTAGTTGTTCGCTATTTTTGGCAATTGTCTCTTTTAGTTCTTTGTAGCTTTCGGAATGGAACTCTTCCGAGTCTAAATCTAGCAAGGGAGCAACTTCTATGAAATCTAAGCTTTCCAGGTGTGCCCGAGAAAGAGTGTCCGGCACCACGTTAAGCGTTCCTTTCCGGTGCTCTATGTCGAAGGCATGGCTTTGCAATTCTAGCGACCATCTAGCTAGCCTTCCACTAAGGTCTTTCATGGTCATTAACCATTTTAAGCTAGAATGGTCAGTTATGATGGTGAATTCCATGCCCTCGACATAAGGCCGGAATCGCTTAACTGCCATCACCGCAGCCATGCACTCCTTCTCGGTCACGCTGTAGTTTCGTTGGCTAGAATTTAACTTTTGGGAAAATTATGATATTGGGCATTCCTCTTCAGAATCTCCCCTTTGAAATAGTACAGCCCCTATTCCCGACTCGGAGGCGTCGCACTGTATGAAAAATCTTTTGGAAAAGTCAGGACGCACGAGCACTGGAGAACTAATCAATGCCTTTTTCAAATCTTCGAATGCAACTAAGGCTTCCTCGGTTAGCTGAAATTTTGAATGTTTCTTTTTGAGCGTATCAGTGAGTGGGGCGGTCAAGGAGGAGAAGTTTGGAATAAACCGCCGATACCACCCTGCCAGGCCGAGTAGCCGACGAACCTGCCTAGCGCTCTTCGGGAGCGGGAAATTTACTACGGCCTCTACTTTAGCTGGGTCAGTTTTTACCTTTCCGCCTCCTACTATGAATCCTAGATATCGGAGTTCCTTAAAGCAGAATTTGGATTTGTTTAAGTTGATCGTAAGGTTAGCTTTCCTCAGACAATCGGCCACTTCGCCTAACAGGGTGACATGGGTCTCGAAATCAGGGGAAACGATGAGCAAGTCATCCAAATATACGAAGACACGCTCCCGGAGTCGGCCAGGAATAACCTTGTCCATTAGACGGCATAACCTTTGGGCAGCATTACACAGCCCGAAAGGCATGACCGTAAACTGGTACAAGGGTCTTCCAGGTACCGCAAAAGCCGTCTTCTCTCTACTTTGCCTCTCCAGCGGTATTTGCCAAAAGGCCTCCTTCAGATCCACACTGCTTATATAGTATGTATCCGAAAGGCGACTCATGAGCCCTTCGATGTGAGGCAAGGGGTTGGCATCTTTCTTAGTGAGGGCGTTGACCTTCCTTGAGTCTAAACAAAAACGATGTTTCACGGTTCCGTCTTCACAAGTCTTCTTGATTAAAACCACGGGCGAGCACCAAGGACTCTCGCTGGTTTCGATGACCCCAAGCTCTAACATTCGGTCGACTTCCTTGTATAAAATGGCTTGTACCGCCGGAGAGACCGGGTAGTGTCGTTGCTTCACCGGGAGCGCGTCTCCGGTATCAATGGAGTGCTCCATCAGCGCCGTCTTACCGAGCCCATGACGGTCATAGTCCAAAAATCTTTCCTTAACCGCCCTCAATTTAGCTTCTTGTTCCTGAGTCAGTTGGTGGGCGTTGCTGACTTCCCCCGGTTCGGTTTCTATGGCAACACTACTTATAACAGAGGGAGCTATGTGGAACGCACGCCAAAAATCTACTCCTAAATAAATCTCTTGGTCTAAATTCGGAACCAAGTAGAAAGATAATTTTTGATTCTCGTTCTTATACTTAACATTAGCGTTGACCTTGCCTATAATCGATTGCCCTTTTCCGTCCGCAGTTTTCACCTGGGAGTTAAAAGGAACTAACTTTAACCCTAAAATTTCAATTAAATCTAAACAATTCTTCCCTAGTATGCTAATGCTGGCCCCGCTGTCCAGCAACCCTAACTTTTCTATTCCCTCGATACTTATTTTTGCATACGGTCTCGGATCGGTACTTACATCTATAACTGAAGACACAATTCTTCTCCTTGCATCTCTTCTTGCTTTAAAACGTTCTCGTATTTTTAATATCCTTTTCGAAATTTTCCCTATTCTACCATCATTAAATATTTTATTTCTCGCTAGATTATATTCCCTAACCCTAACGTGATAAGGTTTCAACGACGTTAGTTTGGGTTGGCTTTCTTTATTTTCGCTTTCTTTTCTTTGTAGTATTTTTGTGACTTCTTTTACTTCAGGTCCGGGTTCTCTTGAGTCGTTTGTGTTGAACGTGTCTCCCCCGAAAAAGTCACGTTCCTCCTGCGGTTTTCCGAACTACAGGACGGACATTTCGGAGTAATTACCCCAGCTTTGCCACACCTGTAGCAAAAGATATTTCGAACTGTTGACGGACAGTCCATGAAGTTGTGGCCAGGATTGCTACAGTTCCAACAAGACGAGATTTTCCCTTCTCTAGCCTCTCGGTTACCGCTATTAAATCTAGGATTTTGGTGTTGATAGGCCGCCACATACTCTACTTCGGGTGTCTCATCGTCGGGATATGCGAGTTCGTTTGCGTGATAACGACCAGTGGGGCGGGGTAACCTCGCACTGTCTCTAACGTTCCCAAACACCCCTTCAGCTTCCCGGCAGACAAACCTTAGCTGCTCCATGGAGTACACCGCCTGCGGATACACGAGCCGTCCAATTCTGTCGTTAAGGTTTCTCTTTATCACTCGCAC
This sequence comes from Sphaerophoria taeniata, assembly GCA_943590905.1. NCBI lineage: Eukaryota > Metazoa > Arthropoda > Insecta > Diptera > Syrphidae > Sphaerophoria > Sphaerophoria taeniata. The sequence continues at coordinate 127,723,657 of OX016540.1, read as the reverse complement.
CATGTCGAGTTCAGGAATTTGCATCCTCAACTGAGATTTCAGTTTGTCAATCGCGTTGAAATACTCGTCGCTCTTCTCCCAGGCTCCTTGACGACGGTCCATGATATCCCTCATGACTTCCAAATCGGATTTTGGATTTCGAAATTGCCGCAGTAAAGCCTCACGCAAGGTTTGCCAATTCGCCCTGTAATTCGACTTTTGGAACCTCCAATACCAGTCTTCTGCGCAGCTCTTGTTAACTAAAAGTAGGTGAAAATCCCTTAAAATCTCGGCCCAGGAACAGTTATATTGGCTCTGCATGATTTCGACTCGATCAACAAAGTCTTCTACTGTCAGGTTTTCGGGTTTCCCATCAAACTTAGTCCCCCACTTATCCAACCTGATTGGTTCTCTTTGTCGAGAGTGTTCGGGTGGCCTATAATGCGCTTCGGGATCAATCCTCGTATGACGCCGATCTGCAGCTCTCCCTGATTGAGGGTCGGTGAAACCTGGATGGTTCCAATCATAAATTCCGCGATAGCCATGATTATATTCGTGTGCCGTGGAATTTGGTCGAGTTGGTGGCTCTGGTCTCAGCGGTTCTCTCGTTCTCCTTTCGTTGCCGTGATTTCCGTTCGTTCTCTCTGTTCTTGGTCTCGGCACTTGTTGTTCCGCGGGTGGAGTGACTCGTACCACCTGATTGATGTCCGATAAAAACTCCAAAAACTGCTTTTTGACCTCTACTTTTAGCGATTCTGATATTTCGCTGACCATGGACCCTGCATATGACTCGTACGCTTTTACCACCGCAAGGTTGATCGCGGTCTTCAATCCCGAGGAGATATTCACATCCTCAGACTCTATCCGGGCATCATCGTTACTCCTGTTCTGGTTGGGCGAATTGTTCCTTGGTGGTCTCGGTACCGATGCGGAAGGCCTCTCCATTCCGTCGCTTACTCTTCCACCATTTAGGTCGTTAGGGTTAAAACCTACTTGATTCGTTGGTTGGCCCAGATTCTTGGGTCTACGAATAGCTCCGGTTTCGACTCCAGGTCCGGAAAACCGCACAGATTCTCGTCTCGCCTGTGTAGTATTGCTGATCGGATTCGCATTTTCCGCCAGCCCCAAACCAACGCTGTCGAAACCAAGTAAATTCTGACTCGCCTCTTTACCTACATTTTCAGTTCCTCTAGCGATCCTATTTTCAATGAGGATCCGAGTACGCCTCGCCTCCGCGACCCAATCGAAAGTGTTTGCATCTCGGTTAGACGCCGTATTTAAATTTTCGAAATTATTTAGTTCTCGATCACTCTTATCTAATTGCACTCTTTCAGATGGAAACAATGATTCTCTACCTATCAAGGAAGCGGATGCTGGAACTAGAGTATCCGAACCATCGAACGGATTTACATCCGGAGCCGCTGCTCCCGACAAACTACTGTAGGACGGTGCCGACAGACTCTCTGTATTCCTCGCCTCGCTTGGTGGTCTAGAAATGGGTGGAGGAGGGAAACTAAAATTACCCGGGACTATTTTCGGAGGTGACGGCTGTATGGGCGAGTGTCTCACCGGAGCCATGATTCCTGTACTATACAATCTCTTTGCTAGCGCACGGGTAACTATCGGTTCCCTATAATGACTCTTATTAATCTTGCTTGTGTTTCCTATAGGTCGCATACCACGAAACTATATAGAGCCAATAGAACTGCTGCTTATCAACGATGAAGAAAGACAGTGTAACAAAAATATATAGCCAAAAATTGTTTTAAGCAAGTAAACAAACAAAAAAATGTATAAACAATCAGATAGTACCAAATGTTTGTAATTCCCTAGTATGAAAAGAATAATATGTGTAACCTATCTCTGATAATTTAATAACATGCAAAAAGAACTAAATTGATCAGAAAAATGTATAATTACGTATATGAGACAATAAGAATCATCAAAAAAAAACCTAGTAAAAGGACTAAATTAACAAAAAGAATAGATTTAACAAAAAAAAATGTAAACAAAAGAAATAAACGGAAAAAAAAACTAACTATACAATATACATATGTAACTAAAACTATGGAAAGTCCCAGTAAACAATAAATTATTGAAAACTTAATGCATGTATTTTCTTTACGATTAACGAATGTAAAAAAAACATACAGAACAATCAATGCCTAAGATAACTGGCCGATAACAAATCAAATGATCTCTTGTAATACCTGAAGGCTGTTCCGGTTATATTCATAAGAAAATTTATTCTATTCCTAAGTTCCTACTCAATACCCAAACCAAATAACGAACTAACTATACCTTTGCCACAAAAAAGAAACTACAAAAGAATAATACAATATTGAAAATTCTATCACCTTAAACAAAAAAATCTTATCTCAATACAACTATACTATGCAAAAAAAAAAACTCCTATTAACGCTTTAATAGGATTTCTCTTATATAATAGCTCTTTTCAATAGCCTATGTCTTAACTCTATCTATCTAACACGTTTTATATTTAAACAAAACTAGCCGATTTAAAAGCTAAGCTAGATTTTTTATCAAGGTGGACAAAATTTTAACAAAAAGGATACCAAAAAAAAAAAATCTAATTTCTCTGGGTATTAATGTGTTCAGCAATTATTCTCAGTTTTGTCATACTCATGCGGGGGTGTTAGAGGTAATTTCTCTTCCGGAGTTTATTTCTTATTCCCGCTGTATAGCAGTGAGAACCTAGGATGCTTACTATTTGGATGTAGATAAACCGAGAGAGAAAAAAAACAAAACGAGCCTACGCAATTCGTTAACGACATGCATACTTTACAATTGTTCGGTTCTTTGCCGCCGCCGATGAGGTCGAAAGTGAGTCGTCGCATCTGTACCGGCATTCTCGGAGCTATCCGTGTCAGGACTTACGACTATTCAACTCTCGGCCACGAACTTCTTCCGAACAAGGACGTTGCTCCTACTGTCTACCCAACCGTAGTACCGCGATTGTAATAATACGTAAATACCTTTTATTACAAGACTTGTAAAAACGTTGACTAGTCAGTAGAGACAATACTTGACAACAATTACGGAAAGGTTTTCGAACGCGTTAGCGCCTTGTAAGAAACGTCGCGAATGATCAACCTTTTCTAGAGCGATTTGAATCATGACATACGCTAACTACTCGACGATATCGCGAAGGACTATCTCTCCAAGGGACAGAAACATGCACAAATACGTTGGGCGCCAAAATTTGTTGCGATCTGATTGCTTTAACTTTAATTCTCGACCGTTTGCGTCTGGTAATACGGACTGGCACGCTTGCACAGCACGGCTCAGCTCGTCGGTTTCGGAGGGGGATCTTGTCCGTACTCCAGGCGTAATCGCAAGCAAATTTAAAAATCGTGCCGATAGGAAAGGATCATGCAGTAACCGACTCAAAAAAAAAACACATAACAACCAAAACAAACACTTAACATGCGCGCGGCTGGCGTCTCTCTCTTTTTCTCGGGTATCCACTTCGGGCGCTGCAGGTGTTTCGCAGTGCCAACCCACCCTTCCTGGAGGCCTTAAAGTCCAGTGGCACTCCCCTTTACCAAAACTTCAAACATCCATGCTCACCTCTACATTTGACTCCGGAAGATACTTACCCCCTTCCACCCCCTAAAATTTCCTTATTCCATCATCAAGGCCATATTGTTTTCAATAACAAAAAGACAGAAGAATTTGACTGAACAAGTCTATACAAAACATTATTTTATTAAAAATTAGGGATTAGCTTTGAACGTTAAACAATTCATTTCGTTGCAACAAACAAAAAAAAATTACAAAAAAAGATAACATCAAATGCAAAATCAAAGAAAATTATTGGCAAAAAAAAAAGAAATCTTAACAAGGCAAATTCGTACTGAACGATTGTTGTACAATCATGTGACGCTTCGCTTAGCATAAGCTTGCCTATCGGTCCCCCTTCTCTAGTTGGCCCTCTTTTTGGACCTTTCCGCCCGCGATCACGTAACAAATACCTCTCCTAGAAAGAGCTCTCTATAGGGGTTCAAAACTATTATTAATCCTTATATATACAAATTCTCTATCGATACGCGCATGCCAAAAAGGGGTCGCGAGGTGTGTATGCTGACCGAAACTAATATTAACTAAGAAAATGAACACCCTACTTTACTATACTCGCTCTTCTTTGCCACTAATTTTTACACAGAACAAAAAAAAATAGATTTAAATTACGTTAAATTTGAAATTTTGATGGTAAAAGTACATATAATAATATTATATCAAATTTTAGGAATTTTTAATGAAATTTAAATGAAAATTGTAGTATATGTGTAAGTATCCGCTGTATATTTGGTTCTTAAGTGAATGAATTAAGTAGGTTGGTCGCTTACTTGGGCAGTGCGATACCGAAAAATTCTTCGGGTGCACTATGTTGGCCGCTTCTGTCTCTTCTCGGTCTTCTTACGCCGTCGGATGGATTTTGGCCTTTTTTCCTTCTCGTAAGTCTCTTTGGTCCTCTTATAGACTTGCAGGGGTTTTATTGGAAAGCCAAACGGAAGCCGTTCGAACGACGTTTTGAATTGTGATTTTGAAACGTCTCTTTATGCGCGGATAACTATGCAATTCTTTTTATTTCTGTTCTTTTTTCTTACTTTTTTTCAAAAACTACAACACCATCTATGGTTAAACGTTATTTTTCTTTATCTTTGTACTAAAAAGTTTTAGGCCACTAATAGCACCATCTATTACTTAAGTCTTTTTCGAATTTTTCTTTTTAAAATATAATACTCTTTACATCGTTTCGTACTCTTACTGTACCCTCTCGGTACCAAAAAAAAAACAACTTCTTCACGCACTGCCTTACGACCTTTCAATCTCGTGTCCAGAACTACAGTCCTCCTGACTGTCTTTCTTCGATCGTATCGAACCACCATCATCCAACCAAAAAAAATTCCATTACATAATAGTGCGTGTCACCCCATTTAACCGATACCACCCACACAAGAGTCGTACCTCGGTTACATGAAGACACGCATTTCTATACGCACTTTATGTGCATACGAGCTTAACCCCACCCGTACCTTCGCTCCTTCATCCATGACCTGGCTAAAATTGATTCTTCTCTTTCTTAGACGAACATCACTACTATTAGCACTACTTCTCATGATAGTTAGTGCAAAAACCCTATTGTTCTTCTAGCTTATTCCCAAACCCGTGCGCTACCTTATCAGCATTCTAGAGCTGTCAAAACTTGAACTACCTTTTCAAACCTTCTGACAGCTTCACAGCTGATTCCCAAAATGTCAAACAAAATTTGAATTTTTTCGCAATTTTGAAATTCAATTGAAATTGAACATTTTATTTGTTTAGTTTAGTTTTTTCTTTGGTTTGGTTGCAGAAATAAGGTAAGTACAAAAGAAATTTATAATAAAACTATCCCTGCCTCCACCCATCCTATTTTCTTTTCTAGATTTCCACAGAGATTATAAGGATCTGGGCTCTTTTCAACTCTTGGAATTTCCGGAATATAAGGACAACATCAAGGGCCAGATAAGTATTCAAATATGTATATAATGGTTCAAAATATTGCTTTAATATTTTCCTTTTTCTTTCAGGTACATACAAGGTGTCCATAACAACTTCTCTATTCACCTATTCGGTCGCATGAGTATATATGTTCAAAACACTAACACACAATGTAACGATACACTAAACTATTTCACTAATAACAATCTACTCGGAATTGCAAATCAACGTCGCTATTGGTCGGGCCTTCTTATCAGCCATCCCCACCAAGACTTACGCTGATTACCAGCTCCTACAAAAATGACAACACAGCTTCACTTCTAAACTCCCCGTTGATACTCGGATATCCGTCGCGATTCCACCGGTACTCAGCAACCTTATAGTGTAAGACGTACGGAATTCCGAATCTGGAACAGTTGTGCTTTTCCTTAATTCCACTTCGGGTATACTAATCTTCTCAGCTTTCTCAACGCTGATTGTCGCGATTAACCAAGTATGCAATGCTGCTTTCCTGGTCACGACCTACAACCTCGATTGACTAAACTGAACTTGAAGACTATAAAAACAGAAGAAAGCTCACACATACGCACACACACACACACACCATTTACTCTTCACATTGGACTTTACGTCTGGGCGCCATTTGTTGCGGGGCGATAGGAAAGGGGGAAATAGGAAACGGGGATTGGGATTCCGGATCCCGGAAAGAACAACTCGCCGGAACCAGGGTCGAATATCTGGTGGACTGGGTCGTGGCATCTCGGGCTACGCTCGCTGCTGATCAGGGCTGGTTCGTACCCCTCCACCGGACCTCACCTCGCCACAAAACATGAAACTTACAATGCCACTTACTCCCTGCTATATGTACCCATGCGACTTACTCACTCACTCCGCAGATGGTATGCGGTTCTACCGATCGGTCCGTAGATGGTAAAACGGACCGCTACCCTCTCCACTCCTATGGAATCCTCTCGGTAGACTTCTCAAAGGATCCCCCATTTAAAATTGTCAGGAGACAATTACCAAACCATACTCGCTTACCCCATCACTGCTCCCTCGAACTCCCTGAAACTTGGTCTCTTAAACTGCCATACTGCGTATTGTTAAACGCATTCAAACAAATTCAATTTGGTGACTCATGTCGGTAACAAAAATTTTATTTTACAAAATCAAAAAAAAAACCTACTATTAACAAAAAAAAAGATCATGTAATGCAAAAGAACGTCTGACGCTAGGGAATGCTGATTTTTGATGCCAAGTGGTCCTTACGCCACGTTTACTTTTCACGATTGGAAGGATAAACTCCCATGCACAAGGCAGCGACCTAGTATGTGCCCAACCTACCCCGAACTTGATGTTAAAGTTTTACTGGATAATAATTCCACCTGTCATATACCTCTACCCTCCCTCAAGAGCGCTCTAAAAGGTTCGGTATCTGTATATATATATATATAAAGGCTCAAACGTTTTTCTATATATTAACCGGACGTTCTCGGGGGAAACCGGTTACCACTAGCTGGCTCAATGCCGATTCTACTTTTCTACAAAAAAAAGGAAATGTTTCTAAACGTATTCCTTAACGTCTCGAAGTTCAAACAAAAATGAATAACAAGCAATACAAAACAATAAATGGAATGTTTAAGTAAAATATATGATAAAATTCGAACAATAAATATAGATAAAAGTAGGAAATAAATAATACATGCAACGGTTGAAATTTTATGAACAAAAAAATTTTACATCTATCGCTTCCATATAACGGACGGCAAAATACTTTTGAATCCCGATACTTTTTACTTGCGACATATAGAATATATGGCAAGTATTGAATTCGTACAAAAAAAAAATTTGAGATGATGATGAGATATGACATTACGATGATAGAGAAGTCGAAAAAAGTGAGTCCGGCGATTCCGTCTGTCTGTCTGTCGGGAAGTTTACAGGCACCTACAGCCTTAACCACTGGTCCGATTGACTTCAAACTTGAAAATAAGAGGTTTGAGCAAAAACCCATATCCCAGTTTTTTCATTTTTTTTTTAAGATCAAAATTTAGGGTAGCCACCATACGATTTTTAAGGCAAAAAACCAAAACTTTAAATTTTCTCCAAAACGGTTCCTACGATTTTTTTTAAACTTCCTCGAATTTGATTTTTTTAAACACTCATGTATTTTATGTAAAAATTTTTTTTTTGTATTGCTCCAAAACGGTACCTCCCATAGAACCGTTTTTTTGTTATTAGATTTTCTCAAAAACTAAAAATCCGATCAGCGTAATTTTTTTTTTGAAAGTACGTATATATTGTCCAAATAATTTGTTGTATTCAAAAAAATTTCAAAATTTTTTTTGGATTTTTAAAAAAATATTTTAAACTTTTTTTTCAAAATTGTGTATCTTAAAAACGGATCAATATTAAAAATCGAAATATACTCATAAAATGTATATTTACATATTCTTGAATACTGCATACCCAAATTAATTTTAAGACATTTTTGAAAAATTTTATATATAAAAAATTAATTTAAAAAAAAACGGCTCCGACGATTTTCAAACAAAAAATTCAATAAATCAAAAATAAGGTTTAAATTTGTTTGGCATTTAAATTTTTGGAATAAAATGTATTTACGAGGTATATTTTCAAATTTTAATTTTTTTTTTAATAAATTAAAAAAAATTGAAAAACCAACATTTTCTTAAGAAATCATATGACATCAATTTTTTTCCGATTGAATCCATTTTTGAGGTACATTATTTCAATTTAAATTTTTATTTATGAGTTTTTTTTTTTAATTTTTTTTAATGACTTATAATTGTGAATACAGGAGCAAGTTCGTACGACCGAGTCGTGCACATTTTTTGTTTTTTTTCTTGTTGAGTTGCTGCTGAAGAAGCAAAATTAATTTCGGAACTTCATTTTTTGTTGTGGAATTCATTTCATTGCTGCCTTGCAGTATGCGAAAAAAATGTGTGTGCGCTTATACTTGGTGTGAGAGCAGAGGAAGCATTCAAGTTCTTTTTTCTTTGAAGATATGAACGACGACGACGGCGGCGACGACGACGACGACGACGACGACGACGACGACGCGTATTCTTGTTTGTGCTTTTATTGAGCTAATTAATTTCGTTTGTAATTGGTTTGCGTTGATTTTGGTTTTTTGCCTTGTGTAAGGTGTAAGTGTAAGGCGTATTGACGACTGTGCTAGGAGCCAAAGTGAGTCAATCGTTATTCGGTTCGTTTTCTTGATGTATTTTCGTGACATTAAAAATCAGATTGCATCGAGTGTGTGAGGTTAGCCCCCTTTTTTTCGAAATTCCAATTTTTGAAAGTTGTTCCAGGTTGTTCCCGGTTTGTCCCGGATTGTTCCAATTTTTTTTTCGAAAAATATTCAAAAATGGGGGTTTTAGACGCCAAAAACAGTTTTTGACCTATAGTCCTCCTTTTCTCGAAATTTGAAATTTTGAAAATTGTTCCGGGTTGTAAAAGTTGTTCCTAACAACTTCAAAATTTTTGAGATCTTGGACCCAAGAAATTCTGGAAATTTTTGAAATTTCGAAAAAGGACAAAAACATTTTCAAAAACTATTTTCTTAGTGGAGTACTTTTTCGTGCCTTTCAAATTTTGTTCAAAGTTGCGCATTAAATGATTTTATCGATTGCAAGAATCAAAACTGAAATAAAAATTTCCAAAAAAAAATTATTTCAGTTTTTGAAATTTTTTTTCGAAAATTCATAACTTGAAATCCGAAAGTGCTTTAATTCCAATTCTTTGGCGCAATAGTTGGAACAACTTTAACTATCGAAAAAAAAGCTTTTTTTCAAAATTTGGCTATAACCTTACTTAACGATATATCGAAGTTAGAGGTCCAAAAATTTGGAACAATGTTAGGAACAACTTTTACAACCCGGAACAGTTTTCAAAATTTCAAATTTCGAAAAAAGGGGTGCTAGGTCAAAAAAGGTTTTTGGCCTGGGGTCAAAAGCCCCCATTTATGAATATTTTTCGAAAAAAATTTGGAGCTATCCGGAACAAACCGGGAACAACCTGGAACAACTTTCAAAAATTGGAATTTCGAAAAGAGGGGGGCTAACTTCACACACTCGATGCAATTTGATTTTTAATGTCACGAAAATACATCAAGAAAACGAACCGAATAACGATTGACTCGCTTTGGCTCCTAGCACAGTCGTCAAGACGCCTTACACTTAACAAGACAAAAAAACAAAAAAACAACGCAACGACCGACGACGCGTCGTCGTCGTCGTCGTCGTCGCGATGATTCCCACTTATCATGCATTTTACTATCAATGTTTATTTTTCTAGCCTTTTGTTCATTCAATAAAAATATAGACATAACTATTTCAAAAAGTATAACCCAATAAAAACAACAACATTAGTTGTAAGTATTCTGTTTGCCATTATGTTCAAAGAAAAAAAGACATAACATTCTTCCTCTTACACCAATTATAAGAAAACACACATTTTTTCTTCATATTCATACTGCAAGGCAGCAAGCCAATTAGGTACAGATGAATTCCACAATAAAAAATGAAATACCTAAATTAATTGACCAATTCTACCTTTTCCAGCTTCAACTCAAAAAAAAAAAAGTAAATCACGCCTGTTTCTATAGGAGCACAAGGAAAAATATGCGCCAAAGGCTTAGCTATTGAAAACACACAAGCAAAAGAGCAGTGCCTCAACCAATCAAAAATCGCCAAGAAATAAGAAAAGCTTTACAATAAAAATTTGAATTCCAAAAAAAGCTTCCATCCACATTTTATTCCACAAACTTTTTTAGGGTGGTGAAATTAGCTTGAAATAATGCTATAAGAACGATATAAATAGTTTCAGTACGACATGTCCAGGTACGTGCTGTCCCCGACCCCTTAATGTATTAGAGGCTTCGGTGCTTGCATTCGATATTATCCGAAAAATACAGTGTGGCCGTCTTGAAGTGGCCTTCTCGCATCCGACCACAAATCTCTTTTTGGTTCGTTTGATTCGTTTCGTATGAATTTAACTTGTTTCCGATGTCTTAAATATTTCATAAATTAAGAAAATGGTACTTATCGGTTTCCAGCGATCCAAAATGGCGTCAAAATTTTGCCCTTGACGGATGACCGCTCTTCGGCACCGAAACCTAAATGCACAAATACATATGTCACTATCAAGTAGTCAACGAGTGAAATCAAATTTCCCGCCAATTTACCCCAAAATCCCGTATAACGAATTTTCTTTAAAACTCACCTCACACTATTTCGCAGAATATCTTATTAAAAGCTCTATTTTTTTCACCTTGAATTTCGTTTCTTGCACCTTTAAAATATCTATAGTACAAAAAAAAAAAATGAATTACCGACACTACTACAGAAACTTTTGTTACGGGCTTACATTATGCCTTGATTTCAACCTTTTCACTGACAACCACTTTCTTTCGGAAACTATCGGAAACTAATCGATCATGGGTTTCGCTCTCCTTCGAAACTCCCTCATTTGCCTAACTGAACGAACACGATCCTTTGCTTCCGAAACACATAGGTTCCGTTGCGCTCATATTTGTTAGCTGAATCTAGAGAAACACACTTTTTCTCTTCTATCACCCTCTATAATGATGAGTCTCGAACAGATCGGCCATCTTTCGAACTTCGAAATTCGAAATACGGCTGTCATCGACGTGCTGAATTGTCAATGTCATCTGTCAACATCACTACGTCACATTTCAAGGTAGAGATGTGAAAACATTAAAAATTATGTTTTTTTTTCTTTATTTTTCTAAAACTCCAGAAATGTTCCAGGTTTTTGCCTGTTTGGTCGTTATCCACACAGCTGCCGCTACAACCTGTCCGTTGAAACACCGGTTAACCGCCGCCGTTGAAAGCCGGAGGAAACTCCGTTGATAAGACAAGGGAAACCTTGTTGATACACCGGTTAATCACCGTTGAAAGCCGGAGGTAACTCCGTTGATAAACCGGTTCAAAGCAGTTGATAAGCCAAGGCAAATCTTGTTGATAACCTGTTACCAAGCCGTTGAAAGCCGAAAGAATATTCGTTGATACACCAGAAAAAACCGTAAAGGACGCACGCATACGTCGTACTCATCTTTAACTCACCAAAAGTCCTAGAAGTACATGATGTTCCGAGCTGTTAAGAAAGAAAGTCATCACAAGGAAGAACTCCAGTCAACCTAGTCTGATACCGAAAATGAAACTATTTATACGAAGCCATATTAGGGGAGTCAATGAAGCGAAAAATACGGCCTGAGCTCAGAATTTGTTTACTGTGAACCGATTTGCATGAAATTTTGGAATTATGCTCATCTTACCCTTAACTTCAAAAGTGAAAATGATTTGAACTGCGGTACCACCCTGGGGGTGGTTGCCACCCCTTCTCGGGGGTGAATTTTTTTTTCTTCAAAATAACCTCGGATATCGATAGAAGGCCTAATTTTAAGCAAAAAATCTTCTATAAAGTTTTTCAAAAAATCCAATACTTTTCAAGTTATTGGCAATTGAAAATTCGAAATTTTTTCCCGTTTTTCATCGGTTTCCAAAATTTCATGGAAATCGGTTCACAGTAAAAAAATTCTGACCTAAATTGCTTCATTGACTCCCCTTTATATTTTTAAGAAAAATAAAAATAATAATTAGTTGAATAAATAGAAATTTTGAATTAAGAAACATTAACCTTTCTTTCTACTGGACCGAACTAAGGTTTACTGTTCGTGTTCCTACCTAAGTAGACCATGGATCAGCTGAGGATACCCCAGCCTTTGATAACAAGGAACATCACTAAATATTTTTCTGAAATTGCGCCTTAATAATTTGTGAAAAAAAAACAATAGGAAAAGACTCTTGTAATAGAGGAAGGGGCAGTTTGTGGGATTTTATTATATTTTCTTGCGAACAGAACGGGAAATGTTTAACCAAAACGATCAGCCCATCGATGTTAATATATGAAAGCATTCTTTATGAGATATTTCAGCATTACAAGAAGGAAGCTTTTAAGTTACAGCAATAGCAGCGTCAACTGTCTATAACCAGCAATATAAGCAAGTCATTCCTAAATTTTGAAATGATAGATTCAAACATTGTCATAAAAATTAAAGACCAGAAACAGACAAATGAATCGTTTTTCAGGTAATCAATTTGCGTGGAAAAGGAGGGACAAGTCAAGCATCAAACCACAAAGCAATGAATGTGCGTTTGTAACTTGAGTTTGGTTGGAATCGAAACATGTATTTTACTGATTATTGGTAATGGTATAAGTTCGCGCGTACCAGTTCATTTAAACCGCAAGCTAATTTAAGATGAATTGACACAATTTATTTGTGAAGAACCGCGAACTCCTCTCCTCAATTAACATAATGTCCGATGTCTCTCTCCATATTTGATGTGATGATAATAAACTAACCACAGTGTTATGTGATTTACGCTCGGACATGATTTTGATGGATGTGTTTGGATTCATTTACAGTGAGCAGAGTTTATATAGAACATTATATCAATCTGTTTTATATTGTTTACCATTTAATTTTATGGTAACAACACCAGGAAGATATTAAACACAAATAAAATGCGATTATTAATAAAAAAAAAAGGTTCTCGGTTGAACCTTCTTCTCCTATCGCCATCGTCGCATACGGGACCGAAAATCCGTCGAAGAATTTTTCTTTCGAAAGTGCCCAGTATCAATTCCCCTTTTTTACTTATCGTCCAGCACTCGGCGCTGCGGCTTCCATAGGCCAAAATTGAAAATTTCAATATAATAATTTTTTTTAATGCAATAATTATCTAGTAAAGTGGGGCAACTTAATGACGTCAGAGATTAGTTTCTAATATTACTTATAATATAAATAACCTTTCAGCCGTGTTTTTTGCCAATTCTGAAAAAAATCGCAAAGTGAAAATATTGAGTAGGTACCTACCCTACATACATATTTATTTATTTTCGGTGTATTTTTTATTTCAAATTTTTGAAAAAAAGGTGATGATAATTATACCTATGTATAAAATAATGTTTATCGACAGTTTCTCTTTGATTTTTATACATTTTTGTTTATGTATATGTTTTTATTTTGGCCTCATGGAAAATGGTAGAAAATGAGATTTTTTCAAAATTTCTTGTTTTTTGGAAGAGCCAAAACATCAAATTCCCACAAACTCCCACGATAATTTATATACCATCATTTATAGGGTTAATTGTCCTCTTTAAGAGCATATATGATCTTTTTTGCGCAAATTTTGAAATTTTAACCTTGAACAAATGCTTATTTTGCACTTTTTTTAAAAATCTATCTATTCTATCAATATGATTAAACGAATTGACATTTTTCATATTTGGAATACCGCGAAGGGTCGCAGTGCTACAAAAATTATCGAAACATGGTCAACTTTCATAGAAATATATGACATTGACAGCTTAGGAGCCAATAATAAGATAACCACACTTTGTAAATCCTTTCAAAGAAGGTGGGAAACTTGCTCCAGAAAAAAAGACTTATTTTTGTCTACGAATAGTGCTTGGCTTGATTTTGTGGAAGACTTTGGCTGTGGACCAAGTAGTGCCGGAAGGCCCAAAAAGTCTATTCTGGAGAGCTCGTCACGAAGTAAGAGGAGACGAATTGCCCAGATCGTTGCTGGAGTCCTTTTTAGGCATTGCAAATCTTCTACAAATGATGCTTTGAAGCTTTTGGTTGAGGCAAAACTTTCAAAACATCAGTACCAAGTTATATGAAACATGGTTAACTGTTTTAAAATCAAACTAAAACCAATTGAACTAATATGTAATTGTTTAATTCACATATCCAACACACTGTATACATGCCCTATAAAATTAAATTGTTGTCACTCTAATTCTTAAACTCTCGCAACATTTGTTACATGATATAACTCATTGCTCTATAGTTATTGCTTTTTCTTTTGAACCTTATTCGTTAAAGCCTATTGAAATTATTTTAAGCTAAGCTCTTCCCATTTGATTGCTGACAGCCTAACCATTCAGAATTCAGATCACTTAATGGTCACATTAATATTAATAAAAAATTATACTGAATTATAATATGAACAATGAACATATACACTTTACATATATTTTTTAAACAATTTTAAGAACAATTACAAATTTGAAAACAATTAAACAAAAACAGTAAACCAAAAAACGGAAGGAAACATTTTTCCAAGCTATGTTCAAGTCCTGAAGGCGAAACAAGAATGCTATCCAAGAACGGAAACAATCAAAATTTCGGATTCATCTGCTGAAGATACCCTTCAAGGACTTCTTAATCATATTGCGCAGCGAATCATAGAATCCCAGCAAGACATCTTTAAAAAATAAGGAGTTTAATCTTGGTAGTAGACAAAATATTAACCAACCAGGTTATGTGTTTTATTCTAAAACTTGTTTAATTTTCTTTTGTCAGTGTTTATGGTTATAGTGTTTCGTTTTTGTATTAACCGATATGATAACATCAGTTTCCAGTGAAAGTGTTTCTAGTTTGAAGTACATGTATTGTACATACATAAAAATAGAATTATATACTTTGACTAAATTTACTCTTGATTTAGATAATCTTACCTTAATTGGAAAATGGGGCTTTGATGGAAGCAGCGGACAGTCTGAATATAAGCAGAGAACGTCTGGCGAATTCTGCTATTCAGATATGTTCATTACATCGTTTGTTCCAATCCAGCTCTATTCGCAAGGGAGCTCTAATACCGAGTAGAAAATTGTATGGCAAAATCCTCGATATTGGCGACCAATTCGATTTCAATTAAAAAAAGAAACAGTGGAGCTTAGCTGAGCTGAACAGGAATATATGCAGAACCAGATAACTAACTTGACTAAGAGCCGATTTTTCAATCATCGAAAAAATCTACAAATAACAAACTGGCAAATAAACTTATCTGAGTATTCATCGGTCGAATAAATTAGAGCATTTTTCGTCAGATAAAGTCTATCTGACGATCTGACGATTGAAAAATAGGCTCTAACTCAGTTATAAATAAATTAGACAGTATTATAAATGTAAAACATTTTCTAAAGTTGACAATGATTGACGGCAAAGTATGCAATGCTTTGTCACATACTGCTTCGCAACAGGTGTGTTATATTTGCGGGGCAAAACTAACGAATATGAATGATATTCACAGCTCAATATAAAGAGGAGTTAACGAGAACGTTCTTGATATTGGCATATCTCCTCTGCATGCGAGGATCAGGTTTTTCGAAATTTTTATTCATCTATCGTATCGATTAGAATTTAAGAAATGGCGAACTGGAACTAACGAAAAACATCTTTTGGAGGCGAAGAAAAAAGTTCAGGCAGAGTCGAAATAAATCGGAATGATTGTAGATAAGCCGAAGCAAGGTGGAGGAAATTCGAACGATGCATGGGAATACTGCCCGAAGATTTTTTGCCATTCTGTAACGGTCTGTAACGGCTGTTGATTAACGCGTGAGAAGTTATCTCAACCCACCCTAACCGTGGTTGCCTCACTCGCTAGAACAACCCCTTTTTTAGACTTCTTAATTTTTCCTCACCTTTTCATCCTCCTCGCTTCATCCTTCCCACCCTCCTTTTAACTATCTTTACTCAGAGCACATTATGCTAAAAATCTTCACAGTTTTCAATAAAAAGAAATATTTCGTTTCATATTATGGTATTTTTATTCTACGCAACAGAAAATCTATGCATCAAGAGTTGTAGAAACTCGTATTCAAAAAAAGTAAACAATGGAATTTTAATTTTAATAAGATTCAATATTCAATTGGTATTGTTGTTAAATAATTATAGAAACTTATTCTAAACTATAATATAATCAACTTGGCAATCGCGTAATTCAAATAGGTATTATATTCCCGATTTTCTTTTTCTCAAGTTCGCGCATATTATGTCAAATTTCAGATCCAAAATGTCATAATAAAAGAAAAGTAAAAAGAAAAGAACAAAACTTTAGATTTCTGTCTCTGTCTGCAGGGACGAACCGTCATATAGACATTTAAGACAGTGTCTACCCAAACAAAATCACACGCTGAAGCAAATAACAAGAATAAACTTACCCAAAGTCCCAAAATTAAAATTAACCAACGGCTAACCCTAATTCAAATCAACCATATTGAAATTATTTCAAATGTGAACATTGAACAAAGAGGAGATACACATTAGACATTACACTTACACATCATGATCATACACATACTTCATACTTCAACTTCATCATCATATCATACTGTTCTGTCTGAAGTCTGAACTTCTGAATACCAACCAATACACGAAATAAAACGACGCGAGTTCGGGAAAAAAACGAAGCCATTCAAAAATATGTCTTCGTTCTCCATTGAATTTTGTGTGGGAAAAGAAGAACAAGCACACGATTTGTTCGATGTTTGTATGGGCAAAATAGACATAATTGAAAATGTCTAATTTCTTGTTTCTTTTCGTTCATTTCATCCTTTTGCGTTCGGGTCGTTCGGGAAGAAAACGAAAAAAGCCGAAGACATGTTTTCTTTTTGTTTGATTGACTTTTTTTTGTATCTTTGTATACGGAACGGATACGGAAGAAAGACAATGTTGAAAATGTCTTAAATTGCAAGGTATAGGTATTTATCGTTTAAATTTATTTCAAAAACATAAAATACAAATGATTTTGTAATTCAGTAATGGTTAGGTTAGTGTTATAATTTTCATATTGCGGATACTTGCTTAATACAATAGGTAAGAAATTTTATTGGTCTGACTATGCCACTATGGCTTGTTCAGGTATATTTGACGATAAAATAAAGTGTTTTTTCCATCGATCCGTTTTATAAATTATTTTTAGGTAACGTTTTTTTTCCTTTTCATCTCAAGAACTCCAGTTGAGACTTAAAATAAAACCAGATTTTAGATTATGCTTTAAGATTTATAACGATAGTTGAAATGAAAACGGCTTCATGTTTTTAGTCACTATCTATTTGTTCCACGACTAGGAACAATAATATAACTGATTTTTTTTTGTTGTCTACCCAATTCGAGTGGTTGCCAGTCGTCCCTGTCTGTCTGTCTCATTTACTTAATATATCAGCCATTTTTTCCCTTGACGAATTTGACATTGGATCTGAAATTTTTGGCATTTCTTTTTGTGCCTTTCCTCACTTCTGTCATTTTGGTTTCTGACAGATGCGCAATTAGGGATTGCAATCCCGGAATGATTTTTCAATCCCGGGATTTCGGGATTCAAAAATTTGGATCCCGGGATCCCGGGATCCCGGGATAATCCCGGGATTTAGAGAAAAAAATAAAAGATATTTGTGGAAATTTTTATTTTGTTTATTTGACAAACTCTTAAAAGCAATAACTCCATGATTATTTAACAAAAAATATTAACTTCTTAAAAAAAACTAATTCATAAAAACTCTTAAAACTGCCGATTTCATAGAACATGGATTAAGTATAAATTGAAACCCGATTTGCTTGCATTTCGTTACTGATAAAGCCAGGTATTTATATAACAAAATAAGATTTCAAACAAAAGCTTTTCAGATGTTCAGCATTCTTAATTAGATAAGGTTTTTTTTTTTTATTTCCATTTTTGATGTCGGAAATTCTACTGCTTGATACATTTGATGCCATTTGCTGCTTTTACGCAATTTTACTTTTTTGCTATCTTTTTGAACATATCCCTCTTCTGCTCACTTTTACTCACCTTTCGCACGTTAAAACTACAAATTTTCAAATTTACCGGTTAATTTACTCCCCAGATGGGGTGCCTAAGTTTACTGAGATACACGCATACTCTTGCAGTAAACTTGGACCGCAGCTTGTAGACATTGTCATTTTGACAGCTTGGTTTCCCATCTCCCTTTTAACTCATCGGTGATCATGTGGTTCTTTTTTTTTCCAAAATTCATTTTTTATTCATTTTCTCTTATTACTACTTAATACTAGACAAAGAATTCAAACTAGCTTATGATCTAAAATCTTATATTTAACTTACTGGCCCTAAGCGGGCGCTCTAAGAAATTCATGATTGTCTTAAAATTAATGCCTTTCGGCCTATGAACTATGTTTTTTATTTACTTTATTTTTTGTTTCTTGTTAGAAAATTGCAAAAACTAACTCATTATCCTTTTCATGTTTTCTTACAAGCTACTTAAAATTAGGTCCTTAAAAATAAAACTTAAAATTAACTAAAACTACCTATTCTACCTAACAACTACTTACAAACTAGATCTAACTTTTTTTTTTCATTTCACTTGTTTTTTTTTTTTTTTTTTTTTTTTTTTTTTTTTTTTTTTTTTTTTTTTTTTTTTTTTTTTTTTTTTTTTTTTTTTTTTTTTTTTTAACTTTTTAATCATGTGGTTCTCTTCTCTTGTCGATGTCCACAAGACTGTCTTCTTTATAATAAAATCTTTATGGTTGCTGTTAGAAGGTATTGAAAATGAAATAAGGAAAAAAGTTGTATGTGAATATTTAATCCATTGTATTTCTATTTAGCTAGTACCCGCGACCTGGCAAAGGCAATCGATTGTAGTGCCATCTGGAGACCTGACACAGTGCTGTTTTTTTTACATAAGTTTGGTATTGGGATTGTTTTTTTTTGGTTATGATGGAGCACAAAATGTCGAAAAACCCATTCTTGATTATACTAGGTGTCTTTATATACAATGATTTAATCTGCCAATCCCGAAAATCACGGGATTGGATAATACAATCCCGGGATTTACAAGATTGAAAAATGTACCGGGATCCCGGGATTGCAATCCCTATGCGCAATATAATACCTTGTATTCTGTGTACTGTGAATAAAATCCACCCGTCATCGACTTTATTCTTTAGTTTTGGGATTTCGGATTCCTCTTTAGTGTTGAGTTTCCTTACATGTATATGATTTTACTCAACTCAAAAACTATGCTCGCGAAATTTGTATTCAATTGGCGTTTTTCTTTTTTACCTCCGAGCAGATTAGATCAGATTACGGTTGTTGTCTTCGCTTAGCTATCTGCTCTATTTGCTCGATCATTTTATCCTGAGCAAATAGATTTAGCTCAGAGCATGAAAATTTTTAGCTCCGATTTAATCGGAGCTAAAAAAGAAACACAGATTTTTTTTTTTACAAATCCGTGATCTGATCTAATCTGCTCGGAGCTTTGTATATGGATTTACCAGGTAATATCAAGAATGGTTTTCTGCTTGGTTTGACAGTTTTTTGACAGTTTTTTACATTAGTTTGTAATGTGTGTTCTCTGCTTGCTTGCTTGAAAACCATTCTTGATAGTACTAGGTAAATCCATATACAAAGGCTCGGAGGTAAAAAAGAAAAACGCCAAATGAGTAAAGACCAGAGATAATATAAGGTAAGGAGATGGGAAACAAAGCTGTCAAAATGACAATGCCTACAAGCGATTTTACCAATACTATCACAGTTTGGACCATAGTTTTTATGAAAGTATGCGTGTGTTTACCAATACTATCACAGTTTGAACCATAGTTTTTATGAAAGTATGTGTGTTTTTACACAGTAAATATGGTCCTACCATATTGTTTTTGTTTGTATATTATTCATGTACAAGGAAAGAAAATGAAATGAAAGAAAATGAAAATTGCGGGATCTAGGGAGTGAAACGTAAGTTAGTTTCCTATCTTGTTACTTATTTAATCTTTGGTAAAGACTACGAATCAAAATTAGTACTTTTATAGCAAATAGAAGATATAAAAATCACTCAAACAAACTTACCAATTATTATCCGATGGAGTGGCCACTTACATACTTACTTACTTACTTACTTATCCGGCTCACAATCCATGAAGGGTCTCAGCGTGAGATACTGCAGTCTTCCATCGTGAACGATCCCTCACATGCACTCTCCAGTCACCGAGACCAAGCGCTCTGGCATCCGCAGTCACTTGGTCCTTGTACCGTAGATTCGGTCTTCCTTGTCGTCTTGAACCTGGGGGCTGGGATGAGAAGACTTTCTTGGCTGGAGCGTTGTCGTCCATTCGCTCGATGTGGCCGAGCCAATGTAGTCGTCTTTTCTTGGCCTTCTGGACTACATCCACATCTTGGTACAGCTCAGACAGTTCTCGGTTGTATCTTCTTCTCCATTCGCCATCGTCGCATACGGGACCAAAAATCCGTCGAAGAATTTTTCTTTCGAAAGTGCCCAGTATCAATTCCCCTTTTTTACTTATCGTCCAGCACTCGGCGCCGTAGAGTAGGACTGATAAAATCAAAGTTTTGTATAGCAGACACTTTGTCTTTCGAGTGAGGAGTTTTGAACCCAGTTGTTTGGCCAAACCGAAGCAGCAGCGGTTCGCTAGGGTAATTGTTCTTCGGATCTCCACTAAGGTGTCGTTCGTGGGATTGATGTTTGTTCCAAGGTAGGTGAACTCCTTAACTACCTCAAAATTGCTGCTACCAACAGTGACGTTTTGTCCTAGGCGGTGGACAGATGTTGCTTTGTTTGTTGATAACATGTACTTTGTTTTGTCCTCATTCACTTCAAGACCAACTAGTTTCGCCTGTTCTTCAATCGCTGTGAAGGCCTCAAGCACAGCTCTCTTGGATCGACCGATGATGTCTATGTCGTCCGCATAGCCTAGGAGCTGGGTGGATTTGTTGAAGATAGTGCCCTCCGTGCTCACACCTGCCTTGCGCACTATCTGCTCCAGGACTATGTTGAAGAACGACGCATCTCCTTGTCTAAACCCTGCGCAAGTTTGGAATAACTCGGATGAGCTGTTACCCATTTGCACACTGCACTGCGTATTGTTTAGCGTCATGCGGCACAGCTGGATCAGTTTGTTCGGGATCCCGAATTCAGACATCGCAATCATAAGCTCTTGGCGGTGGATGCTATCATAAGCAGCTTTAAAGTCGATGGAGTGGCCACTGCAGCTGATAATGATGGATGGTGTGGAGTGTTTGCACAGGTTAAGGTATATGCTTTCCTTACGTTCTAATTTTGATATTAGACTTCTACTTATCAACTTTGCGAGTTCTGATTGCACACGGTTCCCGAGTGAATTTAATTTTAAGCAAATATTTTTCATTTACAAAATGGCGCCCACAACGTGGAGCCCTCTATCTTTTTAGATAGAGTGGCTTATTAATAAAAGATTTCTTTTTGAGCCAATTTATTTTTTTTATTAATATCAATTCAATTCAAATCAGTTTTTTTTTCTTGAATCAATTTTAAATTACAATATTTTTTCCATTTTTATTTTCATTTAAATTTAAAATTTCAACCTTGGTTGCATTTCCTTTTGTAAGTCTCGATGACTGGGAAGTAAGGCACTCGGTATCGCGTTGCCACAAAGATGGTGCAGCTAATTAGCGCAACAAATATGTTCTTGTGAATGATTGGTGGAGTCCTTGGGGATCTTCGCTAAAGGTGTCCAAAAGTCCTATCAATCTTTCCCAAGATTACACTTGAGGCTGAAAGAGACCCGTCGATATCAAAGGCTTCTTCGGAGGTCCTTTCAGCAGGCAACTTAAGTTTTTCCAAGGGTTCCAGACGTCTTCAAAGATGAAGGGTTCGTCCTTGCAAGCCCTGTAACCTGAGGAGAAACGAGTTTTTTTTTTAGTAAAGTCCTTTCTTTAAACCGTATTAGAATATTTTAAATTTTTGATTCTCCGGCTCTTAGAATTTCGGCTTCTTCGTCATCTCCAGTCATATCCTTCTTGTTTCAGAATTCCCATCCTCTTTTAATTTAATGAATTAAAACTACCAAGAACGAAAAGTAAACCTTTTTGAAATCGCACTGTTCGAAACCGTTATTGATTTTAAAGCTTTCATCTTTAAGAAAACTCTTATCATAGATATTCTTAAAGAATTTTAAGCAATATTACAATCTAAGCATCTTTTTATTATAATCTGCGAATTTTGAATTACACGTGGAGTTCAGTTTGTTTTTTTTTTTTTTTTTTTGAAAATTTGGATTATGGAATGTGTACAAACCTTGAAGTGCATGAATTTTTTTTTGAAATTTTAAAACATTTGTTTTAGTAAATTTACTTAATGAATTTAAAGTTTTTTTGATAGAAAAATAAACTTCGTTTACACACATACTGCATAAATTATATACAATTTTATTCTTGTTTTTGAGATTTTGAATTTAGTATTCGAAAACAAGTAGGTAAATATTTTTTTTTTTGAATGATCTTATCTGGATTTAAATTTTTTTAGCGTAGATCCCGTGTTGAATTTTTGAATTTAAGCTTGAGCATTTAAGCTTTAGTATAGAGTTATTGTTTCAACGACTGCCAATTCGATTTTTTTAACTTGGTGTTGAAATACAACTTTGAATTTACATACCCATTGAGAAGTTGTCTTTTTATTTTTTTTGGGGTGTCTCGTTGTCTGTATGTAGGTTCTCAATATATAGCTTGATTGTGATTGAAATTCTTGTAGGCAAGTGCGCTTACCATAAGGTATGAGCACCAATCATCGGAGCTCACTTCACGATAGCATAAACAATATTTACGCTCATACGGAAGCGCGATTTGAAGCCTTCTGCCAAAGATTCCGTTTCGATTTAGACAATTCCTTAAGTTATTCGGAAAACTTGAATTCCATTATCGACAAATCGACGGAAACCATGGAAGACGAAAACGAGAGGTTGTTGAATGAGGGCGAACGTCAAGAAAATACACCTGGAGAGGCAGGACAGCCAGGTGGTGAAGAGAATGTGGCTAATACCAATCAAACGGCTGAATTAGCAGCACGAATCGAAAACGCGATGATAACAAATCAAATTAAATTATTTGAGGCTTTCGATGGGGAATGTCATCCACAAACTAGAGCGGTTGGAAATACATCGACAATCCCAACCAATTCCCGCAAGTAGCAATTTTCTTAACAATGGTGCGCAACAACAATCTAGTCGAGAGCAACATTCAACCCCCTAAGGCAGACCTTCTACAGCCCCCTCAATAGCTTCCAGTGGTTCCGTATTTTGCAGGTTAGATTGATGGAACATTAGTTACGACAGCAAAGAAAATGTAAGCGACTTCCTTTTTAAAGTCGATCGAATGAGAGCTTCGTCTCCGTATTCTGACGAGCAAATTGTCAACAATTTTCACGTGTTGCTTAAGGATCGGCCATACATATGGTATTGGGCCTATTTGCACCGTAACCCTAGCACTTCATTCGTCGATTTGAAAAATGCCATGAAGAAGGAATTCGGAAGCCTAGAGAGTGATGTAGAAATCTACATGAAAGTACTTACTCGAAAGCAAGGCATAAAGGAACCTTTCGACGATTTCTATAATGCCATAGCCAGTATGAATGATCGGCTGAAAGAACCTTTTGATGATCGAAAACTTATCGATATTATTCGGAACAACGCTAAAGACAAAATAGGGGAAATTTTAGTAGCGAGCGACACTAAAACCTTAGAGCAGGTTAGGAATAAGGCTAGAGTCCCGGATGGAGAAGAAGTGGCTGCCATGAACCTTAGCCGAAAGCCATATTCTACTTCCAACTATATTTGTTGGAATTGTGACCAAAAGGGTCACGCCTTTTATTATTGTCCTTCTAACGTTCGAACTCTGTTCTGTTTTCTATGCGGAAACAAGGGTGTAAATACAATCGAATGCGGTAAGCATTTGGGAAACCGTCAGGGGAACGAGAAGAGGAGTGGGGAATTTCGCACCACAAGGAAGGGTCAGGACCACTCGGCAAAGTAAATGATTTTCAAAAGACTGTTTTCACAATTAAAGATACAGACGCGGTTGTTCCAAACAAAATTTTGGAACGAGCAAATAATGTCAAAGACGAGTTTCAATCGAATCCTATCCAAACGTATTCACTTAAGTCGCTTCACGAGCGTAAAATCAATTATTTTAAGATGCGAGAGAGAATTTTCGGCAATCGCCTACCAAAAGTAGCCAGTCTTCACATTGAAAAGTGTCGTCACCGTTTTCAAAAACGAAGACAAATTAAGAAGAAACTTCTGGAGACGATTATTTCCTCAAATACCGATGGCAGGATGTACGCTGATGTTAAATTAAATGACGAATACTTGTATGGGCTACTTGATAGTGGTGCGTCGATCTCTGTGTTAGGTAAAGGGTGTTGGGAATTAGTGAAACGGATTAAGGCAACCGTAAAGCCATACCAAAATATTGTACTTACCGCAGATGGCAAATCGCATGAGATAGTTGACTACTGCGAAATTGAAACGAAGTACAATGGGCTATCCAAGAACCTTACTTTTTACCTAATTCCCAACTTAACCCAAAATGTTTATTTAGGGATGAATTTCTGGAAAGAATTTCATCTAATGCCACAAATCTTCTAAATTCAGGGTGACTTCAGGTCAGAGGAAGACGAAGTCAATATAAAAGACGAGGCGGAGCTAATAAATCTTACTCCAGAACAAGCTCGTGAATTAGAAAGGGTCAAAAACTTATTTCCCAACTTCGTGGTATTAGGGTTAGGAAAGACTACTTTTGGGTGCCACGTAGTTGACACTGGGAACGCACTGGGAACGCCGCGCCCATTAAGTCTCGGCACTACCCCTTGTCCCCAGTCCGTCAGGACGAAGTTTACAAGGAATTAGACCGCATGCTCGAGCTTGATGTTATCGAGGTGAGTAACTCCCCATGGAGTTGCCCGGTAGTTTTAGTGAGGAAGCCGGGCAAGGTTCGTCTCTGCCTAGACTTCCGCAAAGTCAACGCAGTCACCGTTAAGGATGCGTATCCGTTGCCACATGTGGAAGGGTTACTCAGTCGGATTAAGGACACGCGATTTATAACAGGGATAGATCTTAAGGACGCCTATTGGCAAATCCTCCTCGATGAGATATCTCGAGAGAAGACCGCATTTGCCGTGCCGGGAAGACCACTTTACCATTTTAAAGTGATGCCTTTTGGCTTGAGCAGTGCTGGTCAAACGATGTGTCGAGTGATCGATCGAGTAATCCCCGGTTCACTTCGCGAAAACGGGTTCGTTTATTTAGATGATCTTTTGATCTGTACTTCCGATCTGGAGTCCCTAGTTCAATTCCTACACAAAAATGTTAAATTTTTTTTATGCATGCTTTTACATTTTTTTTTATTAATTTATAATTTTAACCAACATTTTGTACTTAAAAGAAACCACACGGTGGTAATTGTGCCTTTTTGTAAATGAAAAATATTTGCTTAAAATTAAATTCACTCGGGAACCGTGTGCAATCAGAACTCACAAAGTTGATAAGTAGAAGTCTAATATCAAAATTAGAACGTAAGGAAAGCATATACCTTAACCTATGCAAACACTCCACACCATCCATCATTATCAGCTGCAGTGGCCACTCCATCGGATAATAATTGGTAAGTTTGTTTGAGTGATTTTTATATCTTCTATTTGCTATAAAAGTACTAATTTTGATTCGTAGTCTTTACTCATTGAATACAAATTTCGCGAGCATAGTTTTTGAGTTGAGTAAAATCATATACATGTAAGGAAACTCAACACTAAAGAGGAATCCGAAATCCCAAAACTAAAGAATAAAGTCGATGACGGGTGGATTTTATTCACAGTACACAGAATACAAGGTATTATATTGCGCATCTGTCAGAAACCGAAATAACAGAAGTGAGGAAAGGCATAAAAAGAAATGCCAAAAATTTCAGATCCAATGTCAAATTCGTCAAGGGAAAAAAATGGCTGATATATTAAGTAAATGAGACAGACAGAGACAGAAATCTAAAGTTTTGTTCTTTTCTTTTTACTTTTCTTTTATTATGACATTTTGGATCTGAAATTTGACATAATATGCGCGAACTTGAGAAAAAGAAAATCGGGAATATAATACCTATTTGAATTACGCGATTGCCAAGTTGATTATATTATAGTTTAGAATAAGTTTCTATAATTATTTAACAACAATACCAATTGAATATTGAATCTTATTGAAATTAAAATTCCATTGTTTACTTTTTTTGAATATTTTTGAATACCTACGAGTTTCTACAACTCTTGATGCATAGATTTTCTGTTGCGTAGAATAAAAATACCATAATATGAAACGAAATATTTCTTTTTATTGAAAACTGTGAAGATTTTTAGCATAATGTGCTCTGAGTAAAGATAGTTAAAAGGAGGGTGGGAAGGATGAAGCGAGGAGGATGAAAAGGTGAGGAAAAATTAAGAAGTCTAAATAAGGGGTTGTCCTAGCGAGTAAGGCAACCACGGTTAGGGTGGGTTGAGGTAACTTCTCGCGCGTTAATCAACAGCGTAAACGCATTGTAGACCGGAATATTTTTTTGTAATGGTTCTCGGTTCAAGAACCCGCGGCAGAGCTAGCCAAACGGGTAAGACTTCCGGTCGACTGAACCAAAGGCAAAACGGACCGTTACAATTCCTTCCGTTTCTTCTCAAATAACTGGGATAAAACAATCAATTATTGAAAGATGTGCTGTCATCTTAAAAACTTTAGCAAGTTGTTATGCAATAAACGCTGACTTATTCGAAAAATATGCACAAGACACAGCTCATGAAATTGTTTCAGAATATCCTTGGTACCCACTGCCAGATTCTGTTCATAAAGTTCTAATACACGGAGGACAAATTGTTAAGCAAGCAATATTGCCTCTCGGGCAATTTACGGAAGAAACAGCGGAGGTGAAAAACAAGGACGTATAATTTTTCCGTACCCACAACACCCGAAAAATATCAAGGATTTCTACAAATACGGATTTACTGAATAGATACTGAACTAAATTTTCGCAGAATATTTTGAAAACATACTAAATAAGGGTATTCACGTAACGAGATAATTTTCTACTTTGCGGAAAAATAGAAAATTCCGCAAAAGATTTAAATGAACACCCCAGCAGAAAATAGTTGCGTAAACAAGGGAAACAAACAGCTGTTTGTTAAACGTCAAAGTGAATTTGTTCAATTCACGTCATTCGATAATTTATGTTAAGGTGATTCTTTTTTTATTCTAATTACATTTTAATTTTTGCTCTTCAAGATGCCAAGAAGTAGTTTTAAAACAAAATTCATTAAATTGTATGAACAAATCACTTTAAATGATGAAAAGATGAAATGAGCGCCAAATTAAACGTCAAAATAAACGTCATAAATTTTATCAGGTTTTTTTTCTGCAGTTTCTGCTTCAAATTTGTGAGATAAAATTCTACGATTTGCAGAAAATGTTTCCCATACAAATTTTGACAGCTCATTTCTACCGATAGAAAATTCTACGGTTTCTACGGTTTCTATGGGTTTTCCGCGTTTACGTGAATACCCCTAATATTAAATAAACCACTTTTTTTCATTACTTGCTTGATTTTATTTAGGTTAAAGTTCGAATTTGAATTTTGGCCACCTTCCTCATACAAGTGGAACCAGTGTGCGTCGCCCGCATTACATATCTGTACAATACCAAATAGAGTGATACCAGCAGCAATCGCCAACGCCAACGGCGCGGCGCAACAGCTCTGTGAATTCCAGAGCGAACTAAGTGGCTTACGCTCTTCAACAAGTATATATGTGACTAAGCAGCCGTACAATTGATACTCTTGAAAGATTTTTCAGTACCTACCTTTTAGGCAAACAAAAAAATTTTTTTTTGTCCTAGAGTTTGCTGAAATCCTAACTTATAATTTCTTTGTACCTAAGCCTGAGCTCCTTCCACGCATTTTTGCTCTCAAAACTACGTTTTTTATGGTAGACTTTGCGGAGATGTCTGACTCTACTTCGCATGTTTACAATTTCTTCAGAATACTTTTCTTTATAGTCAACTCTATGACATATTGGTTCTGTGTCAAGGGTAGCAATAAACTCCAACATCACAGGAGAATTATTGCTAAAAAGATCCAAAAGATCGCTATAGCTTGTGTGTAGACATCCAGCCCCTTCACCAGAAAAAAGTCTATCCGGTCCGGTTTTTTCTTAAGGTTATCGGGCCAGTTTGTCATACCATCCCCGGGAGGCGTAGCTCAATTGACGCCACAATGATTGCAAGCATTAAGTAATTGCCTTCCCCTCGGCAACGTTAGTCGAGATCCCCATGCCGTATGTTTGGCGTTAAAATCACCGCCAATAATGGAAGTAGGTTCTAGTCTTTGAAAAAGCCACTCAATTTTTTCACTTTGTATTTTACAGTTATGGGGCCGGTAGATTCAGGCTACTTTGAAAGGTTTGTTGTTCAAGATCAACCCGACAATACTAACTTCCATATACTCCTCCTCAATTAGAGTTTCTTCAATATGACGAATGTAGTTCTTCATGAAGAGTGAAGCTCCTCGTTTTTGCTGCCTAGGAAATGTAGAATGGCAGTCTTTGTAACCATCAATTTTCAAATTCTGACCCTCTCTTAAATGGGACTAAATGGTGATAGTCCCAAAAACAATTTTTGTTGATTGTACAACACATGTGTAGGTTACATTTAGAGCAAACGACTTATATGTCTGACTTTTTGCACTGCTTACACCTCTTCTTTTCAGATCTCTCAACCCAAATAAGGAAATGATTGTCACCATCAAAGCGAACATCAGCAACAGGAGAACAGCTCTTTTCCCAGAACTGGGAGAGCCAGGAACTTCGGACGCTGGTTGCTCCACACTTTAAGCGGAATATGGTCGACCAATAGGTTTTTTTTTTCCTTGAAGGAAACAAGTCCAGCAGCTATTTCTTACCGAAATTGTGGAAGCTTTAGAAGCTGTTCTTCCGAATTATTAATTCCTCTCTCGGCTTTTATACGCTTATGCATAATGTATGCATTCGTTGCGGCCATGTCAATAAAATGATAAAATAGCTTTGTCATGATGTTTCGGCTTTTAGTACGAATATGATACAGGCCCATAAGTCCATCCATGAGGTCAACTCCACCCATATGTGCATTATACTCACGAATGATTTTAGGGCAGTTGTTTTCGATGAATTTTTTTTCCTTCCTATCATACCGAGGTGCTTTCGCTTTTCTTTCCTCTTGATTGCATCTTTCAAAGGACTCAATGCCAACGTATGTGGATGCCAAACGTACACAACGTACACACCTGTTATCCTTCCATAAAACCGTATTTATATCCACTCCATCGATTGACGTCATATATTCAATGGCATATCGCATATCCTCTACCTTCTTTACTTACTTGATTTTCAGTCGGCAACTTACACGCTGGTATACGATTAGCTATCATACAAAAATCATATCTACATAAAATAAATTATAATCTCAAAAATCTATTTTCAAATCTTACCTCTAAACTGCAGATTCCTCGAGGTCGTAAATATACTAAAAGAGGAAGCGATGTATAAAAATTATCGAAGTAGATCATGTGGTTGGCGAAATAAGGGATTGTTTGGGATAATCGAACAACTACATTGGATGCTGATATGAAGTCAAAAATTTCGTTTACGCCACACCAATTTTGCAAGCGATTTTACTTCGGTTATTATTGCACTTAGCATTCCATTGGATCCTCCCGTGTTAGGCTGAATTCTTGGTCCATTGGCCTCAAATAATGGCAAAGGAGATCGTGGCCTTTTTTGAGGTTTTTGAGTAGTGAATGAAGTGGATGGCTGATGCAATTCCGTTTCAAGGAAAGTGGACGAAGCCTCTGGATTTTCCAATTGGCTAAAGCTAAGGTGCATAGCCCTCACAAATGCATCGGTTGTGTCAGCATCGTTTATTTGTTGTTGTTATTTGAATCAATTCATCGTTTTCCGTATTATTTGTTGAGTGATCAGGCTCAATGCTGTCGACAACGTAGTCAGGATCGCTATCGGTGTCATCGCTGCTAATTAAGCTGATCATCTTCACTTCCAAGAGTCAATGAACGCAGCCAATTGGTCATCGCTCAGTTCTTCCAAATTATTTTTTTTTGTGTATTTACGTGTTCGAAGATCCATCTAACATAATTAGGATTCATATTTATTATAAAATATTCACATATCGGTTTCACAACTACGTTTTTAGACACGACAAACAAAACACATAAATTAAACAAAAATGAAACATTTTTACACGTAAACCGGCAAGAGCGTCTAGAGACCGTCTTTACATTTTCTGGTTTCTAAAGACAAATCACACTTTTTTTCAATAAAACTATATTTTTGAACTAAAATTATTTTTATAATATACCTACTTACAGTAAAAACACGGGTTGAAAATTTCGAATATAAATGATGCTTTAAGTTAATTAAAAATTGGAAATAAAGAAATTAAATTTTAGAACAATTTTCTACGAAATGTTGCACTTAGTTAATGACAGCACTCAACCACGTGGTGAAAGAGAAATTATAAATATGCCAAAGCTTGCAGAAAAGAAAGCAAAAACAAAATTATGTTGTTTGAAACAAAAACAATCAGTAAGTTTGACAGTGGAGGCAAGAAACTGAAGACCGTCTCGAGACGGTCTTGCCTATTAGAGGTTGTTGATACAAATTCACCAAATATTTGGCTGACAATTTGAAAATTTAGTTTGACCAAATACCTGGCAATAAATTTGTAAACATTTGTATTTTTAAAATCTTGTATTAAATTTAAAATCTACAAATAAATTTTCAGGTCATTTAGATTTGAAAAAATGTTAAAACTTCAAATGCTCTTTCAACTGAAAATTAATATTCACGTATTTACTTTAAAACACAAAAAGCTTGAAATCATACCTTGGAATATTTGCCAAATTTGTCTGCCAATGAATAAAATTGCAAATGTTCAACAAACAACATCAACAAATTTTTTCATTGGCAGACATTTTTTGCAGAAAAATCAGACAATTTTTAAAATTTGCTAATCTCCAAATAAATTTTGTGTAAACACGATTGACATATCTGCAACGTACGGATGAAAATGTCCGATGAATTCAAATGGAGCAAGGAATTAACTTCCGAGCTAATTTTAAATTACGAATGCTACCTATTTTATTTTATATAATCCGTGTCATGCAGACTATATAAACAGGGTAAAAAAGGCAGACGCTCTGAAAAAGCTATTAAATGCTTTGATCCATTAATTACGATGCTTTAAGAAACGATTTTCTTGCGGTATGTACTTTTAGGCCTTATAAAGTTACAAGGTGTATAGTTTTCTTTCTCTTACAAAAACCTTGTTGACTTTTATTTATAATTAGGTAAATACTATGTATATAAAATAATTTTTTTTTGTATAACAATGTAACGGGTGATTTTTTAGCTGGTTTGGTTTTGGCAACACTGGTTTTGACAGCTGACATGTGTTTAGTACCTTGTGTCACTGTCAAACAGCTTCAGTTTGGTTTGCAATTTAACCATGCATCGTCTTACAAATGAACAACGCTTGCAAATTATTGAATTTTACTATCAAAATTCGTGCTCGGTTCGAAATGTTCATCGCGCGCTGCTTCCGTTTTATGATCGGCATTCTCGACCTTCTGAGCAGTCTATTCGGAAGATTGTGACCAAATTTCGCACCAAATTTACTTTGTTGGACATTAAACCACCAACACGTTTACGTACTGTGCGTAGTGAAGAAAATATTGCGGCCGTATCAGCTAGTGTGACAGAAGACCGCGAAATGTCGATTCGGCGCCGTTCCCAGCAGTTAGGCCTTTGTTACAGCACTACGTGGAAAATTTTGCGGAAGGATTTGGGCGTAAAGCCTTTTAAGATACAGCTGGTGCAAGAACTAAAGCCAGCCGACCTACCACAACACCGAATTTTTGGTGAATGGGCTCTTGGAAAGCTGGCCGAGGATCCGCTTTTTTATCGAAAAATTGTGTTCAGCGATGAGGCTCATTTTTGGTTGAATGGGTACGTAAATAAGCAAAATTGCCGCATTTGGAGTGAAGATCAGCCAGAAGCATTGCAACAGCTACCAATGCATCCCGAAAAAGCCACTGTTTGGTGCGGTTTATGGGCCGGCGGCATTATTGGGCCATATTTCTTCAAAGATGATGCGAATCGCAGCGTTACTGTCAATGGTGAACGCTACCGAGCGATGATAACAAACTTTTTTTTGCCCGAAATGGAAGTTCTTGACTTGCATGATATGTGGTTTCAACAAGACGGTGCCACATGCCACACAGCACGCGAAACAATGGCGCAATTGCGAGGCGAGTATGGTGAACAGTTAATTTCACGTTTCGGGCCGGTCAATTGGCCGCCTAGATCGTGCGATTTGACACCATTAGACTATTTTTTGTGGGGGTATGTCAAGGCTAATGTCTATAGGGACACCCGCTTCGATTGACGCACTGGAAGCCAACATCCATGCATTCATTCGTGAGATACCTGCCGATATGTGTGAAAGAGTATGCCAAAATTGGACTCAGCGGATGGGCTACCTGAGCAGTAGCGTAGCTAGGCGTGGGCGAGTGGGGCAACCGCCCACGGCCTCGCGCCTGCAGGGGCCTCGCGCGAAACCGCCGCCCTATTGGAATAAAATGAATGGTCCTCAAATATAACCCATTGAAACACTTCCAATGAAACATACGCTTCTATTTCAAAAATTCCTGCAAAATTCTTTCTTTTAGAAAATTGGCCTTCCCGGCAAAATATAACCCCCCCCCCTCGTTCGTACGTTTTAATTTGACCCAACTAACTCACTCTAGTTAAAAAAAAAAACTGTTCGGTTATAACTTCACATCACATTCGAATCTACGTGTTTAAAAATACTTTTCGTTTGTAAATCACGATAGCCTTCGCTTTTTTGAAAACGAAAGCTTATGAAGTTTTTTTTATTGCAAAAAACAAAATTTGTTCGGATATGAGTTGAGATAGATTGAATTTAATTCCACTGCCAAGTACCCAGTGGTGGATTTACCTCTCCATTAGAGAAATAAATAGGTACGTTACGGCCAAAAACAAATCAACCGCAAAAAATCGAAATAATTGTTTTCAGTATTTTTTTTTTCTCATTAAGGCGGTCGAAGACCTCCCTGTTTTGTTCAACGAATTACTTGATGTTTTGGTTTGGATCTTTTTTTATAATCCAAGCAAAGATCAACTTTGATTTTGGTAAAGCCAGATTTTGATTCATTGGGAAGTCTTTGTATGTTTCTGCGAAAACTGAGTTTGCATAATATGTATTTATACTAGCTTGGACAAACCTCTTCGCATATGTCATTATGTACTCCAGCAACAAAGTGTTATGGTGAAAGAAAATTTTCTTAGCTAAAAAGCATCAAAAATTATTTAAGTCGTTGTTAAATGCTGTAGCTGTTTTGTGTATCGAAATCGGAAGGAATAATGAATATTTGAGTTTATTGTGAGTCAGTGAGTCAGTGAGTCAGTCAGTGAGTCCGTCAGTGAGTCAATTACGGTTTTTCACAGGGCTTTTGTGCCTATGAAGTTAATACGTAAAATTTAAAGCTTCTAACTCTATGGGTTTAAAAATTATGGGGGTTTAAAAATTTGCTTGAGTTCGATCCTGTAAAAAGGGAGTAGTGCTATAACTTGGCTGGGCACTACGTGCCCTTTGATACCTAACTTATTCAAATACTTAAATACAAAAGAATATTCTTCACTGAAAACACAGCTCACAATTTCCGGAAAATACTGACGCGCACAGGATCTCCCCTTACTCTTTTACTTTAATTACATTTTTAATTTTCTGAAAAATAACAAGTATACGACGCAGTGAAAATATTGGAAAACAAAATTCTAACTCAAAAGTCACAAAACAAGCTTTAGATACTGGTCCCCAATAAACAATGACTTTTCGATTTTAGATCCCCCATAGATCCCGCTTTCACTTTTTCAGTATTATACCCTAATGCAGAACAAAATGATCATTAAGAAGAATTTCGAGAATATTAATATTATATTAATATAATTAATATTAATAATTAATATAATATTAATATAGTGTATGAAAAGGGCCTCGCGGATAAGACTTTGCCCACGCCTATATTCGGGCTTGCTACGCCACTGTACCTGAGACGCAGCCGCGGTCAACATTTGCATGAAATTATCTTTAAACATTAAATTGCAAGGTTCAAACTATCGATTCAAATAAATATTTCATTCATTTTTTCGAATTTCTTGTGTTTTGTTTTTTTTTTAAAGTTCTAAACCTCTTAAAAAATCACCCGTTAGTTTCCAAACACCATCCAAGAGTGGGAAGATATTGGAAACGATTTTTTGAATAAATGGTAATTTCTTCTTTGCCTATGAGCCTTGGATGGCAAGCTCATTGGTTTTCGAGCATCCAAATCGGACGGAACGGTCTATTATAATTACAAAGGATTTAATAGTACCTTCCTGTTGGCAATGTGCGACGCAAACTATAGGTTCACCTTTGTTGATGTAGGATGCAATGGGAGAATTAGTGATGCTGGCGTGTTGAATCGGAGCGACTTGAGAAAAGTCTTAGACGAAGCCGACAAATATTTTCCTCCCGACAAAATTATTGGAAATAACGGAAAACTGCCTTTTACAATAATCGGAGATGACGCTTTTGGCTTGGAAAATCACATGCTCAAGTCATATCCGTATAAAAGTAAGGAGAAATCAAAATAAATTTTTAATTTTCGCTAAGCCACGCAAGACAAACAATCCAACACTCATTCGACATGCTGGCAAATCATTTTCGGTTTCTCCAAACGCAAATTTTTTTAAGACTAAGTAAAAACGTTACACAATAATTAATTAGAGATAAAATTTTAAGAAAACGTTTTATTTCTACTCCAGGGGCCGAATTACGGCATCCGTTATCGAATAATACGATACTGAATTGTGAATGTTTGTGTGCTTTTGGCATTACCTCTCACGTTATCGAGTTCAGTATCGAGCTTCTATACAAAAATTTTAAATTCTCTGCTCAGCTATCGAGCTTAATTTCATTCGACACACAAACAGCTCACTGATGGGAGGAAATTTCTAAGAAAAAAATCAGTTTACTTATTTAGAGAACTTGAGTTATTTTATTATAACATTCTTTGCCAATTATCTATTTAGGTCGAGTTATTCTGCTCCAAACCTTCATCAATCTCATCTTCTTAACATTCAAACTTTGTTTTTTTTCAAAAAATAAAATTCATGAAACAAAATTAATATTTTTGCCTTCACTTTTTCACTCAAGTTTTGTTTTTTATTTGTCAAACCTCTCAAAATTCCTTCAAAATAATCGAGACTCGATAAAAACTACTACAATTTTATATTCTCAAACGATACGTGACCTATCGAGTGTCATAATCCCAATGGGGTTACTCGTTCGTTCGATAACGGATGAAACTCACTCACTCGATAGCGGAAGCGATAATTCGGCCCCAGCTCTTCGTAATCTTCGAACACATCATCTTCGAGGGTTTCTGCATAAAAATGAAAAAAAATAAATATTTTATTGCCTTAAGCGAGAATTAGATTCTTATACTCTGACCATGATCTTGATATTCGTCTTTGTTTTTAATATTGTGACCTTGTTTTATCCAATCAATTACTTTCCATTTTATTTCATTTTGAAGTTTTTGTGGAAATGACGTTCTGTTGTCCGAGGAAAGCAAATTATACATTTTTCGGTCCGATGGGCGCATATCTGTGAGGAG
Organism: Sphaerophoria taeniata; assembly: GCA_943590905.1. Classification (NCBI taxonomy): domain Eukaryota; kingdom Metazoa; phylum Arthropoda; class Insecta; order Diptera; family Syrphidae; genus Sphaerophoria; species Sphaerophoria taeniata. The sequence continues at coordinate 127,687,727 of OX016540.1, read as the reverse complement.
GAAGCCTAACGCTGCACATGTGCTTCCAGCTTCTACACTCACCACAATCTCCGGACCTAAATCCTATTGAAAATTTGTGGGAAGAATAAAGAATTAGATAGAAGGTTTAAAAAGCGCGCAATTTTCGCGAAAACTGAGCTCAAACAGGCGTTGATTGAAGAATTGCAAATATTGGAGAACAAACAACCAAAGAATTGGAGCATTCTATGCCGAATAGATTAACTGCTGTAATTAAACAAAAACCGAAACCGAAATGCATAGGTATATCATTATCAAATAAATTAAAAAAAAAAACAGTTAACCACTGCACAATGTTTTTAAAAACATTAAATAACCGCTCAAAATTAAGATATTTATAATTTAAAAAAAAAATTATGGATGTTCAAATATTTTCAAATTCAGACACAACATATGAAAATAATTAATTTCAAATGAAAGACTTGACAACGCCAACGCCAGAAAAAAAAAATAAACAAACATTTTCTTCCAATTCGTTTTTAAGTTTATTATAGCCGAAAAAGGACAAATTTCCAAAATCAAAATTTTCGTTAAAAATAATTGTTTGTTTTGTTTAAAATCTAAATTTTCATAATCCATCTGAAAAAATCAAAAATTTTCAAAAAAGTCATATTTTTTAGTCTCATTTTATGCCTTTTTTGGTACCATTTTACCATTTTATTCCTTTGGTTCAGGATTCCTCCTCCATTTTAAGTAGTAGATACAAAATTTAAATGGGAGTGGTTGTTCAAGAAATTTGCTAAAAACTTATTTTTTTGGTTTTTGATAACTGTTGTTCTAAGCCAATTTTATGAAACTTCATTTTTTGCCTCGTTTTGTGCATTTTTTGATTACATTTTTACTTGGCATATAGAATATATGGCAAGTATTGAATTCGTAAAAAAAAGTTGAAATTTTGATGAAACATGACATTACGATGAAAGAGAAGTCGAAAAAAGTGAGTCCGGCGATTCCGTCCGTCTGTCTGTCTCTCTGTAAACGCACCTACAGCCTTAACCACTGGTCCGATTGACTTCAAACTTGAAAATTAGAGGTTTGAGCGAATTCGCGTGGGTGGTTTTTTTTATTTTTTTTTTTAAAATCAAATTTTAGGGTAGCCACTAATCACTATACAATTCTTTTTTGTTAAAAACCAAAAGTTTAGATTTTCTTAAAAACGGCTCCTACGATTTTTTTTTATTTCCTCGAAATTTTTTTTTTAAACTGATGTATTTTATGTAAAAAAAATATTTTTGTATTGCTCCAAAACGATACCTTTTATAGCAATGTTTTTTTGCTATAAGATTTTTTCGAAAAATAAAAGTCCGATCCCCGTACTTGTTTTTTTGAAAGTACACATTTCTCAAATAGTATTTTGTATTAAACAAATTTTCAAAATTCTGTACTCGAAAAAGGACCAATATTAAAAACAGAAATAACATTATAAAAAGTGTATATTTACATATTCTTGAATCCTGCATACCTACTTAAAATAGTTTTAAGTTGAATATCTTAAGGGGAGGAATGCAACTGGCTATTTCACTAGAGCATATACCGTTGAAGTATCGCTAAAATAGAGTGAGGCATGAGACATTACGCCGATGTTCTAAAGATGTAAATGACTCAACGATGGTATTGTCACCAATCATTCTGAATGCTCTTTTTTGTCCAGAAGACTTAAGCACGTAACTGGAGCACCAGCCCAGACGTGAGAGTTATACTCAAGTTTAGGACATATTAGTTGTGTTCACCGAGGTTTTGTCTAGATCAGAACAGCACAGGACAGCACAGTTTCGTGAGAAACGTCAGATCAAGTTAGAACAGTCAGTTAAACGTCAGTTGTCAAAAAAAAAAACAAAACAAATTGCAAATTGTGTGAATTTTTCGTTTCTCGCTTATTTTTTTTTTCATTTTTTGTGTTTTTACTGTGAAAAATATTATTAAAAATTATTTAAATGGAAAATCAAGTGATTGCTAAGATAATACTAAATGAAAATGTTAGTGGTTCAGACACCGATAGTGATTTTTCGTCGGATTCCTCTTCAAATGCACAACCACAGTCCTTCCTCGGATGCCAATTCAATTTGATGCATTTTTTTTTCAATTTATTTTATAATTATTTAACTAAACAAATTAAACAAATTGGCAAAATAACTTTATTTTAATTTTTTTAAATCACGAGAAAAAAAAACAGAGCACAGCCAAATCAAAACGTAAACAAAAAAAATGACAACTTCGATTTTGACATTTCTCACGATTCTGTTCTAACCTGATCTGACTCAAAAGCAAGAACAGAAAATCCTGTTCTAAACTGTTCTAGGTTTGTCAATGAACAGGAAAGTAGAACAGTTCAGCACAGAAAAAACCTCAATGAACAGCAAAAAGCTGTACTTTTCTGTCTAGAACAGTCCAGCACAGCGTCAGTGAACACAGCTATTATGTAAGTTTTGTAGATGACAGGCAGATCAGACGGGGAAAAAATTTCTTACATCGCATCGCCTGAAGAACCCTAAACATCTTGCGGCATTTTTGGCGACATCGCATATGTGCTCGTCCCACAAGAGGTGGTAAGTGATGCACATACCGAGAATCTCGAGATGTTCGGTCTAATTGATGCAAGTGCCACTCATGAACAGTGGCAAGGGAGGTATATCTCGCTTCAACGATACAAGACAGCATTGAGTTTTCGCAGTAGCGTAGCTAGCATGGGTGGCACCTGGGGCGACAATTATGGTGTCACCCCCAGAATGAAAAACAGTAAAATAAATGAAATTCCGCTTTTTCATATATTGCGATTTCTTTATTTAAATTCAAATAAAAAATTTAAAAAAAGGAGAACAAAAATTAATGTATCTATCTACATATTCACATTATATAAAAAAAAAACATCCGTAGTTCAGCGCTCAGAGAATGTCCTGCATAAGTTGCCAACTCACCAGCCAATCGCTTTTTACGACGAATTCTTTTTTCTGTTAGAATTTCGTATTTCTCCGATGTTTTTATACCAAGGTAAATTGCGTCTTCTACGATCTTCGCCTGATTTTCTTCAACGTAAATGCGAAGAGCTTCTAGTTTTTTAGCCAAGTGTTTAACCCTTAATCCCTTAGCTTGTAGTGCAATCTGAGTAAAATTTATTTCTTTGAAGACATTATTCCAAAAACAATAAAGAGAAAAGAAAGAACCGCGAAATCGATCATTGCAGATTTTAGGTTCTATGCAGCACCTCTGGTGTCTACATTTTCTCTTGCATCACACAACTCTTCAGCTGCAGCTAAGATGTCATCCAAATTTACGGCTAAAACCTAGACTAGCCGATATTATAAATTTTGTGCAAATAGAAACTCTACTCCTTGGTTAGTCCCAGAACTGTCAGCGCAAAAAGTCAGATAAAATTTCCTTGACAAATACCCTGGCAGACAACTTAAAATGTTGAAATTTCGAGGAGGAATCCTGAACCAAAGGAAGGAAATTGTATCAAAAAGACACAAAACTATAGGCAAAAATTTTAGTTTCTCAAAAATAGCTTAAAACAGCAGTTATCAAAAGCCAAAAAATAAGTTTTTCGAAATTTTCGTGAACAACACATTCCTATTTAAATTTTGTATCTAGTACTTAAAATGGAGGAGGAATCCTGAAGGGAGAAAATGGTATCAAAAAAGGCACAAAGCCCATTAAACTCTGACGAAAACAGCATTGTACAATGGGGAATACAAAATCCCGTAGAATTTAATGCTTCGAAAGCTCAGTAGCGTAGCAAGTGGGGGGCGTGGGGGTGGACCGCCCCGGGTGTCACCCCCAAACGGGAATATTATTTAACAAATGGCATCAAAAAATAAATTTTACAAATTAAGTTCGATAAATAACTAAGCTTTCAAAATTACTCGAACGAGTTGGCTTTTTTTCATTTTTGTCACTTTGAATCGCAAGCTGCCCAAGGGCTTTCTTTTGATAAACCTTATGCTTCTTTAGATGACTTGACTTTCTTTGAGTCGAATTTAACCCATGTTCGTCACACGAAAATGCTGCCAGACAAAATTATTCGTGCCTAGCTCTCTAAGGCCTTAGAGACTTAGTTGCCGTAACATTGGCAAATATGTTTTTTCCGCACGGTTACCATGTTGTGAGACAAAAATTTCCTTACAAAATCTTTGCATTTTAAATTTTTTGCCAAAAATATGTATTTAGGTACATATACCTACGGAAATAAAGGCTTCAAAGTCTCAGAAGTACTCAGAAGCATGGCTATTTACTGAGCTTGCCATCAAAGTTTATTTTCTTAAATATTGTCCTCTACGTACTTCATATATGGCATTTCTTTTCTTTGAAGATTTCTTGGCAACAAGAATTCGGACTCAAAGATAGGTACATTAAATTTGTTAAAATAAGTTTTCGATAAAAGGGTGAGTGTTGTGACATGATGTATTTGTCAACACTGTTCTTCAACCGAATAGACGAAACAATTAAGTGAATGATAAAAAAAATATATTTTGCTTATTTAATGAAGAAATCACCATTAAAAAACAATGTATTCATTGCACTAAGAAAATTATAACAAAAACAATAAAGATGATGAATTTTTTTGAATGTTATTAATACCAGGGACTGCCTTTTCCATTAACGGGGCCAGCACCACCAATTGCTGATCCATGCCAAGGACCATACAATTCCAAATTCGAAACATGATTTGTTCCTGAATTTATTGGATTGAATGCATTATCCTTGGTCAATGATAAATGATGAGCAGTTGATGCGGCCCCATTTTGTATGAGTGTACCCAATTTGGAGGCTTCATATTCGGATTTTTGAATTTCAGCAGCAGCAGCATGAGCGGATCGTTGTAAGGCCGAAGCTGCTTCAGCTTCCTTAGCAGCAGCAATTCGTTGTTGATGAGCAACAGCTGACTTTGAAGCGGCCAATCTTTGTTGTGCAAGAACAACACCTTGAGCTGCAGCTGCAGCTTCAGATCGCTGAATAGCAGCGGCAGCTTGGCTCTTTTGAGTAAGAATTGTGGCAGCTGCTTCGCGCTCCATAGCCAGGCGCTGTTGTTTGAGTACATTTTCTCTAGCTGCTTGCATTTGCTGTTGAGCGATAAGGACGTTGGCGGATGCTTGTTTCGCTGCTGCAATCGCATTTGCTACGTCAGCTGGAGATGGTCTTTAAAAAAAAATTAATATGACATAAGAATTAAGTTTTTGTTATTAAATAAAAAAGCTACCCAGAATTCCATGGTCCCAAATTAGATCCACTAGATCCAGGTTTCCATCCACTCAAAGACGAACCGCCATAGAAATTGTACCCATGTCCAAACAGTGGCAGTTCGCGTTTCTTAACCTTCTCAGCTCCAGTTGCATTACTAACTGACAGAAGAACGCTTCCGATGGCAAAGAGAAAGAGAACCTAACAAAAACCATGAATTGATTTAATATACAAAAGTGATCAATGGATCCACAAATAACTCACTGATAAATTTGAAGCCATTATCTTAGTTTTGCTTGCTTACTGTAAGATGGTCTTGGATTTTGTGATATTGGTTTTTGGAAAAGTTTCCTTTTTATACATTCTGGGCAGATAAAATCCTACAACACTGACCAAACAATATAATCAGTTCACTTTCGATTTCATTGACGATACAATTTTCCTACAAATCACGTCTAAGACTTCTTTCTTTCAAATAATCATTATTAAGTGAAAGGGTTTAGTTTAATTAAGTCATGGAATAACTAGGGAAGCTGTGAACATAAACATCTTTTAATTTGTATACCTAGTTAATCCATGTTGTTGTTTTATGTAGTTAGATTGATGAAAAGTCAATTATGGATTGATTTATATCGCGACCTGTGTCGTACGTTCGGGTTAGCGCAAGTTCGCGTATGACTTTCGGAAGGTATAGCTGCCTGGGCTATTTAAACCTTGGATAATAATTGGGAACAAAAACAGTTTTTCTTTTATTTTCAAGGCACCTTTTTTTTTGTGCTCATAACATCTGTCTAAGGGAATTTACAGTGGGGTTTATATATGGAACAACAAATTCCATAGCAATGAACTCGTACGTGCGTCCGTCGTATCCATCATAAAAACATGCTTACGAATTTTGAAAATTATGATACTCGAAAACATATTCAGGAACGAGCAAGATAATATTCTAGCATAGTAGCTGAACCGATTTAGATGAAATTTGGTTTAGTTCTAGGTTGATTACCGTGGCGCGACAACTCTTGAAGAGCCAAGGCCTAAGTGGCTTGCACTCATCAACAATTCTCTGAGTGCGTGTGAACAATTGAGGACCTAAATTTAACGCTGATTCCGAACGACAAAGTTGAGAAGCACTTTTTTCATGATTTATTGATACTAATGGAAATTTTGTCAGTTCTTGGGTACTCCCCGTGAAAGACGAAATAAAAACTCTATGGGCACGAGTAGGATTCGAACTCACAACGTTCTGCGTAATATGTTTCAATTAAACTTAGGTATGTAAATCTGCTAACATAGCTAATAGTGCAGTCATTGAAGCATTATTGCTCCGATTTTTTTTACTGTGAACCGATTTGCATGAAATTTTGGAATTAGGCTCATCTTACCCTTAACTTCAAAAGTGAAAATGATTTGATCTCTGCAACCACACTGGGGGTGGTTGCCACCCCTTCTCGGGGGTGAATTTTTTTTCAAAATAACGAATATCGATAGAAGGCCTAATTTTAAGCAAAAAATCATCTATAAAGTTTTTCAAAAAATCCAATACTTTTCAAGTTATTGGCAATTGAAAATTCGCAATTTTTTCACGTTGTTCATCGGTGTTTTGCGAATATCTAAAAAAATATACGTTTTATCGAAAATTTTATTAAGAACAAAATTGTAGCAGGTAAAACAATGAACAACTTGGTTTTTTATAAAGTATTCTAAGTGCAATATTAAGCTAGATATTAAAGATCAAAGCCGTTTTTTATTTTGTCTGAAATTTAATCGATGTGGTCAATGCCATCTAGCGGTGAGTAGATGCATTTTATGCATTCTAATACAAAAGGGTTTTGTAGTGCTTGAAATAAGCCTTAAGATGAGCACTATTAAAAGTCTTTTGCACGTAAAATAAGTGAGCTGTATTGCAAATAAAGGGAGCATCTAATGTTTTTTTCTTTTAAATCAATGGGTTTCATAAGTGCCATTTTCACCAAAATTTAAATTAATCGTATTCCGCCTAAAATTAACTCTATTATGCAGAGTTTTATAGAAAGTATCAGTTTAGCTGCATCAGGACACATATTTTTCAAAAAATCCACGATCAAAAAAAAAACAAAATTTCAAATTTTTTAAAAACCCACTTTTTTTCATAATATCTCAAAAATTACGACAGTTATGTACGTATAAAAGTGTGTGGATTAAAAATTTAGGTATCTTTCTGACAAACAATTTGGTTTTTTTTGTTTTTTCTGTCAAACAAAAATTGGCGGAGATATGATTGTTTAAGGAGCGCGTGGCAGCGCAATCACAGCCTCTCTTAAGCCCTTTAACCAGTGATGAAAAATAGCTTACTATTGTACGAAAATCCGTACAATTGCATATTAGAATGTACACAAGTACATCTTTTCAATATTTCGTACAATTCATACTACTCATTTACATTTATCTAAATATTCACATATCACATTTCAAAATTTTTATGAGCAGGCAAAAATACTGAAAGCAGTCAATTTTTTTCTGTTTCGAATGCATTCATTTCTTTCGTTAAATTCGTTTTCTCTTTGACATTTGTGACTTCTATTTTCCTCTCCTTCTATTCTCTTATTTCACTAAAGTAACGGAAAACGGTTTAACGGATTTTGTTGAATTGAAATTGTTTTCTGATGTTCATTTCAACAAAGCACGATCGTACAATAAATAATTTTTTTTTTTTTCGATAAACAGAATGGAAAAGTAAGTAGGTTAGGTACATACGTAAAATATTGATTAGGTAATTTAATAAAAAAATCTGTAACTTTATTCGATGCAGGTGACTTTTAAGGAAGGAGCCCATCAGCGATGTTGGTACGTTGGACATGGACAGCGTTACATTTGACCAGCCAACGACAAGCGGCACGACCGACCGACAGCCAGTTGAAAAAAAAGTGGACAAGTGCGAGATAAACTCGCTCGAGGAGGGTTCCGTACTCGATTATCCGACCCTACTTTTTTTAGCTTTGAAGGAAATTTTATACAAGGATTAAGATATGAAACCAAACACTTTCTTGGAAAATAATTTGAATAGTCTTTCTGCCTATTTCCTTCAATGACTTCGAAACTGTGTATCTTTAAAATCTGGTAGCAACATTTTTGGATCACTTGTAGATACTCTAGAAAATGTGTTCAAAATTTAATTGCAATCAGCTTAGCAGATTCTAAGAAATCGCTTGTGAAAGACGAATAAAAGAAAAACGAACTGGTCTTATAGGATTTCGTTTTCACCTGTGTAAGAACCCTAAAAAGAAACAAAAAAGTTGGCCATCGCATCGGCAAACAAAACAAAACGAAATTTTTTTTCGTGTTTTTTCCTCTTTTTTAATAGCTTTGAAACTATTAATCTTAAAAACATAAAAACACATTTTAAGGTTACTACTGAATACTAAAATATGTGTAGGTACCAAATTTCATTGCAATCGAGCAGATTCGAAGAAATCGCTTGTGAAAGACGAATGAACAGAAAACGAAGTGATGTTATAAGGGTTTCATTTACACTCTGTGTACGGAACCCTAAAAAACGAGCAACACAGAATTTTCAGAAGGAAAAACCAGTAACCGCAGTGAAAAATTTCAATCAGTTTGTTAAGAAAGATATGAATGACTGCACGAAGATCATGGGAGCAAAACCAAAAAGTGATGCATTTTGTATAATTCGAAAATATCCGATGGAAAATTTCACACAAAAATTCGCTGAGCCACATAAATGCTGTAAAAGCAGAAAAACAGTCCGTCAAAATCAACAAAATTGTTTTGGAAACAAATAAAGTGCCCGAAAACACTAGAGGCTATTATTCATTTCTTTAATTAAATAACAAATTTCAATATTCGTAATCGTTATTTTTTTTCTGCGAGAAACCGTACAATTACGCTCGATTTCGTACACTTTTTTTCAGCTGTTAGTACAATCGGAAAATGTCGTTATTCATCACTAACCCTTCACCGTTTAAGAAAAAGGTTTTTTACTATATATTGCATTCAAGGATGTTGTAGTTCTCTTAATTTCCTTTACAATGGTTTTTTATAAATTGTAATAGCATTAAAATTGAAGGAGTTATGGTCCAAAAACTTATCATATTTTTTTCTACTTAGTAACTGAAAATTTCGGAGTGTGAATATTGCGAATTTTCAATTGCCAATAACTTGAAAAGTATTGGACTTTTTGAAAAACTTTATTAGGCCTTCTATCGATATCCGAGAGTGGTTGCGGAGATCAAATCATTTTCACTTTTGAAGTTAAGGGTAAGATGAGCTTAATTCCAAAATTTCATGCAAATCGGGTCACCAGTAAAAAAATTAGGAGGTAAGACCGTATTTTTCGCTTCAATTACTGCACTATAAGCAAAAATGTGAAACTAGCTTAATTGACACTATTTTTATATACCTAATCGGGCACTCTAACTATTGAATTGTTAATATTAGCTTTACCGCAGGTACAACCAGAAAATAAATAGAGCCTGAACTATTAACAAAATAGAAGTTCTTATTAGTAGTCTTTATTGAATGAAAAATTATTTTCGAATGAACAGAAATAAAATTAAAATTTGATATTTGCTTGATAAAAATATAGAGTGAATGTGATATTGAACGTTATATATAACCATCACTTTCAACACTCCTTCTCGTTAAAATAATATTACATTTGTTCCGTAAATAAATATGTTTGGATTGGGTAATGGCTTTGTCAACAGATCCGCAACCATTTCTTCAGTAGAGCAATACTCACATTAAATTATTTTGTTTCTTACTAGATCTCTTATCATTTTATGTTTCGTATCATAATACGGGTTTTAGTAATTTAAAACCCCAATCTGCGGAAAAATTCCTAGTGGGCTATTGTGTACACCTTTATTACAGTGCTCTTATGAAGATGTGAAAAATCGACATTGATATCGTGTCACCTATAATAAAGTTATGGTGGTCAAAAGGTCGCGAAATTCAGTTTTTCGTGCATATTTCGCGACCTATTGCCCGGAGGTCAATAGTGGTCAAGGACAAATTGTTCGTCTTGAGATTATCTAAACACAATGACGTAGTCATATTTCTGTAAAATTAACCATTCTTGAAATAGAGGGAGGGGCTAGAAGGAGCTCACATTTGCTGAATTATTCTCGTTCAAGTTTTAAAGTGTTTTTAAAACTTCTATATAGATAATACCTGTGTGTTTTCTCACCATCTTCGCTCGTTAAGAGAGCGTTATGTTAACGGTCGACCAAAGACTAAATATAGAGGGCCCATCAAGCAGTTCAAAAAAGAATTTAATTAAATAATGAACGAAATTAAATTGTTTGACTGCCTTTGTTTATACAAAATAACAGTGTGATAAATGAAATAAATGCTGTGATTGAATTAATTTAAAATTTAATAAATCTGAAATTTTAATAATATTTTTTGTTTTACAATTGAAGATAAAAAAGGAGGTATGCTTTCTTCTTGTTCATGTTCTTTTATGAGAAAGTTCACTCGGGCGTATACTTATTATTTTTCAGAAGAGAGAAGAAGAAACGTAACCGCGTATTTTTCCGAAAACTATTTGAGCAACAAAATTAATTCTTGTGGCACAAATTAGCAACAAATTACCAGCAAAAGATGTCGTTGCTTTCATATCGCTCGCTGGCTGCATAGGTTCTATTTGGCTCTGCTAGCGTAATATTACAGCACAATATTCTAACGTAATATTCTAACGGCACAAATTAGCAACAACATACTGAATAGAATACTCTTCGGTGCGGGCTTATGAAATAGTTCTGAAAAATGTAAGCAAATTTTTCGGTTTTCGGGATTGTGGCTTTTTGGAATTTTGGGTTTTCGCTAAATCCAAATAATGCCTTGAAGATTTTACATATTATACCTAGACCGAATTATTGTATTTTGTGTATACACCTGCCAGAGACAATACAAATCTAAGTCCCCTCCTCTGAGCCACGTAGGTTTCTGTTATGTGTGCTTTCTTTCTATGTGTCTGTCTGCCTCTCTTCGTTGTATTAATGTCTTGTTCTGTCCCAGCTCCCAGCCGATGCGATGGTCTCAGTCGCCAGTGCTGCTATGTGTCTGTAGTTCGTTACATTTATGTGCGAAGAACTGTGAAGTCAAAGTTAAAGTCATACTTACGGTTACGTTCATTTCGATGACTGATGTTTACTTTGTGAAGGAGTGAATCTATATCACGTCTTATTTCATTCATCACTTCGCAGGAAGTAGGAAGGCTGCTATTCAAAATTGCCAAATGAGGTGTCATTTATATTGTTTATTTGGTATGTTTGGCATGTAAGGTCTAAGATGTGTGGAGATAAATGGGATACATGGGAGACCGGCAGGCGCGCGGCAGCAAACACTTATCCTTCCATAATTCTATTTCTACACAAACAATATTTCTATCTACTCTCATCTTTTAAAGTTGGTTTACCTTGCTACGTAACGAACATTTGAATTCATGTCACGTTCAAAATTGACTTTATCCTAGAATAAAATGATTAATGGAATTTTCTGGTTGACTTTCAAAACATTGTTATTTTATTTTATTTTTTTATCAGAATTCCCACGCAACTGTCCGTTTAGAATATAAAATCTTAATGCAAAAATTGTTCTTTTTTATGAGACATTTTCCAAAACTGTTGTTCACACTGTTTTAATGGAAAAAAGACAATTCACACGCAGTGTAGGTACTTTTGTATGTGATTTATAATAGCACATAGCCACTCATGACTCACGTGGAAAATCAAAACAAATAATAAAATTTGAATAAATGAAATTATCTAATAAAATTTCAACGTGTTTGTTCGAAAGAACGTATGCAATGCATTCTTTATTCTTAAATAAGTGTTTTCGCTAGCTTTTGTCTTATTATGGAGTAGACGCTTTAATTTAAGGAAAAAGGATTGTATTAAAAACTGATAGGAAGCGCTCAGGTTTCTAGATTATTCATCAACCCTAAATTATCCTAGCTCTTATTTGTATAAAATCCCATAGCTATTCGCTGTTTTTATATCTAAAAAAAATTCATTAAGGTATAACATTGTGCAAACTTAGTTTATGTTATTCAGCGATTTTAATGGTCCATTCCCATGATTCTAGACTAGTTGGTGTAGTGATGGTCTACCACGTTTGATCACCTCGTCTGGTATGCCATCAGCACCTATGTTTGCCTTAAGCCGGTTGATAGCTTTTTTTGGCTTCTCAATGCTTGGTGGAGTACATGAGATTGTCATCTTGATATCATGGAGCCATCATTTCTTCGGTAAGCTGACAGTTGAGCAATTCACTAAAGTGCACTTCCCATCGATCGAGAAGAAAAATGATAATTTTTTCAAAATCTCTATATATATGTAGGTATATAAAAATGGATGTATGTATGTTTGTTTGTTTGTATGTCCTTTATGGACTCCGAATTGGCCCACCAGATATTTGAGAAATTTTCGTGGTTAATACTGTTGTTTTCGGTGATGGTTTCTGTGACAAAAAAAAAATGGAAAAACCTCATGGAAGAGAAGAAAAATGGAAAAACCAAACAAAAGTCGGAATTTTTTTGATTTCAAAATGAGTTTTCGGAATGGAAAAATAGAAAGTTCTTGATGAAAAGCTCGGTAAACTCATTGGTTTTTAAATGGAAAACGGCATGGAATTGTATGTGCATTGGTTTTCAAACGGAAAACTGAAAAATTTATGATGGCGAACTTGGAAAACTCTGGGAAAGCACAATGAATTTAAGACGAAAATCAAACTATTTCATGGAATTTAAGGTTAAAAATTAAGGAAAAGAGCAACACATTTGATTTTGTTTGTCACATTAAGGCTTCAAGTAAAAAAAATTCATATCTTTGAAATGGGAAAAATAATAATTTTGGAGCTTATCTGAAGGCGTTAAATGGTGGTGAAACGAGGTTAGCTAAAGATTAATATAAACAATAAAATGGATGCAATACGCATGGTGATTTGTTTGTATGTCGTCCAACGCATTGTTATACAATTTTTACTGTAGGCATTGAACCGAGTCAGGGTTCCTGTGAAAAGAAATTTTGGGAACATTGACAAATGAAAACAATCAAATGGTGGTCAAAAATTATACTTTTATATGGGATTTTAGCTGCAATTGTTCAGAAATTACTTTTCGAACGCAACAATTAAATAAATAAATAGAGTGGCGCGACAGCTCTTGAAGAGCCAAGGCCTAAGTGGGTTACTCTCATCAATAATTCTCTGAGTGCGTGTGAAAAATTGAGGGGACCAACAATTTAACGCCGAATCCGAACGGCAAAGTTGAGAAGCACTTTTTCATGACAGATTGATACTCTTGGAAGATTTGTCAGGTCTTTGCAAGAGGCAGTACCCATGAAAGATGAAATAAAAACTTGGCCTGAGTAGGACTCGAACCAACGACGAGCAATTCACGAACGAAACAATTATGTTAGTAAAAAAAAATTAAGAAAACTCCGCAAAACGAGAATTTTTCAAATTGTTTTTAGATTTAAACGAAAAAGTGAAATTAAACACTTTATTTTTAACAAACACCTTATTGTTTCACACAGAAAAACACGAAGTCAAATTACGATAAAAAATTTATAAAAAGACTTACATTAAACGTGAATGCATTTCAAACGCTTCCTTGGCGTTCATCATCAGCACTAACTCGATTGTAATCTGCATCAACAGATTTTGTCAACATCAAACAGTGGATAAGCAAATTAACGGTCATGAGTTAAACTAGAGAGAACAGCGGTGTTCTAATCTCTCCTTCTTCTGCATTCAAGTTATTAATTTCTTTTTCAATGTAATAACTTTCATACGCGTCTAATCTGTTGCATTTGTTTACATGTTTGATTAAGCTAATGGTATGCTCATTTTCACTAATTCCATGACCTTCTGTTACAATGTGATCTGCAAAGGCCGATTGTTTAAATTTGTTCTTTTTTGCACAATAACAATGCTCTTTGTATCTCACTTGTATACTTCTTTTAGTTTGGCCTATAGCGTCGTTTACATACACCACATTCAATCGCATATATTCCCGATTTTTGTTCATCCACAACTTTGTCTTTAGTGGATGCAAAAATATTTTTAAGTTTTCTGTTGTTTGAAAAAACCGGCAATATATTATGCTGTTTTAAACGGTTTTTTTTTTAATTTGTCCATTATTCCCGGGACATAATTAAACACTTCTCTTTTCATTTCACTCGCGGCTTCTAAATTATTTTGTCTAAATAAAGTTGTATTTTGGTTTTTAAAAACTTTTTTCGCGTGCTTTTTAACAATAGAGTCGATAAGATTCTTCGAATAACCATTTAAATCAGCAACTTCAACTATATGATCGTATTCTTTTTTATAGTTTGCTAATGAAAGTGGGAGATTAACAAGGCGGTGCACCATAGAATGAAACGATGCATGTTTGTGTTGAATGGGACAGAAGGAATCACTAGTTATCACTCGTTTTGTACTAGTTGGTTTGTGGTACACTGCGATTTCTATTTTCACAGGGTTTCTTGTCAATCCTAAATCTAAAAACGCAAGCTTTTTGTCTTTTTCCTTTTCAATTGTGAATTTGATGGATTCACATTGACTATTCAACGTCCTCAAAAAACTCTCACTTTCAGATTCTTTTAACACTGTAAAAATATCATCAACATAACGATGAAACACTTTCGGTAATTTACCCTCCGACTTTAATTTCATTTCCAATTTGGCCATGTAAATTTCGGCAATAAACGGACTTAGCGGATTCCCGATGCTAGTACCTTTTGTTGATTTATAGAATTCACCACAAAATTGGAAAAAACTATGACTCATACACAACCTAGCCGCTTTTGTGTAAACTAATCTTTTTTCATTTGTCACACTATTTTTAACCAAATATTCATCAAATGCTTCGATTGCATCATCTACAGGCACACTTGGGGCACTGTGGGTTTTTAGATTTGATTTGATCTGATGGCAGGCGAGACGAGGTTCGCGAGGTCGGCTAGTTTTTAATAAAAAAGAAACATATGTATCAAATTTATCACATTTTTTCTTTTCCCCGAAGCCAATTCATTTGTTCACGAAACAATTGTTGATGGAAAGTTTAAAAATATTTCTTGAGTGTATCTTTTACTTTAATATTAATCTTTAATATTAATCATTGTTATTTATGCAGTATTTTTAAATATATTGTAAAACACATAATAAAGATTTCAAGGCATATGAAAAAAAAAATCATTTCTACTACAAAATTGAAGTCTAACTGAAGATATTGGCTTCAAAGCTTCAGAGTAGATGTTTTTGCATTTTATATTAGATATATGAATCTTAAATTAAGTTAACTTACCTTTATTGGAAGTCAATAACATTTTTGTATTATTTTATTTTGGAAAAAGTAGGAGAGAACTTCTTTCATAAAAAAAACTATTGTTTATTGAGGAACGAATAAAACAAAAACAAAAGAAGAATAAATACATAAATATAGTATAACATTATAGTCTAAGAGCCGCTGAAGGCCGACCTTCACCGAACTGTTAACCAGCTGAAACTTTTTTTTATGAAATTTAGTTTGAAAACATATATGAATATGATAGCTTGCCTAACGAAAAGTGTGCCAGGCTATATTAAATTTGACTTTATATTTTAATCAATAACTAACTCCTCCTTCACCCATATGTTAAAATAAAACGTTGTGCCACATAGCCATATGTGTAAGTAGGTTTGAGACAAGAAAAAAATTGTATGGGCGAGGGGGGCCTATTCCCCCCGTTTAGCCAGGAGGGGCAGTTTTCTGAAAAATTGGCTTATTTAAAAAAAATATTAAAAATCAACGGCTTCATCTACAACAACGTGTTATACCTTTCTGCAAAGCCAAAAACTTAGGCTTTCATTTTGTATTTAAATTTGATTGTTTTAAATAATAGTTTTAGAAAAATTAATTTTCAAACTTAAAATTTTGAAAAAAAAAATTTCTTAAATTTCGAACTAATTTTTTCAAAATTTTATGTTAGTAAGTACTAATTTTGTTTTTAACATTCAATGCTGTTTTTAATTTTTAGTCGAACACAGTAAACCGAATTGAAAAATACCTTGCCATTGTCGAGAAATAAAGAAAAAAACAAAATCACTTTTTGCTTTAAAAAAAAACTTTTTTATTTTTACGTTACTGTTTTTTATATTCAAAATTATTAACAGTATTGAATGTTGAATGCAAAATAAGTTCTAAATCACATAAAATTTTGAAAAAAATTAACTAAAAATTTAACAAATTTTTTTTTTTGCAAAATTTTGAGTTTGAAAATTATTTTTTCTAAAACTATTATTTAAAACAATCAAATTTAAATACAAAATGAAAGCCTAAGTTTTTGGCTTTGCAGAAAGGTATAACACGTTGTTGTAGATGAAGCCGTTGATTTTTAATATTTTTTTTTCTTAAATAAGCCAATTTTTCAGAAAACTGCCCCTCCTGGCTAAACGGGGGGAATAGGCCCCCCTCTCCCATACAATTTTTTTCTTGTCTCAAACCTACTTACACATATGGCTATGTGGCACAACGTTTTATTTTAACATATGGGTGAAGGAGGAGTTAGTTATTGATTAAAATAAAGTTAAATTTAATATAGCCTGGCACACTTTTCGTAAGGCAAGCTATCATATTCATATATGTTTTCAAACTAAATTTCATAAAAAAAAGTTTCAGCCGGTTAACAGTTCGGTGAAGGTCGGTCTTCAGCGGCTCTCCTACTATTATATAAATCTTATAAATTTATGTTAAGGAATTTATTTGTATATATTTTATTTATTCACAAGAGTGATGATCTGTGTTAAAAAAAGTTTATTTTACATATTATAATATCATTTAGATTATTAAATTCAGTCAAAATACCATTTTGATAGTACCTTACCTACAGAATAACGAAAGATTATTTCTTATTCTGTGGACTAAGTGCAAAATGCTATTAATAAAAGAAATGTATCTTAACAGGCGTTTACAAACTTATTCCACCGTAGAGGGTGGTTTAGCGAAGTATCAACAACAACAAATTTCCCAAAGGGAATTTAACCTTAACGTCACTAACTTTACTACTCCCGAAACAAAGTATTTTTATTAATGAGAAATTTTTTGAAGTTTAGTTAAAATGGATTACATTTTTAGTCCGGACTGCGTCAAAGTAGGATGGGTTTAATTGGATTTTGTATGTTAAAAAACTGCTTCCCTCTCAAGATGTCACCAAAATCGATTGCCATCTTGCCTCTACTACCCAAGTTATATATACAAAAAATTCATGAATTTTCGGCTATTAAATGACGAATGTAAATTGGATATCAAATGCGACTCGAAAAAATTTGAGCGCTCAGAACACGTTCAGTTAAAAGTGTGTTCAGAGCTTTGTATATTTATTTGACTGGTACTATCAAGATGGCGTTTTTTACTGTAACCATCTATATAACGACTTATTTAAAAGAAAACCCCGTAAACCCTCTAAATACGGCTACGGCTCTAACAGACTTTTATTCTGAAAGAAAAATGCCTTTAAGCCTTAATAGAAACTTATAAATTCAGTGTAAGCCAAAAAATAAATTCATTAAGTTATTAATCAATAATTATTTGATTTTGCATTTGGGGTCAGTAACCCCCCCCCCTAAATACGGATGTGCTATCAAGATGGCACTTTTAAATATAGTCATCTATGTAACGACTTATGTTTCTACTTTTACTTGGAAAATGGATGTAAAAAAAAATCGGGGGGGGGGGGGGGTTAAACCCTGTACCCCCCCCCCCTCCTAAATACGGCTATGATTGTCCCCCTTATTTGCTGACTTTCCCGTAAGATTGTCCTAAAATTTAGTTTTTAATCAGGCTATTATATCCAGTGAAAATTGCGAAGCTATTTGCATCTGTTCTCCTTAGTCGCATCAACATTTGGTTAGCAAATAATGAAGTGCTTAGTGAATACCAATCTGGTTTTCGTAAACACTACTCCATAGTTGATAACATTTTCACCTTAAAATCAATTTCACAGTATTTTCTTCGGCAAAAAAGAAGTTTGTACATGTTTTTCGTGGACTTTAAAGCTGCTTTCGATTCGCTAGACCAACAAGCATTGTTTTACAAACTGTCACAAAGGGACTGTCGACGAAACTTCTTTTGGTCCTGAAAAATATGTACAAAAACACTCGCTTAGCGGTTTGGGATGGGATAGATATGTCTGAATGGTTTGAGACTACATCTGGTGTCAAACAAGGTTGTCTTTTAAGTACAGTTCCCTTTGCTATATTCATTGATGATATTTCAATGTATCTACCCGCTGGAATAAGTTTTGCAGGTCTAAACGTAAAGGTACTCATGTACGCAGATGACATTCTGCTTTTAGCAGAATCGCCCCAAAGTTTACAACTTATCATAAATAAGCTAGTTGATTTTTGTAGAGTCTGGAAATTAATGGTTAATCTAGAAAAATCTAAGGTAATGATAGTAAGAAATACACAATCAAAAGTTAAATCGAATGAAAAGTGGTTCTTTAATGGTGAGGCCATTGAAATAGTGACACAATACAAATACCTTGGACTACTTTTAAAATCTAATATGAAGTTAACCTCACATCTCGAAAAAAAACTGATTGCATCAAAAAGTATGATTAACGTGTCATGGAAAGATGTTATGAACAGCAAAGATGTACCAACCTTAGCTAAGTACAAGGTATTTGACGCTGTAATGGGCTCTGTTATGTGCTACGGACAGCTGTCAAACATGGGGATATCAGTCACACGAAGAAGTAGAAAAACTTCAACGTTACTTTCTCAAACGGCGTTTCTACTTACCATCCAATATTCCAAACTATGTTCTACTACTCGAAACCAGCCTTCCTGCTCTTTTTATTCATACTCTAAAACTCCACTTTGACTACATCTTGAAAGTACTGGCATATAGACCAAATAGAATTCAATTGTCAATAGCAAAGTACATCATAGAAAAAAAAGTGGAGTGGATAGGAGAATGGAGACAATGGGCAACGAAGTGTGGAATTGAGCTAAATTTCCAATATACTAATTTAATCTTACTAAAAGAACAACTCCACGGTTTATTACAGGCCGTCGACATCTACCAGCGGAATGAAAATTTACAAAAAAATTCATCTTCAATCAACAGAGTCATTTGCCCCGATTTGAATCATGATCTCATAAATAACTATTTTAGTGATGAATACAGTACAAGGGAAATTTCGTTAATCTGTAAAGCAAGAAGTGAGCAACTTAAAAAATCGCGCGATTTTTGGGCTTTAATTTTATTAAGTCTCTAAAACTTCAATTTTATATGCAAGTCTATGTTCTCATATTTTCAAAAAATAAGTTTGATGCATACATATATATTTGTGTTATCAAAATTTGTATACTTAGTTGTCTAAAATCTTATAACTTTGATTCATGCTATTAAAAGGTTTGAATATATGCAGAATTTTTTCTCAAAATTTGAAGTAAGAGTGCCATTAATTTCGAACACAAAGGGTGCTTTAGAAGATATTAAAAAACTGGTTTGAACCAGGTGCAGATTTTCCTAAGAATGCAAGTTTCTTTTCCGGTATTGAAATACTACTAGTTTTATCGTTAAGCAATACATACATGTACGTTATATGTGGGACATAAGGCCCAACTTTTTTTTTGGGCCTTATGACCCAATTGGGTGGGACTTAAATCCCAAACTCAATTTGGGTGTTATATCCCACTTGGGTGGGACATAAGGCCCAAAAATAAAATTTGGGACTTATGTCCCTGGGACTTATGTCCCTGCGCCCAATTATATATCATGTTTTTCTAATTACTCTTATATATTATTGTTGTATATTATTTAATATTATATTATTATTTTCAATAACTGAAATTTTGTTTTTACTTAACTAAAAGTCTTTACATAACGCTTAATTTTTAATGGGTTCAAATGCCCTTTATTTTTGTTTTAGCCAAACTAATAGCTCTTAATTTTTTTAATCTTGAATCCAAGTTTTACTCAACTTTAATTTTGTTTTTGCCAAAGTAAAAGCTGTTATTTCTTTTGCCAAAAAATTATGTATTAACTATTAAGTAGTCTATTTTTGTTTTAGCTAAACTGAAAGCCCTATTTGCATCTTTATATAATTTTTGCAATTGTTCATTTACATTTTGTTAAATGGTAAACATTTTCTTTGAATATAATTTGAAAACACAAAGCCAATCTGGCAGACGGCATTGCCACCGCCAAAACACTTTTATTACCAAATTTATATTGAAATCAAATGTAACCGAATTTTAAGTAATAAAAATCATCTATCTATCTATCTATGTACAGTGCAAATTTTATAAAATGCATTGAGGATTGAGCGGATTGAGATTCCCTAACGGACATACAAACAAAACAATGCACCTTAAATTCCATGCAAAAACTTGATTTTAGGTTTTGAACTGCTTTGTGCTCTCGCAGAGTTTTCCGAATTCCCAATTGAAAATTTTCCATCTTTCTATTTGAAAATCAGTGCACCCTTTGAAAACCAATGAGATTTATGAGTTTTTCATCAAGAATTTTCTGTTTTCCATTCGAAAACCCATTTTGAAATTTTCCAGTTTTCCATTTGAAAACCAATGCACTTGCAATAATATGCAATTTTTTAGTTGAAAACTAATGAGTTTTCCGAGTTTTTCATCAAGAACTTTAATTTTTCCATTTGAAACATAAAATTCCAAAAAAATCTTATTCCCGACCTTTGTTTGGTTTTTCCAGTTTTCCCACTCTTCCATGAAGTTTTTCCAATTTTTTTTTTCACAGAAATCTTCACTGAATACAACAGTATTCATGAATATTTTTCACAAATATATGTTGGGCCATTTCGGAGTCTATAAAGAGACAATCAATCTCTCAATAGAACTCTTATGCATCAAAGTGACCATACAATCAATGGTCTTTTTTATTTTAAATGAGTATATTCCACCAAAAAGTCCTGTTTCAGTGTTTAATGAACTTTCGTCAGCAGTTGACTATGTCATAGAAATTGCTGGTTTTGAAAATAATATTCTCCTGTTAGGTGATTTTAATCTCCCAAACGTAGACTGGGTAACTTCAGACGACGAGTCTTATTTTGAAGCCTCCGCAAGTTCATCGCAACAGGAACTTCAATTTCTGGACAAAATTATTTCAGCTGACTTGCAACAAGTAAGCTGTATAAAGAACTCTATGCATCGGTTACTTGATTTAGTATTCTCATCAAATGCTGTTAGCACAGTAGTTGTTGAATCTTCCTTTGCTATATCTAATATAGACAAATATCACCCACCTCTTGACATTTTCTTTGACTTGAGCGGTCATTTACTAGAAAATAGTAATTCTCACGACTGTTCGTATAAATATGACTTCCGCAGAGCTAATTTTCAACAGCTTTCGGATAGTTTAAGTAGTTTCGGTATTGAGAATATACCGCTCTTAAATGACATCGACGCAACTATCTCAAGCTTTTACACTGTCATGATGAGATCCATTGACGAAATTGTACCCAAAAAAAGAAGTTTTAACTCAAATAACTCCAGTCATCCTTGGTATACGAAAGAACTGAGAAGCCTTAGTAATAGAAGGAACAAGGCTTGGAAAAATTATATCGGTTTTATGACATTGGAGAACCAAGTAGTTTATATCTCCCTTTTCGAAGAGTTCAAAAGTCTCTCTTTTAATCTTTACAATGAATATCTCATAAATATGGGAAATTCACTTAAACAGGACCCTAAAAGTTTTTGGAATTTTGTCAATTCTAAAAAGAAATGTGATGTTTATCCGTTAAACTTCAAATACAACAATACTGTTTTGAACTGTAATTCTGAAATCTGTGATGCTTTTGCAAGTAGTTTTAGTCAGTCTTTCATCGATACTCCCGTAACTGTGGATACTGATTTCTTTGATTATCTGCGAAACTGTCCCCAAGTAACTTTCAACAATGTTCTTACCGACTGCGATAAACTTGTTAATTGTATGTGGTCCCGATGGTATTCCACCTATTGTTTTAAAAAAATGTAGGACGGTTTTGGCCTTGCCTCTACGTAATATTTTTGAATTGTCGTTAAAACTAGGAAAATTCCCTAGCATGTGGAAAACTGCTTACATAACACCTGTATTCAAGAAAGGAGACAAGTCTGATATTACAAATTATAAGCCTATATCTAAACTGTCTTGCTTTTTGAGCAAGTTGTTTGTGATAATTTAGTCTTCTACACCAAAAATATCATATGCTTTGAACAACATGGCTTTATGCAGAAACGTTCAACGGTGACAAACCTTCTTGAATTTTTGCATAAATGTTTAAATTCCGTAGAAAGTGGAAAGGAAGTTGATTGCGTTTACACCGATTTTTCAAAAGCGTTTGATCAACTTTCTCATACTATTATCAAGTTTAAATTGAATTCATATGGCTTTCCTCCACGGTTCGTCAAATGGATTTCTTCTTATCTTGATAATAGATCATACCAAGTAAAGTTCAGAAACTCTTACTCAAAATCTTTCATCGTCAAGTCGGGTGTACCACAAGGTAGTCATCTAGGGCCCCTTTTATTTATTTTAGCTATTAACGATGCACCGCTAAGTGTTCGTAATAGTAAAATTCTTATCTTTGCAGATGATATGAAGATCTTCAAAAATATTTCATGCAATGAAGATCGCATTCAACTGCAAGATGATATTAATAAGTTTGTTGTATGGTGTGAAAAGAATAATTTAAATCTTAACCCAGGAAAATGTCAGACAATGACAATTTCAAAAAAGCGAAATCCTACATCATATGATTATGTTATCTCCCAACACATCTTATCCCGTGTCTTTAAGGTTAGGGATCTAGGAGTTCTTTTCACATCCAATTTAGATTTTTCAGAACACATTAACAACATCGTCAACAAAGCTAACTCAATGTTAGGATTTATTAAGCGTTGGTCAAAGGAATTTCTTGACCCTAACGTTACCTTTAGCTTGTACAACAGTTTAGTTCGACCCCATCTCGAATATGCATCACAAGTTTGGTCTCCTCATTATGAGATACATATTGAGAGACTAGAATCAGTTCAACGCAATTTTACACGTTTCGCCTTTAAAGGGCTTCAATGGATTGACCCCAATAATATCCCTTCTTATGATGATCGACTTGCATTTTTCCAGATGCAAAAACTTTGTCAAAGGAGAACAAATAATGATATTGTTTTCCTTCATCAAATTATTACTGGTGTCACTGATGCTCCAGATATTCTAAATTCTATCCTCTTTAATTATCGAGGTGGAGATCATAATTTGCGTTCTCATAGTTTGATTAAAGTTCCTAAACATAGAACAAACTACGGAATGCATGAGCCACTGACAAGAATGAGTAAGCTTTTGAATGCGAATGAAAACTTATTTGATTTTCATATCAATAAATACATTTTAAAACAAATTCTTAAGACCAGTGTACCACGTTCTTAAATATCTTTTTTTTTGTATTTTGTAAATTTGTATGTTGTCTTTTCATGTTTTTTTTTTTTATTTGTTAAAAAAAAAACGGACTCTTATTTTGATATATATATTTTTTTTTTAATTTTTTTTTTTTTTGTACTAACTTGACAAGTGTCTTCTACACGCGTATTTGCTTTTTTCTTTGTTTCTTTCATGTTTTACAAATTTTTTGACTTTAAAATTTTAAAATTTTTGATTTTAAAATTTTGCATTTTTTTCTTTTATTTTTACTTTTTGTAATATTTTAATTTAAAATTTTGTTTTTCCTTTATACCTGCTTGCATTAAGCAGTCCCAAACTCCTATCTTCCAAATATTCGTATCGCCATAACTTTTTTTTTATTTTATTTATTCCAAAGAATTTCTAATTAAGTGCCGATACGACTAACAACCGTAACTGTTAATCGTACTCGGTGCGGTATCTGGGGGGGAAAGAGGCGTGGGATTTAAAAAAAAAAAACAATTTTCTGAAAAATTGACTTATTTTGTAAACAAAATATTAAAACTCAACGGCTTCGTTTACAACACCTTGCTACATATACCTTTCTGGAAAGCCAAAAACTTCTTCTTTCAACATGTTCTTAAATAAAATTATTTTAACGAATAGTTTAAAAACTACAAATTTTAAAACTCAAAATTTTCAAAAAAAAAAAACAAAAACAAAAAAAACCATTTTTGAACAATTTTTTTTAAATGTTATGTAATTAAGTACTAATTTTGTTTTAAAAATTCAATGCCGTTATTTTTAGTCGAAAACAGAAAACCGGATTCAAAAATGTCTTTTCGTTTTTGAGAAATTTAAAAAAAAACCAAAACCACTTTTTTCTAAGAAAATCGTTGTTAATTTATTTTTACCTATCTGGACTTTTTGTAAAATTTATTTATGAAACATAAACCTTTCTTTTACTATTTGTTTTGTAAGTGGAGTTTTATGAGGACTCAATAAAGTAGAAAAGTATTGGATTTTCCCTGGCTTAACCATTTTGTTCATTGATAACGTCTGCCATTGACCTTTCACTTCTAGCTCTCCGTGCTCTCTTAGACGTCTGCAAAAATGTTTTTTTGTTTTTGAAAATTTTGAGTTTGGAAATTTGTAGTTTTAAAACTATTCGTTAAAATAATTTTATTTAAGAACATGATGAAAGAAGAAGTTTTTGGCTTTCCAGAAAGGTATAGCAAGGTCTTGTGATGCTTTTTCTTTCCAGCTGGGGTAATACTCAGCTCCGTCCAGGATTGATATAAGAAAATACAAGAACTTATATTTTAAAGAAGTTATTCCAAATACAATGGCGCAAATTTTAAGTCAGCCCTCGTTTAAGCAATAAAGTCTACTCTACTTAAAGCACTCTAACTTTTTCTAATTTTTAAACACTTTAAACGAGTCTTCTAATTAGATTGGACTTTAAACAAAACGTTGTGTGAACTCGCCTAAATGTGACAAGTTGATAAATTGAATTAGTGAACTGTCATTTTACGCTTGCAGTTTTTAACAGTTTTTAGTGCATTTATCTCCCCAAAACAGGAAAAAATGTGATTATTTAGTGTTTGTATATTTAGTTCTAATAAATGTTATGATTTTTTTTGTGAAAATGTGTTTAAATAAATATCCAAATGATGTTCCAATTTGTTTTGTTTGTGATAGTGAAGGTGGAATAGTGTGCTCTGAAATGGGTTGAAAATATTCCTTAAAAACAGGAACAAATTTCCCTACAAGTGTTATTTGCTTATAAGGACTCTCAAAAAAGGCACATAGGTAATAAAATTAAAAGCAAACAACATACACACATAACTACAAGAAGTGTCAAAAAACAAGCAACAAATCCGCTTGGTAGTCTCCGTGGTTCATATTTTTTTTTTTTTTTTACAAAAATGATAAATGTATTCGAACGAAAAACTGTTCAAAATAAAATGAATATTTGAATTTAAATAAGAGCATGCACGAATTTGATAAACTCTTTTCTTTCATATAATTGCAAAATTTTCGAAAATCCCAAAGTCTGCTTCCTCAAAACTATAAACGAACGATTTCTCCCTTTTAAAGTTAGACGACCACTTTAACGATAAAGTATACTTTAAGTTGTTCAAAAATGAGATAAAGTCGACCCCGAATCTAAAATGTGTTTTTAGAGTCGACTCCTACTCTAAAGTGGATTTAGAGTAGGGTTAAAATGTTTTAAAATTTGCGCCAATATCTTTTTATTATTTCAATATTTCTTTACCAATCAAATATCTTACTAACCTATGATACCTTAATGACTAAATTGGGATAGGTTCCCCGGCCTGTGAGGGCACAATCAGTATGGGATAGGTTCCCCGGCCTGTGAGGCGCAATTAGTTTTCCAGCCCTTTGCTGGAGTTCCACCTTTTACTTCCTTCTTAGTAAATATTAGGTGGGAATGCTAATTCTTAACTTGCACACGAGGCAAACTCCGATTGTTAGCATGAAAATATGTAGAAATTTTACCTTTATTTGGCACTTTTGCTGCCAAACTTAAATGTGAATTATATTTAACAAGGAAATTATATTCAAGATTATTTGATTTTGCCTTAATTTCTAATTTTTCTTTTGTGCTGCTACTTATGAATGAAATATTATTATCGTTGTTGTTGACAACGACTTCAGTTGTTTGTTTATTTACATTGAATTCCTTGACGACGGCGCGGCGGCGGCAGTTGTTTGTTTGTTTACATTGAATTCCTTGACGACGGCAGCGGCAGTTGTTTGTTTGTTGAATTGAGTTAAAACATATAACTTCGTTAAAATCCCCTCCTACTTCACGTGACGAGAACCTTCTCGTCAAAATCTAGAAATACAAAATGATATACATATTTTTTTTTTATTAAAAACAAATCATTTTAAAGTCATAATTTAATAATTTTTTTTTTTTTTAGTAATAATTTTTTTCTTTTATATATTTTTTTTATCTTTATCTTTTTTTTATATAT
Source organism: Sphaerophoria taeniata (assembly GCA_943590905.1). Lineage (NCBI taxonomy): Eukaryota > Metazoa > Arthropoda > Insecta > Diptera > Syrphidae > Sphaerophoria > Sphaerophoria taeniata. The sequence continues at coordinate 127,661,135 of OX016540.1, read as the reverse complement.
ATTTTTTTATGTAATGTTTTTTTTTTTTATAAAACTTATGCATACAAATAACGTAAATACTAATAAAACTTAAATATTAAGACTATTCAAATATAATTCAATTTTTTTTTCTTCTTGTATTCTTTATAATTTTGTTTGTCTTTATCTTTCATTACTGGGATGTCCAAAAACTTATTTTTGAACTTTAAGTTCGCCATTGTCTTCTTCTTATTCATACGAACTGAAATCTTTCCCCATGGTCTTATAATGTGAAAGACCCGGCGGTTCTGAGGTCCCCTAATGGTAATTCCTTCAAACGGATTTCGGGTCGGATTTCGGTTGTCGGTTGCGTCAGTGTTGATGTTGGCGGTAGTATTACCGCTTGCCACGTTTCTTTGTTTCAGAACGATGGGCTCTTCTGTTCGTCGTAGAACTCTGGTTGGCGATAGGTATTCTCTTATGGCCATCTCTTTCCATGGCTTGCTAGCTACTCTGTGTTGTGCTAGTATCTTGCTCACCGCAACAGTTGATACTGATGGAGGCTTGATAGCTCTGGCTAACTCACGGTCGTGTTGAGGCTTTGAACTCCTGACTAGACTCGGAATGGATGGTTGGCGAATCCACGGTTTGGCTAGACGGTTTCCGACGACTGGTCTATCTGGGAAATATGACGGACGCTCCAATGGTGCGAGTCGGCGGAATGTTTGGTGTGAGTCTCGATTTTGAGACTCCGGATGCATTTCTGGTGCATTTTGTCGGCTGGTAATTTTATGTTCGGTTATTTTATTAATCGGCGGAAGTTTTATATATTCGTTTCTTTGATCTGCAGGACGATTTGTTACATCTGCGTCGTCTGACGGTTGCAGTACGAATAGTGTGTCAACGACTCCTTTTGAATCTATAAATGCGGGCAAATTCTCCCTTTCATTGTGACTATATCCTTTTACGTCTCGGTCTTGTGTATGCGAGTTTGCTTTGGCTTTAGAACTGGTAGCAGATTTTGGCTTATCTCCTTCAGTTATAATTGTCTTGTTGCCAAGGAAAATTCGGAAATCTGCTCGCCGTAGGAAATCTACTCCTATTATGGCTTCCCCATCAAAGTTTGGAAGGTATGTCACCTCTCCAGTAATGGTATTGTTGTCAAAAGTAAGAGTGGCGGTGTAATGCTCTAAGGTTTCAACGGTCAAGCCATTGTCCAAATGAATTCTTTGTTGCTGAATGAAAACTGGAAGCTTAAGCTCGAGAAACTTTTCTCTGAGTGCTTTCCCAGCGAACGTTTTTGTTGATCCCGTATCTATCAGTGCTTGAAATATCTGGTCATCCACCTTGATTGGTATAAAAATGCGAGGGTCGTTCCTCGGTGGTGTGTCGATGACAGCGACTGAGTGCTTGTGGCAATCGCAATCTTTTGTCAGACGGCCGTCCGTACCACAGAACGAACAGAACAATCTGTACGGGCGTCGACAATTCTCTTTACTATGTCCTCGCTGCTTGCAATTCCAGCAATGGGTATCTCGGTCGTAAGGTAATCTCTGGGGAACGGATATTGGTGTCGGAGCGGGAGTCGGTCGCTGGTTCCGTTCATCATTTTTAATGTCTTAGAATTCTTCAGCGAGATAAATGAGTTCGTCGATCATGACGAAATTACGTCGGCGTATATACAATCGGTACTCCGGTCTCATTTTATCGAAAATTCGGTGAAGCAAATATTGTGCTGCCAAAATATAATCCTTTGCTCTTTCACGAGGCCCTTGCCTTCTTCTCATAATCTCGTCTTCGAGTCTGGCTTGATATCTTGCAGGCAGAAATTGTCGGATGAAAGCTTCTTTAAAGTTCTCCTATGAGGTAAGGCTATTACGCTTCACACGTAACCACTCCAGTGCGGTGCCTCGAAAAATTTCAGGCAAAGCTCGAATTATGTCATGTGGGGGAATTTTATAACATTCCATCAGTTCGCTTAGTCGCTCTAAGAATTCCAACGGGTTTCCAGAGGCGTTGAACTTTAAACCCCATTTTCGAACGGTGTTCATAACTTCTGCTTCGTAACTGAGAGTAAGGTGTCCTCCATGGTGAACATTGGATGGATATTGTATTCCTATAGCAGGGTGTGACGAGTAACGGACCTGGTTGCTACTAGAAGGTGAACAGTAAGTCGGTGCGGAGTATACGACGTACGGTGATGATATCGGAACGGTAGCGCTATATGCTAGCAGCGGCGGGAAGACGGCGGGCGGGATTGGTTGTTGATGAATGACAGTCGGTTGTGATAGCGGAAAGGCCAAGGACGGCGCGGCGGTGGTACTGACTGAACGAAAACGGCATTTGCTGGCGGTGGAACGCCATCGGCTAGTATCGGTGACGTCACGTCAAATAACGATGGGGTTGCGGTTAATTTGGGTATGGACCCCTTCAGTGGCGGATCAGTCTTATTAGCTGTTTCAGGTGTTGTAAAATCATTAGAATTTGATTTTTCGGCTGGTTCGGCATTGTTCCTCTGTTCGACAATATTTTCCCAGATCTTACATAAATTTTCTGTTGAACCATGGGACCGCATTTGCTTTAAATGCGTAGTGAGGCGATTTCGTAGTACAGCAACAGTTCCTTCGGAATCTATATTGCGGGATGTCAAAGCGTCAACCAGCTCAGACTTCCTCATAAAGTATACAAAACCCAAATTTTTGTATATGTTACCGGGCTGTTGGTTGCTACTTTCATTCTGTGAGGATTCCTCCATATTGTAGCGGATGATTGGTCGGCGGTGGTAGTGTTTAATTTACAACGGAAAGTAATGAAAGGTGGACACTTTTAACGGCGGCGGGAATCGGATGAGTACGGTGGAACCTTTTCGAAAGCTTTCGGTCGGACGGTCGCGTCGGCGGCGGCGGTGTGTATTCGGATGAACTTCCTAAAGGTCCCTGCTCGGGCTCCAATTTGTGATGCTTTTTCTTTCCAGCTGGGGTAATACTCAGCTCCGTCCAGGATTGATATAAGAAAACACAAGAACTTATATTTTAAAGAAGTTGTTCCAAATACAATATCTTTTTATTATTTCAATATTTCTTTACCAATCAAATATCTTACTACTACCTATGATACCTTAATGACTAAATTGGGATAGGTTCCCCGGCCTGTGAGGGCACAATCAGTATGGGATAGGTTCCCCGGCCTGTGAGGCGCAATTAGTTTTCCAGCCCTTTGCTGGAGTTCCACCTTTTACTTCCTTCTTAGTAAATATTAGGTGGGAATGCTAATTCTTAACTTGCACACGAGGCAAACTCCGATTGTTAGCATGAAAATACGTAGAAATTTTACCTTTATTTGGCACTTTTGCTGCCAAACTTAAGTGTGAATCATATTTAACAAGGAAATTATATTCAAGATTATTTAATTTTGCCTTAATTTCTAATTTTTCTTTTGTGCTGCTACTTATGAATGAAATATTATTATCGTTGTTGTTGACAACGACTTCAGTTGTTTGTTTATTTACATTGAATTCCTTGACGACGGCGGCGGCAGTTGTTTGTTTGTTTACATTGAATTCCTTGACGACGGCAGCGGCAGTTGTTTGTTTGTTGAATTGAGTTAAAACATTTAACTTCGTTACAGTGTTGTAAACGAAGCCGTTGAGTTTCAATATTTTTTTTTTTACAAAATAAGTAAATTTTTCAGAAAATTGCCCCTCCCGGCTAAACGAGGGGGGGGGGAAGTAGACCCCTCCCCTTCCCATACGATTTTTTTCTTGTCTCAACTCAACCTACACGCTCTAGTTTTTTGGCACAACACTCGTGAATCACCCTGTATATACATAGATAGATAAAAAAAATTATTATTCGAATTATTTTCATTCGAATTAAATGAATTCATCGTCATTCGATTTTTTTTTTTCACTCGAATATTGTTCAATATATTCAATTTAATTAATCTTAAACGATTAATTTTTTTTTAAACTCCCAAAAGACTTACGTCCCAATAACGATCCACCCCCCTATCCAGTCAACCTCTTCATTTTAAGTTTCTTTAACTCTTTTGAGATTCTACCGTCAAGCAAGCAAGTTGTACTTTATATTATAAAGCTTTGTTTTCAATAAATATTTGATAGACATTTTTTTTCTATAATTTTATATTTCTTTTCCATTTTCATTTTAGCTATTTTTCACCGAGCTATCGAACAAATAGAAAAAATCGTCATTCGATTTTTTTCATTCGAATACTAATAATCGTCATTCTTTCTTTTGAGATTTGAAGAGTATTAGTAGTAGCAGTTGTTTCGAGAACTCGTTCGAATGATTTCACAGCATAATCGAATGATCTCGAATAGTTGCCTAAATGGATTATAATTGATTTAATCATTCGAATGCGCCATCACTTCCCTATACGGGAACCTGGGATAGAGATTGAGTCATTTTCTAACTGTTATTTTATTTAAGAGTTTGATGTTGGACTGTTCTCAATTAAAAAAGTGAGAAATTGCGTAAGTCTTTGATTTCTAAAATTCAATACATGCATCTTTATTAAATTTAAGAAAGCTTAAACGAGTCTCAATTTGGAATGTCAGTCCTAAAATTTAATTAAATCTTTCTAGCCCCTATCTTCATAACTATAAACCCTAACAAATACTTCTCTTTAAAATTCTTGCCGTCTTCTAATTTAAGTTTTACTTTATCTCAAATATTTGAATAAGACCATTGAACGGTAGACATTTTTACTATTCATCGCATCACTTTGTATTTTGTTGATAACAATTTGGCACGTTTTGTTTCAAATACAAAACATAACATCCGGTTTATGAGGTGTGTGGGTGCCTGCTGGCTTGCTGGCCTGCAAATACTTTTAGAATTGATATTCCTTAAAGGGGATTTTGTTTCTCTTTAATATTGTTAAACTTTACCAACTGCTTTGAATCCAGAAGCTTAATGTTTTCTTTCTTGTTTACATCAGTTGGAAATTATTTACATATCATTATCATCCTTGTTTATAAACAGAATGTTGTATATTTTCGGATGTCAAGCACAAGCTTCCGCATATTTGTAACACAAAGGAGTTTTTATGAAAGCTAAGAATGTAGGTATGTATGTTGTTTCGTTTATTAAAGCGATTGTTGAGGATTAATAACCTTGTTTTCATTATATGGCAGGTGTTATGGTTGCATTAAAGGTTGATAAGTCTGACGAAAATTAATAAGGGGAGGAAACATGAATTATATCATTTTTTTTAAAGAGCAAAACATTTTCACATTATTACTTTACTTCTCACTGAACTTAAAATAGAAAATTACTTATCTTGCGATAAGCAGTCAAAACAAACTCTGCCTATTTATTTCAAGTAGACTTTAATTTTTCTCTGACAGATCTGACAACATTATAAAATCTGCCAATTTTTCTTTAAAATTGTGTTCAGGTAAGTGTATAACTTTGGTGTATACACTTAGCTGAACACAATTTTAAAGACATTTTTCTACAATTCTTTCAGCAAAAAATATAAACATTAATTACATTATATTGTTGGTTGACTCTGCAAAAAGCATTTGTAAAGACTTTTGTTTACTGGAAAGTACAAAAATCAAAATTTATACCTTTCAGTGATCAGTCTTGCCATTTTCGAAATAATTGTCGTGGCAGTTAGCAAATTCCAGAGTATATCTAATAATGAGTAGGGAAACTCAGAAAAATTCACCTGTTGATTCACACATATTTTCACACAGATATTGGAAATAGATGCCAATGAGAAACTTGTAGGAAGGAAAGGGAAACAACATAAGCTTTTTTGTCAAATAATTTTTTATTTTAATTTATGACAATCAAGTCAGACCGCCTTTGAAAGTCTATAAGGGAAAAAGGGAAAGAAGCTAGTGATGAATAAGTAGTCATTTCTTCTTGCGCAGGCAGTTTTCCACAACGAATTTATTTTTATTTAAAAGAAACAAAAAATAATGTTCAAGTCGGACCGCCTTTGAAAGTCTATTAGCGAAAAAGGGAAAGAAGCAAGTGATGAACGTGTAGTTATTTCTTCTTGCTAAGGCAGTTTTACATAAGGAATTGGTTAGACTATTTTCACTTATGTCATTTTTGTTGTGTTTTTTTTCGAAAATTTACTGTTGTAGTAGTGCCTACTACATTTTCAAAAGAGTTTCCCTACTCATTATTAGATATACTCTGGCAAATTCTACTCATGTTATTGCTAACAATATAATTATTATTCTCGTAAATTAAAAGTGTGATGTGATATATGTATGTAAATTAAACTATTCAAAAACGTGAACATCTTAATCTCCCCAATGCAAACACCCTATCCCCTCCATACCACACGTTATATACAACACAAGAGCGTGAAGGTTGCGGGTCGAGACAAGAAAAAAATCGTATGGGAAGGAGAGGTCTGTTCCCCGGTTTAGGAGGGGGCAATTTTCTAAAAAATTGACTTAAAACAGAAAAAAATATGAAAAAATAACTGTAATACTTAGGGCAAAGTGGGGCACCTTGATGCGATTTTCACATAAACGACAAAAAGTCGCAAAATATTAAGCTTAATAAAAAGGTACAGTTTTTATACTGATCAGTATCATTAGGTACCTAAATCTAAATAAGCTCATCAAAGTTCAGCGGTCAGCAGGTATGTGCATCACAGGAGCACTTCGCTCAACACCAACCGCAGCCCTGGAAGTGCTTTTAAACCTAACACCTCTCGACATCTTCTCCAAAATGGTGGCAGCCAACTCATGTGTGAGGCCTAGAGCCACCTCTCAATGGAACAGTAACAATACTGGTCATACTACTATTCAAGACAATTTCAGATCTATCCCAGATCGCTTAGACTATATACCACCCCAAAAATGGTATTCGGTAAAAGCTTCCATGTTTCCATCCCTTCAAGATCCTCCTGGGAGGAAGAGAGACCCCTGGAAGACAATGCGGTAAACTTCTATACAGACGGTTCAAAGACCGACTACGGAGTTGGAAGTGGTATCTATTCGGAATAACTGAATCTCAGTCTATCATACAGACTTCTGTAACGAGTTTACTTGTCGTTGAGGTTTATGCTGGCACACAAAATATCCCTCGCTAGCTCAGGAGTGGATTCGTTAACCTCCTCGTTAGCAAAAAAAATATGCCAGGCTTTGCATCCTGCTGGTAATGATGCGCGAGATGATCTTTACCCACCCTACCTGGTTGTTTCCTCGCTAAACAACCCCTTTTTACACCTTCCTTTTTCCTCCTTCTTCTTACCCCTTCATTTTCCTTTCCTCATCTTCCCCTTTTTAAGGCAATTAGAAAACCATGTTATTCATTATACTTGCATGTAATTTAAAATTTTCATCATGTTGATTAACATTAAATTGGATTCATTTTATTAACATAATGTAAATTTAAAATTCAAAATATCTTGTATCAATAAAAATAATAAAAATTTCAATGTATTGGTAAAGATAAAAAAAAGGGGGCAATGCTTAATTGACTTATGTATATGTGATATGTCTAATGGGACATAAACGACATGAAACGACTTACCCCAAAATTCTCGACGCAGTGGCCACTCCCTCGATGAATCTTGATGGTTTTCAACTTTCGTGATGCAATATGCACTTTTTCTTTTACCAGATTATTTGAAATCAAAAAAAATATTACCGCCGCTTTTCTTTTCTTTAAATTACAATTCAAATATGTATATATATATATATATATATATATAACTGTATGCGTTTATGTCTATACGTATATATATATATATATGCACTTTTTGCCAAAAAAAACTTATTCAAAATTGATTTTTTGATATAAATGAATTTAAAAAAAGATGAATAAAAGTATGCTTTTAATCAATTAAGCCAAAGAACTTAATTTATAAAAAAACTTGATTTAAAACTTTTTGTTCAATGGTATCAAAATGATGTTGCATTCGTTGACGACGGCGTCGTCGTTTGTCTTTTTCGCCCTTATTCCTTTTCTGGGTTTTTTTGTAGTCCGATGATCAGTTTCCTAATATGACTTTGTCCTTCGATGGAAATAATGGATATCGGTTCACGAAACCGTTATATGTATGTGCCTGTGTCACCTTATTGTTCAGGCCGCCAAAATCTATTTCGACGACCTGGCTATGCACACAAAAAAAACTGACTTTAACGAAAGGCTCACTTATGGTATTCTTAACTACCAAAAATAAATGACGAAGCTTACCTCAATCGTTATTGAAACTTTAGTCCGCACTTTGGACTTCGGTCCTATATATGTATGTATATTGTAGATATATATATGTGATATATATATCTTGGTTCTTGGGCGCTTGAACTTCGTAAGGTTGCTTCCTAGTTCTATTTGTCCTTTAAATTATTTAGTTAATTAGTGTTAAAACCTCGTTATCTTACTTATGCTTCATATTACTTACGTTTAGGGAAACTTTGAAATCTTCTTTATAAGAAAAAAACTAGCCACTGCACTAAGTATATATCTATCGGTATACACTATGAATTAGGTTTCTGCTGCTCAATACTTCTTCTCTTCGGGGTGTACTTTATTGAAAAGAAACCTCCTACCGACGGCTTTTCTAGTTAAACCTCAAATCTACACCTACACACCTTTTCCTAATTTTCCAGGCTTTGTTTTATTTCACGCCCACAATCATAAGTCACCCACGCATTATCATTAATATCATTGTGGGAGAAAAGCTTCAGGTTTTTCACTCATTTAACGTGTTTAAAAAAAACTTATCAGATCCCCTGTATGCAACATGAATATTATGTTAACATAATGTTGCGGCAACAAAGTTGCATTTCTCCATCTCCTGTTAACATCCCATAATTTGAGTGCTAAATTATAGCACTGACAAGTGAATCAATATTATTACAGGAGAAAAGAACATACACATATAAACAGGGTAATCTCCTGCTAGCGAGAAAAAGAAAAGAAATATCCTAATGGCCTAGCTTATATAAGCAAGAGCGAGAGGGTAAACATAGTTTGTTTACAATTTTCAATTGATCTTGTTTTGCACACATGCATTATAAAAAACATAAATTCGAGGTGTTCGTCGTCGTCGGTCTGTGTCAAGTGGGTTTCGCTGTTTTCTTTTCGATTTTAAAAATATTTTATCCATTTTAATGAAATTCGGGAAACTTAAAGCCCATTCGGTTACAGGGCTTCGCGTTTTTCAGATAAATATATCGGCTCTACTTTCCTTTACCAGATTCTGATTTTTGGGATGAAAATGGTCTCAAACGATAGAGACACGTTAATTATGCACAAATCAACTAATTTTAATTGTCTGAAATTAATATTTATGTATTTAATCACGAAAATAAAAACACAATTTTTCCATACAAATTCATACAAAAATTTGACGTTTTATTTGAAACAATTTCTTTTGACAGCCTTCTTTTTGTATTGCAATGACTTATACGTCAAAAAAAACCCTGTAGTGCAAGTAGACTGCACACGTTTATGGGATTTTTTTTTGGGATATTTCGTGTATTCTCGTATTTCTTGGGATTTTTTTAAATAACTCTTAGGAAAAGATTTCTTGTGTTCTATCTTAATGAACAGTTTCAGTAACGGTAAAAATGTGTTGCATTTTTTTTGTTTTGCGCGTGCTATGCATATTTTTCATTCGAAAAAAAAAGCAAAGAGCACGCACGCATTATATTTGAATTTCTAAACAATTATTTAATTTTATAATTATGGATCAACAACTACCAACAACAAGCCGACAAGCAATTGCTGCAAGTGCTCAAAATCAAGCAAGTGCTCAAAATCAAGCAAGTGCTCAAAATCAAGCAAGTGCCAATCGGAAGAAGTGGTAAGTTACATAGTTTAGTTTAGTATTTTATCATTCAAATATAAATTTCTAGGAACTGGATTTCGATCGGCAAATTATTCGAAACGGAGGAGAAATGCATTCAATTTGCGGAGGAGCAAGGGATGCTGCCCAAAATGAAGCTCTGTCCCAAGCACCACACGAGAATGCCCCTATACAAGGAAGGCGGATCTTTAGGCTACTACAGGTGCCAGAAAGGGGCGTGTAAGAGCAAAAGAATAAGTCGAGCGAAGGGCACTTGGTTCGAGAACGCCAGGCTTCCGATACAAAAAGTGCTCTTCCTCACTTATTGTTTTGCTCGGAAAACCCCTTATGATGAGGTACAAGACGAGGACTTTACGGAGTCCGACACCACCTTGTCGACGAGAACCATCGCGGATTGGTTTAATTACTGCCGCGAGGTGATCGTCGACGACTTCTTGCAGTGGCAAGAAGAGGCCCCAAAAATTGGTGGTGTCGGACGCGTAGTCCAAATTGATGAGTCAAAGTTTGGGAGCCGCAAGTTCCACAAAGGTAATATAAACTCTATTTTATTTTATTATTTACAACATTAAAAATCTTTTCATACTTTTAGGGCGCCGCACAATGGGGCAAAACTCAAAAAAGCTGGCAATAAATAAAATTGTGAAGTTGAACCTTGTCTTAAATAACCGATCTATTTCTCTTCGAAATATAATAGAAAATCAAAAATGAAAGAGAGATTATTAATTTGCACTATGTGTTTTTCAGGAGAAAGTCGCAAACAAAGAGTTAGCTAGAATTTGCACCGAGCTCAGACGTCTTTTTATCATTTTGGGTTTTTTCAATAAATTGTGTACTATTTTTTATTTATTACATGTATGGAGTTGAATCTTTTTGAGGAGAAATCAATAAGCTCAGGAGCGTTATTGTACGTTTTCATTTTATGTAAAACAGCCATTAATGTTATTTTAATTCTTATTCAAAAATGAAAAAAAAACTAAAACTAACGTGCTTATTTGTATCTTCTGAAAGCCTTAGTCATTTAGTTGTGTTCGCCGTAAAACGCCAATAAGTTTTATATGTCATTTTCTTCAGTAATTTGTCTACTTTTAGAATCTGAAAAATTTTCTTGCTACTTTTTGCACCCCTGTAAGTAATGCTCATTTTTAGTTGGTGACGTCATGTTCAATAAATGAAGGTTTATGGTTAAAGTTATTAAATTTTCAACGGTTTTTTTAATTTTTTATTTTCGTTTATTTATAATATTTGTGTTTATATTTGAAAAATAGTGAAAATAAAAATAATTAGATAAAAATATTAATGTTAATAGTACAAATACGACCTATACAAAATTTCAAAAGTGGCAACCCTAATTTTTAATAACTTTTTTATGATTTCTTTCCTATAACTATTTTATAGATGACATACAAAGTTTTATTAAAATTGTTTGAGGATTTTTCGAAAAGTGTCGAAAATCTTAAAATTTTGTATGGGTGGTAACCCTTAAAATGGGCGTGGCGACTCGAAATTTTGGCTATGAACTAACATTGGTATCAGTAAAATTTGTGCCAAATTTCAAGTGCCTACCTCTTTTCGTTAATTTAATGCCAATTTTTCGTGATTTTGCCCCATTGTGCGCCGTGTAGATGGGCATTGGGTGCTTGGGATGATAGAGGACGGGGCTGAAGATCTCCGCCTAGAGGTATGCGATGACAATGTGCGGAGTGCGGAGGTGAGTTATTCAATATACAAAATACAATTATACAGTTCAATAACAAGTATTTCATTTTCAGGTATTAATACCGCTCATTAAGAAACACGTCCTGCCGGGTACCATCATCCATACGGACTTTTGGAAGGCCTATGATTGCCTTCAAGATCATGGATTTATCCATAAGAAGGTCAATCATAGTGACCCTGACAATCCGTTCGTAGCGGATGATGGTACGCATACGCAGCGCATTGAGTCACAATGGCGTGTTGTGAAGCGGTCATTTTACCAAAGCAATTACTCAAATAACTTCGCACATTGGATAGTGGAGTATCAATGGCGGAGAAAAATTAAGAAGAACGGGCAGCATCCCTTCGAAGAACTTCTCACCGCAATTCGAAGAAGCTTCGGTGATCGTAGAAATTAAGTTAATCATAAGTATTTTTAAGATATTGTAGGTATTTTTAGGTTTAGTTTTAAGTATTATACATACATGTATATATAGATTTAAGGACTTATTGAAAAAATAATACATAAGATACAAACAAATTTTACTTTTTTTTCATTTCTGTAATGTTTTCGTCCAAAGGTAAGTTCTAATGATAAAATAATACATAAGAATTTGGCGCGAAATTTGAATTCTATTCAAAATCAACGAATTTGTGTTCATTCATTGATTTTGAATAGAATTCAATTTATAGTGCAAAAATCGCGCGATTTTTTCACTATAAATTGAATTCTATTCAAAATCAATGAATTTGTGTTCATTCAATTTATAGTGAAAAAATCGCGCGATTTTTGCACTATAAATTGAATGAACACAAATTCATTGATTTTGAATAGAATTCAATTTATAGTGAAAAAATCGCGCGATTTTTGCACTATAAATTGAATTCTATTCAAAATCAATGAATTTGTGTTCATTCAATTTATAGTGCAAAAATCGCGCGATTTTTTCACTATAAATTGAATTCTATTCAAAATCAATGAATTTGTGTTCATTCAATTTATAGTGCAAAAATCGCGCGATTTTTGCACTATAAATTGAATTCTATTCAAAATCAATGAATTTGTGTTCATTCAATTTATAGTGAAAAAATCGCGCGATTTTTGCACTATAAATTGAATGAACACAAATTCATTGATTTTGAATAGAATTCAATTTATAGTGAAAAAATCGCGCGATTTTTGCACTATAAATTGAATGAACACAAATTCATTGATTTTGAATAGAATTCAATTTATAGTGCAAAAATCGCGCGATTTTTGCACTATAAATTGAATTCTATTCAAAATCAATGAATTTGTGTTCATTCGTTTACAAATCAAATTCACCCTTTTACAAATCAAATTCACCCATAGAATACGGTTAAGGTATATTTTTTGTTTGCTATTTTAGCGTAGCCAGAGTCGTGCACTACACATCGAGGGTTAAAACCCCTTCAGCGGCGAAGCCGCCGCACATACTCGCTGTTTGCTAGCGTAGCCAGAGTCGTGCACTACACATCGAGAGGTAAAACCCCTTCAGCGGCGAAGCCGCCGCATATACTTTCTGCTTTCTACAAAAAACAGTTTTCTTTAAGCAAAAACTAATTCTTTTCTTTTTTTCACCATTTTTAAAATAATTTCAAATTCCGAAATAAGGTAAAATATTCCTTAGTCTGCCAACACTAGAATTTTTCAACATCATGTTGTTTCCACCTTATTTGACAGATCAAAAATAAAAGTCAAATTTTCCAACTGGTAAGCAAAAATTCATACATTTTTTCGCAATTTTATTTCATTTTATTTTATTTTATTTTCATATTTACGGGGTTTTCGAGACTGCCAATCTCTTCATCTATTCTATTGAGATGCCTTCCGCGCCTCAAAAAAAAAAAATTAAAAAAAAACCCATACAATCTGGTAAAGGAAAGTCGCCCCAATATATCTGGAATATGCGAAACGAACCCACTTTCGTCCTTCGTATAGCCGGGTAGTGTGTGATAAAAAAAATTGTTCATATGTAAACACAAAGTGAGAGTGAAATTATTTGCAAGGATTTCGGTTTATAATTCTATTAAATCAGTGTTTATACTTATATTGCTCAGTGAAAATGTATTTAAATAATGAATTCCACAAAGTGTTATATATTTACATGAAAATGTAAAATAAATCGTCCACACAAATTTTGTTTTGGACAAGTGCGACGGAGATAGCAATTGTTCGGTAAGCGAGCGCGAGTGAGATACCCGACAAAAATCCGCTATGCAAAAAAATCAAACTGCAAACCGTTTGCTCGTGTTAAAAGTTAAATGCCAAAATTTAACTCCGTTAAAAAAAGAGAGGTCGTTCACCTCTTTCTTGAATAAATGTATTCGTGTCAAAAAAAAAATGTGTCATGTTTATAATTTGATTAGAATTGCGTTTTGCCGACGGGGTTTCAGTGATCGAGTTCTGTTGGGATTTATTATCCCGCGTCGGTTAAATTTTCGTTTTTTTTTTGTTGGAAAATACAAATAAATGCGTTTCGTACATCAGTTCGAGTTGTATCAAAGTTTAATAATTTCGGGTTTTTATTGTGCCAGCGCAAATGATAGACGTGGGGCGCGAATCCACTTACCGGAACGGATGTAAACAAACAATCAGATAAGTGACAAGATTTTGTTTATGATTTGAATGTGATACTTTGTGGTCAATTTCTTTTCTTTTCAGCGTCACTGCCGAATGTCTTTGGCATGGAAAATGCCGAGAGGTTTACCGGATCTAGTTTCCAGCTCATACATACAGTTGCCCACTACTTTCCTTACACGGGATTTAAGGAATTTAGGAAGCAACTTGGCATTGATGCCTTGTGAAAAATTGCTTTGCGCGAAGTTCCTGTGGAACACTTCCTGACCTTCCCGGTAAGTGACATTTTTCGTTCTTTTATTGTATTGATCTTTGGACTTAACGTATGCCCTGTCCAAATTCTCCGACAACGTCTGTCTTGCGAGTGTCAAGTTAAGTGCGCGCGGTTTGACCAACATTTCGGGATCGTGCAATGCGTTTAGTTTTCTTAGTAAGGCATAAGATGAGCCGTGGTTAATCATGTTTTGTCCGAACATGGCAAAATAGGGTTGACAATTTAGCGAGTCGTGCGTGTCGGATCGCAACGCACATGCTATGCTGGACAGATGAAGGTCCCAATCATTTTGCTGTTTAGAAATTAAAACTCTCAACTTACTAAGAAAACTACGATTGACCCGCTCCGAAATGTTGGCTTGCGGCGAATACACAGCCGTTCGCACATGCTTAACGCCATAGTTATCCAAAAAGATTTTAAACTCTTTGGACACAAATTGACGACCGTTGTCGGAGTGGATTTGTTCAGGGGTCCCGAAAGTATGGAAAATCTCTGATTCAAGATATTGAATCACTCGGTTTGACGTAGCTTTTGGTAAGGCTTTGAAGAACATGAACTTTGTAAAATGGTCCACCACAATGAAAACGTAGATGTTTCCTCGCTTGGTACGCGGATACGGGCCAAGGAAGTCAACGTAGAGTCGTTGCATGGGCCTTTCCGTTTTCGTTTGGTTGACCATCGGTGGGCGAAGAATCTCGTTCGGCGCCTTGACCATTTTACAAATTTCGCAATTCTTCACGAAAGTCTTAACGTCTTTAATCATTTTTGGCCAATAAAATTTTGATCTTATTCGCGAATAAGTCTTTTCAAAGCCGCTATGGCAACTTAATTTGGTGTCGTGACACAATTTGATACACTCTTCGGTTAGATTGTCTGGAAGCCATAAGCGCCAGAGTGAATCTTCCTCGTCAACATTCCCGGTTCTAAACCTGACTCTCCGATAAATGAATTTCCCGGACACTACAAGGTCTGGAAGGTTCGACTGGTTTTGGGAGATGTTCTCCCTCAAGTGGGTATATTGTGGCGAATCGAACTCAGCCGAATCTAGATCGATATCACCGCATGTCATCATCGAAGAATCCTGACAAATCCCATTATCTACTGCAGTTCCGCTTACTACGATTTCGTCCATATTCATCCGCGATAGGCAGTCCGGCACTACGTTTAGGCTCCCTTTGCGATGTTCGATGGAGAAGTTATACCCTTGGAGTTCTAGACTCCACCTGTTAAGTCTACCGGATAACTCCTTCATCGACATGAGCCATTTAAGACTCGAATGGTCCGTTATGATCGTAAAGGGCAATCCGTCGACGTAAGGCCGAAATTTTCGCACGCTTAAGACCGCTGCGAGACACTCTTGTTCAGTGACTGTATAATTCTTCTGGGATTTGTTAAGCTTCTTCGACATGAAAGCGATGGGCTTCTCATTACCGTTCTCATCCACTTGAAAGAGAACACCCCCTACTCCCTCAGACGAAGCGTCACATTGAATTGCGAACCGTTTTGAAAAGTCGGGTTCAGCTAAAACTGGAGCTGACGATAAGGCCGTTTTAAGCTTTTCGAAGGCCACAAGTGCTTCCAACGTAAATTCAAACTTCGACCTCTTTTGAAGACAATTGGTTAATGGAGCGGCTAAATCGGCATAGTTCCGAATAAATCTTCTATACCAACCTGTCAGGCCCAAAAATCTCCTCACTTGCCTAACAGTTGTTGGAACCGGGAAATTAACCATGGATTCTATTTTGTCTGGGTTAGTTTTCAGGTTTCCCTGACCTACTATGAAACCTAGGAACTTGATTTCCTTCATGCAAAATCTGCTCTTTTCTAGGTTGATAGTCAGATTTGCTCGGCGAAGACGAGCTGCAACCTCTTTAAGGATGCGCAGATGTGACTCAAAATCCGAAGTACAGATCAATAAGTCATCTAAATAGACAAACACGTTATCACGGAGATGACTTGGGATAACTTGTTCCATGACCCTACACAGCGTTTGTCCAGCGTTGCTCAGACCGAATGGCATTACTTTAAACTGGTAGAGCGGCCTACCAGGTACGGCAAAAGCTGTTTTCTCCCGAGACTTTTCATGTAAGGGAATTTGCCAATATGCATCTTTCAAGTCTATCCCCGTGATAAAGTGCGTGTCTTTTATCCGACTTAACAAACCTTCGACATGAGGCATCGGATACGCATCCTTAACGGTCACAGCGTTGACTTTCCGGAAATCTAAACATAGACGGACTTTGCCAGGTTTCCTCACCAGCACAACAGGGCAACTCCATGGAGAGTTACTAACCTCTATGACTCCTAGTTCCAACATCCTGTCTAGCTCCTTGTATACCTCATTTTGACGCACCGGAGATAACGGATAGTGCCTTGATTTTATTGGGGCAGCATTTCCTGTGTCAACGATGTGGCACCCGAAGTTGGTTTTCCCTAACCCTAGGACAACGAAATTCGGAAACTGTCTCTTGACATTTTCCAATTGAAGAGTTTCTTCTGGTGAGAGTTTTATCAACTCGGCTTCGCTTTTTACGTTTTCATCAGTTTCACCACTAGTGAAATCCAATTCGACCTCACTTATCTGTGGTATCAACTGGAAGCTTCGCCAGAAGTTCATACCGAGGTAAACTTTTTGGGTCAAATTTGGTATGATGTAAAACGTCAGGTTCTTTGAAATGCCGTTATATTTGGTTTCGAGCTCGCAATATCCCACAATTTGATGAGAATTGCCATCTGCCGTACGCACAACGTTATTGTAGGGCAATATTTCAACCCCTAACTTGCGAACTAACTCGAAGCATCCCTCACCCAAAACTGAGATTGAGGCTCCGCTATCGAGAAGTCCAAAAACTGACTCATTGTTTAAAAGGACGTTAGCGTACATGCGTCCGTCTGTATCAGACGATATAATCGTTTCGATTATTTGTTTTCGAAACTTTTTTCGAGTTTGAAAACGATGGCGACATTTAGAAACTTTAGGACTTATTGGATTTGTGTTGGTTCCGAAGATACGAGATCGGACCTTCTCATAATTTACTTTTCTCTCGTGAAGAGACTTAAGATTATGGAATTCCACTGGATGAAACTGTTCAACTTCGACGTTGGACTTTTCCCTTTTAAGAATTTTAATCGGACTTAGGTCCTCGTCATTTTCATCCATGGAATTCATTTCAAGTTTGGATTTTAATTTTGTGAGTGGTTCGTGGGATTCCTGGAGGAACGAATCTCTCCACTCCTCGTTTCGTCCCTCGGGAAGTTTCCCTTTTGGTGTTTACCACATTGAATCGTGGTTACACCCTTCGCCCCACACAGGAAACAAAATAAATTTCTAACCTCGGATGGGCAGAAATGGTATGCATGACCCTTTTGGTCGCAATTCCAACAAATATAGTTGGCGGTTGAAATAGGTTTTGGTCTCGAAGAAAACGCTGCAACTTCTTCAACTTCTTGATTGTAGTCGCATTGCTCTTCGACCACGATTTCATGGACTGATCGTTGACTGAAATTACGCTTGCTTAAAAACCGTTCAGCCTCGCGAGCTTTTTGTCGAAGCTGCTCTAAGTTTCGGACTTCAGCTGACAGCAAGATCTCGCCTAGCTTCTCTTTCGCGTTCCCTCTTATGATTTCAATTAGCTTTTTATCGTTGAACGGTTCTTTTAAACGGTCGTTCAAACTACTTATCGACACATAAAAATCATCGAAGGATTCCTTCGGACCTTGTTTACGACACATGAGTTTCATGTAGATGTCGATTTCCGACTCCATCCTTCCGAACTCTTTCTTCATGGCCTCCTTTATAGAAGCTAAATCCGCGTTCGGATACTTCTTTACGTAGCCCCAAAACCATTTATTTGGTCGGCCTTCAAGCAAGACATGAAAGTTAGCGGCGATTTGCTCGTCGCTATAAGAAGACGAAGATTGCATTCTTCCAATCTTTAAAAGAAAATCCGATACGTTGTCAGAACCATCGTATTTGATGGTCCAACGATCTAGTCTACATGGACCCGAAGTGCTAAACGTTGTTGAGCCACTTGAGCTCCTAGGTAAAGGAAGTTGGGCCATCATCGAGCTTTGCCTATCTAACTGAGGAGGGTTGACTGTTTGTTGCGGCTGTAAGCGCAAACCTTCTAATTTTTGTAACACATTTCCCATGAAAATGTCCATTTGTTGGAAAATTCTCATTTGGTTCTGAACCATACTTCGTTCTAACCTAGAGATCGCTTCCTCATTCGGATTACCATTATTTTCATCTTGAACCCTTCGTTCCCCACCAAAGTCTTCACCTTGATCCCTTCGTTCCCCACCAAGGTCTTCACCTTGACCTTCCAAAACCTGACGATCTTCTTGATCCGCCATATTGAAGGTTGAATTGGAAGCAACTGACTCTAACTCTTCCGAAAAGCTAAAGGAGTGATCTAAATTGAATCTATCCACCGTATTGCAAAATCTTTGGTAAAATGCTTCAAATGTCGCTTCGTTGTGAGCGTTTATAACCTCTATGTCGTCGTAAATTGAAACTCGACGACTTCTGCTCATAATTGGCTCGAACGAACCTAACTTCAGTTTTATCCTTTTACTAGGTACTTGATCTGAACTAAAATTTGCGAAAATACCTTAACAAATCTTAGAAGCGATTTTCACCAACAATGTTTGCTCGTTTGAAAATTTGAGGATGTCTTAACGTGTTTGTGACTTCAATTTTCACACGTTTTGAGAACAACAAAAAGTTTTAAATCAAATAAAATTATAGTTAAGTTGATTTATATTGTGTTTAAAAAAGGTTTTATAAAGAAAAAATGTTATGTTTATATGTAGTTGTGTAATTCACTAATAATAAATGTTTAATTATAATAAATTTGTTGAAACTACAATTATTCAACTATTTACTAGTAGTTTAAACTTCAAATGTAAACAAAAATCAATTTTTTTGAGTTTGTATCATAAAAATAAAAAGGGAAGATGAGAACGAATTCGAAAAAGGTAACTGCCGAGGATAAAAAGGAAGTTAACTTCGAGTCAACAAAAAAAAATCAATAATAAAAGAAATAAAATAAACTAGTGGTTTTTTTTTTAAATTTGTTTCAGCTTACATTTCTGAAAATTTCCAGGACAACAGTGACAATCGACATCATCACATGAAGACTCTGGACAATCCCCAAAAACACCAGCTGAACTTGAGAACATCAACAATATGAAGGACCACCCAAGACACCATTCGCATCAAGAGGTCTCTTCTAAATGTGAAATGGAAAAAAAAGAAAATATAAAAATGTACCGTATCCACCTGCGATTTGGGTGTCTTTTTCTACAGATGCCCAAAGACTAGGTTTTTACGGTAATTTTGTTGCATAATCAAAAATCGATTTCAGCTTCTTTGTTGCAACGCGGTACCAAGTCATCAACTCAAGTAACCGGGACTCACAAAGATGCTGCAAACGACATGATGCTGAATGAAAAATTTGAAAAAGAAAAAAAATTTTAAACTGTTGAAGACATTTGTGACTCAAAATAAAAAAGTTAAAAAAAATAAATGTTTGCCTCACTATCGGCTGACAGTGGGATACCACGTTGGGCGCCATTTTTGTAACGAGTTTACTTGTCGTTGAGGTTTATGCTGGCACACAAAATATCCCTCGCTAGCTCAGGAGTGGATTCGTTAACCTCCTCGTTAGCAAAAAAAATATGCCAGGCTTTGCATCCTGCTGGTAATGATGCGCGAGATGATCTTTACCCACCCTACCTGGTTGTTTCCTCGCTAAACAACCCCTTTTTACACCTTCCTTTTTCCTCCTTCTTCTTACCCCTTCATTTTCCTTTCCTCATCTTCCCCTTTTTAAGGCAATTAGAAAACCATGTTATTCATTATACTTGCATGTAATTTAAAATTTTCATCATGTTGATTAACATTAAATTGGATTCATTTTATTAACATAATGTAAATTTAAAATTCAAAATATCTTGTATCAATAAAAATAATAAAAATTTCAATGTATTGGTAAAGATAAAAAAGGGGGCAATGCTTAATTGACTTATGTATATGTGATATGTCTAATGGGACATAAACGACATGAAACGACTTACCCCAAAATTCTCGACGCAGTGGCCACTCCCTCGATGAATCTTGATGGTTTTCAACTTTCGTGATGCAATATGCACTTTTTCTTTTACCAGATTATTTGAAATCAAAAAAAATATTACCGCCGCTTTTCTTTTCTTTAAATTACAATTCAAATATGTATATATATATATATATATATATATAACTGTATGCGTATATGTCTATACGTATATATATATATGCACTTTTTGCCAAAAAAAAAAACTTATTCAAAATTGATTTTTTGATATAAATGAATTTAAAAAAAGATGAATAAAAGTATGCTTTTAAACAATTAAGCCAAAGAACTTAATTTATAAAAAAACTTGATTTAAAACTTTTTGTTCAATGGTATCAAAATGATGTTGCATTCGTTGACGACGGCGTCGTCGTTTGTCTTTTTCGCCCTTATTCCTTTTCTGGGTTTTTTTGTAGTCCGATGATCAGTTTCCTAATATGACTTTGTCCTTCGATGGAAATAATGGATATCGGTTCACGAAACCGTTATATGTATGTGCCTGTGTCACCTTATTGTTCAGGCCGCCAAAATCTATTTCGACGACCTGGCTATGCACACAAAAAAAACTGACTTTAACGAAAGGCTCACTTATGGTATTCTTAACTACCAAAAATAAATGACGAAGCTTACCTCAATCGTTATTGAAACTTTAGTCCGCACTTTGGACTTCGGTCCTATATATGTATGTATATTGTAGATATATATATGTGATATATATATCTTGGTTCTTGGGCGCTTGAACTTCGTAAGGTTGCTTCCTAGTTCTATTTGTCCTTTAAATTATTTAGTTAATTAGTGTTAAAACCTCGTTATCTTACTTATGCTTCATATTACTTACGTTTAGGGAAACTTTGAAATCTTCTTTATAAGAAAAAAACTAGCCACTGCACTAAGTATATATCTATCGGTATACACTATGAATTAGGTTTCTGCTGCTCAATACTTCTTCTCTTCGGGGTGTACTTTATTGAAAAGAAACCTCCTACCGACGGCTTTTCTAGTTAAACCTCAAATCTACACCTACACACCTTTTCCTAATTTTCCAGGCTTTGTTTTATTTCACGCCCACAATCATAAGTCACCCACGCATTATCATTAATATCATTGTGGGAGAAAAGCTTCAGGTTTTTCACTCATTTAACGTGTTTAAAAAAAACTTATCAGATCCCCTGTATGCAACATGAATATTATGTTAACATAATGTTGCGGCAACAAAGTTGCATTTCTCCATCTCCTGTTAACATCCCATAATTTGAGTGCTAAATTATAGCACTGACAAGTGAATCAATATTATTACAGGAGAAAAGAACATACACATATAAACAGGGTAATCTCCTGCTAGCGAGAAAAAGAAAAGAAATATCCTAATGGCCTAGCTTATATAAGCAAGAGCGAGAGGGTAAACATAGTTTGTTTACAATTTTCAATTGATCTTGTTTTGCACACATGCATTATAAAAAACATAAATTCGAGGTGTTCGTCGTCGTCGGTCTGTGTCAAGTGGGTTTCGCTGTTTTCTTTTCGATTTTAAAAATATTTTATCCATTTTAATGAAATTCGGGAAACTTAAAGCCCATTCGGTTACACTTCCCAATCAATGTAGTGTATTCCAGGCAGAAGTAATGGCGATTAAAGAGGCACTATCCTGGCTCAAAGAAAACGTTATATCCTGCAAGGATATACGAATCTTCTCGGACAGCCAAGCCGCTCTCAAATCTCTCGCGTCTGTCTCCAAAAACTCTCAAATAGTCCACCATTGTCGATCATCATGAATGAGATGACGGAACAGTTTAATATTCACCTCATTTGGGTGCCGGGCCACAGAGACATTCCGGGAAATTGCAAAGCCGATGAGCTCGCAAAAAACGGAACACTTCTGCCTAATGTTAGACAAAAACATAACATAGGAACACCACTTGCTACATGCAAATATCTTCTCAAACAATATGCTCTAGAATCAACAAATGCTAGATGGTCACAGGGTACCACCTGCCTAGCAACCAAGCAAATATGGCCAAGCATAGACTTTAAACGGTCAAAAGGCTTGATATCCCTGAGCAGACAAAATATAAGCTCTACAATTGGAGTAATTACAGGACACTGCCTCATAGGTAGACATGCTCTGAGGCTAGGGGTCTACACAAATGACTTCTGTAGAAGCTGCATGGACGAGGAGGGAGAGGAAACAGTCCAACACCTTCTATGTACATGTCCAGCACTCTTCATTAGAAGGAATAACTTTCTCGGTAATCCCTTCTTCGATAATACCAGTGAACTGACAACGATCGACGCAAAATGTCTCTCTAACTTCATTAAAAACACGAATTGGTTTGTTTAAGTTCATTACTCTCCCATGAGTATTTTGTGGTATCACAACGGATCCTTGAGGTCTAAGTGAGTCAACAACAACTAGACAGTCACTACAACCTAACCTAACCTAACCTAGTATCATTTTTGTAATCTTATTCAAAACGATATTTCTCACAACGTCATTTACAAAAAAAAGTTTAAAGCTTTTTTTTATAAAAGTCGCAATCTGTATCAAACTGCCCCAGACGTGGGACACATTGATACATACCATGGGGCACTTTGATTCATGGCAAAAAAATGTACTTATTTCAGCAGAAACAGTCACTTCATTAATTATTGTATCTTTCTATTTCTTGCTTGTATGTTCACACCATTTTAGTATACCTACAAGAAAAAACAATATTAGAGGGGCACATTGATACGGATCAAACTACCTTGTGGTTTTGTGTATCAATGTGCCCCAAGTGTCCTCACTGAATTAAAAAATAAAAATCATGGAAACTGAAGCTAAACAATGTATTTTAAGATACAAAACACATTAACAATAACATTATCTTACAATCTAAGTTGAAATGACACGAAATATTCAAGGCGAAAAATCACTCTAAAAAAATTTAAAAAAACACGTTTGCTTTTGCTGAGATATAACGGATGACCGAAGAGGAAGGACAGTTAAGGGTGTATATGGTTTTATAGAAATGGTGTGTTGTTGGCCTACTGTGATTAGTTTTCAAACAATATCGAATGTATCTATATGCCCCGTGTATCAATGTAATGTACCCCACTTCCCCCTACAGTGTCATGTTTTAGAATTTTGAAAAGCCAAAAGTCTATTCTTAAATATTACCTATGTTTTTGAAAAATCAATATTCAAAGTCAAAATTTTGATAAAAAAAAATTCTAAGGCCGTGTGTGAATTGCGTTAAAATGTGTATTAAAACTTGACATTTGGTTAAAATTTGACGTTTAGTTAAAAATGAGATCAATTTTTTTAACCAACATTTCTGCGTAGAACTAAGAAATTTCCCTCATGATTCAAAAAATTTTCCTCAACAAAAAATGTTTTTATTTTTGAAGGTTAGATAATTTCGCGTGCAAAACCAATTTTTGAGACAACAAAGCTAATAATAAATCCATAAAATAACAAATAAACTATATTATATCTATTTTCCTCGATTTTAATATGGTAATTTGGTATTTTAAAACAACAGTTAGAAATATCCAAACGAAAATTCCCATTTTGGAATCTTAGTTTATTCCCTGTAGTAACACTGGAAAACTGGTCTTCACATTCACAGCTGATAGTTGTTATCATTCTCAAAAGAAAAAACAATAATTTCGATTTATTTATTCGAGCAATTTAAAGTAATTTATTTCAATATTTTGAAATCTCAACACATTGCAACAAGGAACTGAATAAAACAGAAAAAAATAGAACAAAACAGCAAAACAGAAGCAAAATTCTCTATCATTCATGAAAAAAAAGGAACGTCAAAATTTTAACCTTAAAGGGCTAACTATAATGAGCGGAAGCAAGCGGAAGCTAGTGTCAGAACCGAACGAAACGCTCCCTTCCGAACTGCCATGTAAACACTTTACCCATAATGAACGGATGTGTACGGAAGTATCTTTCAGAATGAAATATTTGTTTTTTATTTCCAATAATTTGTGAATTTCGGTTGCCACGCAACAAACAAGCAATTTCAAGAAATTAATTACGTGAAATCAACAATAAATCGAATTCCTCTTCAGAAAAATCAATAAAACAAGTCAGCTGTCAAATTTTCGTCCGTAAAAAGCGAATGGGAGCGCAGTTTACGTCCGTAAGCAAAACTGAACGAAAATTGACGAAACAGAGCAATCCGCTATTTAGGGCACAATATACGAATTCCTTGTATTCGCTCAGTTACGGACGGCTCCGTCCGCTACATTCCGTTCATAATAGTTAGCCCTTAAGGGGGGGTTTCCCATGTAAAAAAAGGTTGGTTTTTTGCGCGAAACTGTGTAGCGTTCGCAATTTTTTGAATATTTTAATAAAACAAACGGTATTCGATTGATATTAAATAGGGTCAAATGTTTGTGCAATTAAAAAAAATAAATAAAAATTCGATGTACCTCAAAACCGACAAGCAAACGGAAAAACTATAAAATTTTGAAAGACGCTTGCGCTAACTAATGGGAAATGGGTTAAATATTACATTTTTATTTATTTTATATTTTTTTTATAATGACAATATATCATGTTACTTAACGTCGGTGTTTTTTTTCGATTATCGTTATAATTTTTTCCACACAAAATTCGAAAAACAATGAAAAATACAGCAAATTACGTAAAAAGTATGAATGCATTTTTTAGTATAACTTCTAAAATATAAAAGGTAGTGAAGTCAAATCAACTTTTTTCAAAGCTTTAAATATGTAATTTCAACGGAGTAATTTTTTTTATTTTTGTTTTTATGTTTGTCAAATGTTTTTGTTAACACAAACACAAAGAATACCTATTTTTTGTCTAGCATTTTGCGCGTTTGCCCGGGAAATTGATTAATATATTTTTGAATTTTTTGAAATATTTTTTATATGAAAGAATAATATATGTATTACTTAACGTCGGTGTTTTTTTTTTTTAATTTTTAACCTGTAACATATTTAAAAATAAACTTCAAAAGGTCAATATTTGTAAGGTTATTGTAAGTGATATATAGGCAATAAAACTAGCACATATTTTTTTTATTTTTTTCTGTTATTTTTTTTATTTAAATCTTCTTTCTGAGCATATTAACAGCATTGTTAATAAAGCCAATTCAATGTTAGGATTTATAAAGCGTTGGTCAAAGGAATTCCGTGATCCGGCTGTCACTCGTTCTCTATATAACTGTTTTGTTCGTCCTCATCTTGAATATGCTTCTCAGGTTTGGACACCTTTTTATGATATATATATTGAGAGGTTAGAATCCGTTCAACGGAATTTTACTAGGTTTGCCATCAAAGGTATTCAATGGAGCGATTCTTTACACATTCCTCCTTATGAATATCGTTTGTCAACTCTCCAGATGGAAACATTGTCACAAAGAAGAACCAACAATGACATTGTATTTTTCCATCAGTTAATTATGGGTATAACTGACGCTCCGGACTTGTTAGGCCTTATTTCATTTAACCATAGAGGAGGAGGTTACAACTTTCGTGGTAGGGACATGATTAAAGAACCTAGACATCGGACAAATTACGGTATGCATGAGCCCTTGACACGAATGAGCAGACTTTCTAACTGCAACTCAAACTTATTTGATTTTAACTTAAGTAAAAATCATTTAAAATCGTTATTAAAAGCCAGTGTTCCACGCGCTTAAGTGTTTTGTTTGTGTTATGTATTTTTAGTTGTTATGTTACTTTTATTTTGTTGTCTTGCTTGTTTAAGTGTTTGTTTGTCCTATTGTTAAATTTTTTTTTCCTTTTTGTTCCTGCTTGTATTAAGTAGTCCCTAACTCTTATCTTCCTGATATTCGTACCGCCATGACTTTTTTTTTATTTTATTTATTATTTCTAATTAAGTGCCGATACGACTAGCAACCGCAATTGCAATCGTACTCGGTGAAAATGGACCCCAGCGCGTGCGGTATCTGGGGGGGAAAGAGGCGTGGGAATTTAAAAAAAAAAAAAAAATAACAAAATAATTTGTTTGCTAATGGTCTTTTTTATTTTAATTTTTGAAAAATCGTCTTTTTTGCGTTTTTTGTCAAAAAAGAATGGTCGATTACACACACAAAGAAGCAGGGTTCAAAGGAATGCCACTAGGTGGTGCTGCAATTTTTTTTGCTTTCTCTTCTCTTTCTTACAAAAGATGTTGTTTTTTCTCCTCAACAGAAAATGTACTTTTTGTTCTTCAATTCATAGAAGTGTGAAGAAAACTCGATATTGCTTTACATAGAAGTAGAAGAAAGATGCAAGATGAGAAAATAGATATGTGCAGATGACATAATTATAGAAGAAGGGTTAGAGCGGGAGATAGAGAAAGCGCATTAAAAAAATGCGGTAAGTAAGTGGCTTCTTTTTGTTTTTTGTTGTTGGACATGACAAAATAAGAAAATGAATGAGGTTCAAAGCATATCGCACATGTGCCATAATTTCTTAACATATCTTTTTGTTTTGGTGGTTGCGAGGGAGATTTGCGATTTATTAGAATATATGACAAGTGCAAGTGCAATATGTATTATTTTTTTGCGACACCTTGTATAGCTCAAAAATGTTGTGTAGGTAGGTAGGTAGTAAGAAGTAAGGTCGTAGGTATGTACTACAAATAAATGGGAGAACCCAATTAATTTTTTAATTCGTTTGGAACAAATAAGTATAGGGTGCCTCAGTAAGAGTGCACTTTTTTCATTTAAAAATAAAGACAAGTATTTTATGACAGAGTTGTGATATTTTTATTGTATTGTAAGAGGCCAGTTATAGCTATCATTGAAATGGATCCGGAAAATCTTTGAATGGATATTTAACTATTGTGGTTTTCCATTGAACCAAAACATTGATGTGTCGTCGACGGGCCGGCAATATTTTTTTCATAAACGTTTTCCAATGAGAAAAGTATTGATGTTTTTTCCCGACGAATCGATTCGTTTTGAATTCGTCTTTTGAGACGAATCTACACAGATTTTCACACTGATTTTAACACACCCTAAAAACTTGACAGTTTTTGCAAATGGAATAATTATGTGTTGAAAAAGAAAATAGAAGAGAGTGCGTTTTTGTTATGTTATAATTACGATAAATAATAGAATAGTGAATATTATAAATAATAATAATGAAAATAAAGAATATTAATGAAAATAAATAAGGTTTATCGTTGTGTTCTCAAGAATAGGTACACATAACATTGACATCATTACAAGCATTCCTCATCCGAGGACAAAGATATGCTGAAAATTTTCAATTTGATCTTTGGAAGAATTTGACGATTGATGAAGCAAGTAATGCATTGCTATCCAAGAACAAAAGGCACTCCATTTAAAATTTCGAAAATTTTATGAAAAATTATAGGACGAAGAATAAATAATTGTTTCTCTTGTTTATTTATGCTAACAGCTGAAACACTAATACACTTACAAAAAGATATTGCTACGTTTTTCCTTTCCATTGAAACCAAAAAATATTGATTTTTAACAGCGACGGGCCGTCCATTTCATGTAGTTCAATGGAAATCGACATATGTTTTCTTTTGAAAAGAAATTATATACCAATCGATCGGAAATCACTACAAGAATTTTTATTGACATGAAAAAGTTCAATTACACACTTATTTTTTCATTAAAATGTGTTTTTCTATTTTCCGGTTGTAAAATCATTTTCCTGAACAGCTGATTGTATTATGTCAAAAAATTAAACAAACCATTCCAATGATTTTCGT
This sequence comes from Sphaerophoria taeniata, assembly GCA_943590905.1. NCBI lineage: Eukaryota > Metazoa > Arthropoda > Insecta > Diptera > Syrphidae > Sphaerophoria > Sphaerophoria taeniata. Next base: position 127,632,966 of record OX016540.1, on the reverse strand, counting down.
TTCAATTTTGTACAATTTTAATGATTTACATAAATGTTCAACTTCTCACAGTTCCAATGATTGAATTACGTCAGGAAAAAAATTCCTGACAGAAATTTTCAATGATTGCTATAATAACCGACCTATCAGAAAAATTTCAATGATGTGTTTCAATGATGAAAACCAATTAAAGCTGTAACTGGCCTCTAAATAAGATATATTCCGATTAAGTATGGAATAAAATATGTTTTTTTTTTTAATTTTCTCGGCAGAAAATTTTGCGAAGTTTGCGAGAGTAGATATTCACAAATATAACGCGTTGTTCTTTCGAAAAGCATTCCATTTTTAATAGTCAGAATAAACAGAGGTGGCAGATGTCAAATTTCAGAATTGCCACTCGCATGAAAAAAAAGATTCCAATGTTAAAAAGAGCACTCTTACTGAGACACCCTCTACTTGCATCGTTTTATTGCGTAAGGTCAAAAATTTCAATAATAGGTTCATGACTCTTTTGAATAAACTGTTCATCTGTCTAAAAGATGAAAGGTACCTGCCTGTTACAAACGCAATCATCGCGTTTCCATTTCATATAAAATAGTTATCCTGCCTCTTCAAAAATTATTTATTTACACCTCTAATAAAGGTTCATCTTTTTTATATTTCTTCAACTAGACAAACACAAAAAGAAATAAGAACCTAACCGTTTATCACATCGCGATGTCTCGTGCTGCAACAACAATATCTATGATACCACTTTTCTTGTACCTACTTACATGCATTGTTTTCATAATACATATTCCTAGCTCAAAGAAAAAAAGGAAAAAATGTGCACATTTCTTCACTTGATACCTATTTTTTTGGGTCTTTTTTATTGCATTGCATGTACGTATATGAATTTGCTTCCTTTTCTACCTAGACGTGCGTCGTCTGCGTATATTGCCTTTTTTTTCTCCTTCATGTGCCTGATCGTGATCGTGGAAACTGGTTCTTGCAAATTCTCGTCTGAGATAAAAAAAAGGAATCGGTGAAGAGTAGAGGCCACTAACACATATAAATTCATTTACACCAATACCTCGATTTGCGTCGTTTCGTTTTGCGTTTTTTCGAAGTTGCGTCGTTGCTGAATTAGTACTAATTTTCACTGTGCGTCGTTAAATTTTCGAAGTTGCGTTGTTTTAGGTTGCTTAAATTTTTTTTTGAATTTAAATTTTTTTAAAAGGTGGCCATGACTTTCAAATTCAAATCACGCTATTGCATCAAAACTCGGGGATTCCCTTTCTATCTGAAAATCAACGCAATTTCCATATGGTGTTATTTTCACTTTGTTAAGAGTTCAGTTTTGATTACATTGTGTCTTGTGATTCTGAAAATAGGTAAAAAAGTGTTGTGCAAAAAAGGAAAAAAGGTGTTGTGCTTCTTTAAGAAAAAAGGCAAAAAGGTTAATATTTTTAAAATCTATTTATTGGCAGAATTATTATATGTTTTGTACATATTATGTACACTTGTAACTTTTTTTAGACAAATGAGTGGAAAGGGCGCTGCTGGTAGAATTACCAAAACCAAAAAAAAGACCATAACCTTGGAGACCAAATTAGATATCCTGCGACGGTTTGATAAGGGAGAGAAGGCTGTGGACATAGCAAAGGCTGTTGGTCTGGCTGCAACAACTGTCAGAACTATAAGAGATCGAGATGGGGAAAAGATAAGAGAAGCTGCAAAATCTGCTACATCATTAGATGCTAAGACGATGACCCGTACAAGGAGTGCTTTAATGATAAAAATGGAATCCTTGCTTTCTATTTGGATAGAAAATCAAGTTGCGCAAAGAATTCCATTGAGTAAAATTGTTATCCAGGCGAAAGCGAAAAGTTTATATGATGACTTGAAAAGTAAAGCAGCCAACGAAAATGCTAGTGGCAGTAATAGCACAGATACCAATGAAAATTTTGAAGCTAGTCAAGGCTGGTTTGAGAGATTCAAGGTAAGAGCCAATCTACACAGCATTTCTCTTAAAGGGGAAGCAGCTAGTGCTGATATAACTGCTGCAGAACGCTACCCGACAGAGTTAAAAGCGTTAATTGATGAAGGTGGCTATGATTCAAGACAAGTTTTCAATGTTGACGAGACCGGCCTATTTTGGAAACGTCTACCTAACAGAACATACATTTCGAAAACAGAAAAATCTGCGCCAGGATTCAAAGCTAGCAAGGATAGACTGACTCTTCTTCTGGGTGGAAATGCGAATGGTGATTTTAAATTTAAGCCATTTCTCATTTACCAATCAGAGAACCCAAGAGCTATGAAAGGCTTTTCCAAGAATCTGCTTCCTGTCCACTGGCGAGCAAATAAAAAAGCATGGATGACAGCATCTTTATTCCAAAATTGGGTTTCAACTTGTGCTATTCCAGAAATACAAGCTTATTGTAACAAAGAAAACTTGAACTTCAAGGCTTTGGTCCTAGTGGACAATGCTCCTGGCCATCCAGTGTACGTTGATGACTTATCAGAAAACGTGAAATTCGTGTTTTTGCCGCCTAATACGACATCGGTTATTCAGCCGATGGATCAGGGAGTTATATCGACATTTAAAAGTTATTACCTTCGACGAACATTTAAAATTCTTTTAAGTGAGACTGATGGGCCAGATAAGCCTACCATGCTAGAATTTTGGAAGAAGTTCAACATAATGAAAGCCATACAAATTATTTCCGATTCATGGGAGGAGGTTAAACCATCTTGCATGAATGGTGTTTGGCGTAAAATTTGGCCTGAATGTGTTCATAAAACATGTGCAGCAGAAGTTGATGGTGCACCAGCCGTTCTTCATGAAGTCTCTGATTTAGCTAGAGAGTCTAATTTTGAAGGTATGGAGGAGTTAGACCTAAATGAATTGTTAACTTCGCACAACCGAGAATTGTCTAATGAAGAACTATTGGAACTGGAATTGCAATTTGCTAATGAACAAGATGAAAATGACCGTTCAGAAGATATCTCGGAAGAAACAAATTTAACCTCCAAACAAACTTCGAAAGCGATGTGTCTGATTGATGAAGCTATGGAGATTTTTATAAAAAACGATCCTGACATTGGAAGGAGTCTTAAAGTGTCCCAAGCGGTAGCTTCAAATATTAATTGCTACAAGGAAATATATTTGTTAAACAAAAAAAAAGCTGTTCAGCAAACATTGGATCGGTATTTTGGTAAAGAATGTAGATTAACGACAACAAATATGGACTCATCAGACAGTGATTAATTTTTGTTTTTATTTTTGTTTAAATTGTGTGAATATTTTATTTTGTTTTAATTGGATTTATTACTTTGTTTTGTTGTTTTTATGAATGTAATAAAAACTTATGTTATTTTCGCTTTAGAAATGTTCACTTTTTTCAATTTTCTTTTTAAAAAGAAGTATTTTCGTAGTCCTGGAACCTATCTTCAATCTTTACATGGCTTGCTATACAAAATCATAATTCGCTTTGCGTCGTTTCAATTTGCGTCGTGTTTTATTGGAACATAACCACGACGCAAAGTGAGGTATTGGTGTACATGAGAAATCTGAGTTCGCTATTCTGGGACACATACCCTTAAGGCCTTAAGGCCGTGTGTGAATTGCGTTAAAATGTGTATTAAAACTTGACGTTTGGTTAAAACTTGACACTAGCGTGGTGAATAAAATGGGTTAAAATTTATCCTGCTGTGGAGCAGGATAAATGGGTTAAAATTTTGACGTGTATTTTTTTCTCATGAATGATAGAGAAGTTTGTTTCTGTTTTGTTGTTTTGTTCTGTTCCTCTCCGTTTTATTTAGTTCTTTGTTATGACTATTTAAAAATTGCTTTGATATTTCAATAAAATAAATAAAATTCTATGAATTCATAATATTTTCAAATCGAAAAACGAAATTATTGTTTTTTCTTTTGAGAATTATAACAGATGTCAGCTGTGAAAACATGTTTTGCAGTGTTACCAGATGGAAGGAACCAATCATCCAAAAAGGGAAATTTTCGTTTGAAGATATTTTACTGTTGACTCAAATTATCAAATTACCACTGCAAAATCGAGAAAAATGAATACAGCAGAGTTTGTTTGTTATCTTAAGTGGCTTTTCATGAAATTTATTGCTTAAATTTTGGTTTTGTACACAAAATTATTTTACCTAGGTGGATAAAACATTTTTTGTTGAGGGAAATTTCCTAGTTCTACGCAGAAATGTTGGTTAAAAATATCCCTTTTAACGCAATTCACACAGCAAATGGCTAAATTTGATCCCATTTTCAACCAAACGTCAAATTTTAACCAAACGTTAAGTTTTAATACACATTTTAACGCAATTCACACACGGCCTAAACAACTTTTTTTTCAAAAATTCAAGAAATTGAATACTTGGAAAAATAATACTTAATTACATGAAAAAAGTTGTTTAATAAGAAATCATTTTCTGTGTCTTTTGCTTCGAAAATTATTTTTTCAAAAACTTTTCCATCGAACAACTTAATTTAAACATAATATTAAAGAATAGACTTTTGGCTTTTCAAAATGCTCTAGAAACACAATGTAATAATACTTATGTAGATACGTCATATGTATTTTAATTTGTTTTGTGTTTTTTTTTTTGCAAATTGCCGCTCTCACCTAAACGGTGGGGAATAGATTCTTTTCTTGTCTCGACCAAACCTATCTTTTTGGCACAAGATTCGGGAATCACCCTGTTTATAATAATATAAACAAATTGGTGGATGTTTGTCTGTATGTTTGTGTGTGCGGTAGGTATAGAGTCTTAAACTGCCCAACAGATTTCTATGAAAATCTCATGGTTAATACCTACTGGTTCCTGTGAAATAACAATATGGAAAAACAATAGTTAAGTGTTAGAAAACTGGAAAAATCAAACATAGATCGAATACTTTATTTTTGGGGTGGGTTTTTTTTTCTACCAGAATGGCTTATCGAATGGAAAAAAAGAATGTTCTCGGTGGAGAACTCGGATAACTCATTGGTTTTCAAACGGAAGAATTGCATGTAATTGTAGGTACATGGTAATAGAAAAACGGAACTTTCTTGATAGAAAACAAGGAAAACTGGAGAAGCAAGAAAAACCGCGAATCAATTTTTTGCATGAAATCCTAGGTGCATTCCTTTTCAAATGGAAAAATAGAAAATTCTTGGTGGAAAAGTCGGAAAATTTAGGAAAAGAGCGATCGAAACATGTTATTTTTCATAACCTGCACGAATTTGACTATGTAAACATGGAATCGTTGATACGCTATAAAAACTTAAATTGGAAATATGTACAAGTACATAATCACCCGTGGGGCCATACTATGTAACTCGATTCTACATTAAAATTGCTCGAATTCGAATAATTGGAACTAGCACCCCTGTTCCATATTATCCATATCTGTCGTGCCATTTTTGCAAATTGTTGGAACTTCAGTTGCATGCATATAAATTTTCATTATGATTGTATTTAAAAGTAAAAAGATTATTGTCTAAGCATGCATATAAAATAGTTCAACCATTTTATTTGATTTGAGCATGATTTTTGGAAAACTCATCTTTGCATCCGTTCTCAATCACCTTGCTTACGAATAAAAAATTTGTCTTCAAACCGGCAACGAAAAGCACATTTTTCAAAGTCAGGTGACACAGTTTTGTATGGAGAACAACGATACCAATTCCAGTGGCCGTTACAAAATTGTTGCCTGCTAACTTAACTTCTTGCACACACTTCTTTTTATCAATTAATAAAGACTCATCACTGCATATATGCGTCGTGACCCCACTATCTAGGAACCATGAAAGTCCCTAGGGTGAATTTTTTTTAACAGTTATGAAATATTCGAATTTGTATTCAAATTTTTATAATCTGAACATTACTCAAATGGTGCTCCCTCAACAATTCTTTTGGTCAGAAAATTATCGTTCAAAATATGTGACCACTCTCAGTCGCCTATCTAATTGCCAATATTATATTTCTTCAAATAAAACAATGGAAGACAAAATCAATACTCTCATGTACAAGATAAACACTGCTGCAGATAAAGGTGGGCCTGTTAAACGTTTTATTCCAAAAAACAAATGGTACAACCACAAAAGTGCCCGTGCTCGTAATAGGATGTTTAAGCAGTTCAATCTTTACTGGAAATATAATATTGGAATTTATAAAACCCTTTACATAGAGCAGCGATTTAAGTATATCTATGCATATATTTGTAAAAGTAAAAAAATTAACTTTGCATACAAGAGCATTGAAAAGCTTAATACAATTAGGAATGCGAGTGATTGGTGGAAGTTAGCTAACTCAATGAAGAAATGTAGTTCTTAATTGAATGGAAAATCTTAAAAGCGAAGACTTTATGGTATATTTCAGGTCCCTTTTTTCTAAATCGAAAATTGAGCTACCTCTCTTGGGTTATGCCATGCAAAATAGACAATTTTCTTGATTCTCCTTTTGATATGTGGAAGTTCTTGCACGTACTACAAAAAGCAAACAAATAAAAAATCACCGGGAGAGGATAGAGTCAGCTATGAATTTGATAAAAATACTCCAACCTGCTTTTTAGAAGAAGTTTTGTGCCTGCTCAATCAAATCTATCTATCTGAACGTATTCCTTCTTCCTTTCGCAAATTGATCATAGGTATTATGATGACTGCACAAAAACGGGGATCCACATATTGTGACAAACTATCGGGGTCTTTCGCTACTGGATACATTATTCAAAATTTTACTGTCATTATTGTCAATAGAATGAATAGCTGGATTGAATGTAACAGTATACTCCAGTGAGTACCAGGCTGGTTTCCGTAAAGGATACTCTACTACTGACAATATTTTCAATCTTACTAGCATCTACACCTTAACCGTAAAAAATCGTTATCGGAGTCTTTCTTGGTTACTGTTGTGACCTTGATCTGAATAATTCAAGAACTGAACAACTTTACAATCTTAAACAAAACAATAATTACTTTAAAATTTAAATCTGATGTTTCTAAAATATTCGTTTTTGTTTTTCATATAATTTCAATATCATAAGACTGATGAAGAAGAAGACTGAAGTATTTTTAATTCAAAACAATATTCATTCTTCTTTTGCACTTTTAAGTATTCTTGTTAATATTATTGCATTTAATAAATTAATAAAATATTATTATGAATTTTTAACTACGGATTTCTTTATTGAGATTATAATAGTTACCCAGGGTGTAAAGCAAGGATGTTTGTTAAGCCCAATTCTATTTGCTCTTTATTTAAATGATCTTCATGAAGACTTGCCAGGAGGTGTGTTTGTTGCGGATATGATTATCAAAATCTTACTCTATGCAGATGATCTTGTCTTGCTCGCTGATTGCCCAGCCGATTTAGCTACTGTAGCCTTTGGGGTCTGAAAATCAACTTGAATAAATACTTGGGTGTTATTCTTAACTATAATTTGCCTTTTAACAAACATCTTGATTCAAGGCTGGTTGTTTCTAAAAATGCAATTAATGCAACATTGTCAAATTAGATACATTTAGAACCCTAAAATAGTTATTTCGCAAAAAATAAAAAAATTTTGACACAGCAGCAAAATCAATTAAATATGTTTTATGGAGCTCATATATGGGGCTTCAAGCGATTTGAACAGGTTGAAAAACTGTATCGGTTTTTCATAAAAAAGATGTTATTCATCCCCAATAACACCCCAAACTACATGCTACATTTAGAGACTGGAATTCACTCTCAATTTGTTCAAACGCTACGACTCCATTTTATTTACATTAGAAAAACGCTTAAACTCTAGTTCCAGATTAGCACGTATTCTCGCAGAAAAGATATTGGCTGAAAATGTTTACTGGGCCCGTTAGTGGAAAGGCATATGCAGTGACCTGAACATAAGTATAAATACCAACACTTTTACTTCCTCATTGTTCGAACTGCACGAGAATATTCTTGAAAGACTAAAAGAATCAGAAACCACAAATAACATCAATTCCGCTAGAAACTCTGAATTCCACGATCTTTATACTCACCTTGATAACAACATCTTGTCATACTTTATCGACGAACATTCTTCTCATTTGGTTAGTTTAGTTCTCAAAGCTAGAGGAGGGCTTCTCAATATTAACGCCAGAGCTATCGAAAAAGATACATTCGGTATCTGCGCTATTTGCAACCAAGATGAAGTGGAGAATACGTTCCACTTTATTGGCAGGTGTCCAGTTTTTGCTAACTCTAGACTTAAATGTTTCGGTAAAAGTGTGTTTTTTCTTGAAGAGCTCTATGAAATTTTATATGGCAAAAACTTTCCAACTCTTTTCAGCTTTTTAAATTATTATTTGAAGTGTAGAGAGTTATTAATTAATGAATTTTATAAAGTATAAACAAAGAAATGTAAATCAGCATATCGAATTAAATAAAAAATGATGTAACTGATATTTCTCTAATTTTATAATATGCATTATTATATTAATACTAGCTGACCCCGCGAACTTCGTCTCGCCGCCCTTCAGAGCAACTATACAAGTATGTACAATTTATTATCACAGATATTGTGATAATGTGATTGAAATAGAGAACTACATATCTGGGGCCGAATTACGGCATCCGTTATCGAATAATACGTTACTGAATTGTGAGTGTTTGTGTGCTTATGGCATTACCTCTCACGTTATCGAGTTCAGGATCGAGCTTTTAGTACAAAAAGTTTTAAATTTTCTGCTCAGCTATCGAGCTTTATTTCATTCGACACACAAACAGCTCACTAATGGGAGGAACTTTATAAGAAAAAATTTAAATTTTTTCTTTGAGTCATTTTATTGTTAAATTCTTAGCTAATAATTTATTAAGGTCAAGGTTTTCTTCTCCAAGGCTCCACCAATCTCGTTTTCTGTTAACAGTCAAACTGTGTTTTTTCATTAAAAAAAAAAACATTAATATTTCTGCCTTCGCTATGTCGCTCAAGTTTTGTTTTTTTATTTGTCAGACCTTTTAAAATTCCTTCAAAATAATCGAGACTCGATAAAAACTACTACAATTTTGTATTCTCAAACGATACGTGACCTAACGAGTGCCATAATCCCAATGGGGTTACTCGTTCGTTCGATAACTGATGAGACTCGCTCACTCGATCACGGATGCGGTAATTCGGCCCTTGAATTTTTCCAAGCTTTACAACTAACTTTCTATTTTCACTAAAGCATTCAGTAAAATGCAAATTTCGTTGAGAAATTCAACAAATTCTCGTTCCTCCGGTGTGTTTTGACTATTTCACAAAAATCTGAATTCCAGACAGCTTACGATTGTCCCCCCCCCCCATTTGCTGACTTTCCCGTAAGATTGTCCCCAAAATTTGTTTTTACTCAGGCTATATACATATATAAGTGAAAATTTTATAAAAATGCATTGACGATTGAGAGGATAAAGAGTCCCTACCGGACATACATAAAACAAAACAATGCACCTTAAATTCCATGCAAAAACTTGATTTTAGGTCTTGAAGTTCTTCGTGCTCTCGCAGAGTTTTCCCAATTCCCTGTTCCCAATAAAAAATTTTCCATTTTTCCATTTGAAAATCAGTGCACCTATAATAAAAAATTTCCCTTTGATAAATAATGAGTTTTCCGAGTTTTTCATCCAGAATAACTTGCATTTTTCCATTTGAAAACCCATTTTGAAACAAAAAATCATAGCAAAAAAAAAATCTTATTCCTGACCTTTGTTTGGTTTTTCCAGTTTTCCCACTCTTCCATGAGGTTTTTCCAATTTGTTTTTTTCACAGAAATCATCACTGAACAGTAGTAGTGTGATTTTATTTAAATTAAAATATTGAGATACATTATGCATGGTTAGGTTAGGTTAGGTTACAGTGGCTGCGGATTCAGAATCCACACACTTAGGCCAAAAGGAAAGGCCCATTGTGATACCATGAATCTAGAGAATTACTTCTTACTAGTCGAACCATTTTGAGCTTTTTATAAAGCGAAGAAGATATTTGATATCCTTATTAGCTAGTTCACTGGGGTTATCATAAAAGTACTCTCCCAGATGAAGTTTGCGTCTTAGTGAAAGAGCAGGGCAAGTGCAGAGAAGGTGAGAGATTGTTTCCTCTTCTTCCTCATCCATACAGCTCCTGCAGAAGTCATTTGAGGCTACACCAAGTCGTATTGCGTGTCTGCCTATAAGACAGTGTCCCGTAAGGACACCTATCAGGGAGCTAATGTGAAGTCTGCTTTGAGATAACAAGTCTTTAGAGCGCTTTAAGTCCAGTGAAGGCCATATGAGTTTCGTAGCTGCGCACGTTGGTAAGTTGTGCCACCTATAGTTTGTTCTCGTTAAAGCTGCTTCTTTTAGCAAAAGTTTACATGTAGCTATCGGTATACCTATCTTCTCCCTTTCAGGTGAAATAGGTATGACGGTTCCATTTTTAGCGAGTTCATCGGCTCTACAATTTCCTTCGATGTCTCTGTGACCCGGCACCCAACAGAGGTGAATGTTAAATTGCTGCGCCATCTCCATCAGAGACGATCGGCAATCGAGGGCCGTTTGAGATTTGGTTGAGACACCATCGAGAGATTTAATAGCAGCCTGACTGTCAGAGAAGATGCGGATATCAGAAGTTGATATCACGTTTTCTCTTAGCCAGGAGAGAACCTCTTTAATCGCTAAGATTTCCGCTTGGAAGACGCTACAATGATTGGGAAGGCGGAATGAGATGCTTAGATTAAGCTTTTCTGAGTACACACCACTACCAACTCCATCACTTGTCTTGGATCCATCTGTATAAAAATGAATGCCTTTGTCATCCAGAAGTTTTTTGTCTTCCCATTCTTCTCTGGATGGAATGGATATCTGGAAGTTTTTACCAAATTGTGGTTTTGGAATGGTGTAGTCTATGTACTTTGGTATAGAACCGAAAGAGTTCAAAATGATGGAGTGTCCCACATTATTGTTGGTCCATTGAGATGAGGCGTTGAGTCTTATAGCGGTACTCGCTGCCACTTGTTTGCTAAAAATGTCGAGGGGTGCCAGATGGAGGAGAATGTCTAACGCTGCTGAGGGTGTGGTTCTCAAAGCCCCGCTTATGCAGAGACAAGCAGTGCGTTGGACTCTGCTGAGTTTGTCACAGTAGGTGACTTTCTCCAGTGCAGTCCACCATACTGCAACCCCGTACATGAGAATTGGTCGAATGACCGATGTGTATAGCCAATAGGTTATGCGAGGTTGAAAACCCCATTTGCTTCCTATGGCTTTCTTGCAAGAGAAAAGAGCTACTGTGGCTTTCTTAACTCTTTCCTGAATATTAGGTTTCCATGTTAATTTTTTGTCTAATATCAGACCAAGATATTTGGCTTCATTGGTAAAAATTAGTGGTACACCTTTTATTGAAGGGGGTACAATTACTGGTATCTTGTTTTTCCGTGTAAAAAGGACAAGGTCCGTTTTTTGAGGATTAATACTAAGTCCACAGCGATCAGCCCATCTAGTGAGCATATTAAGTGCGTTTTGGAGGAGGTCTCTAAGTGTACTAGGATGCTTTCCTGTGACGGCGATAGCAACATCATCGGCATACGCAATCACTCTGTAGCCTTCCCTCTCGAGGGATATTAGCAATTCGTTAACTACTATGTTCCACAGGAGAGGGGACAGAACACCACCTTGCGGAGTGCCTCTACCGACAGACCTTTTCGTACAAAAATCCCCCATCTCAGAGTTGATGATCCTGCTTTTAAGCATTAGATTGATCAGCTCACAGAGTGAGTATTCGACGTTTAGGGTCGTCATAGCAGAAGTGATAGCAGATGTGTCAACGTTGTTGAAAGCACCTTCAATATCCAGGAAGGCAACCATAGTATACTCCTTTTGCTCTAGGGAGTATTCGATAGTTCTTACCAGAGTATGCAAGGCTGTTTCTACCGATTTACCTTTGCAGTAAGCATGCTGAGACATCGATAGTCCCTTATCAATGCTATTACGTATATGGATATCAATCAATCGTTCCAGCGTTTTGAGAATGAAAGATGATAGACTAATAGGTCTTAGATCTTTAGGGTTGACATGCGAGCATTTGCCCGCCTTGGGAATGAAAACTACTTTTACCTCTCTCCATCGCTGAGGTATATAGGCCAGATCTAGACAACTTTTGAACATCATCTCAATGATGGGCAGAGTTATGTCGATGGTGTGTTGTAGCTCAGCTGGTAAGATTTGATCTGGACCTGGAGATTTATAAGGTTTGAAGCTATTCAGAGCCCATGTCAATTTTTCTTTTGTGACAAGACCTTGAGGAAAAGTTAAGTTAATACCCGATCCAGGACGGTTTATTGTATTGACGGATTTGGAGCTATCTGGGAAGTGGGTATCTAATAGCAAGTTTAGCGTTTCTTCGCAAGAGTTAGTCCATGTACCATCTGAGTTTTTGAGACAACTAGGCATGGTTGGATTTGTCGAGAGAATCTTCCTTAGCCGCGATGCCTCCGAGGACTCTTCTATTGAGCTACAGAAGGATCGCCATGAGGATCTTTTGGCTATTCTCAATTCTTGTTTATACTTTTTGAGGGATTCCTTATAGGACTCCCAATCTTGGAGGTTTCTAGACTTTTTTGCACGGTTAAAAAGCCTTCTACAACCTTTCCTGAGTATTTCTAGTTCTGCAGCCCACCAATGTGGTTTTCTCTTTCCTCGCACTGTAGTGAGGGGACAGGCAGTTTCCATAGCTTTATTGAGGGCTGCTGTAAGCTCATCAACTTTTTTATCGAGTTCAAGAGCGCATAAGGGAGGATCATTAAGTTCTGGTTTAATCAGACTTTTCAGAGTTGTCCTATATTTTGGCCAATCTGTTTTCCTATAGTTCCGGAAAGGGATCGGTTTTGGGGACTCTTCACTAAGAGTGAATTGGATGTACCTATGATCGGAGAACGAGTGCTCCTTTGATACTCTCCAATTCAATACTTTATTCGAGAGATGCAACGAGACAAGAGTGATATCTAAAACTTCTTGACGATTTTTAGTAACAAAGGTTGGTTCATTGCCAACGTTACTTACTACCAGATTAGTTGTTAAGATGTAATCAAAAAGAGACTCACCTCTGTCATTTATATCGGTACTACCCCACGTAGTATGGTGCGCATTGGCGTCACAACCGATGATTATGCTGGTTTTGAGTCTTGTTGATTCAGCGACCGTCTTCTCCAGAGTGGTACCAGGCAGTGGGCCTTGGTGGTCGTGGCCCAAATACGCTGATACCAGCCAGTAGGTATGGTTGTCTATTACCATACTGGCTGTGGTGACGTCGTTATCACTGAAATTAGGGAGTAAAAATACATTTAGACTACGTTTTACTAGTATGCAGGACCTTGGGTTACCTTTTCCCGTTACATGTAAGACGCAGTAGCCAGGAGTTTTCAATCCTCGAACCCGGGATTTCCCAATCCAGGGTTCTTGGATGAAAACGACATCTTCCCCAGTTTTTGACAGGCGGAGAAGAAGGGAGGCCGAAGCCTTAATAGAGTGTTGGAGATTAATCTGTGCTATTTGCAGCATTTTGGCTACAATTAGGCAGATCAACCTCCACCACTGTTAAATCCAGTTCATCCAGATCGGACGAAGGGGAACCTAGCAGTTCATCTTCTTCCTCACTGGAGAGAACTTTGTTGGATGAGTCATCAGTCTCCATTAGGGATAAACTTTTGACGTTTTCGGAAGAAGACTGTGCCGCGACAGAAGAGGGCCCTGGTACAACATCATCCCCATCCAAGGATGGGAAAGTGATGATAGCACTGGGACCCCCCACGTCTGGCGACACAGCTTCTGAGTGTAGGGAAGAAGATTGCGCCGCGACAGAAGAGGGCCCAGGTACACCATCGTCCTCATCCATGGATGGAAAGGTGATAGTAGCACCAAGATCCCCTACGTCTTGCGACACAGCTTCTAAAGTGGGTTGTGGAGGCTCGCATAAAGCGTCTACCTCATCTTTTTTGTATATTCGGAGAGTAATCGTCTCGAACCCGTATCTTATCACTCCCTTGTCTCGCACCAGAGAGGCCGCAGAGTCCTTATTGATAACGATAATCGCACTTCGATAAAGACCCTTCGGCTCCTCCAGTTTCGCGATCTTCCAGTCGTGACAGGAGAGGTCCGGGTTGCTAAGCCTGATCATCTCATGGATGTCTTCAGGACATGCAGGCTCAATCGGGATCCAAGCTCGAGCTCTCGGCCTGCAAGGAATATCTTCCTTTGCAACAACCTCGAGTTTTGCGCCTGGCCAAACTTCGCCCAGCATGCCGACAGCAAGCGTATATAGATCGCATGACCTCTGATCGTTACAAACGATGAGTTTGACATGACCTTGATGCCAACCCCCATCGCTTGTTACAGGTGGTGGACCCGGATGCTCTCGCATGACTTTGAGAAAGCCAGCCGAGAGCTTCAGTTTCACCATCTGCCAACGGTCAGAGGAGATCGCGCCATCAATATTGCTTCTGTCAATGACCGCAACCACGATTTTGTTGTGTTCCTTAAGCACATCACTAAAAGGTTTAGTGAGAGGTACTTTAGGAATTTTGGGAGTGCTGGTGTTCTGCACTTTGGGTTTCTTAGGGATGGGAGTGGACTCCTCCAGAGACCTTTGTCGCTTTGACGTGGAGTCGCAGCTGGTCCTAGATTTGGCTAAGATGGATTTAGCCCACTCAATCTTCTTGCTATGAATGGGACTACTACCATCCCCCAATGTTGCACCAGAGGATTTTAGCAGTCTCATCGCATAGCGACGCTGTTTATAAAGGTCCCTAGGTTGGATGGTCGTCTTCGTAGTGGAGGCAGGGTCGTTATTCACGACGCTGATAACACCACGGAGACTACCACTAGGACCATCCTGGAGAGGTTTACTCTCTTTGGTAGTGGAACTACCGACATGAGGAGGCGCTTTCGCCAGGGATACCTTCTGTACCTCCCTAGAAGCTGGGCAATGACTTGGCACAGACCCCTCTCCTATGTTTGGCACAGGATTTACGACAGCCGACATTATCGCCGAACTGTCGCCCGGTGTAGATACAACCTGTACCACACTCGAAGTTGGGCAGTGACATGTCACAATCCCTTCTCCTGTGTACGGCACAGGTGTAACGACAGCCGACGTTGCCGCCGAACTGCCGCCCGGTATAGATGGAATACCGGCACCGGTTTGAGTTTTTGTTTTTTGTTTTTGTTTTTGTTTTTGTTTTGGTTTTTGTTTTGGCATTAAGGTCCCACGAGTAAGCGAAGTAAAGGGGGGGGGGGGGTCCATCTGCGCAGAGATTCGCATACACAGATAAGGCTAGTTAATCCGGAGGTCGCCTGGTATCCGGATACTCCGTTAGTGACTGAGCTATTTTTAGAAATTGGTCCCTCAGCCTGGCTGATCATCGGCACGGGTCGTATAACACCTTGAATCCAGCCCAATTGGGAAGTTGAAGGGGAGGATATGATTTGGAAAAGGAGAGACGAACAGCAATTAAGCCATAAGCGTCCCAGGAAGGAAACAAGGTACTGACAGAAGTGATACACTATACAGTCAGGGGATAAGGAGACATCAGCCAGTGTAATGCAAAAAGCCGATGGAGGAGAGGATAGGGATCGGGAAGGGGAGGGGCGAGCGACCTTTAGTTTCAGGACTCTTCTGGAGAAATAATTCCCGAGAATCATTGACCTTACTCAGCTTCTACAACTCGACAAGTTCGACGCTCAGGTAGAAGTACATTATGCATACTTAAACACAAAAAAAAAACATTGGCTTTTGCCGTCAGCCAGAAAAAAAGAGTATTATTTAGTTAACATTACATAAATTGAATAATTTATTATAATACTTATAGTATTTTTATGTTAGTTTTTTGTTTACAGGAAAAAATTTTTGAAGTACCAAATTAAAGTTACATAATTAATATGGATTCACGCCTATATTTTTAAAAAGCTTCATTTATAATTTGCATTCTATAATTATATGCTGCCTTGACGAATGAGTATAAGTTCGTCCAATTTTGGCCATTGAGTATGTCCTTGGTTTCTTCTAAAGTCAGTAACCATTTTCCCCAGTGTGCACGTCGAATCGTTTTCAATATTGGGCATGTTCCCAAGAAGTGAAGGACATTTTCGGTCGCTCGCAGGTTGTAAAGACTGCACTCTATGCTCCCTTCAGGTCCATAAGGCTGATAGTTTAGGCGAATCAATTCCCCCCTGGTTTTGAAAATCGATGATATTAAACTAATTGAAAAGCGGTCATTGAAATAGTTGTTTTCGCCAAGGTTGTACTGCAGCAGCTTATACATATTTCGGGATTCGCTCCTATAAGCCAATTCTTCAAATTTAGCAAACATTGAAACTTAAATTTTTTCCAACAATGTAGGGAAGCTGTCTTTCCAAGATTCTAAGTTGTTTTCTAATAACTGGACCTCATGCTGGGTGCCGAGTCTTGTCCATTCTTCAAAGAATTGAGACTTTTGGGATAGAAGATGTCTTACTATCTTGTTTGGCAGTCGATGATTTGGGAGCGCTATTATTTTGGAGATATAGTACAGATGCATCTTGAGAGTGAAGACGTATAGCGGAGCGACACCGGTCTCTAAGTGCAGCATATATGTCGGGGTATTTTCCGGGAGCCAGAATATCTTTTTTATAAAATACCTCAAAAGTTTTTCAACTTCCTCATGCTGATTTATTCCCCATACTTGCCCCGCATAACACATAACTGATCGCATGACCGCTTCAAAAAGCTTGTACTTAGCACTCGGAGCAATGTTTTTTTCCCAAGTACTCCGTTCCAATTGCAGTTGATTGCTTTTTTTGCTTCCTTCAACTTTTCCTGAAGATGCTTTTTAAAAGAGAGCTGCGGGGTTATGATAATTCCGAGGTATTTATACTCCCTTACCACATCGAGTTCCTCACATTCCCATTTCCATTTCTCATCCCTTGCATACCGTCCTGTTCCATTTCGAAATATCATCACTTTAGACTTTCTGGTATTAACTGTGAGACTCCATAGCTGGCAGTACAATTGCAATTTGTTTATCATGATTTGCAACATATTTGGAGTCTCTGCAAAAATGGCAATGTCGTCTGCATAAAGCAATGCTTTTATGTCGGTACCCGCAAAAGAAATACCTCCTGGTAGAAACGATGTCAGGTCATCTAAGAAGAGTGAGAAGAGAAGTGGACTCAAAAGGCAACCTTGTTTGACTCCTGATGTCGTTTGAAACCAGTCTGATCTTTCAGCTCCGTCCCATACTGCTGATAAATTTATCTTCATACAGCCGGCGTATTATCGTTAGCATTTTTGATGACAAACCGAGACAACTGAGTTTATAGAAGAGAGCGATCCGGTTGATTGAGTCGAAAGCTGCCTTAAAATCAATGAAGAAAGCATATAATTTCTTTCCTTTGCTAATGTAAGAACTAGCGATACTTGTTAAGGCAAAAATATTGTCTACTGTTGAATACTCCTTCCTGAACCCAGCTTGAAACTCACTTAGGAGGTTGTGTTCTTGTGTCCAGAGTGTCAGCCTGTCTAAAATGACTCCGGTAAAAATTTTCATAACTGTGTTCAAGAAAGATATACCTCGATAGTTGTTAGGGTCGTTTACATCACCTTTTTTAAATAGGGGAAAGATGATATTCTTTCGAAAGCTTTGTGGAACTTCACCGCTATCAAAGATGTAGTTAAAGGCATCCGTAAGCTTTGTTATGAAATTTTCCGATGCGTACTTGTAGAATTCGTACGGGACACGATCCTCCCCTGGAGCCTTATTTATACTGCATCTGCTAAGGACATCTGTTATCTCTTGTGTTGTGAAAGCACGGTCGAGATAATCGATATTCATCACTGAATACAACAGTATTAACCATGAAAATGCTTGTAGATGTAATAAATAAATAAATAAATTCAAATTCAAACAAACAAACACACTTCCATTTTTATATAAATAGAAGATTGTTTAGCCAACCTGACAGACAACATTATTTATGTTATTTCAATAATACTGTATTAACTACATTACGTATTAAGATTTTATATACCATTTTGTACTGATCTCTATACATTGAAATGTTAATAAAATCTGTATCTATCTATCTAACATTTTCTGCACAAATTTTTGATTCTCATTTTTATCCTTATCGAAAAATCCATTGAAACATACGGAAATACGGAGTCGAATTTAGGGAGAAGAGCGTTATCTCGGGCCATATCGTGTTTCTCTGGTTTGCAGAATTCAATAATGGTTCTTCATGGCTAAAGGAAAAGTTTTATAATGGTCGGCAGCACTTGTCGATGATTCTGAAAGAATTTGATAGCGGGCACTGTTAGATTTTGCTAACTTTCATTACGATCTGCCCGGAGGAAAACTATTTTTTGTAAAAATTGCGTGCATTGGAAACTGTCGAATTCCAATCGCTCAAAAAAAAAAAAACACTTAGATTGGAGCCGTATATGAGTAAAATGATTTCAATAATTAATTTTAATTTCTTATTTTATGTGGGTAACATATAATTTAATCTTAATTTATTTTATAATTTTCACGCGACGCGTTTCGGAATTTTATTCACATTTGTCTACCAAATGCTTTTGGGCTTATGGAATTGTTTTTTGTTTTTGTCTTTATGATGATGGACCTTAGAGAAATTTTGAATTGAATTTAATCGTAATGAAGTTCAAAAGTTTGAACCAATGTTCTCTTGAAATTTTACATTCCGGATAATCAAGCAATTTTCTGCCAGTTCAAAGAAAATTTCATAAAATGCAAAATAATGTCCCTTTGCCAACTTACATAGATCATTCAGCTAGTTCAGAAAAAAGTTTATACTTCTATTCTTTCATAAGCATAAGCGCAGCAAATGCGTTTTATGGCTTATGGGGTAGTATTCAAGGAATTACATACTGTTTTTTTTGTTTCATTAAAATTGTTAAATAATTCATGGGATTTCTTCTCTTTTAAGGATGGGTGCGACATTTTGAAACAGTCACTTGTTTTGTATTTTGTTCCTTTTTTTATGGTGGCGTAATATTTGAAATAAAACGGAAATTTTTTGTTCCATATAAACATTATACATATATACACATTTAAATTTACTTGGTCTGGCCCTCGTTAGCCGCTAGACCCATTTTCCTGGCCTCCATCTCAAGACTCACGAACGCTCCACTGACATCACGCTGTGTTCATCCAATGTCGTCTGCGTATTCTAGTAGCTGGACGGACTTTTGAAACATTGTGCCTCTGGTGTTGACGTTGGAGTTTTGCACAATCTTTTCAAGAATGATGTTGAAGAAATCGCATGACAGCGCATCGCCTTTTCTAAAACCTTTTTTGACATCAAATGCGTCCGTTATGTTTCTGTTTTTTCCAACCATGATGGAACAGCGTGAGTTTTCCATTGTCATCTTACACAGACGGACGAGTTTTTTGGGGGGTGCCAAAACTAGTTATTGCTCTATATAATTGGTCACTAAAGACGCTGTCATACGCGGCCTTGAAATCGATGAAAAGGTGGTAGGTATCGATTTGAAGTTCCTGGTTCTTCTCCAAGTTCTGCCCTAGGGTGGATTTTTGATCGAAGGTGGACTTTCCGGGTCTGAAGTCACACTGATAAGGACCTATCAGGTTGTTGACGAAGGGCTTCAACGTTAATACAGCATGGCAGACAAGATCTTGTAGGCGATGTTAAGGAGACTTATACCTCTGTAGTTGGTGCAGTTCAAAAGATCTCCTTTCTTGAGGATACGATGCTGAGGTTCCATTCATCGGGCATGCTTACCTCCGACCAAATTTTGCAGATCACCTGGTGCATGCTCCTAACCAAATCATCTCCAGTTGCTTTGTACAGTTCGCCTCGTCATCGCTTTAATACAGCTTGGAAAAGTGGTATTTCCATATCCTCAGCACTGACTGTGCTTCCACTACGATGTTTCCATGATGGTCTTTACAGGCTTCGGTTCGGGGTGTATAAGCCTTGGCGGTTTGTTTTACCTTTTTGTTCAACTTTCGAATCTCGTTCCTGTTGTGACATCCCTCTATCTCCTCAATCGCGCGGGTTACGTCGACGATTCCATCGACGTCACTTCCCGTCCTAAATTGGTCGTAGTGATCGTATATAATTTTCCTGTAGGAAAATATATGATATACGATTCCGACGAACCTAAAATAATAAAAAATATTCATGACTTAAATAAAAGTGTAAAATTTGCAAAATAAATTGACAGCCCAGCGGCATCGTATATCACCATGAGAAAACTTGTGATATACGATACCAACGAACCTTATCAAATATAATGAGAATGTAAAGCTATGCAGAAATGCATAGCTAGAAAGAAAAATAAAATGAGTTAATAAGTTAGTTCTTAAGAACCAGTCGAGAGAAGAAGTAAAATAAATTTTATCTTAAAAAATTTTAAAAGTTGTTTTTTTTTAGCCTCAGCTGAAAGCAATGACATAAGTGGCGCAGTCGGTTATTTTAATGGTCAAAAGACATTAAAATCGAATTTAAAAGTTCCAAAGTTGTTTCCCCTCCTATGAAGTGAATAACATAACAGTAAATTAAAATCGAATTTAAAAGTTCCAAAGTTGTTTCCCCTCCTAAGAAGTGAATAACATAACAGTAAATTGAACTCAAGATTCTCTGTATGCCAAAAGACAGTGAAAAGAAAAGAAGAACCGAAAGATTCGCATCGTTTTCATACATCATAGAACAAAAATCCGAAATGGCACATCCAGCGGCAAACAACAATACAGTACCAGTGAGTGAACTAATTAAAGAAGCATCGAAAATTAGAGAATATCATGGCGATAAAAGCTATGATTTATCATCATTCATCAGAGAGGTGGAAACTGTCCTACCCCTATTTAACGACAATCCACAACTCAAAGCATTTATATTTCAACGATACGTTAGAAACAAAATCCAAAGCAATGCCCTACAAGCAGTCAGAACCCTAGGACAAGAGCCAACTTGGGACCAGATTAAAGAAGAACTAATTAAGAATTTCGGAGTCCGTGAATCTTATCATCAACTCCATCACAAAGCGATTAATGCGAGGAAAACTAATGTAAGCGATTATTACTATTATTTAAGATATATATTAGACAAATTGAATACAAAATATGAGTTCGACTGTAAGAAACCAGTAGAATTTTCCCAAAATTAAATGAGTCAATAATATTAAAAACATTTTTGAATGGCATAGATGCTAACTTAGCAAGTATCGTTTACAGTACAAATATACAAAACCTTAGGGAGGCATTTTACACATTAGAAGAGACAGGAATATTGAATCAATACAACAGACCATACAATTTTAAAATTCATGGACAAAATGTACATAATTCGAAAAATGAAAATTTTAAACAAGACTATAGGGAAAACCCATTAAGATACAATCACAATAATTCATACACCCAAAACAATGCAGTACAAAACAGACAAAATGTCAATACAGTTCGCCCGAACCCATTCAATCAAAATCAATCCGGACAATTCAGACATAATTTTGACAGTAATAGATCCAGACAGTCGAGACAATTTGTGACTGAACCAATGGAAATAGACCACCTACAAGTTGCAGATAACGAAGAAGTAAATTTTCTATCGCAAGCCCAGCAGCGAATTTACCGATAGTCGAACTTAATATAGAAGATAATAAAATTAAATGCCTTATTGATACAGGATCGACAACAACACTGCTGAACTCAAATAAATTTCCACAATATAAACGTCAAAAACTTAAAAACGTTCTCGTTTTCAACACACTGAGTGAACAAATTCAGATAGAAAAAGAAATAGTAACTCCATTACCAATAGAATTCAATGAAAACAGTCTTATGAGTTGGAAACTCACTCCCTTATTGAATAAGCAGTTTGATGGTTTGATAGATCTAAATATACTTAAGCCCCTTCAAGCTATTGTAAATTTAGAAGAAGAATATTTAGAAATTAACGGTATTAAAACAAAATTCATAAATTCCTGTCCCCATAAATACGAAAACATACATACATTAGAGGAATCTAGTTGTAATTCAGATTATTTTAACAAACTAATACGAGATGACATGAATCTAGAAGAAGAAAAGAAATTAAGATATGTTATTAACAAAAATAAAGATCTGTTTTTTCAAGAAGGAGAAAAGCTTACTCATACCCATGAAATCCAACACGAAATAATAACCACCACAGAAAAACCTATGTATTCTAAAATATATAGGTATCCTCAAATTCATGAAGAGGAGATAAATAGACAAATAAAGGATATGTTAAGGCAGGGTATAATCAAAGAAAGCAACTCTCCATACAACTCGCCATTGTGGATTGTTCCTAAGAAAATCGATAACTCTGGCATAAAGAAATGGAGAATTGTAATCGATTATAGAAAACTCAACGAAGTTTCTGTAAGCGACAAATATCCTATCCCCAATATAGAAACAATACTGGATAAGTTAGGAAGAGCCCAATACTTTACAACTTTAGACCTTGCAAAAGGATTTCACCAGGTTCTTATTAAAGAACATGATAGAAAAAAAACTGCATTCTCAACTCCTTCAGGACATTTTGAGTTTGTTAGAATGCCATTTGGCCTTAAAAACGCACCGGCAACATTCCAAAGATTAATAAATTCCGTTCTCAGAGAATACATATATCAAATTTGTGTGGTATATCTCGATGATATCCTAATATTCAGTACAAGTCTACAAGAACACTCTACAAATATTCAAAAAATCTTTAACAAACTTAGGGAACATAATCTAAAGATTCAGATAGACAAATGTAATTTTTTTAGTAAAAATACAGAATACCTTGGGCATATTCTCACAACGAATGGTGTGAAGCCGAATATGAGTAAAATTGAAAATATTCAGAAGCTTAAACTACCCGAATCCCAAAAACAAATAAAGTCGTTCATAGGAATGACTGGGTACTATAGGAAGTTTATAAAGGACTACGCAAAAGTTGCCTATGGTATGACAAAATATTTAAAAAAGAATTCTAAAATAAACAAAAACGATCCTCAATATGTAGATTCTTTTGAAAAACTCAAAAGATTACTAACTGATGCACCTATTTTAGGGTACCCTGATTTTAAAAAAAAATTCAAACTCATTACGGATGCTAGCGATTTTGCCCTAGGTGCAGTTTTGCTAGCAGAACTCTTAACGACCATGAAAAAAGGTACTCCACGACGGAAAAAGAACTACTTGGCGTCGTCGTCTGGGCAGTCAACTATTTTCGCCCCTATCTGTACGGTAGAACCTTTGATCTTCTAACTGATCACCAACCCATCAAATGGCTTCAGAGTAAACACAAAGGAAAAGACATAAATCCAAGACTTCAACGTTGGTTGCTTAAGCTAGGAGAGTATGATATAAATATTGGATATATAAAGGGGTCAGATAATAAAGTTGCTGATTTTATGTCAAGAATAAACACAAATACAGGTGAAATAAATATTTTAGAAATAGATCAGGAAAATGACAATACGAGTAGTACAGATGCAACAATACACTCACAACCCGAAGAACAAAACGATCACTTCCCAATTTTATATACTGTAGTCAATAGATTTTTCACTCAAATAATTTTAACAAGAAATAAAACAAAAGAGAGTGAGGTCAAAGAAAAGAAACTGAAGATTTATATTAGTAAAGATGACATAGAGAGTAATTTTATGTTTTAAATAAAACAAAAGAGAGTGAGGTCAAAGAAAAGAAACTGAAGATTTATATTAGTAAAGATGACATAGAGAGTAATTTTATGACAGATATATTTCGAAGATTCTTAAAACCAGGAAGAATAGGAATCTTTTCTGAACTATCAGACCATGAATATAATAAGGTGCAACTTAAATTAATAGAGTTATTCGACAGTAGTCTCAAGTTTTATAAATGTACTGACCATGCTAAAGATATAACAAACGAAGACGAAGTATATAGATATATTGCTAAATACCACAAGAACGAAACAGGACATGCAGGAATCAACGAAAATTATGAAGGCTTAAAAAAGACAATATATTTCAAGAATTTGAAAATGTATATTCAAAAGTATATTAATAATTGCGATACCTGTCTAAGAGCAAAATATGACAGAAAGCCCATAAAACCGAAATTTCAAGTAACCTCAACTCCAACTGACATAAACCAAACTGTCCACATGGACGTTTACATAAACAAAAAACATAGTTTTCTCACTTTTATTGACAAATTTTCGAAACATGCAGTGGCTCTTTATCTAGAGGATAGAAATAGCATGACAATAGTGGAAAAAACTCGTCTTTATTTTTCAATCAGACAAAAACCAATCTTGATAATCCTAGACAATGAATTCAACTCTGTCAATGTCAAAAATTTTTTTAGGCAAGAAGAAGTAGAAATTCACTTCACAAAACCTAATAATCACACAGGAAATGCAGACATTGAAAGATTTCACAACACGTTAGGAGAAAAACTAAGAGTTCTAGAGACGGAAAAATCTGAAATGCCTATACAAGAAAGAATTTTCAAATGCGTAGAATGGTACAACAAATCCATCCATTCAGTTATAAAGGCAAAGCCGATAGATGTAATAGAAGGGAAGGTAGATAAAATACAAACAGAAAAATTATTAAAAGAGTATAAAGATAAAATAATTACAAAACGAAATGAGAAACGAGAAAATTATGAACAAAATGAAGTTGAAGACTATGTTAAGAATTATAAGGCTCTCAGACACAAAGACGAACCCAAATATAGAAAACTAAAACTTGAGAACGTTCACTTATCAAATATTAAAAGACCCACTAAATTTTCAGGACAACTGGACATTAATGCAAGTACTTATAATAATGATGACAACACTACCACTAATGAACGGAACGTTAATAATCGACAAGATAGACAACAATGACGGATTTATCGAAGTAAATCTGGGAGAAAAAGAAATTATTCATAACTACAATTTTATTCTTCATATTATTAACCCCACACAAATAGAAGACATATTAAACACTTTTGAAAATAATATAAATCAATTAGACCAAATAGAAAACAAAGAACTATTACTTCACGAACTAGAATCAGTAAAGACTAAAGTACAAACGTTACTACAACATAGACATAAACGAGGACTTTTGAATATAGTAGGGACTGGACTAAAATGGCTCTTCGGATCAATGGACGACAACGACAGAGCAGAAATAGAAGAACATTTAAGTATAATTGACGAAAACAACCATAATATTATCTCAAACTTTAACAAAAGTATCCAGATAAATAATTATTTTAATGAATCGTTTAGGAAAATTAAGGAATCCTTAGAAAAAGATAGGGAACAAATTTTAGAGCAATTCAATGACATTAAAACTAACAACGAACGCATTCACAGACAACTTGTTTACTTGGACATACTACTCAAAATAAAAATACTTGCAGACAACGTAGAACACGTACAAAACAACATAGCATCAGCTAGACTAAACCTGATGAGCAATAATATTTTGACTGGAGAAGAAATAAGAAAATATAATATTGACTTATACAAATTACAGAACATAAGATTAGGTATTGCAAGCTATAGAAATGAAAAAATTATTTTTGCAATTAAAATCCCGAAAGATGTTTTTAAAGCTAGGCATTCAGTTATAGCACCAATGACAAACAATAAATTTGAGGAATTAGCTTTTAAGGAACAAGAAATTATTTTTGTAAAGAATATCTCATATTATTTTAATGGAAATGTACATGAAAAGGAATTAAAAGAATCAAACCTTTGTATTTTTAAAAATAATTGTTTTAAAATCAAAAATGAAAAACCCGAAATTGTAGAAATTAATTCAAATTCAATGCTACTTAAAAATCAGAACAATGTAACACTTTCAAGTTCATGTGATGAAAGAATTGTTATCTTAAAAGGAAATTACTTATAAATTTCCATAACTGTGACGTAACAATAAAAAACCAAACTTACTTTGGAAAAAGTGATGAATTCTTACAAAATTTTGAAATAAAAAGTAAAGATCTTCAATTTAAGAATATAACTGATAAATTATCATTTGACGACATAATTATAAATGAGATAGAAAATATGGAAGCGATAGAAGAGTTAAAATATCATAAAAAACAGTTCAGCCTATTTAACTGGATATATGTATTTGCATTTTTCATAATTATCATTCTTTTCTTTCTACTATTATTGTTTACACTATTTAAACTCAAATCATTCAAATTACCAATAAAGAACGAAACCCAGGAGGGTCTCGACTCAAAGGGGGGAGGGGTTACGTCGACGATTCCATCGACGTCACTTCCCGTCCTAAATTGGTCGTAGTGATCGTATATCATTTTCCTGTGGGAAAATATATGATATACGATTCCGACGAACCTAAAATAATAAAAAATATTCATGACTTAAATAAAAGTGTAAAATTTGCAAAATAAATTGACAGCCCAGCGGCATCGTATATCACCATGAGAAAACTTGTGATATACGATACCAACGAACCTTATCAAATATAATGAGAATGTAAAGCTATGCAGAAATGCATAGCTAGAAAGAAAAATAAAATAAGTTAATAAGTTAGTTCTTAAGAACCAGTCGAGAGAAGAAGTAAAATAAATTTTATCTTGAAAAATTTTAAAAGTTGTTTTTTTTTAGCCTCAGCTGAAAGCAATGACATAAGTCGCGCTTCTCATGCTCCTTTTTTTTCTTTCTGAGAAGTTTGTGCTCTTCTCTCCTTTTCTGCTCGTAGAGCTCACAAGCTGGTCGTGTCTTTCTTTGCAGCGCCGCTTTTTATGCCTCTTGTTTAGCTGTCAAACCAGTGGTTTCGTTGTGGTGGCCGTGTAAACCTTAGCACTTCAGAGGTGGCATCTCTGATGGCTGCTTGGCAATATTGCTACTGGTTCGTTACATTTCGTGCTGGCAGCAAAGGACTTCTGAGGAGATTTTAGGAGACACGATCGGAAAACGATCTAGCTATCTCTTGTGATTGTAGCCGTTTAACGTCGAATTTTCTCCTAGCATTTTCACGTGTTGGCCTATCGGGATATCCACATTCGTACCTTGGCAACAACAAGGTAGTGGTAGTGGTAGTGTAATTGGACCGAAATTATCGATGTGAATTGTTTGAGAAGGAATTTTGTTTAAAAGTGTTTTCTTCTAAGACCTAGACATTTGACATTCTACTAAGTGCATCTACATTCTACATGCTGCATTTTTGAAACAGCTCAATTCGAAAGTGTGGTCATAATTTTGAAGTTCAAGAGCCCGCCTGTCAGTTCTGGGATTTATCTCTTTCTTATCCTTTCCTTTTTTTCAAATTAGGAAAATTGCTGATAAATATTCTGATTTACATTGCCGAATTTTAAAAAGATCATAATCAATCAAATGTTGCACATTTTCTTTTTCATGAAAAGATACCCGTCTTTGCTGACAAGAAAACTGTTTTGCATTTGATAAATCATTTGACATTTGATTTAAGGGTCTTCGGGACGCTTTCAGTTTACATAAGATTCGTTAAATATTTTTTGAAATCTAATTTAACGTGTATGTTTTTATTTTTATCAAAATATTCGTTTACATAGCTATGTACATATAACTTTTATTATTGATCTCACTTACCTATATCAATTTGCATTAAATAGGAACACGTATTTTCAAAAGAATAACACTCATTGTTCTTAGATTCATTTATAATTACAATGAAGCCAACATTTTACTTGTGCAATGGTGTATAATTATTTCCCATAAATGCCATATCCCACTTTTGAAATATAATGGTTTTTCTTTAAATAAAACAGATTACATATATGTATTTTGTTCTTATTCGGTTAATTGATTTCAAGGGAAAAAAAAATCTGTCAGAAACTAGCCAAGTCTCCATGGAGCTGCTTGTATATCTCTAAAAAAGATTGAAATCTAGACATAGTCGTGTCAAGTCTAAGGTTCCTTACTGCGATTTCTTTATTATTATAGTTAATGTTGTGTGCCTTGGCCGATTAGAAGTCCGTCTGTACTGGAAATAATTTTGTACACTGTTTGTTTCAGGCTCGTCTATACAAAAGTATTATTGAAATACGCAGCTTTATCAAGCCTATCTATCGTCGATGGGTAGCGGTTCTAGCGACAGATTGGTGCAATGGTGTCATGGAGCACCTGGTATTGCCCATTCGCGTTCATTATTTATTCTTTTAGACGGTTTAATTTCTGAAAGATCGGCGTTGTATTTACGCCGAAGCCGGTTGTATCTATTCGGTGATTGCTGAAGCTTGAGCTTTTATACTCTTGAAGTCAACATTCATGAGGTTGAGGTGCACCGTGCCCCCCATGAAGATTGGTTACCCGTGAAAGCGCTACGTAGGTTTGGCCACAAGAGAATTTGGAGATGCCAATGTCCATGTGGGCATTTTTTAGACTAAGACCTTAGCCTTTGTGAAGGGTATACGCAACAGAGATTGCGAATTGTTCTCTGTACATGTATGCCAGGGGTATGTCGATCTCTAATAGTTCGGTTGGGCTCTTGTGTTTTCTAATCAGGGTCGGCAGGTACTCCATATCTTCGATTATCCTAGTTTTTATAGTTTTCCCTCTATGTGGCCATTTAACACTAACTCAGCTCTCTATTCTGATGAGTGAGTGAGTGAGTGAGTGAGTGAGTGAGTGAGTGAGTGAGTGAGTGAGTGAGTGAGTGAGTGAGTGAGTGAGTGAGTGAGTGAGTGAGTGAGTGAGTGAGTGAGTGAGTGAGTGAGTGAGTGAGTGAGTGAGTGAGTGAGTGAGTGAGTGAGTGAGTGAGTGAGTGAGTGAGTGAGTGAGTGAGTGAGTGAGTGAGTGAGTGAGTGAGTGAGTGAGTGAGTGAGTGAGTGAGTGAGTGAGTGAGTGAGTGAGTGAGTGAGTGAGTGAGTGAGTGACTGAGTGAGTGAGTGAGTGAGTGAGTGAGTGAGTGAGTGAGTGAGTGAGTGAGTGAGTGAGTGAGTGAGTGAGTGAGTGAGTGAGTGAGTGAGTGAGTGAGTGAGTGAGTGAGTGAGTGAGTGAGTGAGTGAGTGAGTGAGTGAGTGAGTGAGTGAGTGAGTGAGTGAGTGAGTGAGTGAGTGAGTGAGTGAGTGAGTGAGTGAGTGAGTGAGTGAGTGAGTGAGTGAGTGAGTGAGTGAGTGAGTGAGTGAGTGAGTGAGTGAGTGAGTGAGTGAGTGAGTGAGTGAGTGAGTGAGTGAGTGAGTGAGTGAGTGAGTGAGTGAGTGAGTGAGTGAGTGAGTGAGTGAGTGAGTGAGTGAGTGAGTGAGTGAGTGAGTGAGTGAGTGAGTGAGTGAGATAGTGTGTGAGTGAGTGAGTGAGTGAGTGAGTGAGTGAGATAGTGAGTGAGTGAGTGAGATAGTGAGTGAGTGAGTGAGTGAGTGAGTGAGTGAGTGAGTGAGTGAGTGAGTGAGTGAGTGAGTGAGTGAGTGAGTGAGTGAGTGAGTGAGTGAGTGAGTGAGTGAGTGAGTGAGTGAGTGAGTGAGTGAGTGAGTGAGTGAGTGAGTGAGTGAGTGAGTGAGTGAGTGAGTGAGTGAGTGAGTGAGTGAGTGAGTGAGTGAGTGAGTGAGTGAGTGAGTGAGTGAGTGAGTGAGTGAGTGAGTGAGTGAGTGAGTGAGTGAGTGAGTGAGTGAGTGAGTGAGTGAGTGAGTGAGTGAGTGAGTGAGTGAGTGAGTGAGTGAGTGAGTGAGTGAGTGAGTGAGTGAGTGAGTGAGTGAGTGAGTGAGTGAGTGAGTGAGTGAGTGAGTGAGTGAGTGAGTGAGTGAGTGAGTGAGTGAGTGAGTGAGTGAGTGAGTGAGTGAGTGAGTGAGTGAGTGAGTGAGTGAGTGAGTGAGTGAGTGAGTGAGTGAGTGAGTGAGTGAGTGAGTGAGTGAGTGAGTGAGTGAGTGAGTGAGTGAGTGAGTGAATTAGTAAGTGGGTTTCATAATTCGAAACTTTGCTTTCGCTAAACTTCGAAACTAAATTAACTACAGACTTGAAAATTTAGATTTTAATGGTTCCGACTTGAATTTGTATAAAGTATATTCTATATTTGGATGAACTGGTCATAACACTATCATGATATCTGTGTGTGTGCAGTGCGTATATTCGTTACATTTCTTATGCTCGATTATCTTGCGAACCACTCACTGGTATTAATGTGACATTGGTCTCATTTTACCGAAATCGCGAACTGATTAAGTTTTCAGCAAAGTCGGCAAAACAGCATTCGCTGGGTCAGCTAGTTCAATATAGATGATTTGAGTTGTGTGTAGCTTTGAAAATGTCTTCCTTATATCTTTTCACATTATTGATTCCCTATCTTGCTTGCATTGTTCTTTTGTTCAACGTTAAATATTTTCACTAAAAAAAAGTACGTCTTCGCTTTAGTGAATGAATTGTTGTCAAAGTAAAGATTAGCATGTTTTTTTGAGTAATAGCAATGTTTTGGTTTTGCAAACTTAACATTTTTATCAGAATCTATAACAAACAACTACCGAAAGTCGTGGTATCCATTCCGCAAATTTTATAAGCATAAGAGCTTGAGAGCAAAGTTAGCAAAGTTTCTGAGTAATGAGAATTTTAAATTTTTAAAAAGTATTTTAAAATCTATATTTGCACTGAAAAAATCAAACTATCGATTTAATTCGCATAGATCGGATATCCTTAATTTATTAAGATTTTTACGTTATGGGTAAATTTGAATTTTGTAATGAAACAACTAGTGAAAAATTAATTCAATAGATCCAAATTGAGATAATGTAAAAACAAAAATGTGCACGACTGGGTCGCACGAGGTTGCTCCTGTATTCCAAAATTCAACCCACAAACAACATTAAAAATGAAAACATGTAATAAATAAAAATTTAAATTTAAATATAAACCTCAAAAACACAATTTATCTGAAAAAATTGATGTCATAAAATTTCTTAAGATATTGTTGATTTTTTAAATTTTTTTTTAAAAATTCTGTGGAGCGGTTTTGTTTTTTAATTAATTTTTCAAAAATGTCTTAAAATTTATTTGTGCATGATGTCTTCAAGAATATATAAATATACATTTTATAGTGCATTAATTTCGAAAAAAAAGTTTAAAAATATTTTTTTTAAAAATACAGACAATTATTTGATTTTTGTTTCATACAAAATATTATTATTTCGGCAATATATACGTAGGTACTCTCAAAAAATAAATACTCTGATCGGACTTGTAACGAAGCGTTACATGCTAACCTATTTTTTTTTTAACAAACATATGGCCACCAACATCGTCGCCAATGTTTGCCATCAACAATAACAGCCGATATGGTTTTCCCCCATTCATATATAATTTTACCATCCGCACACATACAATTCACATTTAGTTATCCCACGAAAAAGCATAAGGCAACCTGCACGAAACACACAAAACACAGTCCACCGTGGTGAAACAGTACACCGCCGCCAGAGTAAAACAGTCCGCCGTGGTGAATCATCAATCAATACCTGAGACAGAGGGCACACCTCCGCCAGAACAAGACAGCAACACGCTCAAAACAAACACAAACCAGTAAACCAGTCCGCCGCCGCCGTGGTAAAAATATAAAATCAGATCGCTAGTGTGGTGGGATAATAAGCCACCTCGGGTAGTAAAATTAATATTAGATTTCGAGTCAGTTGGTGTCTGACCGCGAAGCAGATCGGATCGTCGCCGTAGGTAAGTGGTTGTGTAATTATAAACTTTGTGGAACTTCCCCCCACCAGTGGTAAGGGGTTTCACGGGTATATTTATTATCAACCACCTTCTGCCCATATTGCTTTTTCGCAGTCAGTCGGTGTTCAGCAGCAGAACGGAGCAGGTCGGCTCCGAGAAGTAATTTGTTAAATAATTTATTTTCTTGGAACTTCCCCCCACCAGTGGTAAGGGGTTTCAAGAGTATCAGGCTTATTTTTCGTGCCACCAGGGGCCGTACTAGTACCTGCAGATCCACCAGAGCTATTGCCTGCTGTTTTAGTGCTACCAGGGGCCATAAATCCTGCTGTTTTGCGTGCCACCAGGGGCCGTACTAGTACCTGCAGATCCACCAGAGCTATTGCCTGCTGTTTTAGTGCTACCAGGGGCCATAAATCCTGCTGTTTTAGTGCGACCAGGGGCCATTAATCCTGCTGTTTTACCAGAGCTATTGCCTGCTGTTTTAGTGCTACCAGGGGCCATAAATCCTGCTGTTTTACCAGAGCTATTGCCTGCTGTTTTAGTGCTACCAGGGGCCATAAATCCTGCTGTTTTACCAGAGCTATTGCCTGCTGTTTTAGTGCTACCAGGGGCCATAAATCCTGCTGTTTTACCAGAGCTATTGCCTGCTGTTTTAGTGCTACCAGGGGCCATAAATCCTGCTGTTTTACCAGAGCTATTGCCTGCTGTTTTAGTGCTACCAGGGGCCATAAATCCTGCTGTTTTACCAGAGCTATTGCCTGCTGTTTTAGTGCTACCAGGGGCCATAAATCCTGCTGTTTTACCAGAGCTATTGCCTGCTGTTTTAGTGCTACCAGGGGCCATAAATCCTGCTGTTTTACCAGAGCTATTGCCTGCTGTTTTAGTGCTACCAGGGGCCATAAATCCTGCTGTTTTACCAGAGCTATTGCCTGCTGTTTTAGTGCTACCAGGGGCCATTAATCCTGCTGTTTTGCGTGCCATCAGGGGCCGTACAGTACCTGCCGCTCACCAGTATTGCCAGATACTCTACTAATTATACTTCTATTATATTTCTCAGAGTCATACCAGGCCACCGTCACGCAGACCGCACGTACCCGACGAAACGGATTACATCCAGTTGAAGGAATACCAGAACCAGACATACCTTCACATTAAACCTTACTAGAGACGCGTAAGAGGTTACTTTCTTTACTTAGTTTAACATAAGACTATTTAGTAATTAAGGAATATTAAATAAATAATAAAGAAATTGTGGACCTTTTTTACTGAAGTTTAGTGTTTTTCTTCAGAAGGAACCTTGGCGATCCGACGAGCATAACCTCGGCTGGAAAGCAAAAAGCACATCACAAATTGGCGCCCGAGCAGGGACTATTGAGGTCTACACCCGTACCGTACACATACCAGTAATACACCAGCCGAACAATCAGCCAGCCATGTCCGAGAACGAAGAGGTATTCGACTACACCGCCAGCCTAGGGGCCATGTACCTGCTTAAGAAGCAGGAACTCATCGAGAGGATGGGCCAGATAGGATTGGACACGAGTGGAACGTTGGACGCCCTAAGGGCACGATTTAGTGCCTATGTCAAGGAAGCCAGGCAGAGGAAGTCGACACAGAATCTCTGTGAAGAAATTGAGAAAGCTACCAGCGAGAGGGAATATAAAGGAGAAAACAATATATCGCTCCAAGTTCCAACGAGACATATTCATAGCCAGACCAGTGCTCCGCCTGTAACCCTAACCTCACCTCTTGATGCAAATCACCAGCAAATACCAGGCGACGTCATACACGAAAAAGCAACATTAGATACAAATCATCAGCAAACATTTGATTCCATGAACGAACATCATCGCCGTCATGACGCAGAAGTCATGAATACCGTACGGAAATGGAATTTGAAATTCGACGCCGCCGGCAACGCTTTCGAATTCCTTGAGAGGATTGAAGAGTTGGCCGAGTGTTATGATATCCATACAGACGACTTGGTCAGAACCCTGCCTGAAATTCTGCGGGGTACAGCCCTAGAATGGTTCCGTATAAACCGAAGCCGAATGAACACATGGAAAGAATTCCAGACCAGTTTCCTTAACCATTTTCTCCCCGCCCGCTACGTTTGTAAGTTGGAAGACGAAATATTTCGGAGAAAACAAGGCCCGAGAGAAAAGGCGAAAGAGTTTATACAAGCCACTCAATATCTGATCCACAGACATCCACGCATGAGCCTCGAAGGAAGCGTCGACCGAATTTATGACAGTTTGCGTCCAGAGTATCACTTGTACATAAAAAGGCGAGATTTCGACACTGTCGAAGAGCTGATGACATTAGCCGAAGAATACGAATATATACAAAGTGAAGATCGTACCTCACGACAGCTCACACTGAGATCCAGCCCAGGTCTTAATAGAGCGTCTCCGTCTTTTAATAACCGCTCTCCTCCGCCGCCGCGAGTATCATTTAATCAACGCAACGATAACAACCGTTCCGCCAGCCGAACCAATAGCCATGCGAACCCCTTCGCAAGAGAACCACAGAGCGCAAATCCTGCCCAATATGATCGGGCAACACACTGCTGGAATTGTAAGCAGCGAGGCCATACGAAGAGCAACTGCCGGCGCCCTTTCAGGATGTTCTGCTCATATTGCGGCGAGGACGGATGTCTCACCGACGACTGCGCCTGTCATCCTCATAGAGCTTCAGTAATGAAGGAAAAACGAAGGGTGGAGAGTAAAGAAGAGGTGATACCCACAGTTCCAGTAACCAGGTCGAGGCCGGAGACCATTAACAACCGATTGACCAGCGACAACCATGGGTTGCCAAGTCAAACACCGAACCGAAACGATGTACTTACCTCTGTTCGCAACAACGAATCCGTACTTCAGGCAGCCGAAACCTGGACCGACCCGCGCTGCTTTATAGCGATTCAGATTTACGGCCAACAAATAAAAGCATTATTAGATACTGGGGCTACAAAGTCTTTTATTAATGCAAGAACCAGGCAAATTTTACGTAATAATAACACTCCAGTTCAATACCGAGATCATATAACGCAGATGGCAGACGGCAACCCTGTAGCAAGCCATGAACATTATACACTGACGTTATACATTGATGAAAGGCCAGTAATGGCAGAGCTAACCTACATGAAACAGCTTACCGATGAGATGGTAATTGGTATGGACCTATTACATAAAGTAGGGGTAAGGTTGACACTGCGCGGTAGAGAAATACCTCTCGCAGACGACACGGGATTGCCCCGAGACCCATTACTGGTTGCCCATAGTGAGATAGCAATTGCAGCTAGCAGCCCAAAGGATTGGACTCAGAAACGTGTCAGTCAAATGTTCCACAACCCAGAGAAATACCCCGAATACCGAATAATGGAAAACCGGTTGTACCGAAAATTTCCAGCACATCCATTGTCGAACCAAGACTCAGATTGGAAGCTATGTGTGCCTACCGCCGAAAGACAAGAGGTTCTATACAACAACCATGATGCCACATTGGCTAGCCACCTAGGGATAGCCAAAACGGCATCCAGAATCATGAAATTGTACTACTGGCCTGGAATGTACCGAGACATAGCTAAGTACGTTAGTAAGTGTCAAGTGTGTAGAGCATTTAAGGTGTCCCAGCAGAAACAGCAACAGATACGGGGTTATAAGCTGCGACACAGATCACGGAAACCGGGTATCGGAGAGCCCGAGAGAGAGTTAGACCGATTGAAACGCAGCCAGCCAAGAGCCCAGTCCAACAAGCTCACAAGCAAGCCGCCGATTTCCGTACACACAGCCAAGGCCAAACGTATCACCACTTCCACTGGGGCTTCAACCACAACCAGCACTAACGCCACGTTGAACGCCGTACGAGCCTACAACCGCCCTTGCACATCCGCAGCCGCAATCGCCGCCGCCCAGTCCACCACCACAGCTGCCTACCATATCGCCGCAGCCCCAGCGCAGCCCGTTCCACAGCCGCCACACGAACCACCGCCGCAGCAGCCCGACCCATTACAGCCGCCTGTTCCGTCTTCACCATGCATTCCGCCACCGCTACCATACGTTCCACCAAAACGCAGCCCCGAAGAACCGTCACCACCGACACCCCGACCGCAGCAGCCACCCGTCCGGAAACCGTATTTCGTGCGATTGACAAGGCTATCGCCATCCAAGCCACTCCTCACGTCACCTCCACTGCCTGCACAGGCTGAAGTACCAACGGATTTAAACGAGAAGGTTCTCGTCTCCGAAGGGGGAGTGGTATGTAACGAAGCGTTACATGCTAACCTATTTTTTTTTTAACAAACATATGGCCACCAACATCGTCGCCAATGTTTGCCATCAACAATAACAGCCGATATGGTTTTCCCCCATTCATATATAATTTTACCATCCGCACACATACAATTCACATTTAGTTATCCCACGAAAAAGCATAAGGCAACCTGCACGAAACACACAAAACACAGTCCACCGTGGTGAAACAGTACACCGCCGCCAGAGTAAAACAGTCCGCCGTGGTGAATCATCAATCAATACCTGAGACAGAGGGCACACCTCCGCCAGAACAAGACAGCAACACAATCAAAACAAACACAAACCAGTAAACCAGTCCGCCGCCGCCGTGGTAAAAATATAAAATCAGATCGCTAGTGTGGTGGGATAATAAGCCACCTCGGGTAGTAAAATTAATATTAGATTTCGAGTCAGTTGGTGTCTGACCGCGAAGCAGATCGGATCGTCGCCGTAGGTAAGTGGTTGTGTAATTATTAACTTTGTGGAACTTCCCCCCACCAGTGGTAAGGGGTTTCACGGGTATATTTATTATCAACCACCTTCTGCCCATATTGCTTTTTCGCAGTCAGTCGGTGTTCAGCAGCAGAACGGAGCAGGTCGGCTCCGAGAAGTAATTTGTTAAATAATTTATTTTCTTGGAACTTCCCCCCACCAGTGGTAAGGGGTTTCAAGAGTATCAGGCTTATTTTTCGTGCCACCAGGGGCCGTACTAGTACCTGCAGATCCACCAGAGCTATTGCCTGCTGTTTTAGTGCTACCAGGGGCCATAAATCCTGCTGTTTGCGTGCCACCAGGGGCCGTACTAGTACCTGCAGATCCACCAGAGCTATTGCCTGCTGTTTTAGTGCTACCAGGGGCCATAAATCCTGCTGTTTTAGTGCGACCAGGGGCCATTAATCCTGCTGTTTTACCAGAG
Source organism: Sphaerophoria taeniata (assembly GCA_943590905.1). Taxonomy (NCBI): domain Eukaryota; kingdom Metazoa; phylum Arthropoda; class Insecta; order Diptera; family Syrphidae; genus Sphaerophoria; species Sphaerophoria taeniata. The sequence goes on along the minus strand of OX016540.1, from coordinate 127,596,144 downwards.
CTATTGCCTGCTGTTTTAGTGCTACCAGGGGCCATAAATCCTGCTGTTTTACCAGAGCTATTGCCTGCTGTTTTAGTGCTACCAGGGGCCATAAATCCTGCTGTTTTACCAGAGCTATTGCCTGCTGTTTTAGTGCTACCAGGGGCCATAAATCCTGCTGTTTTACCAGAGCTATTGCCTGCTGTTTTAGTGCTACCAGGGGCCATAAATCCTGCTGTTTTACCAGAGCTATTGCCTGCTGTTTTAGTGCTACCAGGGGCCATAAATCCTGCTGTTTTACCAGAGCTATTGCCTGCTGTTTTAGTGCTACCAGGGGCCATAAATCCTGCTGTTTTACCAGAGCTATTGCCTGCTGTTTTAGTGCTACCAGGGGCCATAAATCCTGCTGTTTTACCAGAGCTATTGCCTGCTGTTTTAGTGCTACCAGGGGCCATAAATCCTGCTGTTTTACCAGAGCTATTGCCTGCTGTTTTAGTGCTACCAGGGGCCATTAATCCTGCTGTTTTGCGTGCCATCAGGGGCCGTACAGTACCTGCCGCTCACCAGTATTGCCAGATACTCTACTAATTATACTTCTATTATATTTCTCAGAGTCATACCAGGCCACCGTCACGCAGACCGCACGTACCCGACGAAACGGATTACATCCAGTTGAAGGAATACCAGAACCAGACATACCTTCACATTAAACCTTACTAGAGACGCGTAACATCCAGACCCAGAGGAGGTTACTTTCTTTACTTAGTTTAACATAAGACTATTTAGTAATTAAGGAATATTAAATAAATAATAAAGAAATTGTGGACCTTTTTTACTGAAGTTTAGTGTTTTTCTTCAGAAGGAACCATGGCGATCCGACGAGCATAACCTCGGCTGGAAAGCAAAAAGCACATCACAGACTTTTATTTTTCGAGAAAATCTTATAACAAAAAAACGGTTCTATGAGAGGTATCGTTTTGGAGCAATACAAAAATATATTTTTTACATAAAATACATCAGTGTTTTGAAAAAAATGTTCGAGGAAATTTTAAATTTTTAAAATTTGGCTAAGAAAATATTGATCTTAAGAAAAAAAATTATAAAAACGAAAAACGCGAATTCCCTTAAACCTCTTATTTTCAAGTTCGAAGTCAATCGGACCAGTGGTTAAGACTGTAGGTACGTTTACAGACAGACAGACAGACGGACGGTATCGCCGGACCCACTTTTATCGATTTCTGTAGCATCGTAATATCATATTTGATCAAAATCTCAACTTTCTTTTTCATCCAGAAAACTGTTGCGTAAAATAGACAGTCCAAAATAGTCAAGTCATTAAATAATTGTTTAAGCCAATATAGTTAAGTGTCCACATTTGATTTTTTGTTTCATATTCCATAATTTCAAAATAATATTAATTTAATTTGAATGTAAAGTTAACTTTCTTCTTTTTTTCTACCAATCTGTTCATCTGTTGACCTTATACAAATTTTATGTTTTGGCTAAGCAATAACCAATAATAAATTGGTTTGGATAAAATTGCTTGAAAAACTTTTCAACAAGGGCCAACAAAAATATTTGATCACAGTGTACAACAAAGATGTACCATTCCACAAGATTATTTCGATTTACGTAAATTGAAAAAGATTTGTAACAATATCATTTTAAATCTTTTCCGCATGGACTTTCATTTGATAAATTAAAAAAAATCAAACCAAATTCTTTCGTGGGGGACGATAACAGACTACTCGTAGCCCTATACAAAACTGTTAGGGGTGGTTAACACCAGGCAAAATTGATACTAGATATATATTAGTACACAATACAAATAACAGATTCGAAAGGATAAGGGTTATAACAAAGTTAAATGATTTGAAAGGAATTGCTTTCATGTAAGACTGACTGATGCCTACATTTCGATTTTTTAGAGACTTAATATTAAGCTCTTAGTTTAAGTAAAACTGTTTACGATTAGGTAGGCTTGAATGTTTTCATACATAAATATTTATGAAATGTTGGTTTAGATATGCAGTTTGTCAAATTTAGGCTCTGATGTTTCTGATTAAATTTAAATAAAAAAAAAGATTGAAAATACATACATAAACGGACTACTGATTAAATAAGAGACCGAGTTACCATTTTTCCTTGTTTAAGTCCATAAATTTTTGTGATCCCAATATACCATAAAGTACCCATATTTCTGATGCAAATACCATATAATAAGAACTATTAAATGTTTATGCATGTGTGTGCACTTCGCTTCAACTGAATTAGCACACAATTTTTCTGAGGCTTGCTGTCCATTTTTTCCTAACTTTGAGCGTTAATGTATCATTTGATGATGCTAACTACTGTTTCCTTATGATGTTGAAAAAAAAAACAAATCAAAAACAACAATTCAAAAAGTACCGTTATTTTTCTCCTCGATCTCTTGCAAAGCTTCCCATATCTAAAAACTAAGTAGATATTTTTTGCGAGGATAAAAATAGCAGTTGTAGTACTTTTTAAATTGTTCGTTTTGATTTGTTTTCCCAACATACACATAATAACGGCAGTTCTTATGAAAAAGTTAAAAAAAGCATTTTTTGACCTTTTCTTAAATTGATAGAAGTTATTGAAAAAAGCAATGTTTTCATTTTTTCAAAATGTTTGTGTAGAAAATTTGATAAATTTTTCAAATCTGTTTTTTTTTTTTGTAATTCAATTTTTAGCAGAGATATTAGGGTTCAAAGTCAAAACTGTGTTTTTGCATTTAAACCCATTTTTTAGAAAAAAAAAATCGTAGCGATCTCAAACAAACGGTGAATTAATGCAAATAAAATTCGCAAATTGAATCTTAGATCGGTTGGATTGAAAAAAAATGTCCGCTCACTTTATGACAAATCAAACTTTATTTTTTTTTAGATTTCGGAAATGAGTGAACATTTTTAACGCTCAAGCGAAAACGACTAACGGTATTTTCTTAACTCAAAATAAAAAAAAAGAAAGAAAAAATTATAAACTTTGAAAAACTTTTTATTTCATTTCAATCCGACTTTTTTCTACTGAGATACAGCCTTATAAAAAACCACTCAGTTTTTAGTTTTTTCAAGTGTTCCTTTAATTATTTTGACTAGTGTATGTTAAAATATTTTATTAAAATTGAAAGCTGTCAAAATAACTTTGAAAATCAACTAAATATTTTAAGGTTGGTATATTTTTTCCCTTGGAAATAAAAGTTCTTGGGAGATTTTCAATGGTAAACTTCTGTTCCGGGGTAAATTTTGATTCCTGGGAAAAAAACTTGCCATAAAATTGGCGATGGGGCTGATATTTTTTTTTCGTTAAACAACGTTTGTCGGGTCGGTTGGTTTTAAATAATATTCTGTAAGGTTACCAAGAAATGTTAAAAAGCAAACTTTAGGAAGGTACAGTTTTCAAACATTTCAAGCTAGACAAATTTTATGGGAGTAACTTTAAAGGTCTCTACACACACAACAGCATACTTGACAAGTATACTTGTACAAGCATACTTATTTTTCATTTCGCCTCCACACGCTACAGCATGCTCGAAAATTGTTCAGTTTGTGTTGCGAAAATGTGTGAATCGGACGACGACTTTCTTGCTTTGGCTGCTTTTTATCTTATCCGTAAAAAAGAAACGCGAAAAAAACGTGATGTGTGGTGAAAAGAGTGGCTACTGAAGAGAAGAAGCTACTCCCATATCAATTTACTGAGTGAATTGAAGATAGGTATATCTGCGTGATTGGCATAATTATCTCAGAATGAGTGAAGAAACATATCTGAAGCATAGCCGTAGCTAGGATTTCGTTTCAGGGGGGGTTAAGATAAATGATAATTTTTTCAAATTTTTTAATAAGAAAGGAAACATATCTATCAAATTTATCACATTTTTTCAATTCGCCGAAGCCAATTCATTTTTTCACGAAACAATGTTTTATGGAAAGTTTAAAAATACTTCTTGAGTGTATCTATTACCCTTTAATAATGGAAAGAGGTTGGAAAGGAGGTGCCGGTGTATACTTTGGCTTTTAATACCTGAACATTGCATTGAATTGGAAAGTCAGAGTGTGGAAGGGAGTTCCACATTCTTGAAGTACGGCTAAAGAACGAATCTTTATACTTGAGAGTAAGTCCGAAATTGGACTAGAGGGTAAACTGATTGGCATTCCTAGAAGCGCGAGTATTACGGGCGAATTGTTTAACGGGAGGACTGCAACTGGCTATTTGACTTGAGCACTTACCGTAAAAGTAACGATAGAAACGACAGAGACACGAAACGTTACGACCGATCGATGGTTATTTAACAAGGTGAATGAGTTGGTTATGTCTCTTTCACCAATCAGTCTTATGGAACTTTTTTGTATACAGTCCAAGAGGCTTAAGAATGTAGTTGGAGCACCATCCCAGAGATGAGAGTTGCACTCAAGCTTTGGATGAATATATGTCTTATAGATAATGGCCAAATCAGACGGGGAGAAAAATTTCTTGCACTGTCTTTAGAAACCCAAACATCTTGCGGGATTTTTGGCGACATCGCATATGTGCTCGCCGGAGAATCTTGAGATGTTCGGTCTCATTGATGCAAGTGCCACTCATGGACAGTGGCAGGGGAGGTATATCTCGCTTTAACGATACAAGATAGCATCGAGTTTTCGAAGCAAACGAACTGTACGCGATTTTGTACTCTGCATTGTACAATGCTGTTGAAGTCAGTGTTTCATGAGCTTATCACATTTTTCCGTTGTAGTTCCACATCCGAAGAGGAGGGATGTGAGTCTGGAAATGAATAAGAAAAGCTAAGGTTACTATCGTCAGCGAAACAATTGATTGGATTAGAAGTTACAGACACAAGAGAACATTAATGAAAATGAGAAAGAGGGTCGGAGACAGAACGGAGCACTGGGGCACACGAACATTTATATTGTGGGTTTCAGACTTGAATCCGTCCAATACAACTTGTAGTGAACGGTTCGAAAGAAAGTTTTTAATCCAACGAAGAAGAGATTCATCTATACCGAAAGCACGCATTTCGATAAAAGAGCAAGATGCCAGAATTTATCAAATGTTTTTGAAATACCAAGTGCAACAGTCATACTTTCTCCAAAACGATGTAAAGATTTGTTCCACTGTTCGGTGAGATAAACCATCAGATCACCAGTGGACCATTAGAAGGATGGATGGAAAAGCTTACGCATGGTTTTGCCAGCGTGGAAGAACACCTCTTCAGAATAATGGCAGGGATACCATCCGGACCAGCAGATTAATGTATGTTGAGATCTTTTAGGACTCTCGCCACAGCACGAGTGCCGAAAAAGATTTGTCCATTGGAATCACTGACGCTCTCAAGAACTGGGGGAATCATGACACTCTCTAGCTGCTTTTGCTAGAGAGCTAACAACTGAAGTGTCATTGTCAACGAGCGTAGGGACCGAGGAAGAAGAAAAATTCTTCATATTTTTTAAAAAAAGATCAAAAATTCTTACTGCCTTTGGGACATTGCCGTATTTTTGCCTTAATTTTTGGTCATGTAACGACTTATGTAAAAGAAATATGGTTATCTCTGCTTGTAGATAACTAGATGGCGAGAGTAGTAAATGATATCTTTATTGTACTGAACCAAATAAATATACAAAGGTTTCTGAAAGAAAATAGAAAAATACCTTTAAACTTAAATGGAAAAGTTATAAATTCAGTGCCAGCAAGACAAAAAAAAATCATTAAGTTATTAATCAATATTTATTTTATTTTACTTTACAAAATTATTTCGGGGAGGGTTAAACCCCGTAACCCTCCCCCTAAATACGGCTATGATCTGAAGCTTTTGTCACTCGTAACACCTTTAATTCAAAAACAAGATCCGATTATGAGACAAGCTATTACTCCCCATGAGAGATTAACAGCAACATTAAGATTTCTCGCAACCGGAAGGAGCTATGAAGATCTTAAATATTCGACCATAATTTCACCACAGGCGCTGAGTTACATAATTCCTGAAACGTGCGAACCTATTTTCGAGGTGCTGAAAAGCGATTTTTCAAAAGTAAGTAAAATCCTTGTTGTTTTAACTAACAATAATTTATTACGAAAGTTACAATTTCTAGTACAAAAAGGCAATATAATTGTCAAAATCAAAATGTGTTTGTATTTAAAATTCAGTCTCTAAAATTTGAGTAGAAACAGATTCAGACTGAAGTTCCCTTTCGCTTCCCTCACTTAAAGCAGTTTGCATATTAAAACATGTTGGCCCAGACTGCCGACAATTATTATTATTATTATTGTGAATATGTTGACGAATTGAATGTGTTTGAGTCAATTGACCCATTTCAGCCATAAATATAGTTTCATTTATAATTTTTTCTGCCAACAATCTCTGTGTGTTATCTGCAACATCCCTCATTTTTAAAGCCACGTTTTTGCCTAGAATGTCGAACCTATCTTCTTTCGGCTTAGTTTTCTTAAAATGCTGTTCAATTGTTTCTAGCATAGTATCACATTTTTCTCTAGTTCTCTTAGCCTTTTTCGGATTTGATTGCACAGAAGAAGTGAATGTGTCTTGCTCTTGTGCTGTTGGAGTAGTGGCTTCACTTTCTTGGCTAGAATTTTCTAAATCTGCTGTTAATTGAGTGAGTTGTTCTTCACTTTTTTCCTTAAAATCAAAATAATTACAATAGTAATAGATCTTTATTTATGACAATTATGTATTTAATTATTACTTATTTATGTACATATCGAAATCGTTCCTCCAGCTGGAAGTGGCTCCTTTTTTTATAATTATAAACGTATAAATAACATGGTTCTACTTGCTCTTGCTGATGCAAATTACAGAATAATTTTTTTTGATTTTGATGGTACGAATGGCAGAGTTTCAGACGGTGACGTTCTGCAGAAAACAGATTTTTTTAGAAGACTGCAAAGTAATTCACTAGGCATACCAAGAGAAGAAAAACTCACAAGCAGTTCGCGCAAACTGCCCTATGTTTTCGTAGCAGACGATGCTTTTTCTTTAAGGCCTGACATGTTAAAACCATATGTACAGAGCGATTTAAACTGCAGAGAAAAAAGGATTTTTAACTACCGATTGTCTAGAGCACGTAGGATTATTGAAAATGTGTTTGGGATTTTGACAACGCGTTTTCGAATTTTTCATACAGCCATCAATTTAGAATTGGAGCATATTGATAAAATAATGAAAGCAACCTGTGATCTGCATAATTTTTTAATGTCAACTGTTCGTGAAACCTACGCTCCACATGATTGTTTCCATACCGAAAACTCCGAAAACGGTACAGCACATATTGGGTTAACACCAGAAAATTCAAATATGATCCCATTACAAAGATCCCATACCGCTGGAGATATGCCGTTGGATACTAAACAAGAAAGAAAGCAATTCATGGAGTATTTAACATTGAAGGACAAGTCCCATGGCAGCAAAACTTCGTTCATTAAGAACAAAAATATATGTATATCTACACCTACACTAATGTAAACTAATAAAAATAATAATAAACTAAATATACTGTTAAATAAAACAGGTTTTAGAAATTGACCAACAATGTTTTTAGTTTTATTCAGAATGAGTATAAAAATCGAATATTATTTTTATGACAAAATAATTAAGTTCTACAATAAAAATTAATATCAACGACAAAGTATAAAATTACAAAGTAGTATATTCTAATTTTCGTAACACTACCCTCCACTTAAATTTTGTTCGTCTCGAACAAAGTCATTGTTGTCGCCACTGTATCGAGCAAGTCTATCCAAATGAACCACCTTCATTTTTGTTCGCTTTCGTTCCTTCAATTGAATTCGATAGATCACATCATTTATTCGGTTAACCACTACATAAGGCCCTTCCCAATGGGTTTGCAATTTTGGACATACACCTTTTCTGCGTTGCGGATTATGAAGAAGAACCAAATCACCTTCCTTGAATCCTTTGGAATTAGCTTGGAGATCGTACCTTGCTTTCATTTTGTCACTTCTCAATTGTAACCTTTCTCTGACATTTTTATGAATTTCATCTAGTTGTTGTCGACTAAATATAGCGTCATATGCCTGCTCACTCAATCTACCAGAACTCGATCCAAATTTAATATCTGTTGGTAACCGTAGATCATTTCCAAAGAGAATTTTAGCCGGTGATAACTTTGTCGTATCATGTACTGCAGATCTATATGCCATAAGAAATTTCTGAATGTGCTCGTCCCAGCTTCTTTGTTCATCGCCCACAACTTTCCTTAAGTGTTCTTCCAGAGTCCTATTGAAACGTTCCACCATACCATCAGACTGTGGATGAAGCGGTGTTGTTCGCGTCTTCCGTATACCTAAGATTTCGCACAGGTCCTTGAAGATAAGAGATTCAAAATTTCTCCCCTGATCGGAATGCAATTCAAGAGGTACTCCATATCGACAAATCCAGTCATTAAAGAAAGCGTTGGCACAAGTTTTCGCTTCTTGGTTTGGTATTGGGTATACTTCCGGCCATTTACTAAAATAATCGATAACGACCAATACATACCGATTTCCTCTGTTGCTCTCTGGAAATGGCCCTGCAATATCCATAGCAACTCGCTCAAAGGGTGCACCAACGGTATAAGATTGCATGGGTCCATGACTGCGTGTCCTAGGTCCTTTTGCGGTCGCACACGTTTTGCATTTGGAAATCCAATCGGCAACTGATCCTTGGCATCCTACCCAATAGAATAGTCGTTTAATTTTGTCCACAGTTTTATTGATTCCCAAATGTCCTCCAGCGGATCCATCATGGTACTCTTCCAGAACCTCCCGAATTTTAGATCTTGGTACAATTAGTAGGTTACGCTTGGATTTCCCATCTTCGCTTTCCCAAACTCGATAAAGACATCCATCAATTAATTCGAGACTATCCCATTGGGCCAAATACGCCTTGGCAATTTGACTTTCCGCTGAAAAAGATTCCCTACTTGGTTTCATTCCAGCTTCCTTTGCCTCTATTATCTTTGAAATGTCGCAATCGCTTTGTTGAGAAGAACGTACTACATCTGGTCTCCACATTTCATCTGACAATAGTCTGGACTGCTTTATTTCCATTAACCCTTCTTTCTGTTCTGTTCGTTTACAATGTTTGCATTCGGGTTTGCAGGGACGTCGAGACAAAGCGTCTGCATTACCGTGACTACTACCTTTTCTATGCTCGATTTCGAAATTATAAGTTTGAAGTCTTTCAATCCATCTAGCGATTTGTCCTTCGGGATTTTTAAACTGTAGTAACCATCGCAATGCGGCATGATCTGTTCGGATTAAAAATTCTTGTCCATAAAGGTATTTGTGGAATTGCTTGACACACTGAACTACAGCTAACAATTCCTTTCTTGTAACGCAGTAATTTCGCTCTGATTTTTCTAACGTTTTACTAAAATATGCAACAACTTTTTCTTGGCCATCGATGTCTTGTGAAAGAACCCCTCCGATTCCGACATTGCTAGCATCTGTGTCCAGTATAAACTTCTTACCTGGAATTGGATACGCTAAGGTAGGTGCTGAACACATTAGGTTTTTCAAATCAAAGAACGCTTCCTCCTGCTTTGTTGTCCATTCAAATTTCTGGTCTTTTCGAGTTAGCTCATGAAGACTTGATGCCACGGTTGCAAAGTTTGGGACAAAGCGTCTATAGTACGTGCAAAGTCCAAGAAAACTTCGTAGTTCATGCAGATTCTTAGGTCTTGGCCAATGAGAAACAGCTTTTACCTTTTCTTCATCCGTCTGAACTCCTTCCGACGTTATTCTATGTCCCAAGTAATTGACTTCTTTCCTAAAAAGAGAACATTTCTTCGGATTTAACTTCAATCCCGCATTTCGTATTCTTTGGAAAACTTGCTCCAGATTTCGTATATGTTCTCTGAAGTTCTGTCCCATAACAATTATGTCGTCTAAGTAAACAAGACAAGTTTTCCAATGAAGTCCAGCCAAAACTCGTTCCATTAGACGCTCAAATGTTGCAGGAGCATTACAAAGCCCAAATGGCATAACACGGAACTGCCACAAGCCATTGCCATCACTGAAAGCCGTCTTTTCTTTATCTTCTTCCGAGATCTCCACCTGCCAGTAACCGCTCTTCAAGTCTAGCGTGGAAAACCATTTTGCATCAGCTAGTGTGTCCAAAGTGTCATCGATTCTTGGTAAAGGAAAACTATCCTTCTTCGTCAAACTATTAAGTTTTCGATAGTCAACACAGAACCTTTTGCTTCCATCCTTTTTCTGCACTAGGACTACTGGAGAAGACCATGGACTCTCCGATGGCTCAATTACTTGATCTTTTTGCATTTGTTCAATTAGCTTGCGAACTTCATCTCTTCTTGCGAGAGGCATTCGACGAGGGGTCTGACGAATTGGTTGAGCATTTCCTGTATTTATGTGATGTTTTACTTTTGATGTGCATCCTGACACTTTCGAATCTGATGAAAATATACTGAAGAACCTCTCAACCAATTCTTTAGCTTGCTCCTGTTCTTGAATTGAAAGCTCCTCAATGTCCATTTGCATCAAATTAGTAGCGTCTCTACTCTTCTGCCTTGCATGTTGTTCATCATCAGATTCAAATTCACAACTAACGACAGTAGTGACCTCCTCCCCTTTTCCAATGGCTGTCCCTTTCTTCAGTGTTTTGGTTGAATCTGCCAAATTAAGCACTCTTATAGGAATTTGTGATACATGATTGGGTCTTACCAACGATTTTCCAATAATTAAATCATTAATTTTATTTTTTTCAAGAGATTCTACAATCCATAAATTATTTTTGCCTTCGTCTTCTTGAAGCTTTCCCCAAACGATTGCCTCAGAATATGGATTGATGCAGGTGTCCTCATTAACGATGATTTGATTGATGGTTGTAGCTTTTGCATTTTCTATTTGAAGTTGCATTTCCGAATTTTGATACTTCAAGATACAATGTTCTAAATCTATCTTAACTGCATGTTGTAACATAAAATCTAGGCCAAGAATCACTTCATCTACAATTTCTGCCACAATAAACTCATGGTCCGTAGTGATGGAGCCTAAAGAAATACTTTGCAGAGTTGTACCTAATATTGGTGCACTTTCACCAGTCACAGTTGTGAGTTTCGTCACATTAAATGGTCGCAACTCTAATGCCAAGTCTTTTCTTACGATGGAGTGCGATGCTCCTGTGTCAATAGTGATAATCGCTCTTTTCTTTCCAAGAACACCCATTACTGTCAAGCTATTTGCGTTACGTGAAATTTTTGAAACTATAACTTTGGGGCAACGTTTCTCTAAAACCAATTCAAGCCCCTCTAAATTGGTATCTTTTAGTTTAAATTTTTCTGAAGATCTCTTTCTGTGTATTTCGGTAGCTGTTTGCTACGAACCTTACAATTTCGGGCCATGTGGCCAATTTTACCACAACTAAAACATTTACCTTTGAAACCCGGATCTCTTTTCACCTCTTCAATTACAGATCGTACAGCTTGGCACATTACGTCATAGGTAGACGTTGTATCCTCTATTTGTAGTTGTCTGCCTTGAAAGTTCGGTTTACAAACTGTAGCTGCTGTTTCATGGGAGAGCGCTAAGCTAACTGTCTCTGGAAAGGATGGTTTGGGTGACGCTATTGTAGCTCGTTTAGTCTCTAAATCGCGGATGCCGTCAACAAAAGCTTCAATTTTAATTCTTTCGATAAATTCTGGAGTAGCATCTATATAGGCCGTTTGAGCAAGGCGCTCAATCTCCCCTGCGAAAGTTTGAAGACTTTCACCTTTTTGTTGACAACGAGCCTTCAGTTCCAGGCGATGGACTTGTCGCATATGGTCGTTGCTATATCGCCGATGCAAAGCTTGCATTAGTGCAGAATATTTTCTCTGCTCTTCAGTTGATAGAGTTTGTAATATGTCAGCAGCAGCACCTTTCAGAGAAATTATTAGTGCTGATGTACGGTCTTCTTCACTCCAGCGGTTTCTTTGGGAAGTGGTTTCAAATTGCAACTTGAAAACAGCAAAACTTGAAGATCCGTCATAAATGGGAGGCTTAAATGTTGCTGAAGAAACCCCAACGGGTGCAGACTTCAATCGGGAGATCTCTTCCCTCATTTGTGATATCTCCTGTTCTGTTTCCGTTCCTAGTTGACTCAGCTTTTCATTGGTCCTCTTTTCAAGTTCTCCAAATTTAGCATCGCAACCTTGTACACCCTGCTCAAGAGAATTAAATTGAGTACCAAATCTTACTAGAGCACTTTCAAAATTTCTTTCCATTCGCTTCTCCATTTCCTTTAAAAGCTGTGCCAACGTTTGCATACCGTCACCTAGCGGGTTTTCTGTTTCTTCAATCTCTTCCGATACTTGTTCCTTTGAGTTGTCTGGAAAATCCATACTTTCCACATCGATGCCTTGTTCGGCCATAGCAGTCTGTAAACGTAATTGTAATTCGGCCTTGCTCCCAGTTGTAGGCTTGTTAAACTTGGTCAATTGCTTCTTAAGGTCTTCTACTTTTAGCTGACCGAATTTAACCATCTTTACTTCTGACACCAGTGTTAAATAAAACAGGTTTTAGAAATTGACCAACAATGTTTTTAGTTTTATTCAGAATGAGTATAAAAATCGAATATTATTTTTATGACCAAATAATTAAGTTCTACAATAAAAATTAATATCAACGACAAAGTATAAAATTACAAAGTAGTATATTCTAATTTTCGTAACAATACAATCTTGTTTTCGTGACTTAGAACCAACAAGAACAACTCCCAAGACAACGAAAACCAAATGTGTGTTTAGATATATGTTATACAAATTTAGATAGTTTTACTTACCTCTGTACCAATCAAATTGGACGTAGATTTTCGTGAAGTTTCTTGATCTCCCAAAAAGCCAAACAAGTGGTAGTACCACAGTGTAGTGTAGTGCCACTACCGGAGCGATAAGATGCGTCAACTTTTTTTTTTCTTTTCGATAAATTTGTCCTGAAGCCATTTAGAAGAGCCACTGAAGACCGACCTTCACCGATCTGTTAACTGGATGAAATATATCAAATATAATTTATAAACAAATATGTATATGATAGCTTGCCTATCGAAAATATATATAGGATATATTAAATTTAACTTTATTTTAATCAATAACTAACTCCTCCTTCACCCATCTGTTAAAATAAAATGTTGTGCCAAATAGCTATAGCGTGCAGGTTGGCTTGAGGCAAGAAAAAAAATGTATGCGAGAGGGGAGCCTATTCAACCCGTTTAGCCAGGAGGGGCAGTTTTCTGAAAAATTGACTTATTTTGTGAAAAAAATATTTAAAATCAACGGCTTTATTAACAACACCGTGTCTTACCTCTCTGCAAAGCCAAGAACTTAGTCTTTTATTTTATTTCTTAATTAAATTGATTTAGGTAAATAACAGTTTTAGAAAAATTAATTTTCTAACTCAAAATTTCTAAAAAAACAATGTCTTAAATGTCGAACTAGTTTTTTTCCCGTTTTCGAGAAATAAAGAAAAAAATAAAGACTTTTTTATTTTTACGTGTCTTTTATTAAAATTCAAAAATTGTGTACATTTCTTACCAACATATACAGGGTGATTCACGAGCGTTGTGCCAAGAAGCTTGAGCGTGTAGGATGAGTTGAGACAAGAAAAAAATCGTATTGGAGGGGGGGGGGGGGTCTTTTCTCCCCGTTTAGCCGGGAGGGGCAATTTTCTGAAAAGATAGAACCTTTCGCCAGCGAGTGGCCGCGGCCCCAGGTATAATAAGAAAAAATTGCAGGTCAGTTTTCAGACGTTATCAATGAACAAAATGGTTAATCCACTGAAAATCCAATACTTTTCTACTTTATTGAGTCCTCATAAAACTACAATTACAAAACAAATAGTAAAAGAAAGGTTAATGTTTCATAAATAAAGGAGAACGGGCAAAAATGTAAGGAAGCTGGCCTACGAAGTAGTAAGTCCCAAATCACTGTGTGGAAAAAGTTATTGCACAATAAAGTCATTCACAAGTAATAAGTGATTTCATGTTTTCACCTTGACCTTTGACCCAATAACGACATGATGTATATCAGTTGAAAGGTTTTTTTGTGGACTTTAACTTTTGTTCTGGCAAGAAGTCAGAAATCACTGTGGGCAAAAAGTTATTGCACAATTAAGAGATTCAAGGATAAAAATAAGTTATGTTTTGTTTTCTTTTGTAAAGCTTTTCTTTATGATGAAAGCAAGAAAACACTTTTTTTTTGTATGACTTAACTGTGCAATAACTTTTTCCCCACAGTGATTTGGGACTTCTTGCCAGAACAAAAGTTAAAGTCCACAAAAAAACCTTTCAACTGATATACATCATGCCGTTATTGGGTCAAAGGTCAAGGTGAAAACAAGAAATCACTTATTACTTGTGAATGACTTTATTGTGCAATAACTTTTTCCACACAGCGATTTGGGACTTACTGCCATAGAAAAAGTTAAAGTAGACAGAAAAACCATTCCATTGATATATAGCGTGTTGTTATTGGTTCGTAGGCCAGAATGCCCATTCTCCTTTAACAAAAAGTCCAGATAGGTAAAAATAAATTAACAACGAATTTTTTCTTATTATACCTGGGGCCGCGGCCACTCGCCGGCGAAAGGTTCTACCTGCTAGGGGCTTAAGATAATTAAACCGCACTTTTTCTTGAATGAAAAAACAATAAGCAACATAAAGGTAAATAAAAGGCATCGCATATTTACTAAACAACCATTTCCAATTAAAATATTAACTCATCAACACATAACAATAACAAACTCATACTTTCGAGAAGAGTTAGCGGACATGCACTTCTGCTACGGTTTACCTAGTTGTCGAGATCGGCAAGCCAAAAGACTCTACGCTGAAAGATATCCCAATAGAAGGTGGCCAAGTCGTAGCATGTTTTCAAGAATCCGCTGACGTCTAAGAGAGCACGGAGAGTTAGAAGTGAAATGTCAATGGCAGACGTTATCAATGAACAAAATGGTTAATCCACTGAAAATCTAATACTTTTCTACTTTCTTTAGTCCTCATAAGACTCCAATTACAAGAAAAATAGTAAAAGAAAGGTTAATGCTTCATAAATAAATTTAACAAAAAGTCCAGATAGGTAAAAATAAATTAACTACGATTTTCTTAGAAAAAAGGTTTTGGTTTTTTTTTTTAATTTCTCAAAAACGAAAAGATATTTTGGCATTCGGTTTTCTGTTTTCGACTAAAAATTAACAACGGCATTGAATTTTTATAACAAAATTAGTACTTAATTACATAAAATTTTGAAAAAAATTAGTTTAAAAATGTT
This sequence comes from Sphaerophoria taeniata, assembly GCA_943590905.1. Classification (NCBI taxonomy): domain Eukaryota; kingdom Metazoa; phylum Arthropoda; class Insecta; order Diptera; family Syrphidae; genus Sphaerophoria; species Sphaerophoria taeniata. The sequence continues at coordinate 127,580,872 of OX016540.1, read as the reverse complement.
TTTTTTCGTTTTTATTTTTTTTTAAATTTTGAGTTTGAAAATTAGATATTTTTTTAAACTGTTCGTTAAAACAATTTAATTTAAAAACAAAATGAAAGAAAAAGTTTTTGGCTTTCCAGAAAGGTGTTGTAAGCGAAGCCGTTGATTTTTAATATTTTTTTTTTTACAAAATAAGTCAATTTTTCAGAAAATTGCCCCTCCCGGCTAAACGGGGGGGGGGGGGGGGATAGACCACTTAGTTGCCAAAGTTTTTGAATTATTTTTTTTTTGGAAAATGGTACCTTTTTACCTTTTTTCTTTAAGCTTCGAATCTAAAACCAAAAACAAAATAATTTAACTCTTAACTCCTCCTTAATAAATAAACAATAAGGTTTTATCAGGCACCTTTAATAAGAATCCCAGAGATAATCCTGAATAATCTGTCAAATTTTAAACCGTTCATTCACTCTTTTTCAATGAGCTAAATGCTGTAAATTTGCATCAGCATCAGATATCTTAAATAACCTCATAAGGGTGCGTACATACATGCATATCAACTTTGAAGATATTATACTATTAAAAATTAAAGGGGATGTAATGTTTAGCAGAGATAAGAAAGTGACAATTTCAGCCTTGACTGTTGACTCCAACTACCTGTTAAAGGAAACCATTTTTCCTGAATTCTGAAGGGAGGCTGTGCAGGTGAACTTGATTCTCAATTTATTCAAGAAAGAATACCAAATGACATTATCACTACCTACATATATACCTGCTTATATTCCTATCTACGTTTGGTATGTACAAATGTTAATGATTTTAGACGTCACATTTTATGGAAAGTGAATTTTATTTTTGTATTTTCTTTTTAACAAAAAAATATTTTCCTTCGAGATTGCTCAAGTATCGGTTTTGGTTCATAAAAACGAAACATTGAAATGAAGATACACCACACAGTCTTAGCTATGTATATGTAGGTAGCTACAAAATTGAGATGATATTACATTTTAATGAGCTTAAGCTTATGATAAATGAAGCATTAATAAATCCTGAATAAAAAAAAGAATTAAAACGAAACTGTCGCGTAGATAGTTGTTTAAATTTATATGAAACGTAGGTACAAAATAAGTAAATTGGACATATTCTTTTAATGGATAGTATTTGCTGTTTGAGGCTTACCGGGGAAGCGTCCTAGATCTACTCATGAACAAAGGTGTAAGCGAATTGAGTCGTAAGACGACCACTTGGCGCAGTGAAAGCATTGCACAGCAATATAAAAGCAAAAAGATTCTCTTAAAATCACTCAACATAGCGTTCACTATGAGTGCTTATATCATCATGATTTGAATTCAATTCCCATTGAACGAATCTTATTCTTCTCGACGCAATGCTCAAATGTTAGGTTAGGTTAGGTTAGGTGATAAGGGGTGTGCACGCGTGAAACTGTTGCATACACGGGGGCCTACTGCTCCATTGTGATCCCCTATAAAAATAAAAGTTAGCATCGATGCTCCTCAAAATTGCCGATTAACGTAGACTGGCTCGTTAACGAACCAGCCTGTGCTATCTATAAATTTCCTCATGTTTGCCATTGAGACCTGTGCTAGATCATCCAGTTCCCCAACAAACCTGTTCCGAAATGACGGAGTCGGTTGGTTTGGAGGTTCGGACAGTCACAGATCAGCTGTTTAATGGTTTCTATTTCCTCCTCATCCTGACAGCTCCTACAGAAATTGGGTGCAAATGCCCCTATCTTGTTGGCCATTGTGCCAATGGCGCAATGACCCGTTAGTACACCTATCAGGATTTTAATGTTCCTTTTACTCAGCGATAGAATATAGTTTTCTTTTCATTTGTGCTAGGCCATAAACTTCTAGAGATTACGCAATCGTCCCTGGATTTCCAGGAGTTATTGATTTTCTCTTTTGATTTAAGGTCTAACTTCCTCTTGAGTACCGCAATCGGGACGAGTGGTCCCCTTACTGATTGGTCGCTACTACTACCCTTTCCTGGCTAGTTCATCTACAATTTCGTTCCCTTCTATATTGCTATGTCCAGGAACCCAGCAGAGCTTAACCTGGTTAGTGTGGCAGATTCTATTTAATTCCTTCCTACAGTTTAAAACTGCCTTTGATCTTATGGTCTCACTGGCTAAGGCTTTGATAGCAGCTTGGCTGTCCACGAAAGAAGTAATCTCCAAGGAGCTTAGCTTTTCATGATGTGCCAATTCAGCTGCTTTTTCAATGGCAAAGATCTTGGCCTGAGAGACACTACAGTCAGCTGGGAGTTTATACGACTCTCTGATGTTGAGAGATTGGCCAAACACTCCAGCACCTGTTCCTGATTCCATTTTTGAACCGTCAGTGTAGAAAGGGATACCCTGTTTACTTATAAGTTAATTAGGATCCCAACCGTGTCTTTCTGGTATGCAAATAGAAAATTTCCTATCGAAATCTAGTAAAGGGGGAATGTAATCGGTGGTCTCCATCAGTCCTGGAATCGTGTCATATCTTTGTAAGATTGACCCGTGTCCATAAGTACTGCGCTTCCAAAAACTCAGTTCTTTTAAACGAATTGCAGTTTTGGCTGCCGTGCACCTTATGAACTCATCCGGAGCCGGGAGATCCAAGATCATTTCCAACCCTCCTTCAAAAGAAGTTTTTGGTTTTTTTTTCAGTTGTACAAGCACAGTTATGAAATGACGAATCAAATTCACGGAAAAAACATATTTTTCCTTTCATTAACGCAATTTTTACTGGCATACCAAAGATTAATTATCGTAATAAAGGAGAACCGGCAAAAATGTATGGAAGCTATAGCCGTGTTTTATTGGGAACTTAGCTCAGCTTAGCAATAGGAATTACATGCCAAAAAACAACAACCGAAAGCTGAGTAAAAATAAGTTAGGAATTTTAGTTAGGAATTTCCGGAAGATAAGGTTTCAGCAATTCGACACGTGAGTTTTTCGTTGTGTTTTTCGTTTATCAAATGTCAAAACCTTTTGAAGAAAATAGTTTTTCACCATAGCAACTCAATGTAAAAAAAATTGTTTCAGATAGGTCCCAAGATGGCGTTTGAAAGCTTTCGATATTTGAAAATAGTTTTTCACCATAGCAACTCAATGTAAAAAAAATTGCTTTCAGATAGATGTAAAGATGGCGTTTGGAATGTTTCGTTTTTTGACATTCTGGTGAATGAAACTTAGGTCAAAACTGACTATAGCGTTTTATTGGAATTCCTATTGCTAAGCTAAGCTAAGTTCCCAATAAAACACAGCTTATGATATAATATATCATTGGAAAGTTGTTTTTATCTACTTTAACTTTTACTATGGCAGTAAGTCCCAAATCGCTGTGTGGAAAAAGTTATTGCACAATAAAGTCATTCACAAGTATTAAGTGATTTCTTATTTTCATCTTGACCTTGGAACCAATAACGACATGATGTACATCAATTGAAAGGTTTTTTTGTGTACTTTAACTTTTGTTTTGGCAAGAAGTTTCAAATCACTGTGGGGAAAAAGTTATTGCACATTTGAATCATTCACAAAAAAGAAAAACAGTTTTTTCTTGCTTTCATCATCATTTCGTAGGGCAACTCCGATGTAATTGACAGAATGAATAAATCTCAAACAATTGCCAAACGTGACGTAATAAGTAAATTGATGATCCGAGTTTTTTATTTTCATGATCTGATCCGGATCAGATCATTGTAATAATAAAACGCAGCTATTAATATCATAATCACTATTAGGTTCCATTATAAGTTCGGATTCGGATCCGGATAAGTTCGAAACGATACAAAAAATCACTTTAATTTAAAATGTTCTACAGATGTGCACTGTGGCGTATGAGTGTGGTTTGTTACCAAATAAAATATCTTAATGACCTTTCGCTCCGAAATTTTGGGTTAAGGAACTGTTGGTAAAACAAGAAAATGTATCATGTGCTACGACTTTTTGATCTACGGACATCTCGAGAACGACCTTGGCATGCTTGTGTGTTCACGGCTAGGTGAAGTCGGATTGGGGGTGGTTCTTGTTCTCGGACATCTGGTTGTGCAAAAGAAAAATCTACATCATGCCAAGTTTTGAGCTTTCGGACTGCAGACGAACTCATCTCCATCATTCTATCAAGCTCCGCGAACGACAGGTGTTATGTCGAACCTAAAGTACATGATTTATTCCCTCCCTCGTAGCTCTTGCTAACGCCTTGACAGCTCGTGTACTTTGTATGCTTTATTGAGCTGTCCCTAATTTGTTTCACTGGGTTAAATCACAAAACATCACACTGGTTGGCACTACAATCTTCCCCACTTACACCCATGATGGCCGACTCAAAACATTGTTATTTCAATTTTTGGACATTTATTTATAAATTCAATATAAGTATGTAGAGTGTAGACTATGTCGTTAAACATTTTTGTTCTTAATCATTACTTCCAACTGTGATTGTCTTGAAAATACGTTTTAAATATATGTATATGTGTAAGTTATGATTAGGATTCTTAGTTCAATTAATCAATTTAAATGTAGTTCAAATAGGTATGTAATTTAGAGATAAAGAAAAAACTATGAATTTAATTAATTATCTTGATGTTAGATATAGTTTGGCTATATGTATTTGTTGCAATATATGTATGTATTTGTTATTGGGACTTACCACTTACTCGGAGATTGTGCACAATATCCCAGGGGCTGATGTTCCACGAAGACTTCTGCTTTCGTATGGCGGAGACACTAAACCAAAATTTAGCCAAACTAACTCTAGCACTATTTCTTACCACATTAAACGTGTACATAAAAGGATTTTTTTCTTTTCTATTTCTATTTTTTTTGTCTTTTGATTGATTTTCTTTCTCTTCCTTATGATTTTTTGCTTTTTTTTTGTATTGAGACACTCAAATTTTAATAATTATCTTAATTCTTTTCAAATTCTTTTTTTTTTTTTGCATGCACTGCTTTTTTACGACGATTTTCTGACACTATTTTTTTGCTTACAAAATATGCATGAATTTTTACTATTTCCTCGTCTCAAGCTTCACTGTGCACGAGGCGATCGCCCACGCGGTTGCACCACTTTGCTTTCTCCCGACCCCTACTTACGCCACGGCACTTTTCGTCAGTTTGAGCGAGCCGATTAGATCCCCGGACTTGAACACACTGACTTCCAGTCGTCTAATTTTTACAGTGGTTTTCTACTACAAGGGCCTCCTTCGCTCAGGAAAAGTGCCGCTACTGAGTAAATTGTTGGTGATTTCGCTCCTTCTACCGTTGGTGGAATGAGAAGCACTGAGCTTGAACTTGGCCTTGAAATGTAATGCCGTTGCTTCGCTTTTGTTGGCCTTGGAGATAAAATGATCGTGGTGGAATCATGGCTGCGACTTCCCCAGGTGACCAGAAGCACCTAAATTTCGTTATATTTTATCTCAGACTCTTTTCTTTTTAACATGCATAATTTTCTTACAACAAGCTAAACATTTATTACTTAATTGGGCTTACCTCGTGCAGTTTATTTAAAATTCTTATGCAGGTGTGTGACTCTCTTAAGAAACCTTAATATTTGACTAATTCTTTATTGGATAAACTTAAGTCTTGGAATCGACGGTCACAAGATTGACCTATGAATATTTATTAAAAAAAACGAAGCACTTATAAGTAAAGATCAAAAAATGTACCTTGGCTTTTGGACTTAGTTGCTTGACGGTCAAAAAGGAAAAGACCTAGAAAAAGTTTTGGCGGTAGTAAGTAAGTCAACGCTTGGGTAGGTTGGTACTCACTGTCCTTACGTAACGTCAGCGAGCGGAAGTCTTATTTTCGATTTTCGGATTTTTCATTTTCGAATTCCGTATTCAAACAGGGTGTTCTTATTTCATTATTCATTTCGAATTTAAGGTCCGTAACAAACCTTCTTTGTTTTCGCTGTCTCTCAGGGGAAACAAAAAGGAAATCGGATCCGTTTTTGACAGTTGGATACGCTATTGACGAATGTCCTTAGCGTGAAATCTCCCTATAAGTTTACCTTTTAAATCCTCCAAATCATAGAGACAATTTCCCACCCTCTTTCTAACTCTACATTTTAGAAATTTTGGCCGGAACTTAGCTGTTTCTTGTTTCGAAAAGGAGCTTTGACCGAAATTGCGTCGAAACACTTCCTGTCCTTCCCTAAATTGAATATTTGTTGCCCTACGATTATAAGTCTTCTCGGCCTTCAGATGAGCCTTCTCTAAATTTTCCTTGATTTGGTCTCTAATGAGCTGTATGCGGTCGGCAGGTGGAATCGTTTTTGCTTGCGAGTCAGCTAAAGCTTTGAGTTTTCTTAACACTGGATACTCACAGCCACTTAAGATCATATTTTGACCGAATAATGCATGGTAAGGTGAGCTCTCTATGGACGAATGGTAGTCACTTCGAAGGGTTGCGGCAATGGTAGAAACATATTTGTCCCACTCTGCATGCTTCTCTCCTACAAAGATCCTTATTTTTGAAATAATTTCTCTATTGACACGTTCTGAACTATTAGCTTGCGGGGAATACAGGCCAGTTTTGACGTGTTTAATCTTGTAGGTCTGCATCTGCTTTGAAAATTCCTTTGAGACAAATTGTCTACCATTGTCGCTATGAATATATTCAGGAGTTCCAAAGATATGGTAAATATCTTCCTCCAAATACTTGCAAATAGCCGTCGACGTGGCTTTCCGCAAAGGTTTTAAGAAAACAAATTTTGAAAGATGGTCTATTGCAATAAATATCGAAGTATTACCTAGTTTTGTCCTGGGATATGGACCCAGAAGATCCATGTAAAGCCTTTGGAATGCTCTCTCGGTGACAATCTGGTTGCCCATCTTTGGTCGCAAGGTTGCATTGGCGGGTTTAATTTCTTTGCAAACCTCACACATACCTATAAAATCCCTTGTTTGTTTGACCATGTTTGGCCAGTAGTACTTTTGCCTAATGCGAAACAGTGTTTTCTCCAGACCCCCATGAAGTCCTGGTGCTGAACAATGCTCGTTGGCAATAGCTTCCTGCCAGAGTTCTTTAGGCAGCCACAATCTCCAAAGACTTTCTTCTTCATCTAAAGACCCTGTTCTAAACTTTACCCTCTTATATACATAGCCATCTGAAACACACACATCCGGTAGACGAGCTTGATCACTTTCTACATCCTTTTTTAACTGTTCATACTCTTCCGAAGTGAAGTATTCGGAGTTGAGGTCTATCTCACTTTGTCTAACGGTAGGTGTTATTTCGCACATGTCACCCCGTGAGAGTGCGTCTGGCACAACATTTAAAGAGCCTTTGCGATGCTCCATCGAAAAATCATATGTCTGTAGCTTCAGGCTCCACCTCGCAAGTCGGCCGCTTAGATCTTTTTGCGATATTAGCCACTTAAGACTGCTGTGGTCGGTAATGATCTTAAAAGGTAGGCCTTCAATGTACGGTCTAAATTTTTTGACACAAACGATCGCTGCCAAACATTCTTGCTCTGACACTGTATAATTTCTCTGGGCTTTGTTTAGCTTTTGAGACACATGCGCAATGGGATGCTCATGTCCCTCCACATCCAACTGATATAAAACGCCCCCTACTCCTAGACTTGAAGCATCGCATTGTATTACAAATGGTTTTGTGAAATCTGGCTGGGCAAGTACTGGAGCAGTGGTTAAGGCCTGTTTAAGCTTTTGGAATGCCTCCTCAGCGTCTTTGGTTAAAGCGAATTCCTTGCCTTTCCGGAGACAATCAGTAAGAGGTGCTGACGATCCTGCAAAGTTGGGTATGAATTGGCGATACCATCCTGTCATACCAACAAATCTGCGTATTTGCCTGGCAGTTTTTGGTTTCGGGAAATCAGTTATCGCTTCCAACTTTGAAGGATCTGTCTTGAGACAGCCTTGACCTATGATGTAACCTAAGTACTGAATTTCCAATTTTTCCATCCGGTTTGCGAACTACCACTATTGGAGAGCTCCCATGCACTATCGCTCTCAACAACTATCCCTAAGGAACGTAAGCGTTCAATCTCCGCATAAACCTCCGCTTCCCTAGGTGGTGAAAGAGGATAGTACTTAGATTTAATGGGAACAGCATCCCCCGTATCTATCAAGTGCTCCTCCAAGTGGGTTTTTCCAAGTCCTGACTTGGCAAAGGATGGAAACAGATCAATCGTTTTGAGTAGAATTTCGGTTTGCTCTTCTGTCAATTCAATTGTGTTTGAGTCTAGAAAGTTTCTGTTAATTGAAGATATTTTAGGAAGGCAAACTTGTGGTTTGATGCTAAAAGCTTCCCAAAAGTCCATTCCTAAATAAGCTGACTGTTGGAGAGTGGGTACAATATAAAAATTAATTACCTTAGTCGTGTCATTGAAGTTAATCGGGATTTTGCAAAAGCTGTGAATCTCTTGCTGAGTACCATCCGCAGTGCTAATAGTAGACCTAATTGGCTTACTTGGAATTGAATTTCGCTCTAGAAGTTTTAAACTGTCTTTTCCAAGGACACTAACTTCGGCTCCTGAATCTAAGAGGGCCCAAATTTTTTCGTTACCAATTTTAATGTTCAGGTATGGTCTTGAGTCATTGACATCATCTATAACAGCTGACTCCAGTGCTTTCCTGCGGGATTTCCTAACCTCATAACGTCTTCTACACTCTTGTATTTTTTTTGGTAATATCTGGTCATTTCTGGTTTTGAATATTCTTTCTTTTGAGCTTTGGTACCGTAATATTCTCTCGTGAAGAGAGAGCTTCGAAAAATGAATTGGTTTCTCAATTATTTCATTATTATTAATTGTAGTCTTGGTCCTAGCCGTGTCAAATGATTTTGAACCCTTTTCTAGCCTATGGCTGTCCAAGGATTCGTCGGTGTCTTTTATTGGCTCGGGGTTGCAGGTGTGGAACGAGGGTCCCCGGCTGCCATCTCGCTCACCTTGTGGTTTACCGAATGCTTACGACAATTTGGTGTCGTGACATTCTTTTCACCGCATCGAAAACAAAATAAGTTGCGTTGCTCTGATGGACATTCGTAAAATGAATGGCCGATTTGATCGCAGTTCCAGCATTTAAACTTACTGGTGTCAGGAGGACTGCGCGAGGATCCAAATCTGTTCGAGATCGCGGCTATATTCGGATCTTCAAATTTGTCTTCAAAGACCCTACTTACGGCTTCCTCAATTTCATTTACCCGCCCACTAGTCTGATACGCTTGAGCAGTTCGATGGTCTAGATATTTTTCCGCTTGCCTAGCTACATCCCTTAATTGATCCAAGCTATCGACCTTGGTTGGGAACAAAAGAGCACCTATATTGTCTTTGGCATTTTTCTTAATCAAGTCTATCATTTTCATGTCACTAAGGGGTTCTTTTAGTCGAGCATTCGAGCGAACAAGCTCGGAATAAAAATCATCAAAGGTTTCTTTGTAGCCTTGCCTTCGAGAGAACATTCGAAGAATCTTTTCATGATCATTTTCAACCTTACTGAATTCTTTAATAATTGCATGTTTTAAACTTTCATATGTTGCCGATGGATTCTTCTTTAGGAAAAACCAAAAGAATGTCTCCGCTTTGCCTTTTAAAAGGACATTAAAATTTGAAAGAACATGATTCCAGCTGCAACCAGAACGTTCTTTCAATATTTCAACTTTGAAGAGAAAGTCGTGGACATTATCTGTCCCATCAAACGATATTTGCCATTTTTGCATTTTGCAATTTAAATTCGCTACTGCTGTACTCGATTGCCCTGATTGGATGCTTACTGGTGGTGCCATTCTGTTTTGAGTCGAAAAAGAAGCGTTGTTTAAGAATTGCTCGAAAGCGCTTGAAGGTCTTGCCTGATTGTCACGAATGTCTTGATGACTCCCGTTAAGATTATTCATGCTGTCTAAGCGTTCTATCAAGGTGTGTTTTATTTCCTTAATTTCCCTAATAAACTCTTTTTGATTGGCCTCGAGTATCAGCTTGAATGCATTTGTTAATGCTTCAATGCCTGTATTGCTAGCTTGAAGAGCAGGTCTGCGGTCATTATTATCGTTAAGATTGTTTTGAGGAGGTTGATCCTGAACATTTTGATCGCCTAACGCTTGACCATTCTGCACATTTCCATGTGCTATTTGACCTTCATTGACAGGATTTTGTTCATTATTTTGGATATCATTACCCTCTACTCTATTAATAAAGTTGACATTCCGTGAACCTTGAGGATCATTGAATTGATCAGCATTTGAATTATTATCATTCGGAGGTGTTCTTTGGATTAATGGTCTCGATTCCATGTCACCATTATTTTGAGAACGATTTTGGGGATTAATTGGGTGTCTCTCTGCATTATTGGAAGAGCCACGACCTCTGGAAGCGTTTAATCTTCCTCTTTGTCGAGTGTTGTATGAGTTTCCTCCTACCATTGTTAAATTAGTTTGGGTTTAATATTTATTTGTAATAATTTACGACCTGTTTTTTTTTTTTTTGTTTTTCATAAATTGGTTTGGGGTAAGTGTGGTTGATTTGAATTTTGTGCCTTAGATGTTGTATAGATTTGTCTTCAAAAACGAAGATCTTATGTTGGATTGACGTTTTGTAATTCGAAACAGACGGATTATCTCCGAAGCTTGAATTGATTAGAAGGAGATGATGGAGTAGCAACATTGACCAGCATGTTCACCCAGTCAATGGATCATACTCCCAAGATTTAAATATAAATAGAATTCACATGCAATAACTGTTCCTCTGGAACAAGTTAGACTATATGAAGTAAAAATGTAGTTCAATTTTATAGAAATTACAGTTGGTCGCAACGCGGCCAAGAATTAACCTGTATGCCGGGACTATACTATTGAAAACTAAAATATTGAACTACAATCAGACCTTTTTCTTAAAAAGCCTGCACGGTGGGCGCCATTTCTTTGCTACGACTTTTTGATCTACGGACATCTCGAGAACGACCTTGGCATGCTTGTGTGTTCACGGCTAGGTGAAGTCGGATTGGGGGTGGTTCTTGTTCTCGGACATCTGGTTGTGCAAAAGAAAAATCTACATCATGCCAAGTTTTGAGCTTTCGGACTGCAGACGAACTCATCTCCATCATTCTATCAAGCTCCGCGAACGACAGGTGTTATGTCGAACCTAAAGTACATGATTTATTCCCTCCCTCGTAGCTCTTGCTAACGCCTTGACAGCTCGTGTACTTTGTATGCTTTATTGAGCTGTCCCTAATTTGTTTCACTGGGTTAAATCACAAAACATCACACTGGTTGGCACTACAATCTTCCCCACTTACACCCATGATGGCCGACTCAAAACATTGTTATTTCAATTTTTGGACATTTATTTATAAATTCAATATATGTAGAGTGTAGACTATGTCGTTAAACATTTTTGTTCTTAATCATTACTTCCAACTGTGATTGTCTTGAAAATACGTTTTAAATATATGTATATGTGTAAGTTATGATTAGGATTCTTAGTTCAATTAATCAATTTAAATGTAGTTCAAATAGGTATGTAATTTAGAGATAAAGAAAAAACTATGAATTTAATTAATTATCTTGATGTTAGATATAGTTTGGCTATATGTATTTGTTGCAATATATGTATGTATTTGTTATTGGGACTTACCACTTACTCGGAGATTGTGCACAATATCCCAGGGGCTGATGTTCCACGAAGACTTCTGCTTTCGTATGGCGGAGACACTAAACCAAAATTTAGCCAAACTAACTCTAGCACTATTTCTTACCACATTAAACGTGTACATAAAAGGATTTTTTTCTTTTCTATTTCTATTTTTTTTGTCTTTTGATTGATTTTCTTTCTCTTCTTTATGATTTTTTGCTTTTTTTTTTTTGTATTGGGACACTCAAATTTTAATAATTATCTTAATTCTTTTCAAATTCTTTTTTTTTTTTTTTGCATGCACTGCTTTTTCACGACGATTTTCTGACACTATTTTTTTGCTTACAAAATATGCATGAATTTTTACTATTTCCTCGTCTCAAGCTTCACAGTGCACGAGGCGATCGCCCACGCGGTTGCACCACTTTGCTTTCTCCCGACCCCTACTTACGCCACGGCACTTTTCGTCAGTTTGAGCGAGCCGATTAGATCCCCGGACTTGAACACACTGACTTCCAGTCGTCTAATTTTTACAGTGGTTTTCTACTACAAGGGCCTCCTTCGCTCAGGAAAAGTGCCGCTACTGAGTAAATTGTTGGTGATTTCGCTCCTTCTACCGTTGGTGGAATGAGAAGCACTGAGCTTGAACTTGGCCTTGAAATGTAATGCCGTTGCTTCGTTTTTGTTGGCCTTGGAGATAAAATGATCGTGGTGGAATCATGGCTGCGACTTCCCCAGGTGACCAGAAGCACCTAAATTTCGTTATATTTTATCTCAGACTCTTTTCTTTTTAACATGCATAATTTTCTTACAACAAGCTAAACATTTATTACTAAATTGGGCTTACCTCGTGCAGTTTATTTAAAATTCTTATGCAGGTGTGTGACTCTCTTAAGAAACCTTAATATTTGACTAATTCTTTATTGGATAAACTTAAGTCTTGGAATCGACGGTCACAAGATTGACCTATGAATATTTATTAAAAAAAACGAAGCACTTATAAGTAAAGATCAAAAAATGTACCTTGGCTTTTGGACTTAGTTGCTTGACGGTCAAAAAGGAAAAGACCTAGAAAAAGTTTTGGCGGTAGTAAGTAAGTCAACGCTTGGGTAGGTTGGTACTCACTGTCTTTACGTAGCGTCAGCGAGCGGAAGTCTTATTTTCGATTTTCGGATTTTTCATTTTCGAATTCCGTATTCAAACAGGGTGTTCTTATTTCATTACTCATTTCGAATTTAAGGTCCGTAACACATGTCAATTTTTAGCAGAGATATTACGGTTCAAAGTCAAAACTGTGTTTTTGCATTTAAACCCATTTTTTAGAAAAAAAAATCGTAGCGATCTCAAACAAACGGTGAATTAATGCAAATAAAATTCGCAAATTGAATCTTAGATCGGTTGGATTGAAAAAAAAAATGTCCGCTCACTTTATGACAAATCAAACTTTATTTTTTTTTAGATTTTGGAAATGAGTGAACATTTTTAACGCTCAAGCGAAAACGACTAACGGCATTTTCTTAACTCAAAATAAAAAAAAGAAAGAAAAAATTATAAACTTTGAAAAACTTTTTATTTCATTTCAATCCGACTTTTTTCTACTGAGATACAGCCTTATAAAAAACCACTCAGTTTTTTTAGTTTTTTCAAGTGTTCCTTTAATTATTTTGACTAGTGTATGTTAAAATATTTTATTAAAATTGAAAGCTGTCAAAATAACTTTGAAAATCAACTAAATATTTAAAGGTTGGTATATTTTTTCCCTTGGAAATAAAAGTTCTTGGGAGATTTTCAATGGTAAACTTCTGTTCCGGGGTAAATTTTGATTCCTGGGAAAAAAACTTGCCATAAAATTGGCGATAGGGCTGATTTTTTTTTTTTCGTTAAACAACGTTTGTCGGGTCGGTTGGTTTTAAATAATATTCTGTAAGGTTACCAAGAAATGTTAAAAAGCAAACTTTAGGAAGGTACAGTTTTCAAACATTTCAAGCTAGACAAATTTTATGGGAGTAACTTTAAAGGTCTCTACACACACAACAGCATACTTGACAAGTATACTTGTACAAGCATACTTGTACAAGCATACTTATTTTTCATTTCGCCTCCACACGCTACAGCATGCTCGAAAATTGTTCAGTTTGTGTTGCGAAAATGTGTGAATCGGACGACGACTTTCTTGCTTTGGCTGCTTTTTATCTTATCCGTAAAAAAGAAACGCGAAAAAAACGTGATGTGTGGTGAAAAGAGTGGCTACTTAAGAGAAGAAGCTACTCCCATATCAATTTACTGAGTGAATTGAAGATAGGTATATCTGCGTGATTGGCATAATTATCTCAGAATGAGTGAAGAAACATATCTGAAGCTTTTGTCACTCGTAACACCTTTAATTCAAAAACAAGATCCGATTATGAGACAAGCTATTACTCCCCATGAGAGATTAACAGCAACATTAAGATTTCTCGCAACCGGAAGGAGCTATGAAGATCTTAAATATTCGACCATAATTTCACCACAGGCGCTGAGTTACATAATTCCTGAAACGTGCGAACCTATTTTCGAGGTGCTAAAAAGCGATCTTTTAAAAGTAAGTAAAATCCTTGTTGTTTTAACTAACAATAATTTATTACGAAAGTTACAATTTCTAGTACAAAAAGGCAATATAATTGTCAAAATCAAAATGTGTTTGTATTTAAAATTCAGTCTCTAAAATTTGAGTAGAAACAGATTCAGACTGAAGTTCCCTTTCGCTTCCCTCACTTAAAGCAGTTTGCATATTAAAACATGTTGGCCCAGACTGCCGACAATTATTATTATTATTATTGTGAATATGTTGACGAATTGAATGTGTTTGAGTCAATTGACCCATTTCAGCCATAAATATAGTTTCATTTATAATTTTTTCTGCCAACAATCTCTGTGTGTTATCTGCAACATCCCTCATTTTTAAAGCCACGTTTTTGCCTAGAATGTCGAACCTATCTTCTTTCGGCTTAGTTTTCTTAAAATGCTGTTCAATTGTTTCTAGCATAGTATCACATTTTTCTCTAGTTCTCTTAGCCTTTTTCGGATTTGATTGCACAGAAGAAGTGAATGTGTCTTGCTCTTGTGCTGTTGGAGTAGTGGCTTCACTTTCTTGGCTAGAATTTTCTAAATCTGCTGTTAATTGAGTGAGTTGTTCTTCACTTTTTTCCTGAAAATCAAAATAATTACAATAGTAATAGATCTTTATTTATGACAATTATGTATTTAATTATTACTTATTTATGTACATATCGAAATCGTTCCTCCAGCTGGAAGTGGCTCCTTTTTTTATAATTATAAACGTATAAATAACATGGTTCTACTTGCTCTTGCTGATGCAAATTACAGAATATTTTTTTTTGATTTTGATGGTACGAATGGCAGAGTTTCAGACGGTGACGTTCTGCAGAAAACAGATTTTTTTAGAAGACTGCAAAGTAATTCACTAGGCATACCAAGAGAAGAAAAACTCACAAGCAGTTCGCGCAAACTGCCCTATGTTTTCGTAGCAGACGATGCTTTTTCTTTAAGGCCTGACATGTTAAAACCATATGTACAGAGCGATTTAAACTGCAGAGAAAAAAGGATTTTTAACTACCGATTGTCTAGAGCACGTAGGATTATTGAAAATGTGTTTGGGATTTTGACAACGCGTTTTCGAATTTTTCATACAGCCATCAATTTAGAATTGGAGCATATTGATAAAATAATGAAAGCAACCTGTGATCTGCATAATTTTTTAATGTCAACTGTTCGTGAAACCTACGCTCCACATGATTGTTTCCATACCGAAAACTCCGAAAACGGTACAGCACATATTGGGTTAACACCAGAAAATTCAAATATGATCCCATTACAAAGATCCCATACCGCTGGAGATATGCCGTTGGATACTAAACAAGAAAGAAAGCAATTCATGGAGTATTTAACATTGAAGGACAAGTCCCATGGCAGCAAAACTTCGTTCATTAAGAACAAAAATATATGTACAGTCAACTCCGCTTAACTAAACTCCGTTTAACTGAAAACTTCGGTTATCTGAAACAAAAAATTTATAACCGAGACATTTTTAACATTTTCCACCAAAACTCCTGCGCTTATCTGAACTCCGCTTAATTGCAAACTCCGTATAACTGAAACAAAATTGTTTGCCTTAAAATAAAATTTCTCACACATTCAACTCCGCATAAGTGAAACAGTTGAACGAAGCCACAATTGTTGACTATTGTTTAAAAAAGAACGCAACATTTAACTTAATTTATTTTTATTGCAAAAGTGTGATGTATGTGGTGTTTTTATGTCAAAATTATGGTACACGCATGAATTACACTAGCGTCATCTACGTAAGTTACTTTCAAATCTACGTTGCAATGGAAGAACAGAATATCTGACAGTGCGATTACCTATTATAATTTACACTGAAATGATGTGATGTAATGTGTCAGTCGTTTGTTTGTTGAAAACTGCTCTGATGAAATATAGATCATAGAGCCCTCGAAGCCTTTGCTGAAAACTCCCAAGTTTCCGATACAATAGTATAAGATGTCTTTTTATAACTTGCAAAACAGCAAACACACAACAATTGATTTATTTTTTTCTTAAATAATTTTTGATTTTTTAACTTAACATGAGCTGTTGAGCAAGTTGAACTTGGGGATTTTTATTCTCAACTTGTGATTTTGGTTTTCCTTAATCACATTTGACAGTTTCAATTTTTGATTCTCAACTCTCAAGTAATTCAACTTTCGATTTTCTCAACTTCCAAAAACAGTAGAAGTTGAAAGACAAACTTGAGAGTTTTCTCTCAATTTAAAAATTTTCATATGAATTAAAATAATTGTTTGAATATTTCGAGAAAACTACACTAGTCAAAACAATTAAAGGAACACTTGAAAAAACTCAAAAATGGAGTGGTTTTTTAAAAGGCTGTATCTCAGTAGAAAAAAGTCGGATTGAAATGAAATAAAAAGTTTTTCAAAGGCTATCATTTTTTCTTTTCAAATTATTTTGAGTTAAAAAAGTACCGTTAGTCGTTTTTGCTTGAGCGAAAAAAATGTTTACTCAATTTCAAAATCGAAAAAAAAAATAAACTTTGAGGTTTCATAAAATGAACGGAAATTTTTTTTCAATCCAACCAATCTAAGATTCAATTTTAGAATTTTGTTGGCTATAATTCACTGTTTGGTTCAGATCGCTACGATTTTTTTTCTAATCAAAAAATGGGTTTACATGCAAAAACACAATTTTGACTTTGGACCCTAATAACTCTGCTAAATATTGACTTACAAAAAAAAATAAAGGCAGATTTGAAAAATTTGTTAAATTTTCTACACAAAAACATTTTGAAAAAATAAAAATATTGCTTTTTTCAATTTTTTCTATCAATTTATAAAAAGGTCCAAAATACGCATTTTTCAACTTTTTCATAAAAACTACCGTTATTTTGTGGTTTTCAGTGATACAACTAATCTGAGGCTTAATTATTAAAGCTCATAAAATTTCCTTGATTTTGGTGAAAATTTCACATTAATACGATTAACCGTTTCTCTGTTTCGATCAATCAAACTTGCGAAACACTTTTTGTTTCAATTTTAAGGAAAGCTTTGTTTTTTCTTATTTTTCTGTTCTTTTGAATTTGTTTATTTTTTAAATTTTTTTTATTTTTTTCATTATCACTATGATTTTGTGAAATTCGGACGAATTTTCATCAAAATCAAGGAAATTCATCCGAATTTCACAAAATCATAGTGATAATGAAAAAAATAAAAAAAAATTAAAAAATAAACAAATTCAAAAGAACAGAAAAATAAGAAAAAACAAAGCTTTCCTTAAAATTGAAACAAAAAGTGTTTCGCAAGTTTGATTGATCGAAACAGAGAAACGGTTAATCGTATTAATGTGAAATTTTCACCAAAATCAAGGAAATTTTATGAGCTTTAATAATTAAGCCTCAGATTAGTTGTATCACTGAAAACCACAAAATAACGGTAGTTTTTATGAAAAAGTTGAAAAATGCGTATTTTGGACCTTTTTATAAATTGATAGAAAAAATTGAAAAAAGCAATATTTTTATTTTTTCAAAATGTTTTTGTGTAGAAAATTTAACAAATTTTTCAAATCTGCCTTTATTTTTTTTTGTAAGTCAATATTTAGCAGAGTTATTAGGGTCCAAAGTCAAAATTGTGTTTTTGCATGTAAACCCATTTTTTGATTAGAAAAAAAATCGTAGCGATCTGAACCAAACAGTGAATTATAGCCAACAAAATTCTAAAATTGAATCTTAGATTGGTTGGATTGAAAAAAAATTTCCGTTCATTTTATGAAACCTCAAAGTTTATTTTTTTTTCGATTTTGAAATTGAGTGAACATTTTTTTCGCTCAAGCAAAAACGACTAACGGTACTTTTTTAACTCAAAATAATTTGAAAAAAAAAATGATAACCTTTGAAAAACTTTTTATTTCACTTCAATCCGACTTTTTTCTACTGAGATACAGCCTTTTAAAAAACCACTCAATTTTTGAGTTTTTTCAAGTGTTCCTTTAATTGTTTTGACTAGTGTAGTACCATTTGCCACTAGCCAGTCTTCGTCTCACTTTTGGCAACTTTTTTTTTCGGCCATGACAATCTGTATATTGAAGAATAAGTCTGGCGAGAGGTTTCTGAAGGGGTAGAAATGGTGGATCTTTTGTTTTGCCTTTTCAAGCAGAAATAATTTCAATAATTATTGATCGTCGTCGCGTGGGTCTGTGCTTTTTGTTGGTTGTTTTTCGATACATTCTCGTAGAGAAGCAATGCCTTGGGGTATGCTTATTTCGACATCGTTTAGTTTTTTTCTGGCCTTTTAAGCTTATGCGGGACAGATTGGTCGAATGCTGGCAAGTTTTGGTTGAGAATGAATTTACAGAAAATGGAATTCAGACCGAACCGTTTCAGTTGAAAAAAGTGTGCGGACTGATAAGTTTTTGCACGTTCACGACCATTGAATTTACATTACTTTGCATATGAATGTGACGAACTACAGACACATAGCAGCACTGGTGACTGAGACCATTGGCTGGGACAGAACAAGACATTAATACAACAGAAAGAGATAGATAGATACATAGAAGGAAAACAAATAACAGAAACCTACGTGGCTCATAGGAGGAGACATAGATGTTATATTGTCTCATGTTATCGCACAGGTAGCCTCAGATGAGCTGGCGATTTTCGTAGAAAAAGAATGCTGCCAAAGCTGGGGCTTGAACCCGCAGCATTTGGCATTTGACATAAATTCAAATCTTAAGTTAAAACAAACTCCAAAATATTCCAGTGAAATTTAAAAAAATGAGAGAACCCAACTTTTGAATTTCAACTCTCGAGTTGAGGTTTACAGAAGTGAAGAAAAACGATTTTCAACTTGTCCCTTAACGCTCAAGTTTTTCTTAACTCTAGAATTGGCCAACTTGAGGGCTTCCTACAAGTTGAGCAATAGTGAAGAGAATGGCTCTAAGTTACTTACTTTATCTTTTGTTTGTTTTTAATTATTTTTTTTTTATTTTTTGTTTAACATGACAATATTTAATTTTGACAAAACTCCGCTTATTTGAAAAAAGTTTCAGTTATCCGAAGTTCGGTTAACTGAAAACTCCGCTTAACTGAAACAAATTGTCTGCAAAAATGGTGTTTCAGTTAAGCGGAGTCGACTGTATATCTACACCTACACTAATGTAAACTAATAAAAATAATAATAAACTAAATATACAATCTTGTTTTCGTGACTTAGAACCAACAAGAACAACTCCCAAGACAACGAAAACCAAATGTGTGTTTAGATATATGTTATACAAATTTAGATAGTTTTACTTACCTCTGTACAAATCAAATTGGACGTAGATTTTCGTGAAGTTTCTTGATCTCCCAAAAAGCCAAACAAGTGGTAGTACCACAGTGTAGGTACATATAAGTCCTCAGTGCCACTACCGGAGCGATAAGATGCGTCAACTTTTTTTTTTTCTTTTCAATAAATTTGTCCTGAAGCCATTTATCTTTTTAATTACGGCATCTTTATCGGCTTGGCTGTCAATTAATCTATACTTATCAAGTAAGATTTTGTACGCTGCATCCCTCTTCATTCTATCATGATATTCGGCAGATTTTATTCGCCAAAGACACGGCTGATTTTCGTAGGCACGAATAAAATCTTCAAGTAATTCACGATTGCTCTTCCTCAAATCGCTCGACATTTGTTCACACTATCAGATAATATACTGATGATGATATACTGACGTAAAGCTTATTCACGGTCGCGGACTACTAATTTATTTGTACAAGCCCAAAATACAGGTGCACACGTTTCGTTTTACTTGTGCAAGTATAGCTTGCGCAAGTTTGCAGGATTCGAAATCAATCAATCATCAAGTGACTTGCACAAGTAAAATGCTTGCGCAAAATATTCCTACAGACGTAACAGTTTGCTTGTACAAGTTGATTGTACAAGTATACTGTTGTGTGTGTAGCGACCTTAAGATAATAATAGAGGAGCCACTGAAGACCGACCTTCACCGATCTGTTAACTGGATGAAATATATCAAATATAATTTATAAACAAATATGTATATGATAGCTTGCCTATCGAAAATATATATAGGATATATTAAATTTAACTTTATTTTAATCAATAACTAACTCCTCCTTCACCCATCTGTTAAAATAAAATGTTGTGCCAAATAGCTATAGCGTGCAGGTTGGCTTGAGACAAGAAAAAAATGTATGCGAGAGGGGAGCCTATTCAACCCGTTTAGCCAGGAGGGGCAGTTTTCTGAAAAATTGACTTATTTTGTGAAAAAAATAATAATAT
The DNA here is from genome assembly GCA_943590905.1 of Sphaerophoria taeniata. Taxonomy (NCBI): domain Eukaryota; kingdom Metazoa; phylum Arthropoda; class Insecta; order Diptera; family Syrphidae; genus Sphaerophoria; species Sphaerophoria taeniata. The sequence goes on along the minus strand of OX016540.1, from coordinate 127,560,441 downwards.
TTAAAATCAACGGCTTTATTAACAACACCGTGTCTTACCTCTCTGCAAAGCCAAGAACTTAGTCTTTTATTTTATTTCTTAATTAAATTGATTTAGGTAAATAACAGTTTTAGAAAAATTAATTTTCTAACTCAAAATTTCTAAAAAAAACAATGTCTTAAATGTCGAACTAATTTTTTTCCCGTTTTCGAGAAATAAAGAAAAAAATAAAGACTTTTTTATTTTTACGTGTCTGTTATTAAAATTCAAAAATTGTGTACATTTCTTACCAACATATACAGGGTGATTCACGAGCGTTGTGCCAAAAAGCTAGAGCGTGTAGGATGAGTTGAGACAAGAAAAAAAGCAAGTGAAAAATCTACTTGTCTGTAGGTACTTTAACCAAAAACATAAACTTTTAAGCTTTCAAACTTTTCATTTACTGTGGGCAATAATCGAATACTCCTCTTAAGTTAAACTGACCGAACTTGATAGCATAAATGCCAAAATTCGTATTATATATCGCTCAACCACAACACATAATTAACAATTTGAAACATTTTCATCTGATACCAAAATCAGTATTCATAAAATTAATAAATTCGTACTTAAAAATCCTATTAAAAAGAAATCCATTTAGGTATTCTCAGTTACGACTGAAGTGTATAGCGGCGGCGTCATCGTCGTTGGCGGCAGCGGTGGGGATGTGATTTAATAGCACTGGATTTAATTTTTCCCCGAAACATAACTCTTTCTGAGATGCGGTACCCTTCCGGAGCAGATGTTAAAAATTAATCCTAATTAAAACTTCACAATACAAAATATATTTCTCACTCTTTTGGTTTGAGTTTGAGGTTTATGTTGAGGTGCACTTAGTTGCCAAAGTTTTTGATTTTTTTTTTTTTTGGAAAATGGTATTTACCTTTTTTCTTTAAGCTTCGAATCTAAAACCAAAAACAAAATAATTTAACTCTTAACTCCTCCTTAATAAATAAACAATAAGGTTTTATCAGGCACCTTTAATAAGAATCCCAGAGATAATCTTGAATAATCTGTCAAATTTTAAACCGTTCATTCACTCGTTTTCAATAAGCTAAATGCTGTAAATTTGCATCAGCATCAGATATCTTAAATAACCTCATAAGGGTGCGTACATACATGCATATCAACTTTGAAGATATTATACTATTAAAAATTAAAGGGGATGTAATGTTTAGCAGAGATAAGAAAGTGACAATTTCAGCCTTGACTGTTGACTCCAACTACCTGTTAAAGGAAACCATTTTTCCTGAATTCTGAAGGGAGGCTGTGCAGGTGAACTTGATTCTCAATTTATTCAAGAAAGAATACCAAATGACATTATCACTACCTACATATATACCTGCTTATATTCCTATCTACGTTTGGTATGTACAAATGTTAATGATTTTAGACGTCACATTTTATGGAAAGTGAATTTTATTTTTGTATTTTCTTTTTAACAAAAAAATATTTTCCTTCGAGATTGCTCAAGTATCGGTTTTGGTTCATAAAAACGAAACATTGAAATGAAGATACACCACACAGTCTTAGCTATGTATATGTAGGTAGCTACAAAATTGAGATGATATTACATTTTAATGAGCTTAAGCTTATGATAAATGAAGCATTAATAAATCCTGAATAAAAAAAAAGAATTAAAACGAAACTGTCGCGTAGATAGTTGTTTAAATTTATATGAAACGTAGGTACAAAATAAGTAAATTGGACATATTCTTTTAATGGATAGTATTTGCTGTTTGAGGCTTACCGGGGAAGCGTCCTAGATCTACTCATGAACAAAGGTGTAAGCGAATTGAGTCGTAAGACGACCACTTGGCGCAGTGAAAGCATTGCACAGCAATATAAAAGCAAAAAGATTCTCTTAAAATCACTCAACATAGCGTTCACTATGAGTGCTTATATCATCATGATTTGAATTCAATTCCCATTGAACGAATCTTATTCTTCTCGACGCAATGCTCAAATGTTAGGTTAGGTTAGGTTAGGTGATAAGGGGTGTGCACGCGTGAAACTGTTGCATACACGGGGGCCTACTGCTCCATTGTGATCCCCTATAAAAATAAAAGTTAGCATCGATGCTCCTCAAAATTGCCGATTAACGTAGACTGGCTCGTTAACGAACCAGCCTGTGCTATCTATAAATTTCCTCATGTTTGCCATTGAGACCTGTGCTAGATCATCCAGTTCCCCAACAAACCTGTTCCGAAATGACGGAGTCGGTTGGTTTGGAGGTTCGGACAGTCACAGATCAGCTGTTTAATGGTTTCTATTTCCTCCTCATCCTGACAGCTCCTACAGAAATTGGGTGCAAATGCCCCTATCTTGTTGGCCATTGTGCCAATGGCGCAATGACCCGTTAGTACACCTATCAGGATTTTAATGTTCCTTTTACTCAGCGATAGAATATAGTTTTCTTTTCATTTGTGCTAGGCCATAAACTTCTAGAGATTACGCAATCGTCCCTGGATTTCCAGGAGTTATTGATTTTCTCTTTTGATTTAAGGTCTAACTTCCTCTTGAGTACCGCAATCGGGACGAGTGGTCCCCTTACTGATTGGTCGCTACTACTACCCTTTCCTGGCTAGTTCATCTACAATTTCGTTCCCTTCTATATTGCTATGTCCAGGAACCCAGCAGAGCTTAACCTGGTTAGTGTGGCAGATTCTATTTAATTCCGTCCTACAGTTTAAAACTGCCTTTGATCTTATGGTCTCACTGGCTAAGGCTTTGATAGCAGCTTGGCTGTCCACGAAAGAAGTAATCTCCAAGGAGCTTAGCTTTTCATGATGTGCCAATTCAGCTGCTTTTTCAATGGCAAAGATCTTGGCCTGAGAGACACTACAGTCAGCTGGGAGTTTATACGACTCTCTGATGTTGAGAGATTGGCCAAACACTCCAGCACCTGTTCCTGATTCCATTTTTGAACCGTCAGTGTAGAAAGGGATACCCTGTTTACTTATAAGTTAATTAGGATCCCAACCGTGTCTTTCTGGTATGCAAATAGAAAATTTCCTATCGAAATCTAGTAAAGGGGGAATGTAATCGGTGGTCTCCATCAGTCCTGGAATCGTGTCATATCTTTGTAAGATTGACCCGTGTCCATAAGTACTGCGCTTCCAAAAACTCAGTTCTTTTAAACGAATTGCAGTTTTGGCTGCCGTGCACCTTATGAACTCATCCGGAGCCGGGAGATCCAAGATCATTTCCTACCCTCCTTCAAAAGAAGTTTTTGGTTTTTTTTTTTCAGTTGTACAAGCACAGTTATGAAATGACGAATCAAATTCACGGAGAAAACATATTTTTCCTTTCATTAACGCAATTTTTACTGGCATACCAAAGATTAATTATCGTAATAAAGGAGAACCGGCAAAAATGTATGGAAGCTATAGTCGTGTTTTATTGGGAACTTAGCTCAGCTTAGCAATAGGAATTACATGCCAAAAAACAACAACCGAAAGCTGAGTAAAAATAAGTTAGGAATTTTAGTTAGGAATTTCCTGAAGATAAGGTTTCAGCAATTCGACACTTGAGTTTTTCGTTGTGTTTTTCGTTTATCAAATGTCAAAACCTTTTGAAGAAAATAGTTTTTCACCATAGCAACTCAATGTAAAAAAAATTGTTTCAGATAGGTCCCAAGATGGCGTTTGAAAGCTTTCGATATTTGAAAATAGTTTTTCACCATAGCAACTCAATGTAAAAAAAATTGCTTTCAGATAGATGTAAAGATGGCGTTTGGAATGTTTCGATTTTTGACATTCTGGTGAATGAAACTTATAGCGTTTTTTTTTTGGTCGTCCGGAACTGTTCCGAACAGTTCTGTACTCGTTCACTTGGCACAAGATGACAGTTCTTGTTCTGAATAGAACAGAAAAACGATTCCGAATTTGAAGTCAGAATCAAAAACAGAATCACGCATACAAGCACACACTCGCATATACGTACTCGCTGCCATGATTACAAATAAAGAAATTAAAAACAATGTCATGTCATCTGCGATTCTACATATGAGGATTCACAAATACACAACCATTCAACCCTTAGAAGCTAAAAAATGTGTTTGTCTGTTCGTTTGGAATCCGGAATCGGACAGTTCTGTGTACAATTCCGGATTACCAAAAAAAAAACGCTATTAGTTCAAAACTGACTATAGCGTTTTATTGGAATTCCTATTGCTAAGCTAAGCTAAGTTCCCAATAAAACACAGCTTATGATATAATATATCATTGGAAAGGTGTTTTTATCTACTTTAACTTTTACTATGGCAGTAAGTCCCAAATCGCTGTGTGGAAAAAGTTATTGCACAATAAAGTCATTCACAAGTATTAAGTGATTTCTTATTTTCATCTTGACCTTGGAACCAATAACGACATGATGTACATCAATTGAAAGGTTTTTTTGTGTACTTTAACTTTTGTTTTGGCAAGAAGTTTCAAATCACTGTGGGGAAAAAGTTATTGCACATTTGAATCATTCACAAAAAAGAAAAACAGTTTTTTCTTGCTTTCATCATCATTTCGTAGGGCAACTCCGATGTAATTGACAGAATGAATAAATTTCAAACAATTGCCAAACGTGACGTAATAAGTAAATTGATGATCCGAGTTGTTTTATTTTCATGATCTGATCCGGATCAGACCATTGTAATAATAAAACGCAGCTATTAATATCATAATCATTATAAGGTTCCATTATAAGTTCGGATTCGGATTCGGATAAGTTCGAAACGATACAAAAAATCACTTTAATTTAAAATGTTCTACAGATGTGCACTGTGGCGTATGAGTGTGGTTTGTTACCAAATAAAATATCTTAATGACCTTTCGCTCCGAAATTTTGGGTTAAGGAACTGTTGGTAAAACAAGAAAATGTATCATGTATTCATAACTGCTTCACTTACTAGTTTTCAAGGAAATCGTTCGAAAGCTATCTGAATTTGTGGTTCATCGTTCGTTCTATGTTTTTTTGAATGTGTAGGCTCTCTAATGTGTAGCGGATACCCATTCGTCTTTCCTTGTCTATTACTCTCACATTGTCAAAATCGGGTTGATGTTGCAGTTCGATCATATGCTGTGAGAGAGCAGTTGTTATTTTCTTCCTTCGTACATCAGCTTCGTGTTCAGCTAGTCTGACTCCCAAGGCGCGCTTCGTGGTACCAATGTAGATTTGTTTACACTCATCTTCATGTTTACCTTTGCGTCATATTGATCTGTTTTTTTGATGTGTGGTTTTAGGTTGGTGAAAATTTGTTGCAGTGTGTTGTTCGATTTGTGTGCGAAAATGGTTTTTTTGTTGTCTATATCAAATGTTTGTTTGAGTGTTCGGTTATCGGTGAGGTGTGGTATGAAGGTTAGTGGGTAATATCTAGGGTTACCATCTGTCTGTTTTATTGTTTGCTGTTGAATGTTTTTATGGTTTTGGATTTGTTGCATTTTCGTGTTTAACAACTCGTTGATTATTAGGGTCGGATAGTTATTCTTTTTTAAAATGTTTCTAATTTTTGTTATGTTCGTTTCATGAAATTTTTTGTCACTAATATCAAGTACTTTGTTAATAAAGTTTGTTGCTGTGTTTATTTTGTATTTGATTGGTAGTGATGACATGAAATTTATCATTCTTCTTGATGACATAGGTTTCGAGTACCAATCAAAAATTATTCTATTGTTGTCTTTTATTATGTTTAAGTAGAGAAAAGGAATGGAGTCGTTGTTTTCTATTTCAATTGTAAAATTTATTTTTCTGTGATATTCATTGAGTGTTTCCAATATTATATTTTTGTCCTTTTCGTTGATTATTGCTATCATGTCGTCAACATACTTTGCAATGAATTTAATCTTTGTGTTGTGTTTCTTTAATTTGTCTATAGTTTCTTCTAGTAGGTAGATGGTCAAGTAGTAAATCAGCTATTGTTGGAGACAGCGGGTTGCCCATTGGCATTCCAAATATCTGGCTATAGAAGGTTTCTTTATATCTGAAATAGTTGTTATCGTTGAGGCAGAATTGAAGGATCTTTAAGAAATGTTTTTTCGGTATTATGGTGTGTTCCTTTAAGGTATCCCATTTTTGCATAATTATTTTGATAGCAGTATACGTTGGAATATTTGTGAATGTGAGACTACGTCGAAGGACACTAGTATTTCACCTTCATCAATATGTATTTCTTGCATTTTGTTCCTTAGTTCAAAAGAATTCTTGATGTTTAATTCTAGTGATACTAGGTTTTTGATTATTTTCCCAGTAAACTTTGAGAGTTCATAACAAGGAACATTCGTTGATGCAGCTATCGGACGGAGCGGAAGGTTTGCTTTGTGTGTTTTTGGGAGACCGTAAAGTATTGGTGCTGTTGGAGTTGAACAGAAGAGTTTTGTTTTTTGATAGGCGTCGATGAATTTTTTTTTGTGGAGTTCGTTAATTAGATTATTGTTGGCTGTCTGTAGTTTTAAAGTTGGATCTGCTCTTATTGTTTTGTATGTTTTTTTGTCGTTTAGTAATCCATTCATTTTCTCGTCATATTCATTTTTGTACATTATAACTGTTTTATTTCCTTTATCTGCATGTGTTACTATTATTTCGTTTTTATATTTTTTAATTAGTCTGCTGGTTGTTTCAAAGGTCCTTAAAATGAATTTCTCTTTTGGTGTGCTTTTTATTTTCCTCTTGAAAGTTAATATTCTATTCGATAATTTTAATCTGGCAACGTCTTTTAATTTGGTATCTTCTATTGTCTGTATGTATTGTTCTAATTCTGCAATTATGTGCATTGGTGAGAAATTATTTCTGCAAATTGGGAGAGCAAACTTTTTTCCCATGGAGAGAATCCATATGCTTTCTTCTGGAAATTCGATGTTCGTTTTGTTCTCAAACCAATCTCTGTTAATTGTTATGCCAAAACTGTGAATGTATTCTGTTTTGAGTTTCTGAAATTTAGAATTTAACAGGGTTCGTAGACCGATAAAATTTAATTCGATCGCGATCGATAAATTCAACCGGGAATTTAATTTTTAATTCGATCGCGAATTTTATTTTTTGGTTCTTTGAGAATAAAATTTGTGTTCACGATCGAATTAAATTTTTCGGGAACTGAAAAATTAAATTCGATCATGAATTTATCGCAGAAGATCCAAAAAAGATCCATTCACGAACCGATCGTTAAATAAAATATAAAAAAATTTCGGTTGTTGTTTGTGTGCATATTTGCATCATCATTAAAACAAACACCATGAACTTTTGTAAAATGTCTTTTTATATTGCCAGTCACTAGTCCTTTTAATTTCTTATCACATCTTAAACATGATGCCATATTATTTTCTTGTTCATAAAAAACATAATTATTCACTTCGAATTTTTTTTTCGTCCCATTTTAAACAACCGAGATCAAACAAAACAATAAACAAGAAACAACCATACACCGCAAAACACATTCAAAGAATATTTTTTTTCTTTGATCTTTTCTCTTTTCGGATCTTTTCGGATCCTTTTTAATTTCTCTTCGTGAGAGAACAAAATTTGAGGGGAATTTTATTTTTCCGATTTCTCACGAATGATAAAAAGAGAAAAAAAAATTTCAATTCGTGCCGAGAGAGATCGGAAATTTTCGGTTCCCGAGAAAAGTATCTGCATGAGAATTTTATTTTTTTCGGATCGTGAGAAGATCGGAAAAAAGTGAGAAGTATCGGTATTTTTCGGATTGCGATCGATATTTTACGAACCCTGGAATTTAATGTTCTATTTGCTATTGTTCTGTGGTGATTGTATATGTGAGTTTGCTTTGATGTAAATTGGTCATATTCTATTTCATTAAGTGTTGATTTCATTTGGATTTCCAAGTGGAAAAGAGTTTTTTCTGTTGATTTGATTGTTGTTAGTGTTTGTTTAATTTCTAATTGTAGAATTTTGATCATGTATGTGTGTTGAATTTTTGCAAGTTTCAGTTTGATTGTTTCTGTTTCAAAGAGTTGTGTTATGTTTGATGAAATATTTTGTAGGTGTGTTGGTATTATGTCATACTCATAAGTCATAATATTTGCATGATAAAATAAATTTAAGTCTTTCTCTTTGTTTTGCCAGTACTTTCTTTTGTCTGCAATAGTGTTTGAGTTGGAAGCAAGTGTTATTGTCATATTTGTATTTTATGTGTTCGAAAAAACCTTTCATTGTTGTTGCTTTCGGCTTGATTATTAAATTGCGTATATGCAGATGTTTGTTGCATGTATATCGGCAGGCCCACCGTTTGAGTTATGAATTTTAAAGTTTGAACATGTATTTTGTCAATTGTTAAGATGATTATTGTGCTTAATGTTCCAAAATTTGTTGATGCAATTAAAATAATCAGAGTCAGACTAGCTGAACACGAAGCTGATGTACGAAGGAAGAAAACAACAACAGCTCTCTCACAGCATATGATAGAACTGCAACATCAACCCGATTTTGACAATGTGAGAGTAATAGACAAGGAAAGACGAATGGGTATCCGCTACACATTAGAGAGCCTACACATTCAAAAAAACATAGAACGAACGATGAACCACAAAGAAGACACCGACAACATCAGTGCAATATATAGTGTTACCATTAAATAGTTTCCTGTGATATTAAAGTTTAGTTTTTTCTGTTTTGCTTATTAACTTTTTATTGTCTGTGCTAGTTTTTCTAAATTTTTAAAAAAATAAAAAAATAAATGTGGTATCAAACTAAATAGTAAGTACTTATAAACTTGTAAATAAATTATTATTCACTTTGAACAATTATTGTTATTCAACAAAAGGTTTTTAATAAAATTCACCCCTGAAGATGCCGGAAAACAACCGGAGAAACGTTGGGAAAAGAATGAATTAATTTATTATTTTAATTGCATCAACAAATTTTGGAACATTAAGCCCAATAATCATCTTAACAATTGACAAAATACATGTTCAAACTTTAAAATTCATAACTCAAACGGTGGGCCTTCCGATATAGGTTAGGTTAGGTTACAGTGGCTGCGGATTCAGAATCCACACACTTAGGCCAAAAGGAAAGGCCCATTGTGATACCATGAATCTAGAGAATTACTTCTTACTAGTCGAACCATTTTGAGCTTTTTATAAAGCGAAGAAGATATTTGATATCCTTATTAGCTAGTTCACTGGGGTTATCATAAAAGTACTCTCCCAGATGAAGTTTGCGTCTTAGTGAAAGAGCAGGGCAAGTGCAGAGAAGGTGAGAGATTGTTTCCTCTTCTTCCTCATCCATACAGCTCCTGCAGAAGTCATTTGAGGCTACACCAAGTCGTATTGCGTGTCTGCCTATAAGACAGTGTCCCGTAAGGACACCTATCAGGGAGCTAATGTGAAGTCTGCTTTGAGATAACAAGTCTTTAGAGCGCTTTAAGTCCAGTGAAGGCCATATGAGTTTCGTAGCTGCGCACGTTGGTAAGTTGTGCCACCTATAGTTTGTTCTCGTTAAAGCTGCTTCTTTTAGCAAAAGTTTACATGTAGCTATCGGTTTACCTATCTTCTCCCTTTCAGGTGAAATAGGTATGACGGTTCCATTTTTAGCGAGTTCATCGGCTCTACAATTTCCTTCGATGTCTCTGTGACCCGGCACCCAACAGAGGTGAATGTTAAATTGCTGCGCCATCTCCATCAGAGACGATCGGCAATCGAGGGCCGTTTGAGATTTGGTTGAGACACCATCGAGAGATTTAATAGCAGCCTGACTGTCAGAGAAGATGCGGATATCAGAAGTTGATATCACGTTTTCTCTTAGCCAGGAGAGAACCTCTTTAATCGCTAAGATTTCCGCTTGGAAGACGCTACAATGATTGGGAAGGCGGAATGAGATGCTTAGATTAAGCTTTTCTGAGTACACACCACTACCAACTCCATCACTTGTCTTGGATCCATCTGTATAAAAATGAATGCCTTTGTCATCCAGAAGTTTTTTGTCTTCCCATTCTTCTCTGGATGGAATGGATATCTGGAAGTTTTTACCAAATTGTGGTTTTGGAATGGTGTAGTCTATGTACTTTGGTATAGAACCGAAAGAGTTCAAAATGATGGAGTGTCCCACATTATTGTTGGTCCATTGAGATGAGGCGTTGAGTCTTATAGCGGTACTCGCTGCCACTTGTTTGCTAAAAATGTCGAGGGGTGCCAGATGGAGGAGAATGTCTAACGCTGCTGAGGGTGTGGTTCTCAAAGCCCCGCTTATGCAGAGACAAGCAGTGCGTTGGACTCTGCTGAGTTTGTCACAGTAGGTGACTTTCTCCAGTGCAGTCCACCATACTGCAACCCCGTACATGAGAATTGGTCGAATGACCGATGTGTATAGCCAATAGGTTATGCGAGGTTGAAAACCCCATTTGCTTCCTATGGCTTTCTTGCAAGAGAAAAGAGCTACTGCGGCTTTCTTAACTCTTTCCTGAATATTAGGTTTCCAACTTAATTTTTTGTCTAATATCAGACCAAGATATTTGGCTTCATTGGTGAAAATTAGTGGTACACCTTTTATTGAAGGGGGTACAATTACTGGGATCTTGTATTTCCGTGTAAAAAGGACAAGGTCCGTATTTTGAGGATTAATACTAAGTCCACAACGATCAGCCCATCTAGTGAGCATATTAAGTGCGTTTTGGAGGAGGTCTCTCAGTGTATTTGGATGTTTTCCTGTGACGGCGATAGCAACATCATCGGCATACGCAATCACTCTGTAGCCTTCCCTCTCGAGGGATATTAGCAATTCGTTAACTGCCTGCCGATATACATGCAACAAACATCTGCATATACGCAATTTTATTAATCAAGCCGAAAGCAACAACAATGAAAGGTTTTTTCGAACACATAAAATACAAATATGACAATAACACTTGCTTCCAACTCAAACACTATTGCAGACAAAAGAAAGTACTGGCAAAACAAAGAGAAAGACTTAAATTTCTTTTATCATGCAAATATTATGACATAATACCAACACACCTACAAAATATTTCATCAAACATAACACAACTCTTTGAAACAGAAACAATCAAACTGAAACTTGCAAAAATTCAACACACATACATGATCAAAATTCTACAATTAGAAATTAAACAAACACTAACAACAATCAAATCAACAGAAAAAACTCTTTTCCACTTGGAAACCCAAATGAAATCAACACTTAATGAAATAGAATATGACTAATTTACATCAAAGCAAACTCACATATACAATCACCACAGAACAATAGCAAATCGAACATTAAATTCCAAATTTCAGAAACTCAAAACAGAATACATTCACAGTTTTGGCATAACAATTAACAGAGATTGGTTTGAGAACAAAACGAACATCGAATTTCCAGAAGAAAGCATATGGATTCTCTCCATGGGAAAAAAGTTTGCTCTCCCAATTTGCAGAAATAATTTCTCACCAATGCACATAATTGCAGAATTAGAACAATACATACAGACAAAAGAAGATACCAAATTAAAAGACGTTGCCAGATTAAAATTATCGAATAGAATATTAACTTTCAAGAGGAAAATAAAAAGCACACCAAAAGAGAAATTCATTTTAAGGACCTTTGAAACAACCAGCAGACTAATTAAAAAATATAAAACCAAATAATAGTAACACATGCAGATAAAGGAAATAAAACATTTATAATGTACAAAAATGAATATGACGAGAAAATGAATGGATTACTAAACGACAAAAAAACATACAAAACAATAAGAGCAGATCCAACTTTAAAACTACAGACAGCCAACAATAATCTAATTAACGAACTCCACAAAAACAAATTCATCGACGCCTATCAAAAAACAAAACTCTTCTGTTCAACTCCAACAGCACCAATACTTTACGGTCTCCCAAAAACACACAAAGCAAACCTTCCGCTCCGTCCGATAGCTGCATCAACGAATGTTCCTTGTTATGAACTCTCAAAGTTTACTGGGAAAATAATCAAAAACCTAGTATCACTAGAATTAAACATCAAGAATTCTTTTGAACTAAGGAACAAAATGCAAGAAATACATATTGATGAAGGTGAAATACTAGTGTCCTTCGACGTAGTCTCACATTCACAAATATTCCAACGTATACTGCTATCAAAATAATTATGCAAAAATGGGATACCTTAAAGGAACACACCATAATACCGAAAAAACATTTCTTAAATCCTTCAATTCTGCCTCAACGATAACAACTATTTCAGATATAAAGAAACCTTCTATAGCCAGATATTTGGAATGCCAATGGGCAACCCGCTGTCTCCAACAATAGCTGATTTACTACTTGACCATCTACTAGAAGAAACCAAAGACAAATTAAAGAAACACAAAACAAAGATTAAATTCATTGCAAAGTATGTTGACGACATGATAGCAATAATCAACGAAAAGGACAAAAATATAATATTGGAAACACTCAATGAATATCACAGAAAAATAAATTTTACAATTGAAATAGAAAACAACGACTCCATTCCTTTTCTCGACTTAAACATAATAGAGGACAACAATAGAATAATTTTTGATTGGTACTCGAAACCTATGTCATCAAGAAGAATGATAAATTTCATGTCATCACTACCAATCAAATACAAAATAAACACAGCAACAAACTTTTTTAACAAAGTACTTGATATTAGTGACAAAAAATTCCATGAAACGAACATAACAAAAATTAGAAACATTTTAAAAAAGAATAACTATCCGACCCTCATAATCAACGAGTTGTTAAACACGAAAATGCAACAAATCCAAAACCATAAAAACATTCAACAGCAAACAATAAAACAGACAGATGGTAACCCTAGATATTACCCACTAACCTTCATACCACACCTCACCGATAACCGAACACTCAAACAAACATTTGATATAGACAACAAAAAAAACCATTTTCGCACACAAATCGAACAACACACTGCAACAAATTTTCACCAACCTAAAACCACACATCAAAAAAACAGATCAATATGACGTCGTCTATGCAATTCCTTGCAAAGGTAAACATGAAGATGAGTGTAAACAAATCTACATTGGTACCACAAAGCGCGCCTTGGGACCTTGGGAGTCAGACTAGCTGAACACGAAGCTGATGTACGAAGGAAGAAAACAACAACAGCTCTCTCACAGCATATGATCGAACTGCAACATCAACCCGATTTTGACAATGTGAGAGTAATAGACAAGGAAAGACGAATGGGTATCCGCTACACATTAGAGAGCCTACACATTCAAAAAAACATAGAACGAACGATGAACCACAAAGAAGACACCGACAACATCAGTGCAATATATAGTGTTACCATTAAATAGTTTCCTGTGATATTAAAGTTTAGTTTTTTCTGTTTTGCTTATTAACTTTTTATTGTCTGTGCTAGTTTTTCTAAATTTTTATAAAAATAAAAAAATAAATGTGGTATCAAACTAAATAGTAAGTACTTATAAACTTGTAAATAAATTATTATTCACTTTGAACAATTATTGTTATTCAACAAAAGGTTTTTAATAAAATTCACCCCTGAAGATGCCGGAAAACAACCGGAGAAACGTTGGGAAAAGAATGAATTAATTTATTATTTTAATTGCATCAACAAATTTTGGAACATTAAGCCCAATAATCATCTTAACAATAATTGACAAAATACATGTTCAAACTTTAAAATTCATTTTTATTTCTTCTCAGCCCCTAGGCTTGTGTTGAAATTCAATTTTACAAGCATATTTGGAGACAAAATAGATCCATTCATGAGCCCATTAATGAAACAAAACTTCAAATATTCTCTGTGACCAGAAAGAGTTTATTAACTTAAGTCTGTCAATATATGGAGGTAAAGTAGCTCTTTCTGTCCATGGGAATAAGAGAAAATCTTAAAAATCGACGCTGAATACTTTCCGTAGATATTCAAGAATCGGCCTTACAAAAGATATAAAAAGAATTTTAATAACATATGGATCACGAAATTCACGAGAAAACCTTTTGACGAAACTAAGATTTTTATTTCCTTTTTTATAATATAATTTAATTATAATGGTCAGTGAATGTTAGTTTTGGATCTAAAAAGATTCCAAGATCAGAAAAACTAGATGTCCTGCACAAAAGTGACGAATTCAACGCAAAGTCAAAAATAAATATACATATGTTGCGTTTGCGTGTAAAACTCATTGTCTTACACTTGTCTATATTAAAAGCCAAATGATTATTGTTGCACCATTCCCAAAATCTCTGTAGATAGTCTTGAAGAAGTTCACATTCAATGATACTGTTAATTGATCGAAATATTTTGACGTCGTCAGCGTAGATTAATGTCATCGAGTTTTGGAATATGGAAGGAAGGTCATTAATAAACAATATAAAAATCAGGGGGCCGAGTTGAATTAAAAATAAATTGATGAGAACATTTTTATTATTAAACAATACACTATAGACTCTATTTCTAAGATATGACGATATCCCGAAACAAAACCATTGTTGAGTCCTAATTTATTAAGTTTAAGCTTATCAAACGCTTTGCTGAAGTCAGATAACACACAATCAACTTGCGATGGTTTTTCGAATACATCTAAACAATAAGTAGAAAAGTGAATAAATTAGTGATTGTAGACTTCTTTTAAACAAAACCATGTTAATTCTGTTAATATAACAGAAGAACAGTTGGAAAACAGGATATCACAAACAATTTAGGAATAGCGGAAAGCTTGGCAATAGGACGATAATTTGTTATATGTATTAAGTCCCTAGGACCCTTTTTATAAATTGCCGTAAGATGAGAATATTTCCAAAGTTTTGGGAATGTACAACACTTTAATGACTCGTTGAAAAGAACAAATAACGGGTAGGATCAGTAGGACATACATTTTTTAAGACAGTCGTCATGTTTCAAGATGTTCCTTTTAATAGACTCTTCAGAAATTGAGAAGTTAATTGAATTCAGATGTATTCGTCAATAGGAGGAGAAAACGAGAAAGAAGTGTCTGTGGGAAGAGAGTCTTCAAAGGCACTTTTAAAATAATCAGCAAACGAGAGTGACTGGATGAATTTTCAAAGTTCATTGACGCTGGGTAACCGTCGAATTTGCTCTTCCTTATCACATATTCCAGAAAAGATTTGGGTTCGATTTGATTTCAGATTTTGACTTAAAAATAAATTCACAGTAAAGATAGTTTGAACAGGTCATAAATTCATAGTGAAGAAATTGATAGGTTCTAAGTGTCTCATCCTCCCTATGTAGATTATATTTTAACCATGGTTTATTGCGTTTATTTTTTAATGATTTTAAATATGAATCAAGCCATGGCATTTCATAACACGTTAATTCTTTATTTTAAGTGTAACTTTATCTAAAAAGCAGTCGTTTGGCATTTCCAGCAAGAAATCCACCAAACACATTCAGAATGATTGCCAAATACTTGGTCATAGGTCATAGCCAAATAATCTCTTCCTGCAGAATAGGAGCAAAATAGAACAAGATGTTCATAAATACATGTGCAGTACTACAGACGTCCCTCGCGGGTTTGGTGCCTGAATAAATCCTTAAATTTTCGTAAGGGAATTCAATATTGAAAACCCCGTTCCTCGAAAATGCGACAAATAGAGGTGACAAATTGTATTCATTTTGATATCTGTAGAATAATATGAGCATGTGAAGCTCTTTAGGACTGGTCTTACATATTTTGTATTCACGCACCGTTATTTTTACATGCCCCGTTTTTTTTACCATTATTTTCTCTATATATACTTAAGCTGTAAACAAAAATGTATGCCACAAAATTTAAATGTAAAAGAACTTAAATAAAAAATTGACATCTTCAGTAAATTCACGAAGTATGTGTTTGTATATGTATATATATGTATATGTAAACATTTGCACGGATTTCTTATAAATCCCTAAACAATTTGCGAAAGTATTATTTTTAACTCGTCATCTTCGCTGCTTTTCAAATTAAATGAATGTGTATGTGCTTAAGAAAAACGTCTCCAACTTACACTTAAAGCCTCCCTTATGCGCTGCGACTTTAAGTTTCTTCAATATAACCAAAACACACTTCCTTTTGCATTTGCATACAAACATGTGAGTACACTCGTTCTAGCCTGGCACATGTGTACCGCTATTTTAGCGCTGTTTATGCCATTATGAGGATAGTTATTTACACTGCCTTAAAAAGCACTCCAAGAGCTTCCATCTACGAAAATGTCTGAAAGAGTCTTAACGTAATTGTACTTTCGATTCTTGCTTTTATCATAATTTTTTTTTTCTTTAGATCAAAGAACAAAGAGATATAAATCTTAAAAAAGAATACTGTGTTTCGAAAGCCATAAGAGACATTTGGGTTAATAGAAAAAATTTACAATCATTATTATTTTTTGTTGCATTTCCTCGAGAAAATGCCAATAAGCAGTATATCAAAGCCTTGTTAGATCAAGTCGTGTATTTTTATTAAAAATATATACAGGGTGATTCACGAGCGTTGTGCCAAAAAGCTAGAGCATGTAGGTTGAGTTGAGACAAGAAAAAAATCGTATGGGAAGGGGGGGTCTATTCCCCCCCGTTTAGCCGGGAGGGGCAATTTTCTGAAAAATTGACTTATTTTGTTTAAAAAAATATTAAAAATCAACGGCTTCGTTTACAACACCGAGGTATACCTTTCTGAAAAGCCAAAAACTTCTTCTTTCACTTTGTTTTTAAATTAAGTTGTTTTAACGAATAGTTTTAAAAAAATAAATTTTCAAACTCAAAATTTTCAAAAAAAAAGCAAAAAAAACATTTTTGAACTAATTTTTTTTAAATTTTATGTAATTAAGTACTAATTTTGTTTTAAAAATTCAATGTGTTTGTTAATTTTTAGTCGAAAACAGAAAACCGGATGCAAAAATGTCTTTTCGTTTTTGAGAAATTAAGAAAAAACCGAAACCACTTTTTCTAAAAAAATCTTTGTTTTTATTTTTACCTATCTGGACTTTTAGTTTAATTTATTAGTTTAATTTATAAATTTAATTTTTTGTAATTGGAGTTTTATGAGGACTCAATAAAGTAGAAAAGTATTACATTATCCCTGGATTAACCATTTTGTTCATTGATAACGTCTGAAAACTGACCTGTAATTTTTTCTTACTATACCTGGGGCCGCGGCCACTCACTGGCGAAGAGTTCTACCTGCTAGGGGCTTAAGATAATTAAACCGCATTTTTTCTTGAATGAAAAAACAATTAACAACCTGTAGGTAAATAAAATGCATCGCATATTTACTAAACATCCATTTACAATTAAAATATTAACTCATCAACACATAACAATAACAAACTCATACGCTCGAGAAGAGTTAGCGGACAGGAACTTCTGCTACGGTTTAACTTATTGTCGAGATCGGGAAGCTGAAAGACTCTACGCTGAAAGATATCCCAATAGATGGCGCCCAAGTCGTAGCATGTTTTCAAGAATCCGCCGACGAGAGCACTGAGAGCTAGAAGTGAAAGGTCAATGCCAGACGTTATCAATGAAAAAAATGATTAATCCAGGGAAAATCCAACACTTTTCTACTTTATTGAGTCCTCATAAAACTCCAATTACAAACAATTAAATTTATAAATTAAACTAATAAATTAAACTAAAAGTCCAGATAGGTAAAAATAAAAACAAAGATTTTTTTAGAAAAAAGTGGTTTTGATTTTTTCTTAATTTCTCAAAAACGAAAAGACATTTTTGCATCCGGTTTTCTGTTTTTGACTAAAAATTAACAAACACACTGAATTTTTAAAACAAAATTAGTACTTAATTACATAAAATTTTGAAAAAAATTAGTTCAAAAATGTTTTTTTTGCTTTTTTTTTGATAATTTTGAGTTTGAAAATTTATTTTTTTAAAACTATTCATTAAAACAACTTAATTTAAAAACAAAGAGAAAGAAGAAGTTTTTGGCTTTTCAGAAAGATATACCACGGTGTTGTAAATGAAGCCGTTGATTTTTAATATTTTCTTAAACAAAATAAGTCAATTTTTCAGAAAATTGCCCCTCCTGGCTAAACGGGGGGGAATAGACTCCCCCCTCCCATACGATTTTTTTCTTGTCTCAACTCAACCTACACGCTCTAGCTTTTTGGCACAACGCTCGTGAATCACCCTGTATATGTATATGTACATATATAGAAACCTACGTGTCTATACAGGGTGATTCACGAGCGTTGTGCCAAAAAGCTAGAGCGTGTAGGTTGGTTTGAGACAAGAAAAAAATCGTACGGGAGGGGGGGTCTATTCCCCCCCGTTTAGCCGGGAGGGGCAATTTTCTGAAAAATTGACTTATTTTGTAAAAAAATATATTAAAAATCAATGGCTTAGTTTACAACATGGTGCTATACCTTTCTGAAAAGCTGAAAACTTCTTCTTTCACTTTGTTTTTAAAATAAATTGTTTTAACGAATAGTTTTAAAAAAATAAATTTTCAAATTCAAAATTTTCAAAAAAAAGTCAAAAAAAATTTGTTGAACTTATTTTTTTTCAAAATTTTATGTAGTTAAGTACTAATTTTGTTTTAAAATTTCAATGTCTTTGTTAATTTTTAGTCGAAAACAGAAAACCGGATGCAAAAATGTCTTTTCGTTTTTGAGAAATTAAAAAAAAAACCAAAACCACTTTTTTCTAAGAAATTCTTTGTTTTTATTTTTACCTATCTGGACTTTTAGTTTAATTTATTAGTTTAATTTATTAGTTTAATTTACAAATTTAATTTTTTGTAATAAGAGTTTTATGACGACTTAATAAAGTAGAAAAGTATTGGATTTTCAATGGATTAACCATTTTATTCATTGATAACGTCTGAAAACTGAAATGCAATTTTTTCTTACTATACCTGGGGCCGCGGCCACTCGCCGGCGAAGGGTTCTACCTGCTGGGGGCTTAAGATAATTAAACCGCAATTTTTCTTGAATGAAAAAACAATTAACAACCTAAAGGTTAATAAAAGGCCTCGCATATTTACTAAACAACCATTTACAATTAAAATATTAACTCATCAACACATAACAATAACAAACTCATATGTTCGAGAAGAGTTAGCGGACAGGAACTTCTGCTACGGTTTAACTTGTTGTCGAGATCGGGAAGCCGAAAGACTCTACGCTGAAAGATATGCCAATAGATGGCGCCCAAGTCGTAGCATGTTTTCAAGAATCCGCCGACGAGAGCACGGAGAGCTAGAAGTGAAAGGTCAATGGCAGACGTTTTCAATGAACAAAATGATTAATCCAGGGAAAATCCAATACTTTTCTACTTAATTGAGTCCTCATAAAACTCCAATTACAAAAAATTAAATTTATAAATTAAACTAGTAAATTATACTAAAAGTCCAGATAGGTAAAAATAAAAACAGAGATTTTCTTAGAAAAAAGTGGTTTTGGTTTTTTTTTAATTTCTCAAAAACGAAAAGACATTTTTGCATCCGGTTTTCTGTTTTCGACTAAAAATTAACAAAGACATTGAAATTTTAAAACGAAATTAGTACTTAACTACATAAAATTTTGAAAAAAATAAGTTCAACAAAATTTTTTTGGCTTTTTTTTGAAAATTTTGAGTTTGAAAATTTAGTTTTTTTAAACTATTCGTTAAAACAATTTATTTTAAAAACAAAGTGAAAGAAGAAGTTTTTAGCTTTTCAGAAAGGTATAGCACGTTGTTGTAAACTAAGCCGTTGATTTTTAATATTTTTTTTTTACAAAATAAGTCAATTTTTCAGAAAATTGCCCCTCCCGGCTAAACGGGGGGGAATAGACCCCCCCTCTCGTACGATTTTTTTCTTGTCTCAACTCAACCTACACGCTCTAGCTTTTTGGCACAACGCTCGTGAATCACCCTGTATACACCTAAAATCAAAAAAAGAAATAATGAAAAAAAATCGACTTCGTAGGTACCTATAGTGGAGTGCCGTTAGATTTATACCTCGGAATCCAGGAAAAGTCAATGGATCTTTATAAAAACTGTGAAATGTGAAATTTGTAGAATATTGACAAATCTTGAAAAAGATATTTGTGCAATCTCAATTTTTTAAATATTATTAGAAGTAATTACATATTAATTTTTTCCTTTATTTATATATGTAAGTCTAAAGTTATATCAGGTTTTCCAATAAGGAATTTTTCTTAAATCAAATAAGATTTTTTGAACTAATGTTGCAATTTTTGCTGAAATTATCATAATTTTCATCATATTAGGGTTGTCTTAGTTTTTTTACCCCCATTAAAAAGCCACTAAGCCTATTTTCCTCAAAACTTAATCAGCCTAACCTAACAAGGCAATGCTGCGTCAAATGAGACCAATTTCATGGCAATACAATTAGTGGTTTGTGAGATAAGTAAGCAGAAAAAACGAAACGCACATACGATCATACGTAAATACACATTCACAGACATCATTATAAAAAGGGTTGATTGGGATTCTAGTGACCTTGAAACATGGAGAATTGGAGGTGTGCAAGAAAGGAGATTCACAAAATTGGCCTCATTACAATAACTTCTTCTGGGAAGTTAAAAATTAAAAAATTGCGCTCAATTCGCATGGGTCGTTTTTATGATTTTTGTTGAAGATCAAAATTTAGAGTAGCCACCATACAATTTTTTCTGGCCATAACCAAAAGTTTCAATTTTCTCAAAAACGGCTTAAACTTCGTCGAAGTTTTCTACGTAAAAAATATTTTTGTATTGCTCCAAAACTGTTCCTTTCCTAGAACCATGATTTTCTCAAACAATAATTGTACGATCAGCGTACTTTTTTTTGCTGAAAGTACGCATGTATGTAGAACCAATCGCCAGGAGTATTACAGAGCAATAGCTCTCGCACTTTCCAAAATTAAAGACACTTAGCATCTCTGGAGCAACATAAAACAAATTAAAGGTTGTAAGTTAACCTGCGGTTCAGATCTGAACGCAGCCAGTTTGTCAGAACATTTTAAAAATTTACTCAACCCAGATCCAAGTACAAATAAATTTTCTTTTGCTTTTGCCTTTGTAAGCATTTAAGCAACCTGTCACTCGATTGCCAAATCTCAATAACTGAGCTTAAAACTGCGTTGTATAATACAGCAAACAACAAAGCAACAGGACCAGACAGAATTTGTAATGAGTTTTATAAAAACGCACCTTCGGATTTCATGAAGATTCAGGAAATGTTCCTCAAGCTTTTCGGGATTCGTTGTTCTTTCCGATTTTCAAAAAGAGTGATGTTAACATGGCCTGCAATATAGAGGAATATCTTTCATGAATTCCATTGCCAAAATATTTGCATAGATTTTACTCCAATACCAATCAGGATTCCGAAAGGGATACTCCACAATTGATTTTCACCTTAACTGTTATTTCTTTGTTTCTATTTTTTTTTTTTTTTACTAAAGCAAACTTTGATTCGATAGATCGTTAAGTCCTGTTTTACAAACATTCACAGAAAGGAATCTCGACAAAACTTCTTATAATATCCTATTAGAAATATGTACAAAAACATTCGATCTGCAGTTTGGGAAGGACAAAAAATGTCTGAATGGTTTGAGACAACTTCTGGGGTCAAGCAGGGTTGCCTTTTAAGTGCGGTTCGCTTTGCTATTTTTCTGGATGATACCTCCAATATCTACCAGCAGGAATTTGATTTGCGAGCTTAACTGTAAGATTTCTCATGTACGCGGTACGCCGACGATATCGTGCTATTAGCCGAATCACCTCAAAGTTTGCATCTTATATTAAACAAATTAGCGACTTTTTGTAATGTTTGGAACTTTTCGGTTAGCCTTGAAAAATCAAAAATAATGGTAGTTAAAAAAAACCAGTCAAATTTAAAGCCAAACGAGAAGTGGTCCTTTAATAACGAAAGTATAGAAATAACACATGATTACAAATATCTTGGAATAATGTTTTTAACTACCAAACATGAAACTTTCATCACATCTCGAAAAAAAGTTAAATGCTGCTAAAGCTACGATAAACGTTTCTTGGAATGAAGTAATCCGGCACATGGTCTTCCCCACTTCAACTTAATACAGAGTGTTTGACGCTTTGATGTGCTCCCTCATGTGTTACAGTTGTCAATGTGGGGCTATCAGTCTTACGAGGAAGTTGAAAAACTCCAACGATATTTTCTCAAGAGGCTGTTCTATCTCGCTACCAGTCCCAAATTATGTCTTACTGTTGGAAACCGGGGTCCTATAATTTCTTGTAAATAGTTGTTGCACTGACATTGTTGTAATCGAGATAGCACAATTTTTTTAACTATTTTATTTGACCTCTTACTAATGCAGTCAATCATTCGATATACAGATTCATTGACTATCCTTGGGTTCCGAGATGCTACAATTTTTATTATGCCTTCAGGCACACCACTATATCTATTGAAGATTCGATTTCAACTCATAAAAATATTTTACTCTCCTTCGAAAATGTGTAGAAATTATTATTTAAGAATCCTCTCGTTAACCGATGGTCATTAAAAGGATGTACCCAATAACGTGCGTCGTTTCTTTTTGAGAACATAACTTTTTGCTGAACAAACTGAAACCTGGGGGGAAAATCACGTGTTCGTGCACTGAAAAACTGCGGTATCGCAGCGTCAAAAAATCGCATGTGTGCACCGGGCCTTAATCTGAGTCTCTGAAGGAATTGCCGTCTTGTATACTGTAATGTAATGCGATTTATGCTTTCTTTGAAATCCTAACGCAAACATCTCGAAAATGAAGAATTTGGACATTGTGCGTAGTAGCTCGTTTGCCAATTATTTGTATTTTTATTACATGAGTTTGTTTTTTTAAACAATAACTATAATATAAAGGGTTTTGTATATACAGTGCTTTGCAAAAGTATAATCGCACCATGTAAAAATGGTTTTGTGTAAAACCGTGGACTGCAGCAATACTAAACTATTTTTTTTTTAAAGACCCTCATTAGATAAGAAAATTGAGAGAAAAAAAAAATTACCGTTACTTTCGCCTCTAATGTTTAGAAAAGAAAACAAGTTTTTTTCTTTGTTGCATAAGTATAATCGCATTCTCTTATTTTTTCAACATTTTTTTTATCTTTTTTTATTTTTTGAAAGATTAGTGTGGATTCTTACTACGCCGATTTTCAATCAAGTTAAAATACTCGATTTGGATTACTCTCGACCAGTTTTTTTAATTAGGAACTGTCCAACGAGTTCCATTCGTGCAGTTTTGTCTCTTGGAGCTCAGAAACACTACCAAACTGCCTGTTATTTTATATGGTGCGATTATACTTTTGCAAAGCACTGTACATAGCCGTTCGCATTTAGTTTGAATTTCAGGGCCACGCAATTCTTCATAATATGCTCAGGAATTGTTGAAGAATGCCAGAGCAGCATTCACTTCCAAATTTCGAAATCCAATGAAATAAAACTGTGTAAAAGCGTACGCAGAAGAATTAAACAAGATAGCTTACATGTAAATTTTGTATTTGAGTTTGTAGTTCAGAAACCTCATCCTGTTGATATTTACACATTAACTATTTATTGACATACAAAGAACAGAGACGACACGTTTTCGTGTCAATACCTAACCAATGCATGCCTGCATAAGGACATTTCACTAGTCCAGATTTGTGAGTTGACTCTACTAAGGAGAGGATATTGTTTATCCAACCGACATGATAGAACAAATAAATACCAGGCTATTTACCATACTTGTACTTATGCATTCTGACATTGCTGTTTAAGTGAGTGTTGGTTAATATACACAATGACCTGCAACCTTGTTTTTGAAATTAATGAACAGCCAAATCCAACAAAGACGAACTAAATTTTGTATTTTGTCCTCAGTGGCTGATATGTAAACATGACATTTTGTCGATATTTGATTCATGAGGACATTCGCATATCAACTTATGTAGGTATTTGACAAGCCATTTGAAAACCCACAACCTTAACAACCTTGATTCAGAATTTTCTTTGTCATCATTGATTTTGATGATTTTAATGGTATTTCAAAGTGAGAGCTTATGAAATGTGTAAAACTGAGTTAAATTTACAGTTTACATATGCATGTTAAGAAAACAGCGCTGAAGACCGAATAGCCTCATCGTTGGTCCAATAAATTTGATTTGGGGACCTACAGTTTACTGCCGATTCAGAACGGCTTCTTTGAGAAGCCCTTTTTTTATGACAGATTGATTGATAGTCTGGGTAATATCAGGTTCTTTTTAGTTTTATATCTTGAAACGTTTAGACTTACTTTTTTTGAGAATGACTTCTTCTAAACGGCCCACTCCATGTGTTGGAAACAATTACCGACCTGCTTTTTGATATTTGACAAAAATTCAATCGAGTGGTTAGGTGGAAATATGATCTTAGTTTTTGCAGAAATGCAGGCGCCACAGACTGATGTGCCGTGTAAAACGCAACTAGAAATTTTGCTGTGGGAATTATACACACACGGTTAGAAAATTTGGGTTAGATTTTAATATTTTGAGGGTTATGTATTTGACAACACCAGAAAAATATTGAAATCTAATTAACTGCAAATATTAAAAGAAGATAAGTAATAAAACAAATATTAAAAGTAAATATTGATGAGATATCTATATATATAAAAAAAGTCGTGTTTGTTACAGCACTTATAACTCGAGATCTGCTGGACCAATTTTCATGGTTTTTGATTCGTTGGATTTGTCTCCGCCCCGACTAGCAGAATACATCTCATCTTAAAAACAATGAAAACCATTTGAAATCACAAACGGTGCAAATGTAAAAAAAGTACGTTTTTCTCACTACAACAAAATAAAAACAAAACTGATAAATTTCAATCCTACATATGTAACACCCATCTTTCATCTAATATAACAAATACATTAAATACACTTGAATAACATAAAATAATTTATAAACATTATCATATTTTTTCACTACCCTGTAATTAAGATTATATATTTTTTTTGCACAACACTGTAACTATCATAAAACAAACATTGTATTTAATTTTCTAAGAATTGTAACAGTAAATGCTTCAGCTCTAGAGTATAAAAGGGCGAAGCAAATTAGAAATTGTGATTTGTGAGCAGTTGTTCTAATAAAGCGATCTTGTAAACACACAACTTATAGTTGGAGTTACTTGACTTTTTTTTTATTTCTGAACAAATTGCTTTTCCGCACCTACTCAAATTTTTTTTTTTCTTCGAGAAAATTTGTATGTACATATATGCACACATGTGTATGATAGTTAACATTATACAACAACGTTACAACGAGTTGGAAAGTTACTATTGAACCCGATTAAGTACACAACAATTTTTTTTTCAACTTTTTTTTTATTAAAAAAATTATACTGCCTCAACGTCATTCCGTACACTATAATTAGACGTACTTCAAAGCACAGTAGCACCCGATTCAGTGTACCCACATTTTTTTTGCAACTTTTTTTTATTAATTAAAAAAAATATATACCGCCTCAACGTCAGTCTGTACAAGACACTTACACGTGATTTGGAACACAGTAGCACCCGATTAAGTGCACAGCAAAAAAAAATTCCAACTTTTTTTTATTAAAAAAAAAATACCATCTCAACGTCATTCTGTACATTATACTTATTTCAAAGCACAGTAGCACCCGATTAAGTGCACAACAATTTTTTTTCAACTTCTTTTTTTACATAAAAAAAAATACAACCAGTTTCAAGATAAATCAACACTTTTCTACAATCGAACTCGCTTAGGTTTGCGAAAAAGTGTCCACTCAGAAAAAGACTCTTCATCTGGTTCAGATTCTTCTGAATACGTATCCGAAGCTGAATATTCTTCTGACGTTAATTCAACAATTATTGGAAAGCTGCCGCAAAGTTTTAAAACATCAACCATGCCAACCAATGAATCCCCATCCATTTCGCTCTCAGAAGACCAGCTTACACGTTTGGTAGCTGCCATAGGAGTAAAAGAAAGTCAATGCACTTTCAGCCGTTGCACCGCCCGCTTTGATGGCGAAAGAAATACATCCAAATTGGAGGATTTTATAGCCACGATAACAGTTTACAAAAACGCCGAAAATGTTACTGATGCCAATGCCTTTAGGGTTACCACTTCTGTTGGAAGGATTCGCATCGAATTGGTGGCAAGGCGTAAGAAGTGAAGCAAAATCGTTTGCCGACGCTATCAAATTATTGCGTTCATCGTTCGCCCCACCGAAACCATCATGGAGAATTTACATGGAATTGTTTGAAGACAAACAGAAAGTAACAGAATCAATCGATGAGTTCATTTGCAAGAAAAGAACTCTATTTTCTCAATTGA
This sequence comes from Sphaerophoria taeniata, assembly GCA_943590905.1. Taxonomy (NCBI): domain Eukaryota; kingdom Metazoa; phylum Arthropoda; class Insecta; order Diptera; family Syrphidae; genus Sphaerophoria; species Sphaerophoria taeniata. The sequence continues at coordinate 127,534,194 of OX016540.1, read as the reverse complement.
CAGATGAAATTTCAGTAGAGATAATAATTAATATGATTTATGGTCAAATCTTACTTCATATCAGAGATAGAGTTCCCAGAAACTCAATTAAAAGTTTTCAAGAACTATTAAGTGAAGCTCGAGAAGCCGAAATCACAAAGAAAGAAGCAAGACCATTTGAAAAGCCTGTTGAGGAATTTAAAAAGAAGAGATGTACGTATTGTAGGAAGCAAGGGCATCTAGAAGAACAATGTTTCAAGAAAGCTGCAAACAATACCAACGAAGAAAAGAAACCAAGTTTGAATTGTTACGGTTGCGGAGCTGCTGGATACTGCAGATCAAACTGTCCTAATTATAGCAACAAACATGAAAACAGCCCTGCTATGTTAGACTTCAACTTGATTGAGTCTACAATTATCGGAAGAAATGTGCCCACGATCGATTTAAACATCAATGGACTGAAAGGTGAGGCCTACATCGATACTGCAGCCAGGACTAGTGTTGCAGGAGCAACACTTTATCAACAACTATTAAAGAAAGAATGTCCGTTCCAAAAAGTGAATGCCGAATTGACTCTGGCCGATGGCATCACGAAGAAAGAAGTGGTTTATTCAACAATTGTGGAAATTATAATTGGAAAAAGGCTAAGAAAAATTCGATTCATTGCTCTGCCTAAAGCAAAAAGTAACCGAACTTTGCTAGGAATCGATTTCCTGGAACAATGCGGGTTAGTTCTCAACATCGCTCAAAGAACCTTTAATTTCATTGATGATCCCACGATCATCTTCGATTTCAAACTTGCGAAATGTAAGGTATCGAATAACGAAATCAACCAAACCGCCAGTTATTTTAAACATCCGCAACCCAAAGAGAAACTGAACCACCAGCAAAATTTTGCGAATGATGAAAAATTTGAGGAGATATCTGCCTATCTCACTTGGATAGAAAGTCATCAAATACTTAGTCCTATACCAAGTACTCCAAAACGAAAAAGGCCAAACGACTATTCTCCACACGCTATTCAAGCTATTTTTTCAGGAACTATTCCACAAGAGATGAAGACACCTGAAAGAACGAGTGATCTGTTCGCTACACCAACACGAGTTGATTCAAGTCAAGACGAATGGTTCACACTCAACTTCATGGACATAAAACTTAGACCTGAAGAAGCTTGTGGTATCAGTGGACCTGGAAAAAGAGAACTGGAGGAAGTTCTAGCTACCCATATTGACTTGTTTGGAGAAATAACCACACCAATTGCTTCCGTAGAGCACAAAATCAATACCGAATCCCATAAACCAATCTCACCCTATCAAATATCCCCAGCCAGAAAAGTGCAAATTAAAACCGATGCCAGCAGCTGTGCTATCGGTGCTGTTTTACTCCAGGGGGAGAATGAAATGGAATACCCCATAAGTAATGCCTCGTCGGAATTTACATCGAAGAAAGCACCAAAGAGAGATGGACCTTATGTAATTACTAAAAAGAAAGGTTCAACTACATACACCATTGTTAAAGAAGATGATCCTAATGTACCCTTGGGTACCTACCACGTTTCCATGCTATATAAATGTTTGGGAGATTCAAATGAATTTCCTACTCCTAAACCACTTGTATCTTTCAGAAAAAAAGGAAGACCATCGAAACCCAAGCCTATGAATAAGGGAAAGATGACTGTTCTTGACTCTCAGAGAAAGATGTCTTCACCAGAAATTAACTCATCTAGTGCTGCCCCATTTCCGAGACGTTCTATGAGGCAGAGGGGGAGATTGTAACACCCATCTTTCATCTAATATAACAAATACATTAAATACACTTGAATAACATAAAATAATTTATAAACATTATCATATTTTTTCACTACCCTGTAATTAAGATTATATATTTTTTTTGCACAGCACTGTAACTATCATAAAACAAACATTGTATTTAATTTTCTAAGAATTGTAACAGTAAATGCTTCAGCTCTAGAGTATAAAAGGGCGAAGCAAATTAGAAATTGTGAGCAGTTGTTCTAATAAAGCGATCTTGTAAACACACAACTTATAGTTGGAGTTACTTGACTTTTTTTTATTTCTGAACAAATTGCTTTTCCGATCAGTAGACAGGCTGAACATTATTGGTCGCCTGGCTCTGCAACTCTGCTTCTCTTGTTGCTTCGCTTACGTAACTGCTGTTCATCAGTTCATGGTCAATCCTGTCCGACAAGCATCCGCTCACGCACCCGCTCATACCCCGCTCCCGCAATCGCTAGAGGAAAAAACATTGTGCAGTCCCGCATTCACACACACACACGACACGCACACCAAAGCGTAACCACCACGCTTCACATATGTATATATATGTATCTATGTCAAATCGAAAATTATTTTGTTTGAAAACTAATTATTTTCTATACATGGACGAGGACATCTCTCATTAAGGTAAGATTCAAATGGAATAACAAATGTTTCTGAAGGACTAATAACATCACCATCATCATTATCGTTGGGCTGGACAAAGAAAGTTTCCCTCTTCATCTGCGCCAAAACAGGGATCCGGTGTGGGACAGTAAGTTCGTCCAAGTATTCCGACACCGACGCCATTTAGGTCCGTGTCCTAAGGCTTTGGGCATCATTCCATCTCAAATTTGGTCTACCGCGCTGTCTCACCATAAATCTTACCGCAAGGTACTTTCCAGGCCGGTTCTTCTTCGCTTATACGAGCTAGGTCTCACGCCTACTGAGGTACCTATGTACATATACATATAACTGATCAAATGAACCAATTGAAGGATGCTTCTACTATTACTAACATTTCCCTCATTTATATGCAACCCCAGGTTTTTTGCCGCCTCCTGCTCGATCTGAATAAGATTGTAAAGTTTGTGGGTTCCAAAGATGTCAATGTCGTCTGCGTATGCCGTCCATTGAAAATGTAACGCTGCATATGTAGATATTTTTTTTATTCGTGTAGGGTTTCAGTCACACTTTTGTGAGGTCTGGTTACCGGGTTATGATCCCAAAACCATTTTTTTTCTTGGTTTTCGTCCTTCGATTCCTGCCTTCTATTAACGGCTGAATTGATTTGGCTCGAAATTGGTGGATAGTTTGTCATTACCCGAAAATACAATACTAAGGATAACAGTAATTCGAGCTATATTTTATTACTAGCTGACCCAGAAGACGCTGCTTAGGAGTAATGTTGGCTGTATTTTATGGGTGACAATAAGAAACCAAACAAAAATATGTAGTTGTAAGTCAGAGCAGTCATATTTTGCCCCACAAAAAAAAAATTAATCAATACAACGTTATTAGTCAGAGCAATTAAAAAAAGTAGGGGATAACCTCACTTTTTGCTCATCCTTCGTAACTTTCCTTTTAAAGACAAAAAAAAAACGAGTCAAAACTATGTGTAAGTTATAGCGCTAAAATTAATTTTTACGTAGAACGACGCGCACAAAAATGATTCGACAGCTTTATTTTTCTCAAGTTTTGATCTGTTTTTAGGTTTTGATGACTTTCAAAGTTAATAAGCCTTGGAATTTTCTTTTCTTTCAGACAGAAGGTGTTGCCAACTTAGTTTACTTAATTAACAGCAATGTTTTTTTCTTGGCTGCATTTATTTTTGAGACCGCAGAAATTAAATAACAAATAGTTATAAAGTAAAGGAAATTGAAAATAATTAGTAACTCTCATTTCTTTTGTGATTGATAACATTTGGTCAAAAAAAAAAAAAATACTTCACAAATATCTTTATGGCATATTACTTAATATATCACACTTAATACTATTATCAATTATATCACTTCTGAATGCTGCAAACAAACAAATATGGAACAAAGCCTTGAAGCTCGGGTAACTTTTAAACAAAAAAATACACATTATTCGCTTTGTATGATATTGGCGAAAGTAAGAGAAACTGATACAATGAAAGCTACTTACTTCTTCTAAAACTGTGGCAACTCTGTTAAATTACAAGAAAACTGCACAACCTTTAAATAAAAAATTCTTAAAAGCGGGTACAACGTCCCGAGGGTCGGCTAATTAAAAATAAATATCTTTTGTTAAATTTTAAGTAAAGGTTGTATTAGATTTTAATAAAAGTTTATTAGTTTATATAATATTGTGAAATGGATTGTTTGTTAGCGCCAACAGCAATGATGTGCAGTTGCTTTTGCGCAATATTGTAATTTTGGCGGAGAGTGTTCATCTATGAGAAAAAAATAACACAAAAAACAAAAAAGAAATACATACGTACCTACATTTAAATGTTTCTATTTTTAAAGTTACCTCTTAGGTTAGGTTAGGTTTGAGTGGCTGTCCAGATGTTGTTGACTCACTTAGACCTCAAGGGTCCGTTGTGATACCATAAAATACTCATGGGAGAGTAATGAGCTTAAACAAACCAATTCGTGCTTCTAATGAAGTTAGAGAGACATTTTGTGTCGATTGTTGCCAGTTCACTGGTGTTATCGAAGAAGTGATTACCTAGAAAGCTGTTCCTTCTAATGGAGAGTGCTGGACATGTACATAGAAGGTGTTGGACTGTCTCCTCTTCCTCCTCGTCCATGCAGCTTCTACAGAAGTCATTTGTGTAGACCCCTAGCCTCAGAGCATGTCTGCCTATGAGGCAGTGTCCTGTTATTACTCCAATTGTGGAGCTTATATTTTGTCTGCTCAGGGATATCAAGCCTTTTGACCGTTTTAAGTCTATGCTTGGCCATATTTGCTTTGTTGCTAGGCAGGTGGTACCCTGTGACCATCTAGCATTGGTTGATTCTAGAGCATATTGTTTGAGAAGATATTTGCATGTAGCGAGTGGTATTCCTATGTTGTGTTTTTGTCTAACATTGGGCAGAAGTGTTCCGTTTTTGGCGAGCTCGTCGGCTTTGCAATTTCCCGGAATGTCTCTGTGGCCCGGCACCCAAATGAGGTGAATATTAAACTGTTCCGTCATCTCATTCAGAGATGATCGACAATCGTGGACTATTTGAGAGTTTATGGAGACAGACGCGAGAGATTTGAGAGCGGCTTGGCTGTCCGAGAAGATTCGTATATCCTTGCAAGATATAACGTTTTCTTTGAGCCAGGATAGTGCCTCTTTAATCGCCATTACTTCTGCCTGGAATACACTACATTGATCGGGAAGCCTGTATGATAGACTGAGATTCAGTTGTTCTGAATAGATACCACTTCCACTTCCGCAGTCGGTCTTTGAACCGTCTGTATAGAAGTGTACCGCGTTGTCTTCCAGGGGTCTTTCTTCTTCCCAGGAGGATCTTGAAGGGATAGAGACATGGAAGCTTTTACCGAACACCATTTTTGGGGTGGTATAATCTAAGCGATCTGGGATAGATCTGAAATTGTCTAGAATAGTAGTATGACCAGTATTGTTACTGTTCCATTGAGAGGTGGCTTTAAGCCTCACACATGTGTTGGCTGCCACCGTTTTGGAGAAGATGTCGAGAGGTGTTAGGTTTAAAAGCACTTCCAGGGCTGCGGTTGGTGTTGAGCGAAGTGCTCCTGTGATGCACATACCTGCTGACCGTTGAACTTTGATGAGCTTGTTTAGATTTACCATCTTGTCCAGTGCGGTCCACCATACGACAACTCCATAAATGAGTATCGGTCTGATTACCGAAGTGTATAGCCAGTGGGTTATCTTTGGGGAGAAGCCCCATTTTGATCCTATGGCCTTTTTACAAGTAAAAAGCGCTACGGTAGCCTTTTTTACTCTTTCATCAATATTTGCCTTCCAATTTAGTTTTTTGTCTAAAATGAGGCCTAAATATTTAGCTTGGTCGGAAAAGCTTAATGGTATTCCTTTAATCTTGGGTGGGCTAAACTGAGGAATTTTGTACCTTCTCGTAAAGAGTACTAGTTCTGTTTTATGTGGATTGACGTCCAAGCCACATTGATTAGCCCATTTTGTTAGCCTATTTAAGGCATTTTGTAGGAGTTCCGAGAGAACTTGGGGATGTTTTCCAGATACAGATATTGCAACATCGTCAGCATAGGCAATCACCCTGAAACCCTCTGCTTCCAATGATGTTAGTAGGTCGTTTACTACCATGTTCCATAAGAGAGGCGAGAGGACCCCACCTTGGGGGGTACCCCGATTCACCGATCTGGTGGTAGTAAAACTTCTCATGCTAGAAGTTATTGTTCTGCTTTTGAGCATGAGACTTATAAAATCTATGAGTGGTTTCTCTAATTTAAGCTTTTCCATTGCTGTTGTGATCGCCTGATAACTGACGTTGTTGAAGGCTCCTTCAATATCTAGGAAAGCTACTAGGTTATATTCTTTGTATTTGAGGGAATGTTCAATACTACGTACCAGCGAATGAAGTGCTGTTTCTACTGATTTTCCCTTAGAGTACGCATGTTGAGCTGTGGAAATGAGACATGGTTTTAATTTATGTCTGACGTGAATTTCAATCAATCTTTCCAAGGTTTTAAGAAGGAAAGATGATAGGCTGATTGGCCGTAGATCTTTAGGGTTAACGTGGGAGGGTTTCCCTGCTTTAGGAATGAAGACTACTTTTGCCATTCTCCAGGCTTTTGGAATATATCTCAACCTTAAACAGCTTGTCAGAATGATTTCCAATGGTGGAATGATCATATCTGAGCATTTTTGTAATTCGGCCGGGATGATTCCGTCTGGTCCTGGAGATTTATATGGATCAAAGCTATCTACGGCCCATTGCAATTTTTCCCGCGTTATTAGATCCACTAAATCGCTTGTAGAAGCTTGAGACTCTGATGTTAAGTCGCTAAGTATATTAGAGCTACCTGGAAAGTGGGTGTCTAATAACAGATTAAGAGATTCTTCATCTGTGGTAGTCCACGTACCTGCATCTGTCTTTAAAGCACTGGGTATTGTTGGACTTTTTGAGAGAATTTTCCTGAGTCTTGAGGCTTCTGAAGTATTTTCTACTTTTCCACAGAAGTTTCTCCAAGAAGACCTCTTACTCTTTCTTAATTCTTTCTTATATTGCTTTAGAGCTTGTTTGTATGAGTCCCAGTCAGAAGGAGATCTAGTGTACTTAGATCTATTGAAGAGCTTGCGACAGCTCTTCCTGAATGGTTCTAGTTCTTTGTGCCACCAATGAGGTTTCTTTTTACCCGTTGGAATGGTTGTAGGGCAAGCAGTTCTCATTGATTCGTTGAAGGCGTCGGTGAGATGATTCACAGAAAGGTCTAGTTAGTCTTTAGTGGAGGGACTTTTAAGAAGGTTGTGATCAAGCAGTTGTGCTAGTACCTCCCTATATCGTTCCCAGTTAGTATTACGGTGATTGCGGAAACCCGTAGGTATATTTGCCACATCATTGAGCTCAAACTGAATATATCTATGGTCAGAGAAGGAATTCTCCTTTGAGACATGCCAGTTTGAAATCATATTGTGGATAAAGTCGGAGGTTAGTGTAATATCGAGTACCTCTTTCCTATTCTTGGTAACAAAAGTGGGTTCATTACCAATATTACTTATGAGTAGGTTAGTGCTTAAAAGGTAATCAAATAAGGACTCACCTCTCTCATTAATATCAGAGCTACCCCATACCGTGTGATGGGCGTTAGCGTCCGATCCAATTACTAGGCCAACTTTCCTCGTTTGCGCGTCTGCAACTGCCTTCCTCAAGGTGTCTCCCGGAGCAGGGCTGTCGTGGCCAAGATACGAGGATATAAGCCAATAGGTGGCTATATCCGTTGTTAGAACAGCTGTTGTGGTGTCTTTGTCGCTGTAATTGGGGAGTAAAAATACATTTAAGTTATTTTTCACTAACATGCATGACCTTGATTCACCTTTCTCCGATGCATACAATAGTTTATATCCAGGAGTCTCGAGGCCTCTGATGATGGAGTTAGAGACCCACGGCTCCTGTATCAAGACGATGTCTTCCTTTTTACTATGCAGTCGGAGTAACAGGTTGTCTGCGGCCATGATGGCGTGATGGAGATTAATCTGAAGTACTCGCAGCATTGCTACTTTTACTCAGATTGACCTCCACCACTGTTTTGTCGGCATTATCATCGTCTGAGGAGGAATGAAGTAGGTCTTCCTCGCTCAGAGTGCTGCCTAAGATGGCGTCTTCAGTTTCCATGTCGGAAATACTGTCGACTATCGGGTGAGCCTCCACGTCGGATGGCTTGTTTGGGGGTGCTGAGGTCGATGGTTCCACTTGTGGATCGACTTCCATTTCTGGGGGTGGTGAAGCGTTTCCTTCCGCTGAAGGGGCTTCTATGGGGGGTGCGTTGAGCGAGTCTTCATCTTTTTTATAGATTCGGACAGTGATTTCATCGAAACCATACCTAATCACGCCCTCGGTCGCGGCCAGTGGAGCCAGTGATTCTCTATTGATCACCAAGAGAGCTGATCTATAGCGACCCACTGTCTCCTTCTCAACCTTTGGGACTTTCCAGTCGTGAGTAGGCAGGTTTGGATTGCTGGTTTTGATTAATTTCATAATCATGTCTGGGCAGTTGTGTAGAGCTGGGACCATTATACGTGCTCTCGGTCGGCAAGGGATATTCTCCCTTGTAACAACTTCGAGCTTGGCACCCGGCCAGAGTTCTGGCAAGCCATTAACAGCAGCCCTGTACAGATCGAAAGATCTCTGATCACCACAGGCGATGAGTTTGATACGATTTTGGTACCATCCTGCATCGGCTGTGTCTGGGAGAGGCCCCGGATTCTCCTCGATGACAGATAAAAATCTGAAACCGAGGTGAGCCTTGACGTCTGCCCATTGATCATGAGAGATGTTTCCATCTACATGACTTCTGTCAATGACCGCGGCTATGATCTTGCCTTTGAGCGCGTCGCTGAAAGACAGATCTTAAATGTAATTAATTTGTTTAAGCGTGCTTTACACGATATGGATTTTCCATATGGACTATCAATTTTTATTTCCAAATGTATTTTCATATGTATGTCAAATTGGATTATGTTTGAAAAACAGAAAAGCATTTTTTTCGTCCAAAACAACTAAAATGTGTTATATTATTATTATTTTTTATGAAAAAACACAAAATAACCTACCAACTCACCTTTTTCGCGCTCTCCATGTTTTAATATAAACTTTTTTTGTCGTTTAAAAAATCCGATTTCGTCTGTATACAGATGAAATTTAGAAACAGTTCTAAATGAAAAAATTCCATATGGAATTTCCATCTGTATTTCGATATGGATTCTTAATACGCTTACACGATTTGTATAATATTCCATATTATGGAAAAAGTGACAGTCCATATGAAAAATCCATATCGTATAAAGCACGCTTTACTGATTTTTCGAAGTTGTCTCTTCGTTTTTCCTTATAGCGTTTTTTATATTGCAAAAGAATTGCCCTTTTTCCCTTTTTTCGTGGTTCATTGTCTAAAAGAATACTTCTAGTTTCTAGATCAATTCTGAAGACGTAATTTGAGAGAATTGCTCTTTTAATAACCCCTACATAAACATCATCGCTTCAAAAAAAAAAACGGGGTAATTGCCTAGGGCGGCAAAAATTATTAGGGGCGGCAAAATCGATGGTTGAAAAAAATTAATGACTTTTTTTTTTACTTCAAATGTTACTATACAGGGTGATTCACTAGCGTTGTGCCAAAAAGCTAGAGCGTGTAGGTTGAGTTGAGACAAGAAAAAAATCGTATGGGAGGGGGGTCTATTACCCCCCGTTTAGCCGGGAGGGGAAATTTTCTGAAAAATTGACTTATTTTGTAAAAAAAATTATTAAAAATCAACTGCTTCGTTTACAACCCCGTGCAATACCTTTCTGAAAAGCCAAAAACTTTTTCTTTCACTTTGTTTTTAAATTAAATTGTTTTAACGAATAGTTTAAAAAAAAAAAAATTCAAACTCAAAATTATCCAAAAAAAAGCAAAAAAAAACATTTTTGACCTAATTTTTTTCTAAATTTTTTGTAATTAAGTACTAATTTTGTTTTGAAAATTCAATTTCTTTGTTAATTCTTAGTCGAAGACAGAAAACCGGATGCAAAAATGTCTTTTCATTTTTGAGAAATTAAAAAAAAAACCAAAACCACTTTTTTCTAAGAAAATCTTTGTTTTAATTTTTACCTATCTGGACTTTTAGTTTAATTTATAAATTTAATTTTTTGTAATTGGAGTTTTATGAGGACTCAATAAATTAGAAAAGTATTGGATTTTCCCTGGATTAACCATTTTGTTCACTGATAACGTCTGAAAACTGACCTGCAATTTTTTCTTACTATACCGTTGGCCGCGGCCACTCGCCGGCGAAGGGTTCTACCTGCTAGGGGCTTAAGATAATTAAACCGCAATTTTTCTTAAATGAAAAAACAATTAACAACCTAAAGGTAAATAAAAGGCATCGCATATTTACTAAACAATCATTTACAATTAAATTATTAACTCATCAACACATAACAATAACAAACGCATACGCTCGAGAAGAGTTAGCGGACAGGAACTTCTGCTACGGTTTAACTTGTTGTCGAGATTGGGAAGCCGAAAGACTCTACGCTGAAAGATATCCCAATAGATGGCGCCCAAGTCGTAGCAATTTTTCAAGAATCCGCCGACACGAGCGCACGGAGAGCTAGAAGTGAAAGGTCAATGGCAGACGTTATCAATGAACAAAATGATCCAGGGAATCCAGGGAAAATCCAATACTTTTCTATTTATTGAGTCCTAATAAAACTCCAATTATAAAACAAATAGTAAAAGAAAGGTTAATGTTTCATAAATAAATTTAACAAAAAGATAGGTAAAAATAAATTAACAAAGATTTTCTTAGAAAAAAGTGGTTTCGTTTTTTTTTAATTTCTCAAAAACGAAAAGACATTTTTGCATCTGGTTTTCTGTCTTCGACTAAGAATTAACAAAGAAATTGAATTTTCAAAACAAATTAGTACTTAATTACATAAAATTTTGAAAAAATTAGGTCAAAAATGTGTTTTTTTGCTTTTTTTTATAATTTTGAGTTTGAAAATTTATTTTTTTTAAACTATTCGTTAAAACAATTTAATTTAAAAACAAAGTAAAAGAAAAAGTTTTTGGCTTTTCAGAAAGGTATTGCACGGGGTTGTAAACGAAGCAGTTGATATTTAATAATTTTTTTTTACAAAATAAGTCAATTTTTCAGAAAATTGCCCCTCCCGGCTAAACGGGGGGTAATAGACCCCCCTCCCATACGATTTTTTTCTTGTCTCAACTCAACCTACACGCTCTAGCTTTTTGGCACAACGCTCGTGAATCACCCTGTATAAATGAAGTCCCGTCCCGACTCCCGATCCCCGACTGAGAGTGTTTTTCTCTCTTTTCCTACAAACAACAACTACACATTTCTTACTTGAGGATTGAGATCTTAAGAATATTTTTGTGTTCGTGCTCGTGCGTCGTGCCTCATCCGTCGCTCAATTCATTTAAAATGGGAGCGTCTGCGTCAATAAGAGAGAGGAGACTAGAACTATTTGATTTTGAACTAACTAACACGTAACACGCCATGCGAAGTAAAGAGATAAATAAGGGAGTTGGCGGGTGAACTATGCAGGGGAAGGGGGAAAAGAGTCGGGAGTCGGGACTCTATCTCTTTGGAACTCTTTTTTTCTAACTCTGCTTTGCTACATGCGTGAACTTATTGAATGAAAACATCAACTGACTTTTTCAATCGTCAAACGGCAACAGAAGTGCGTTTTTGCGCGGACGATAGTTGACTATTTGTCGTTTTTGACCGCCAATAGTTACGATTCGTAACCACAATTGTCGTTTTCGAGGTCAGTGTTAATGTGTCGAATCGTAAGTATTTCTAACTATTACCAATTCATCTCAGGAGCTGAGTTGAAAGTGGTTGATGTGTCAAAGTGATTTATTTTTGTTTAATGGCATTTTTAATTGGTAATCTGGAATCTAAAAAAAACATTCTGGTTTTAAAATCAGAAGGGAATTCTCTTCTTTACAGAATCAGAATTGTCACTTTTTCCCAATCGAACGCATTCAGAATGCTTTACTTCCAGATTCTCAATTAAAAACGCCATAAGAAAGTATTTGCCAATCTCAACCAAGTAATGTCCAAAATCTTTCTCAACATTTACCAACTCAAACTGTATCAATATGCCCACACCAAATTGGAAGAAAAACATCTGCGAACGTTGTATGAACATTTAATCTTAATTTCCTTTTTTCAAAGATGAAATTATAATTTGTTGTTGTTCCTTTTGATAAATGTGATTTTTGAGTAAGAACAAAATCATTTGGGGGACTCTTTATTTTTGTTTCTAAAAAAATATATTTTAATTGAATTTGTATTGTTTTCAAATAATAAAAAATTTTACAGAGCAAAAAGTGCAAAGAAAATAATTTTAGTAAAACCTTTATCTGTTTTTATATCATTGTTTAATTATTTAATTAAATATTTTACCTGAATTTGTTTATTTTAAAAGATACAATTATTATTTGTTGTTTTTTTAATTCTTGCGATTTTGAGGTTATGTGAAAATTGTCATCTCTTATTTTTTTTTTTTTATGATTATCATTTCAATGATAAGTCGATGTATGGAAGCAAACACACATATGTTCACAAAACAAGTATCGGAGACAATTTGAACAAACATAATGTTTATAGATGTTTATGTTTATAGATATCCAGAAGATTTACATTATCTGAATACGTACAATACATACATACATATATACAGTAGAAATAACTTTTCATGCCTTTGAAGGTGTGATTTTGAGGGGCGGCAAATAATACTTTTGCCTAGAGCGGCAGAAAAGCTCGATCGGGCCCTGTATATTTATTACTTTGTTGTTATTGGATCACCTAGTAAAATACATGATGCTCGCATTTTTCAGCTGTCCTACATATCATCATATTTTGGGAATATCTAATGACTCCTTTTAGGGATAATGGGCATTTGACAACGGTGCAGAGACGCTATAACTATACTCATGCCAAAGGAAGAGTCAAAATTGAAAATGCTTTTGGACTCCTGAAAAATAGATTTCGACAACTGATGAAGTTAGAATTTTTTAAAGTTGAGACCATGTGTAGATTTGTGTTGGCGTGTTGTGTTCTGCACAACATGTGCATTGATAGATGCGACACCTGCGATGATTTTGGTATGGATGAAGAAGATATTCAACACCGAATCGGCAATGAAACTGAACTGACTTCAGGAGAAATACATCTTCGTAGACTGGGTGAAATAAAAAAAAACGTATTTCAACAAACTTATAGCTCTTTACTAAATCAAAATAAATAAACTTCATAGTACAATAAAATAAATAAACTTAAAATAACATCCATAATGTAAGTACTATTTGAAAGGTACAGTAAGCAGTCTTTTGGTTTGGTTGCTGATTTTATTGTTTGTTAAGCAAATTGTAAGTTTTAACCTCCGCCAACTTTTCTCTGTGCCGCCTCTCTTTATTGGCTTCTTTTATTTTGAATTGTTCCTCTTTTAAAGAAAGTAAGATCTCCTGTATGTTTTTTTTTCTTCTTGGGTCGATTTTTTTTTTGCAGGAGTCGCAATGGACGAAGAATCGTCTATGCCCATGGACTCGTCACCAGTTGAAGAAAAATAATTTTCTGAAGGAACTGCTGTAGAGCATGTGCTGTCGTGGTTTGAGGTATTTTTTTCCTCTCGATGGTACCCGGTCCCATAAGGACTTCGGGTAAAATGGAGTCATCGATTCCAATGATTTTTTCAACCTCTTTATCATATGTAGTCTCGATCCGCGTTGCACCACTAACTTTGTTCTTTTGCATTGAACATTTGGTCCACTTCGTAACCGTTTTATATCTGCCCTCGATTTGGGTTGGTGTGAAACTTTGATGAAACTCGCTGTTGGTCTGCAATAAACTTCCACAGTGCCTTTTTGGTTGCAAATGGGAGTTGTGGGCCTACCAGAGAAAGGTTCTCTCCATAAAGAAATAGAAGCATTTTCGTTTCTTCTTCACTCCAAATGTTGATAGATTTTTTATTCTGTGACAAAGCACAAGCAGCAGCATCAGATTCGTTTGCAAGAGCAGCGTTGGCGTCGTTTGATAACGCCAACCAATCTGTAAACAGCATTTTTCCGATTTTTCCAGCTAGAAAAAATGTGTAAGTAATGAAAACATAGCTATGCATATGCATACATATGTACATTGTTTAATTATATTTATTAGTAGCAGAACTTACTGCTTTTAATTCGGACTGTGACATAGCCATCGTTATCCTCCTCGTTGTCGATCATTACCATGTCCATTTCTTTCCGTGCGTCCATTGTTTTTAAATTTTAAGTCAGTAATGAATTATGTGTTCCTAGGACTACTATAATTATGTTCTGTATAAAATATGACATTCCGTATACGTGTAAATCCTTTCTGAACTAATACTATTACAAAACTAAAGACCATGTTTTATTGAAAAATATAATTCTCGATTTTTAGGGCAATTCTTTCAGGTTGCAATGAAAAACGCTATTAGATTTTGGACCCTGAGCGGTCGAAGGTAAAAGTTTTAAAAGCGAAAAAAAATTACTTATCTCGCTGCTCCAAACTGTAAGAAGAACACTATAAATAAACTATTATTGGAATGCATTTATGATGACAAACCTGGAATGTATGTGTCCCCTTTAATTGTCTCTTTGTATATTGTGATTACATGGGGGGCATAAAATAACCAGTTGTTTAAAAACAAATCTCCCTTTCCTGGGTTGTGGAGATCAATGTCGAATAAAATCTGAAAAAAAATTCATTAAAATGAATGGTTTTTTTGTTCAAATATTACTTACCAAATTTGTATTAAACGCACTTTTGGCGTTTATTGTTTAAGTTTTTTTATTTTATTCAATAAGTAGCCAATACAGTATTTGTCACTGGATTAAAAAAAAAAAATTTGATAGCTTATGTATATATTTTTGTGCGAATCAGTAATTATACTTACAATTCCTCTGTCCACAACTTTAAAAGAAGAGAATAGTAAAATAACAGCTTCCGCACAAGCAATTTTATCTTCTATTGTAGGATAATTTCCACAGTTGTGGCGGATATAATTTGTTGCGGAACTGATCAGTAGGGTATATTCGTAACTCCCAGGCCAAATCGGCACCAACCTTGATATCGGCACGGTACCATGGTACCATCCCAATTGGGATTTTTACCAAGTTTCAATTTTGATGCTAATTGGGATTAATTGTAACTGGTTGGATTTCTGTATTTTCATTGGAATATTGGTTGTGGGATTGGAAATCGAGTGATAAATTGGTTGTGAAATCAACATAACATACAAACTCAGGAAAGGTTTTAGAAGGCTTTTCAAGCATGCAAAAAAAGTCTAGACATAAGGAATCCCTCAAAAAATATAAACAAGAACTAAGAAGAGCCAAAAGATCCTTCTGTATCTCAACAGAATAGAATCCCACATTGATGTATTTGATTAATAGTATCATTTGTAAGGATAAAAATGAGTCATTTTTTTTTTTTTTAATATCAACTTCCTCTCAATGGTAATAAAAAAAGTTACAGTGGACAATTACACTTATGATAGAGATAGATAGAGATAGATAGATAATTTGATTTATTTTTTCAACCATTTTGTTTTTTACAAGTTTACAGTTTCTAGACCATATAAGCCGTCTGCCAGAGTTTGCTCTATTTTAATACAATGCGTGAAAAAAAATATGTATATAAAAAAAAAAATAATAACATTTAATAAGCATAAATATTAACATGGTTATAATAAATCACACAGTCTTCATAGTTTTTTCTCTGTAAATTCTATTTGTGTACTTAATTGCATTTCAAAACAGCCATTTATTATTTGAAATCTGTATCTTTCTGCTTTCGAAGTGTAACAAAATAGTTTTTCCCAAACTTTTCCATTTAGTAGTTCCATCATTTCAACGTCACTCAAAACATTTTTTCCGAAGTAAGCTCTTCTGATTTCCAGCAACACAGGGCACATACCCAAGAAGTGGAATACATCTTCCCTCGTTCCTAGGTTACACCAGTGATCACTTTATAACAAGATTGGAAACCTACCTACGTTTTACGCTCCAAATACCGCAAAAGTTATTTTTTTCATGCACACATACTCTTACAGCTAACCTGCCCCTTCAGTTTATATTACACGCATACTGTTTCAGCTAACCTGCTCCCTTAGCTTGTAGGCAAATGTCACTTTGACAGCAAGCTTTCCAATCATGGTATAAGTGATCACTGGGTTACACATTGTACATTCAACTCTCAAATTGTCTCTATGCGGCTGATAGTTAAGCTTTTGCAGTTCTCCTCTCATCTTGAAATTGTGGATATTTTTTTCACACTAAAGTTGATTTGGAAGTAGTTCCTATCTTCGAGAATGTGCTGCAGGTTTACGTATATAGATCGATGCATTGACGTCCTCGCTTTCCATATACATTCCATTTTTGATCCAAGCACTTCACCATTTCATACATTTGTACCTTCCATGTGCCAACGTTTTCTAAGGTAAGATTCAGTTGAACTCCACATAACGTTGCTAAGTTGAACCATTCTTCAAACCACAATGATTTTCGTTGCAACGCATACAGAACAGTTTTTTTAGGCAGCCTTTCATTCGGTAGAAGCATCACTTTTATTACATAGTCAATATGCGATTTGAACGTTTTTATAAAGAGCTCAGGCAGCCCCGTTTCTACGTGCAGCACAATTACACTTATGATAAAAATGTATATATGCGCCTCCTTAACATGTTCATTCGTATGAATAACAAATAAAACATACAGAAAATTTGTATTGAATTAATATTATTCTCCTGAATGAACATGAAAATATTTTCCTCGTAGGATCAACACGTAAGGTTCCTACATTGTACGTATTTGATAGGATCAACACATAAGGATCCCACCTTGTAGGTATTTGATAGGATCAACACGTAAGGATCCCACATTGTACGTATTTGATAGGATCAACACATAAGGATCCCACATTGTAAGTATTTGATAGGATCAACACGTAGGGATCCCACAATGTAGGTATTTGATAGGAACTCGGTTTGAATTTTTGGATTGTTTGGATTATTCGAGGATCATGGATGCTACTTGTCATGGTCATTTGTGTGAGCAATGAAATAAAGATCGGCTCTTCTGATAATTTTTCTATTTTTTTTTCTGCGAGTGCGAGCTAAATGGCAATCTCAATTGGTAGTGAGGCAAATGCATCGGTTAGGGAGGCTATAAAAAAAAATAACATATAATTATGGTTGAGCAATCAAATTTTATGTTTGTAAGATCAACACTTGTGTGAGCATGTTTTTAACCATGGACACTTGTAACAAAAGATCTACACTTGTGTAAAGAATGAATTAAATCATTGCCCTATTTTAATCGTAAGATCGACACGTGTGACAATATTTTTGGTTTGTCGATAGTAAAATAAGTACTTTATGTTCTGGGGTATTTTATGTTCCGTTATAAAATTTGGTTGCAAACTCAAGGAACAAACAATCGTTGGGTTTTGAATTAGAAATTAGGTGTTTTTAAAAGACATATAAAGAAAAAAAAAGTCTTCCGGTTTTGAGATCAAATTTTAAGGTTGTTGTGATAGTGCATGAAATAACTAATGGGAGTATGTGTGTGGGATAAGATCATTTTCAATGATATTTTAGGGTATAAAAGCAAAATGTTCTTAGCTTCTACAATTCAGTTTGTGTGCATCCTTTATACAAAGAAAAAAATGTTTACAGAAGTAAAATCATTCATTAATAAATTTGAAAATAAGTGCTGGGATTTCCCTGACAAAGTCAGGGAGATCAGGTCAGCCATGGATGTTGCTGAAAACAACAAAGGAGTATTAAACCACCGAATCGAGCTGCAGAAGGCAAGGGTGGTGGCAGCCCTCGTCTTGGCGCTATGGGAGCAGGCCTCATTATCGTTTGACGAAATCCCGGACATACCCCGAGATGTTTTTTTAATAATAAATCTGAAATAAAAACTAAAAAAAAAAAAAAACATAAAAAATTTTAAGTTGTTACCAGAATAGTTTGAGAATAAAATAAAATAATATTTACACATAAGAACGATAAGAAAATAATTGTAAACCTGATGTAAGCAATGATAATATGTTTTTAATAAAAAAAAAAGAAAGAAGAAAAACTTGTATTTTTTTTTACTTAATAGGTTCTTTGTTTCCTGATATTCTCTTGTATTATAGGTAGGGTAAAGGTGTCAACAGTGGATCACTTTTTACTTCTTGGGCTGTTAAGCTCGCATTTATCATAGTAACCATGAACATTTTTTTCCACAGCTTTTTCAATATATTTTCTTTAGTTTGAGCACAAAATTTCAAAACCTTTTAATTTGGAAAAAATTAAAAAAAAATGTTTTAAAAATATCTTACCACATGATTCACTGTGTACTTTGGGTGTACACAGTGAATCTGTGACTGGTACACACTGAATCAGGGATTTAAAACAGTCTTTAATTTATTATTTAAGTATTAATTTATTAATATTTATTTTTATATTTATTATTCATGTTTTATTTAGAGCCGATTTTTCAATCGTCAGATAAACAAGCTGATAGTGTTTCTTCGACAAATAACAAAATATTGGATTTTTCAATCGTCAGATAGACTTTATTTGACGAAAAACGCTCCTATTTATTCGACCGATGAATACTCAGATAAGTTTATTTGTCAGTTTGTTATTTTTAGATTTTTTCGATGATTGAAAAATCGGCTCTTAAAGATAAGAAACTAAATAAAAATAAATACTCTCCATTTATAACAAAAAAAAATTAAATAAGACTCTTTATGTGTACAAAAAAAATCACAAAACGTTATTAGCTTAAAATAAAGAAAAAAATTAAAGAAAAAAGCAATTCAGTTGATTACAATGGATAGCTTTCTGGTGCGAACATTCATGTTAGAAAAATCAACAGAAAATAAAAAATTTGAATTTTTGAGTCTTGATTCAGTGATTCACTGTGTACCTTTTTCAATTGATCCACTGTGTACCATGTTGCCATTTTAACAAAAACACATTAAAATTATGTATAATATTTCACATAAGTTAACAAGTTGACACAAACTATTAAGTCTATGTAAGCAGAAATATATATAAAAAATAGAGTGGCGCGACAGCTCTTGAAGAGCCAAGGCCTAAGTGGCTTACTCTCATCAACAATTCTCTGAGTGCGTGTGAAGAATTGAGGGGACCTACAATTTAACGCCGATTCCGAACGGCAGAGTTGAGAAGCACCTTTTCTTGACAGATTGATACTCTTGGAAGCTTTGTCAGGTCTTCGCAAGAGGCAGTGCCCGTGAAAGATGAAAGAAAAACTTGGCCTGAGTAGGACTCGAACCAACGACGTTCCGCTTAGCAGCCAACGCACTTACCAACTAAGCTACGGGCAACTGCAGAAATACAAATATTATACTCAAATGAAGTTACGATGCACTGTTATTTAATAAGAAGAAAATCAAATAGAAAACAAAAAACTACTTAGCAATGCAGAAAACACAAAAACATGAAAAAAATCTACTTCGATCAAGGGATCGCGCAGATTGATGGTTTGAAGGGAGGAAGTGTACAGGGGTGTTCTTTTCTCTTTTTCAGATGTTTTATAAAATAAAAATATACAGCGTGAGAGCTTGTGATTCACTGTGTACCCTGATTCACTGTTGACACCTTTACCCTACACAATTCTAACCAGCACAACCCACAGAAGTAACATAACGATAAGAAAATAATTGTGAACCTGATGTAAGCAATGAAAATATGTTTTTAATAAAAAAAAAGAAAGAAGAAAAACTTGTATTTGTTTTTACTTAATTTCTTTGTTTTCTGACATTCTCTTGCATTGTACACAATTCTAACCAGCACAACCCACAGAAGTAAGTATTTTGGAATGCTAGTTTCTATTTGATCCTAAGCATATGAACATCCTAATAAGAATAAAGAATATGTTTAGCCAATGCACTATGCACATATCAATTTTATATTGAATGCAATGCAGGTGCGAATGTTGTGTCGGAAATTACCCAACTAAATATGTATTGGGTGCCGTGCCAAGTTAGAAATCCAACCAGTGACAATTATTCCCAGTTAGAATCAAAATGGAAACTTGGCATTCATCCCAATTGGAACGTGCGGTACGTGCCGGTGGCTTGGGAGTGACATGGATTTTGAATTGGAAGGAGTAGGAGCTACCCAACCAAATCAGCACGATTCCAACAACAATTTAATTTTTGAACTAGAAATACGACCGGTACCAAGCACAACCCAACGATTTCACACTAGAAAATTGTATCTCACAACCAATTTATCACTCGATTTCCAATCCCACAACCAATATTCCAATGAAAATACAGAAATCCAACCAGTTACAATTAATCCCAATTAGCATCAAAATTGAAACTTGGTAAAAATCCCAATTGGGATGGTACCATGGTACCGTGCCGATACCAAGGTTGGTGCCGATTTGGCCTGGGAGTTACGAATATACCCTACTTTTCAACATTAATAATATGAAAATGTCAGTTTCAAGAAAAAGAGACAACATTATTTTATGACGACAGAGAAAGAAATCTTCTGAAAATTTCAAATTAAATGTTGATCCAGCCTTGTTCATGGATCGCATCCTGTAGTGTTTTCCTGCAATATAACAGATCCACTAAATTGCAATACGGCGGATACTTATTTTTAAAAAATGCTCGCCACTGTATTCTGTTCTATTATTTCATTTTTCACTTAAATATCTCACCGCCTCACATTGAGGGAATTTTAAAAATGTTTTCGTATAATTTGACAAACGACAAACAAGTCAAACATATTTTCCTGAGCACACTTAAATGTAAAAGTGTCAAAAAAAGAGACTAGCCCATTAAAAATGTAGTTCGGGTTACATTTTTAATGATTTTTTTTTTATATTTTCCCATTAATTACTGTAGTGAGTACACATTCTCACTTATAGAGAAATCAGGTTAGGAAATACTTACTCTTTCTTGTTTCATTTTTCATGGTGACAAAAATTGTGAAAAAATGTAGTATCATACGGGCTTAACACTTTCGTTTTTTGTATGTAACTTGCTTGTTTTGTTTTAAAATTACGAATATTGAGAAACGACCCGAAACGAACCCGAAAAAAAAGCAAAATGTAATGCAAGCGGTTTTTTTTAAATTTTATTAAATTTTAATGCGAGGGTATTAAAATGTATTACAGGAGGATTTGTTTTTAATAAAATTGTATTACTTTTTAATACATGGGTATTTGAATGAAATACAAACGAGTATTAAAAGGTAATACCCGAGGTTTTGTTTTTATTTTTTTCAAAAAAAGGGTATTAAAATGTAGGACAAGTGGGTATTAAATTTTGGTTTTAATTCCAAATGTATTAATTTCTAATCTTTTTGTTTTAAAAGTAGTAACATTAAGACAAAAATATTAAAATTTAATACAAAATAAATGAAAAATGAAAAAATTAATACAAAAATATTAAAATTTAATACCAAATATATTAAAATTAAATGTAATCGTTTGAGAATATTAAAAAGTAATATTTTGTGTATTGCATACAGTTGTAATACAGATGTTTTATTAACCCTTGAACCCTACCCATCCCGGGAGAAACACTATTGCTACTCTGGGGTCTTAGGGACCCCAAAAAGTGTTTGCCCCAATTTAATAAAAAAAAAAAAACAATTTAATCAAAAATTTTATTTATTAACATAAAAGATAGGAATGTTTAATTATGAAAAATGTTTTAAAAATCTACATCAAGCCAATTTTGACACACTGAGCGGCTATGTTCGCCACAAAGTGGATTTCGGCAACTGCTACATCGTATTTTGGTCTTGCGGTCTTTGTCTCGTGGACACACGGCACATCTTTTTTTTTGTAGTGACCGAAGATGTTGACTCAGCCACAGGTCGCTTCTTTTCTAAAATATCTCCAATGAGAACCTGGAGATTGGATGGCAAAGTTGGCCAAATAAACCTTTCCTCCATTTGGAGTTTTATGGGTTCCAAGGCTAAGTTTTGTAAGAAATTTCGTCTTATTTGAGTTTTATTGGACGCCGTTTTAAGGAGGACATACGAATTCACACCAAAAATATTTAAGATCCCATAAAACATAGCCAATGGCTATCGTTTCGTTCGTCTCGAAACACTGTAACACTGTTCAAAAACTTTAACTATCACTACCCTGGGGTCTATGGGACCCTGAAGCTCAAATATTTCCAACTGCACCACTCGAAAATTAATAAATGAGCGATTTTTAGACGTCTGCTACGATAATATGAGAATTCCATGGGTGGCACTGGCGTGGGTTGCTTAGTTTTTAAAAAATTCAAAAAAATGTATGTTTGCAATGGCGCTGGACCCCAGGGTAGGGTTTAAGGGTTAAAAGTATCCCAAAATGAATTACAAATTTTAATTAATATTTCTTTAGTGGCTTAAGAGAAAATTAGTTATTTACATATTCAGAAAAGCGTTTGATATTATTATGAAGACAGTTATATTATCAATGAAAGGCATTTGAAAAAGTTTTTTTTTTATGGTACACAAATATAAAAAAAAACACTCACTATCAAAACGGTCATTACCAACATTACCAATTCAAATATACTTTCGGTGCTAGTAAAAATGACCCATGTTTGAATACACCCAAATATAAATACCTACGATATTTAACACCTTTAGTTTAGTTTAGTTTATTTCATCAAACAAAGTTACAATTCGTACTTTAATGATTACTTGATAATTATAATTACATATAATATACATTTTTAATTTTAAACATTACCACCAGCATAGTTATTTAAAATTAACAATAAATTTGATTTAAATAAATATCTACTAACGTTGAAATCAATCATGTCGCAGACAGTATTTGTTTCTTTTAAACACCTGGATAATGGTTCATTGGCAGCATACACAGTTCTGTGATATGGAACATTAAAAAACGATTGGTTTCTAAGCAATCTCGCAGGAACATTAATCCCAATTAGAGCTAAGATTTGAGAACAATCAATATGGTCTGTTAATATGTCACGAATGAACATAACCTCGGTGAATTTCCTACGAATGTTAAGGGGCAAGATACCAAGCAATTTACGTCTCGTTTCATAAGAAGGAAGATTTATATCCCATTGAAGTCTTTTTACTACAACTCTCGTAAATCATTTTTGGATTTTCTCGATTCTGAATTAATGAATAAAATATGAAGGATTCCAGATTACACTACAGTATTCAAGTTTTGACCTCACAAACGCAAAATATAAACACTTTAAGGTGTGAGGATCAGAAAACTCTTTTGAGTTACGTAATATGAAACCTAACATTGAACTGCCTTTAGCAACTAAAAAATCTATATGCTGAACAAAATCAAGTTTTTTGTCAAAATTCACCCCAAGATCTTTTTTAAAGGTTATAACGGACAATGGCATATGATTTATTTTATAGATATAATTAATTGGAGAACGGTTTTGACAGAACGTTAAGCTTTGGCATTTGGAAATGTTTAAGTGCAAACAGTTAGCTATACACCAGTTCGATAAAAGATCAAGATCTTGTTGCAAAAGAAAACAATCATTTTCAGATTTTATACAACGAAATACTTTTAGATCATCCGCGTACATCAAGCAGTTTGAATTTAAAAAAATATCAGGAATATCGTTTATAAATAACAAAAATAGAAGAGGGCCCAGATGGCTTCCTTGCGGGACACCTGACTTAACGTATACGGGGACAGAACGAACATTATTTATACGAACGTACTGAACACGACCCCTTAAATATGAATTTAGCCATTTTAAAAAGTTTGAATGAAAGCCTACTTTATTTATCTTCATAAGTAAAGCATCATGATTGACTCTGTCAAATGTCTTAGAAAAGTCAGTATAGACAACATCATACTGATAACCTTTCTCAAGTGCATTCAAAACTAAATTACTAAAAATAGTAAGGTTAGTTGCAGTGGATCTACCAGCAACAAAACCATGTTGGTATGGGGAAATTGTTGATTTGAGAAGAGGAGTTAATTTGTCATAGACTAATTTTCAAAAAAATTGGGAATCGTAGCAATTTTACAAATTGGACGATAGTTTGAAACATCTTGCCTACTTCCTGATTTGTAAATGGGTGTGATTGTTGAACGTTTCCAAGTATTTAGAAACTCACCATTTGTAAGTGAACGATTAAACATAATTTGTAAGGGAACAGCCAATGCATTCGCACACATTTGTAAAAAGATTGGTGAGATTCCATCTACGTCACGTCGCTATCAGCCTTAAGCTTAGACAACGCTAACTCAATCTCATAAGTGGAAAAACTTAAACTACCTATGTTTATGAGAGTGTTTGAGGAGTTAATATTATTAGTCTCGGGTAAATTAGGACAGCTGTCTGAGTAAACTGATTAAAAATGTTTAGCAAACAAGTTACATATAACAGAGATGTCAGAAGATGTAATGTCGTCATGGCGCATACTATTAGGAATGCCATTGGATTGTTTTTTATTATTTATAAACTTCCAAAAACTTTTACTATTTGTTTTTAAATCACATTCAACACAAAACAGATATTGATTGTACAGAAATTTATTCAAAGTATCGAATTCTTTTTGTAAAATTCGATATTGTTTATACAATTCACGATCATTATTGGACTTGCGAAACTGCTTGTAAACCTTATTTTTTTTATTATTTAGATTTATGATTCTTTTGTTGAACCATACTGGTTTACGGCTATTAATTTTTTTAATTTTGGGTATGTGTAAGTCCATCGCAATATTTAGAACGTTTAAGAATAAATCATAACACTCATTTAAACCTAAATTGGTGAACAATGTTTGCCAACTTGTACCATTCAGAAAATCAAAAATTGCATTCAAATTAGCTTCCGCAAAATTGTAATTAAAACTTAAGTCTGAAGTCTCAGGTGTGAAATAATTGAAAAATTCTAAACGCAAACTGAGTGCAACATGATGTATTGTATTGGTGAAAAGGGGAACTATAGAGTCGTTTATGCTTGCGCATAATTCAACATCAACGAAAACCAAATCAAGTATATTATTACAAGAATTCTGAAAATGATTGATCTGCTTCAGGTTAAATTGTGCGAAAGTATCAACATTTCATAAACATAGACACATTTTCTACAAAATAATATCTGTCGGATCCGATATGGTAAGCTTAATTATAAATCTAAACCATTGCCGTCTCCAATGGAACCCACACACAAATTTATTAAAATCGGTGCGGGCGTTTGGGATTTGTGACCTTCCAGAGGAGTCATATACTTAGTTATGGATTGGTGCAGGGAACTAACTTCACTGGGCACAACCTTCACATGGGAATTAACTTCACCTCAAGTGGAAAATACCCTCAATTTTTCTAGTGAAGTTATATCCCAACTATGGTGGGGAATTACTTCATTAGAAATTTGTGTGAAGTTAATTCCCACCCGTTATTCAAAGATTTTAAGAGAAACAACCTATTATTCTTTAATTTTTGAAAAAAAAGTTGTTTAAAAAGAAAAAAAGGAAAAACTTTGACTTTGAAAATTAACGCCATAATGGCATTCAGTTCTCATTCAGCAGGTGGCCATGGTTCAGAGGATAGTGTAGTTGACCACACCAAAAAATAAAAATATAAAAAAGAAAAAAAGTGATAAAAGTGAATAAAAAAGAAAAAGAAAAAAAGAAAAAGACAATTACAAAAATCCACAACAGTTCATAAAAGGACATAGTTGTTTTGCCGCTGTGGTTGTTCTAGTTTTAAGTAGATTGTAGCTAATCTACCTACAAACTACTTAAAACTTTTATTTTAAGGACTTTAGTATGTATGTGTACAAAAAAAAAGACAATGGCATTAGTTTTTAAAATTTTCTAATGAAAAAAAAAAATTGAAATAAATAAAACAATCTTAGTTCGTAGACCGAAAGGCATTAATTTTAAGAACCATGAATTGATTAGAGCGCCCGATTAGGGCCAGTAAGTTATATATAAGTAGTAATAATTAGGCTAGTTTCCCATTTTCGTCTAGCATGTAAGTAGATTTAAGTTTAAAATGAATAAAAAAATTAATTAAAAAAAAAAGTGTAGTTGACTGCTAAGCCAAACGTTGCGGGTTCAAGCCCAATAATCGCCAGCTTATCTGAGGCCACCTGTGCGATAATATGAGACAATATAAATCTATGTCTCCTTCTCTGTGCCACGTAGGTTTATGTTATGTGTTCTTTCCTTCTAGGTGTCTATCTGTCTCTCTCTGTCGTATGTCTTGTTTCAGTCCCAGCCGATCTCCTCAGTCGCCAGTGCTGCTATGTGTCTGTAGCTTGTATCATTCATGTGCGAAGTACTGTAATGTCAATGTCAATCTCAGTTCCCATTCAAATGTGAATTTACGCCTGTAATGTCCGCTATCACTAGTTTACGAGCACTTACTTCATAGTTATACCTCAACGCCATAATCCGTTTATGGCTTAAATTCACATTCGAATGAGAACTAATGCCATTATGGTGTTAGTTCATATGGCCTTCGTTCACGGCACCAAGTCTACTTTCCGACCTCAATAGAGATAAGGTAGTAGTTATACACTATACAATAGCTTAAGTTCAACAATGCCGCTAGAGGAAGCAGCTTAGCTACTGCACTGCACTGCTCATTTACCAGATATTGTTTAAAGAAAAAATATTAAACACCGCCTGCAAAATTCGTTTTGCAGTGCCTTGTGGATATCCAAATCCAAAGCATTTCACCACTTTGCTTATAGGTAGGTATTTATCAGCGCGGCTTCGGACCTGAAATGCTAATAGTCGATCAGATTTTTGTTTAACGCCAGATATTGTAATTGAAAGATTTGAGACAAGCCGATGTTCAAAGAACACAGCGTGAAGTCGGTTCATGACCACGTCTTGGTGATAACAGTGGATAAGAACGCTTAAGGATGTTTCAAGACTTCTTCGCTTTATATTAAGTCCGGTCCTTTTAATACAAATCTGAACTAAAATAAATATTTGTAGGTATGCATGTATTTATACAGTTTGTTGTATCAAGATCTGGTCCGATCTGAATTTGTAGCGGCTATCTGAATTCTAAACTAAGAAAAAATGGGGTTAACATTTCTATTGATTTGTGAACGATATGTTTCAAAATTTTCTATCAGTCTCAAATTGCTGCTGAAATATTATCAAATATGATTCTTCCCTCTCTTAGTAGGAGAGCCGCTGAAGACCGACCTTCACCGAACTGTTAACCGGCTGAAACTTTTTTTTATGAAATTTAGTTTGAAAACATATATGAATATGATAGCTTGCCTAACGAAAAGTGTGCCAGGCTATATTAAAATTAACTTTATTTTAATCAATAACTAACTCCTCCTTCACCCATATGTTAAAATAAAACGTTGCGCCACATAGCCATATGTGTAAGTAGGCTTGAGACAAGAAAAAAATCGTATGGGAGAGGGAGGCCTATTCCCCCCGTTTAGCCAGGAGGGGCAGTTTTCTGAAAAATTGGCTAATTTTTTTTAAAGAAATATTAAAAATCAACGGCTTCATCTACAACAACGTGTTATACCTTTCTGCAAAGCCAAAAACTTAGGCTTTCATTTTGTATTTAAATTTAATTGTTTTAAATAATAGTTTTAGAAAAAATAATTTTCAAACTCAAAATTTTGCAAAAAAAAATTTTGTTAAATTTTTAGTTATTTTTTTCAAAATTTTATGTGATTAAGTACTTATTTTGCATTCAACTTTCAATACTGTCAATAATTTTGAATATCAAAAACAGTAACGTAAAAATAAAAAAGTTTTTTTTTTTAAGCAAAAAGTGATTTTGGTTTTTTCATTATTTATCGACAATGGCAAGGTATTTTTCAATCCGGTTTACTGTGTTCGACTAAAAATTAGAAACAACATTGAATGTTGAAAACAAAATTAGTACTTACTAACATAAAATTTTGAAAAAATTAGTTCGAAATTTAAGAATTTTTTTTTTTTGAAAATTTTAAGTTTGAAAATTAATTTTTCTTAAAGTATTATTTAAAACAATTAAATTTAAATACAAAATGAAAGCCTAAGTTTTTGGCTTTGCAGAAAGGTGTAACACGTTGTTGTAGATGAAGCCGTTGATTTTTAATATTTTTTTTCAAAAATAAGCCAAAGTTTTCAGAAAACTGCCCCTCCTGGCTAAACGGGGGGAATAGGCCCCCCTCTTCCATACAATTTTTTTCTTGTCTCAAGCCTACTTACACATATGGCTATGTGGCACAACGTTTTATTTTAACATATGGGTGAAGGAGGAGTTAGTTATTGATTAAAATATAAAGTCAAATTTAATATAGCCTGGCACACTTTTCGTTAGGCAAGCTATCATATTCATATATGTTTTCAAACTAAATTTCATAAAAAAAAGTTTCAGCCGGTTAACAGTTCGGTGAAGGTCGGCCTTCAGCGGCTCTTAGACTATCTAGGAAGGTTACGAAAAACGAAAAGCGAAACATTTTCAAACAGAAAGAATTGCCAAGTATTAGTATTTTGTATTTCAAGTCTTAATATTTTTACGTATACAAAAGCAAACACGATATTAAAAAATTAACTACTCAGTATGGTGGCCGAGAAACTATTTTCTTTCCTGGTATTGAAAATAATTCCATTACAGAAATACAGAGTATGATGTACGTACAATGGCCGCAACGCTCCACAGCACAGAGTAAAACGTCTTAACTATTTGGATGATGCTATCAATGATGCATTCCTTACAATCCCGCAAGCACCATTAATGATGGCCTAAAATTCTCCAGAGATAGCTTGCAAAGTTTTTATTTTCAGTTCGAAGGTTTCGCTGTTAAATCAACATTGATGATTGTGATACCCAGAGCAATAAACTACATTCTTTATAAAAATTACACAAACCAACAAAAAGTTTAGTCAAGTAGGTATGTGCATGTGCGATGTGCATGCACAAGAATCCACATACCTACATACTACTCGTATATGTACCTACTCTCTATCAATAAAATAAATTTATATTCATCTTTAATGTTTGCAAGGCTGACTGAGCTTAAAAAGAAGGAAGTAAAAGAGGAAGTATTGGCGTATTCTATCTAATAAATGTATTTAAAAGGCACTGCGAAATGCACATGTTAGTCTTAACAAGCCGCGCCGTGTGGAATACCATATTTAAATGATAAACACATTTATATTTTCTGCCTGCCTGTCTGACTGCCTTAAACAAATTATATTTCATAAATTAAGTCCAAACATATTGCCTATACAGTGAAAACTTCCGTCAGTAAAACTCATGTCCCTTCCATCATATCAAAGAGATAGGAATAAAACTGTTTAACATTCGTTCTATCTTAATATTTAGCTGTTATGTTACAATTCCAACAAATTCGGAGTAAAAGCTTTTGAATTGCATTCAAACAACATCTAACTCGGTGCGACTTCTGAGGATAATTTGTGTTGCATCAGGTTGGAAGATCAAATGGAATGAACGAGACAACTTCTGAGGGTACACACGAAGAGAAACCTTGGCAATAAATTTCCTTGCCGTGTGCGCATGCTTTTGTTTGGGATTTTTAGGCAGCATATCTAATATTCAATGATTTCTGATACATACATAGTTATACTATACTCTATACATATACCAGATTTACGCTTCGCTGTTTGAACGCACTTGAGGATTCATTGATAAAAATATAGCGTGGTTAGGGGTGGAATAAATTTATATTTAAGGAAAAATGTTTCTATACAATTTATTAAGCGTCAAGAATAAGTGAACATGTCATAAAACGATAATATTCAAAAAAAAAATATTCTTCAAGCTTCGTGTCGTGTGTGCGTGCGTTTCGGTCGGTAGTGTTTGAAATTATATTTCAAATAGAAATCTGTTTTTGTTAGCAAAAATGTCTAAGGGTTTTCAAATAATGTTGAGGGCCCTTTCCTTTCCTTGCGACATAATAGAATGTACAAATATAACAAGTTTGGTATTATCTTAAAAATATTCAAACTCAAAGTTTTGATCTAATATGAAATAATGACATGATAGAAAAGTCTAGAGAAATTTATCCGGCAATTTTGTCTCCATCTATCTGTAATCGTACCTACAGCTTAAACCAAAGGCACTGGTTCGATTGATTTCAAATCTAAAAATTATCTAGAGGCGTGAGTGAAATTACGTAAGCCGTATTTTTTTAAATTTTATTTTAAAGATTGAAACTATGGGTATTCCTAACGTGACCATTTTTTTTTCGTGACAGAATCTCTCATATAATTTATTAAAAAACAAAAAATATTTTTTTTAACATAAATATATAATTCATAATTTATTAAAACAAAAAAAATTAAATTTTCATATAAATACATATATTAATGTTTATATTATAAGACAACCCAAGAACTAAAACTTATTCATTAAAACCAAGGAACTTTTTTCTATAATATGTGTCAAAATAAAACTAAAAACATTACTTCTTGTTATTAGATTAGATTGCATTCGATTTGTATTTATCTGTGGAACAAATCATTTTTAAAATATCGGGTCTAGTTTTAAAAATATGAAAAGAGGTCGTTACATGATTTATTAATATTTATCTTAGTAATTAAAATTGCTTTCAAGGTAGTTGCGTTCAGCTGTGTTTTTTCGCTGGTCCATATTTTATTCATCAACGAGAAAACCCTCTCAACTGGTGCGTTGCTGCCCGGAAGACATAAAATATATTCAATAATTATTTCAAAATGTGCGTAGTTTAGATTCTTGTCTCGAAAATGGGAGAACAACTCCACCCAACGATCTTCAACAGCAGTATTTTCTGTGTTCCAGCATGATATTTTTTCATTTGTTATGTAATTCACAACTAGGGAAAACTCGTCAAAAACTGCTGTATCTCCACTGCTATTAATGAATTCTTGACTAATCAGCAAATCCGACACTTTCTGTATATCTTCCCACGTTGGTACTTTCGACAAATTAGCCCATTGAAAATCTTCTAGGTCTGTATTAAACCGGCACCACTCTTCCAAGTATTGCTTACTTGTTCTATAAAATTCTGCGGCTGTAGTTGTTACGTACTAAGAAATGGAAGCGTCTGTTTTTTCTAGTCTGGTAATTATATTACGAACGGTGTGGGGAAGAAAAACGGATCCTTCTTTGAGTTCCAAGTTATCTCGGAGTCGATCAATTTCCTTCGAAGATTCTATTGCAGATACGTTTTGTCCCTCAATTTTCAGCACGGTTTGATGAAAAGTCGCTGCCTGTGCGTGCATAAAATATAACCACAGCTCAGAACTAGGATTTTCGAAAAAGGATTTTAAAATATTTGGACATTTATCGATACTAAGAAAATAACTTTTCAAAGGCTCAAACATTTTTAAAATTCTTTCAAGCGCCGGCATCAATGCAAACCACCTTGTCTTACTATAGCCCAGCAGTTTCTGGTACTCAATGTCAGTAGACTCACAGAACTCTTTCAAAGATTCCACTCGAATGCTATAAATGTAGAAAAATGAATAGATTTTCACAACGATACATTCAAAGTCCACTGGAAGACAATCTGAAGCTGTTTTAATCGCGTTGTGGACGATGTGGACTCCACATCCAATCCCAATGAGCTGCCTTCCGACTGATAGGTTCAATTTTGCGTAAATATTGTTACTTCCATTTCGCCACAAAAGGCCACAATTTTTTTTTGTTTAATTCGTTGCAAGATATAACTTCTTTCAAATAATTGACAACTATATCTGATGTCTCACCTGGCTGCTGACGAAAATCCAGAATCTTAACTTTCACGCCTTCATAAGGTAAAAAATATCGAATCACAACAGGGAATAATTTAATCGAGCCATGATTTTAAGCATCTATTGATAAAGTTATGCAATGAGCTTTTCGAAGGTGATTTTGCAATTCATCCATTGTCATAGGTGCCAATACGTTTTCAACAATAGCCTGAGATTTAGTACGAGCCACAGTTGGCAGTAATCGATTACTTCAAGTAATCGATTACAAAAGTAATCGATTACAAGTAATCTGATTACAAGTAATCAGATTACATTTGTAATCAGTAATCCTGATTACATTTGTAATCAGTAATCAGTAATCAAATTACATTTTTTTTGACTACATTTTTTTTTTATAATATTGTGCGGAACCAAAAAAAAATAAAAATATTTTTAAAAAATTATTTAAAAACACAATTATGATAAAACAAAGCAATAAAGAGAGCAAGAAATACACATAACGTGTGCGCAGGTTTAAAAGGCAGAACTTTACGTGTATCATCATTCATTCATCCAAAAGATTCAGTTGAGTTAAAGTAAATTTTCATAGCAAGGATAGCAAGGAGCTATCTGAAAATAAAGAAAACCAAGAAGACTAGCAAAACAACAAAGAGAACCCTGAGGAGAAGGATGACGACTATTTTGATTTTAACTCCGACTCAGGGAGCGAGGACCAACCAATCAACTTCAAAAGAAAGGCAGACCTGATAATAAAGAACTATTTTACCTAAAAAAGCCGTGACATATCCCTTTTGCATCGTTAACCTGAGCTAAAAAGTGTTTTCATGAAATATAATCTAAATTTCTATTGTTTTATATGATTTCTGTTGGTTCCACAAAGTATTAAAAAAAAACAAATGTAATCAAAAAAAATGTAATTTGATTACTGATTACTGATTGCTGATTACTGTAATCAGTAATCGATTACTGATTACAAAATGTAATCAGTAATCCGGATTACTGATTACATTTTGTAATCAGTAATCAGTAATCAGTAATCGGATTACTTTTTTTGCCAACACTGGTACGAGCACATCTAAATTTTTGCTCAAAACATATTTGAATTAAATTCGAAGCACAGTCGTTTGAACGAAAGCCATGATTTTCTTGGACCGTGTGATACGCCCACACACCCTCCGCTGCAGCTACATCCAAATCTTTAGAGGTCGGTGAATAAGTTTTTTTAAAAAAAGTAAGCATTGACGAACTCGAAGCAGCAGCTTGATCGGAAAGCCTGTGCTTTTCTGATTTTAAATGTTTCTCAATGTCGCTAGCACCACCATGACCAACGCTAAAATCTGTGCCGCACTTTTCACACTTCACATCAGACTCACCAGTCCTTTTTTTAATAAACGGATATTTATTTTGCAAATTAATATTAAAAACACACTTGCGCTTAGGCATTTTAGCAATTTTTTTTATTATTGACAAATTAATTGATTTTCTCTCTGCGTTAGCCTAACTAAAACAAAACAACGCGTGCCGTAATTATCAATAAGGTAACATTCGTTCGGGAGTTGAGATGAATGAGACAGAAATACGTAGCCGTCAATGACAGAGTTGATCTACATAATGAGTTGGGACACTACAACTACATACATAAGCTAGTATTACATGAAAATTGCCATGAAAAAATTGCAATAAGCGAAAACAGGCGGCTATATTAATTTTCATCCTTATGTGCGATCTCAAAAGAAAAAAACGGCGTGTTGGAGATGTTGTCAATGTGTTAGTAGTATACGTGTGGTTAAAAAGTGTCAAGTGATCACCGTCTTTCGCGTGGTGTGAATGAATGAATGAATGAATGAATTTGTATGTAGAGAGAAATGTAATGTAAGTGTTTGAATTGTATTTGCTTGGCAAAAGCGGGACTTTTTGGTTCTTGCTGGGGACAACGGGACAGGCAGCCTGAAATCGGGACAATCCCGCCCAAAGCGGGACGTATGGTCACTTTAGGTATTCCCCTAGTCCTGAAAACAAAAGTTTGAACTTTCTCAAAACGACTACGATTTTTTAAAATTATTGTCATAATTGTTTTAAAGCGGAACATTTATTTTAATATTGCTCCAAAACGGCACCCACTTTATTGTAATAAGATTTTGTCGAAAGCGAAAAAGTCAGTCTAATCAACTTGATTCCTTATACACTTTAAGAAACGTACGTACATATATGTATGTAGGTATACTGTTCCAGTATTATTTTGTGTTCCAAGCTAGTACATAATTGACTTATGAATTAAAAACCATTTAATTCATGAGCTAAAAATGAATTATGAATTAAAAACAAGTGACTTATGAATGAATAAATAAAAGTCAATGCAGAAACACGGTGGAATTAAAATTTCACAAATTTGAAATTATAAGGCGAATTAGAGAATTATCAGGTACCAGCAAAGCTGCAAATAAATAATATCATTTAAAACTGCACACTATCATTTTTTTCATCATTTCAGAAAAAAATATGAAAAATATGACAGTGTGTAGCTCTGTAAATGATAAATGATGAGGAAAATGATGAATATCAAAATTTTTGGTCTGTATGACTGAAATAATGAAATGAAATGATAGTGTGTGGGAAACATATCATTTTTGTGTGTAGTTTTTCGCCTGAAATAAGCATTTGCATGAATTCCGAGCCTTCGTCAAGAGAAAAAAAAAGCAATCCATAAAAAATAAGTTTTTAAATATGTTTTTTATTTCTCTGACGGTATTCGTTTTTATAATATTTGTGCTAAAAGCTTAAAAGGAAACTTTACAGTTATTTGAAAAAAAGATTTGAGATCCGTTCTGACTGTACCTATAGTTGCATAGACCTTAGGGAAGTTTTGAAAAAGAATGGGAAGATCTATTTGAAGAATTGGAATATTAAAGCCCATACGTTGAAACGTCAGCTACAGCAAATATTTGAATAATGTCATTTAGAACTGATATTTCTTCGTCGAATTAGCTTGTTCACTATGTTCATGGAACTTTGATCAGATATTTTTCGTCCAACAGCATATTCGTGTTTAGCTTGGATTCATATCCATTCTTCCTTACCACTAACCTCATATCTCATATGATATTCTAGTATGAAACGACCACAAAGGAGTCAGCCGGGCGGTTCTTTGAGTAATTAACTCGGTTAGGTTCTCATCGTCGAAATTATTGCACGAAAGTTGGTCGAGTTGTGAACCTATAAGTTAACCAGATGCTTTTTTGGAGGCTTTATACCCAAATATTGAAAATATTGACTGACAAACATTTTCATATTATAGATTGAAAAAAAAAACTCTACGGTAGAAATTGTTAACATTAACAAGATAACAATTTATTCAAAAAACGTAAGGTTCACAAACAAAAAGTAAAAAAAAGCATACCTATAAAATAAAAAAATGAAAAAATTGCATTGCATCTGTACAAAATCTCTCTACATACAAAAAAGGATGTAAGTATGTTTGTTTGGTTTTATGCCTAGTATAGTCTCCCAAAGAGGCCAACAGATATTTATAAAATGGTAAACACAGTTGTCACTCAAAAATGCCTTAAAAATTGGAAAAATCTTACGGAAAAGTGGAAAACTGGAAAAATCAAACGTATGTTATCTTAAGACGACATTTATATGCTCGCACGTTTTCATAACAATTTGTCCAATTGTAGACCCTCCCATTACTGCACTATATTTTTAGATCCGCAAAGTTCCTTTTTTTTCAATTCAGTTAAATGGCTTGCAAGAAAATTAATTTTACCACAATAAATGACTACAAAACAAAATAAAATTACAAGCAAAAGATAAATTTCTAGTGTTATTTTTTCTCATTTCCAAAAAGTAGATTAACGTGAATGTACTAAGGTTCATGTCTTGTGTGGTGATGAACTTAATTCAAGTCCCAAGGAATCGCTCGCGACTTTTTTTCTACAATTTTAAGCAAAATTAAGAAAAAAAAACTAAAC
Organism: Sphaerophoria taeniata; assembly: GCA_943590905.1. Classification (NCBI taxonomy): domain Eukaryota; kingdom Metazoa; phylum Arthropoda; class Insecta; order Diptera; family Syrphidae; genus Sphaerophoria; species Sphaerophoria taeniata. The sequence continues at coordinate 127,498,575 of OX016540.1, read as the reverse complement.
TGAAGAGCGGTTAAAGAATTAGTTTACGATAAAAACTTTAATGACGCTTAAAGTTTATTATTGTTTATTCCACCGCCAGTGACCATTATAAGGAATGATATGAAGTTTTTTGAAGTAATCTTGTAGTCATTTGCGTGGACCAATTTTACTTTTTTACTTACCACACAGAACCAAACAGTTTGTAGTTAAATAAAAAGAAATAAATATTTTCAATGAAAATTGTAATTGAATTATTATTTAAAGAAAAGGTAATTCTTAACCAATTATCAAACAAATATAATTGTATTACATATTCAAATACGTCATAAATAATAAAACTTACAAAGAAAAAATTTAAAATTATTAGGTAAACGAAAATTTTAAAAAAAACTTAGTAAACACAAATTGTAATTATTATTTATTTGTATTTTTTCAATGAATTTGCTTTACAAATAAACCTCATCTCGAAGTTATGTTCGTTTATTTTATTGTTTCTAGGCAAATCCAGCATTGTTACATAGGAAAAAAATCTTTCCACTCAGACACAAGACGGTAATGCTGTATTATATTTTACAAATAATTGTTTTACCAAAGGAAAATTGTTCAGATCTTCTAAATTTGAACATTTTTTCATAAGAAACTTCTTTTGCTCAAATTCCTCAGATTCCTGTGGCATAAGGGAGGCTAAAATGCTTTTGTTGCTGACCAAAATAAAAAAACTCGTCTGGTTCTAGGTTTAATTCAGCTGCCTCATAGCCTGGTTTATTTCCAATTTTTTCAATTAAGGACTTCACTTTTATTTTTTTTCGGTATCCAGTAGGTTAATCCAAGTTATTTTAAATCTTAATACTTATCAAGTATTGCGAAATAATCGTGAAAACGTGATAGTAATGATGATCTTATTTTTTCTGCAATAGGAGCGAATAATTGCAATTGGTTATTATCTATGAGCCAGTCCCATTTCTTCTTTATAGCAAGCAGAGTTGGCAAAACATAGCCATAGTGACAGTTTTCCTCCCCTTGCAATATGTCTATTGCCTTAGCTAGAGGCTTTGACCACTTTAGATACTCGGCTATGTACTCAAAATCGTTTCGTAAAAAACATCACTATTGTCGCTGTGTTGATTACCTTGATCCTCATCCTAATTTGTTTGGAATGGACATGATATATCATCTGGAAACACATTTATTTTGTTTTTTTCAATTTAATCTTGCTTATAAAAAAATGAGAGCTGATTTTAGAATTATAAGCTATCAAAAGGAGAAATACTAAATCAACATTGATTTATCTGAACAATGGTGGTTGAATCGGTTTCTAAAATAACTAAGTAGGTGCGGGTAATAAGGCCTGTCGGGTAATAAGGCCTATATTTTGAAAAACCTAGTTATAATCGAAGTAGGCGTTAACGGTCAGCCTGCTATGAAGCTAACTGCTGTATATGATTTGTCAGACTTGTCGCTTTGTGTTCATTCACAAATTTTGTTTCAGTGTTGTGTAATATATTGTGAGAGGTAACTGTGCGACCAAAATAATAAGAATTAATCTTTTTGTATCGCAAGTAATATTTCCAAAACAACACTTATGCTTATAAATGTATGCGTACATTTTCCGTTATTTATTGTTTTGTTTATTTGTTATGTTTCAAAAATGTTTTTTTTTGTTTCAATAGTAATTTATTTAACTTTTCCTTCAAATAATGCATGGGGTTAATAAGGCCTACCAAATTTGATGGTAGGCCTTATTATCCTCCTTATTTTCCATAATCATTTTTCGGTTTTAAAGTATAATGGAATTGTCTTAAACAGTTTCTTAACATATTTGTAAGTAATTACAACCGTATTGTTATTGATTCATTGATTTTTTTATTGACCAAAATTACAATGTCTCCAAAACGAGCATCTTTGACTAATTTGATTTGTGCTGTACGATCAGTGCAAAGAGGACCGCTGATAGTACCTATAAAGCTGCTGAGAGGTATAAAGTTCCTAGAAGAACTATAAGGAATTATTTACGAGACCGAAAGATGAAAAAAACACTAGGTCGAAAATCAATTTTGAATGACGTCCAGGAAAAAAAAATCTGGTAAGCAGATTAATGAGGTTTGCTGAGGTAGGGCTGCCTGTAACACTAAGGATTATCAGACACTTCTCAGCGGACGATAAATACAGTCTTGAGTGCCCTTATGGTTGTTAGAAAGAGCCACTTTAATCAGTAATAATTTATTTATATTTTCCTTATTTGAATTACTGCTTATGTGAAGTATATTTTGATTTTTCTGCATTTTAAAAACATAGGCCTTATTACCCGACTAGTGTTAAATAAAGCCTATTGACAAGGTTTTTGAAAATGTTTAATTCTATCTTTGTTTGATGCAGAATTTGATAGTTTTTATTATTTGTCCATAGTATTATATTTTTCACATTAACTATCAATAAAATATGTCCATTTTTGTAAATAGTTTTTGTTTTATTTCAAATCTCCCTTAGCTAGGCCTTATTACCCGCACCTACCTTAATATTGATAATTATTATCACCCTCCTTTAAATATTATTCTTGATTTAAGTGGTCATTTACTCATGACTGGTCATACAAATACGACTTTCGCAGAGCAAATTTTCAACAGCTATCGGATAGTTTATTAAATTTTGGTGTCGAAAACATACCATTTTCCAATAACATTGACGAAACTGTCTCGAGTTTCTATTCTGTACTGATGAGATGTATTAATGAAACTGTACCTAAGAAAAAAATCAGTCAAACCAACACCTCTTGTCATCCTTGGTGGTACACAAAAGAGTTAAAAAGCCTCCGTAATAAGAGTAATAGGGCATGGAAAAATGATATAAGATCTATGTTGTGAGGATCTGAAAGAAAAATAAAATAAAAACAAAACAAAACTCACACATACAGTACATAATATTGCTTACCACATAATACTATCCATAGCACACATACCCATACTTACCACATCAACATTATTCATACAACATACTTTACACACATACAGTATACTTACACACTGAGAAAAAAAAATTAGCTTTGAAAAATTTTGATTTTGAAAAATAAAAACAAAATAAAAATAGAGTCATTCATTCTTTAATCGAAGAATGTAATCGAGTCGGTACAAAATTTTTTTTTAAATACGTAATCGTCTGATATGTATATGTATTATATATTATATATGTATTATTCATCATGGTGCAACACAAAGGATAGAGGTAATTTTATTTTTTTTAAGAATTTATAAAATCAATTTCAATTTTTTATGAATTACAATAAAATTAAAAAAAAAAATATTAATTATAATAATTGTATTAAATTTTTTTTTTATAAATATTCAAATTTAGTTAATTTTTTTTGTTCAAATCATTATTAAATTTTACTTCTTTGTGTTGTAAATTTACATGCATATATATTTAATTTTATCAATGTTTATGATTTCTATGATTATTGAATGAAGATCTTTTTTTTTATTGATATGAGCGTATAATTTGTTTATATTGGTCATGGTGAGTATGATATGAGGACGGGTGTAGAGAGTAGATTTCCCGCGCTCTACCTTCAGTAACACGCCCTTCCCCTCCTTAAAGCTTCGGGTCCCAGGATTTTTTTTTGAACCCCGAACATTTTCTATTGGCATGAAAAAGTAACAACATCCAGCGCTGCGGCTACAAGAACCCCCCTCCGTCGAGCAAGCCTAAGGCACACGCAAGCATGCCGCGTAGTCGTAGCCTGGATACCCTCTCCATCCTGCTGCCTGGACCGGCCTTAGGGTCCTGTAGAGCTAAGGTCGTAAAGGTGGTATAGGTTGGAGAGGAGGAACAATTGGTTCCGTTATAGGTGGCGCCCAACGTGGGGCCCGAAGATTTGAGTATCGTCAAGACCGAGGGAGGCTTAACACGGTAAGTTGAACATATTGTTGATGTGTATTGTTTCCTGGTCATGTATGGTATAGGTATTGGTTTAAAGTAAAGTTAATTACAATTAAATTTAGAGTTAGAGGTTTTTTAAATCAAAGCCTAAGAATAATTAACATATCAGTTTTATCTTCAGCTGTTTGATTTAATAAATTTTTTTCAGCATAAATTCATGCTTGAAATATTATTAAGAGCTTGTCTGCAAGTTTGGCTTGATAAGCTTACTTACAGTGCAAGCCTTAATTTTGATAATACCTCATACGTTTGCCAGGATACAGTATTGTGGATACAGTGTGCGCGGTTTGTCGTGTTAAGCAAGTGTGTCGCTGAAGGCAGCCCTGTCCTCTTCCTGTCTTATTCACCATGACCGTTTTGAAAGAATAGTAATTTATTATATAATTAATTTTAATTATTTTAATTTAACTCTTTTTAAATTTCAAGATTTCGATTTTTTTAAAAGCATTACACACATTTTTTTTTTACATAACACAACACTCTTATAACACAAAATGTCAAGCTTACGAATACGTAGGAAGACAAATTCTTCAAATGGAAGAGTACTTCGTTCACAAATTCATGACAATTCAGAACCTGACATTCCAGCCTCGACTAGTCAAACAAAAAGCAAAGTGCGTGAGACTTCAACTGGTCGTTCGACATCTCTCACTAAATATATTCAGGAAGTTGTATCTGCAACAGTGGGTGCAAGCCGCTCTGAGGATTTCCGTATCTTCTCTTCGGAAATGGAACGAACCAGATCCAAAATGAGAGACGAAATAGCCGGAATCCTTCGTGAATCATTGGCTTCAGCTCCAACACCCCGTTACAATCCGTTAAACTCTCAGCAGTCTCAAACACGACGACACAGCCCAACAGAGCCCTCGACCATGAACGACTTTCTGAGTCAACTTCAGGATCTGACGATGAACGATCAAGGTGGTGTTCCACAGTCCGTTCCTCATAGTCATCAAAATTTCCACAAATGGGGTCTGAAATTTGATAATAGAAACATGTCGGTGGACGATTTTTTGTTCCGTCTAGATCACTTAAAGACAAGTTACGGCGCATCTTGGGATGAGGTGGTGATTAATTTTCATCACTTCATCGCGGGTTCCGTCGAAACTTGGTTTTGGGTATATCTAAAGGCAAACCCACACGTCACTTGGACCGTATTGAAAGGTGCACTCATAGAGCAATATAGGAGTTTAGAAACAGACTCTGAGGTATCCAGAATGTTGTATGAACGGCAACAACGTTTCGGAGAGACATTCGATGATTTTTTTGCTGCAATTCAGCAGCAAGTAGTCATTTGCGTGGACCAATTTTACTTTTTTTACTTACCACACAGAACCAAACAGTTTGTAGTTAAATAAAAAGAAATAAATATTTTCAATGAAAATTGTAATTGAATTATTATTTAAAGAAAAGGTAATTCTTTACCAATTATCAAACAAATATAATTGTATTACATATTCAAATACGTCATAAATAATAAAACTTACTAAGAAAAAATTTAAAATTATTAGGTAAACGAAAATTTTAAAAAAACTTAGTAAACACAAATTGTAATTATTATTTATTTGTATTTTTTCAATGAATTTGCTTTACAAATAAACCTCATCTCGAAGTTATGTTCGTTTATTTTATTGTTTCTAGGCAAATCCAGCATTGTTACATAGGAAAAAAAATCTTTCCACTCAGACACAAGACGGTAATGCTGTATTATATTTTACAAATAATTGTTTTACCAAAGGAAAATTGTTCAGATCTTCTAAATTTGAACATTTTTTCATAAGAAACTTCTTTTGCTCAAATTCCTCAGATTCCTGTGGCATAAGGGAGGCTAAAATGCTTTTGTTGCTGACCAAAATCAAAAAACTCGTCTGGTTCTAGGTTTAATTCAGCTGCCTCATAGCCTGGTTTATTTCCAATTTTTTTCAATTAAGGACTTCACTTTTATTTTTTTTCGGTATCCAGTAGGTTAATCCAAGTTATTTTAAATCTTAATACTTATCAAGTATTGCGAAATAATCGTGAAAACGTGATAGTAATGATGATCTTATTTTTTCTGCAATAGGAGCGAATAATTGCAATTGGTTATTATCTATGAGCCAGTCCCATTTCTTCTTTATAGCAAGCAGAGTTGGCAAAACATAGCCATAGTGACAGTTTTCCTCCCCTTGCAATATGTCTATTGCCTTAGCTAGAGGCTTTGACCACTTTAGATACTCGGCTATGTACTCAAAATCGTTTCGTAAAAAACATCACTATTGTCGCTGTGTTGATTACCTTGATCCTCATCCTAATTTGTTTGGAATGGACATGATATATCATCTGGAAACACATTTATTTTGTTTTTTTCAATTTAATCTTGCTTATAAAAAAATGAGAGCTGATTTTAGAATTATAAGCTATCAAAAGGAGAAATACTAAATCAACATTGATTTATCTGAACAATGGTGGTTGAATCGGTTTCTAAAATAACTAATATTGATAATTATTATCACCCTCCTTTAAATATTATTCTTGATTTAAGTGGTCATTTACTCATGACTGCTCATACAAATACGACTTTCGCAGAGCAAATTTTCAACAGCTATCGGATAGTTTATTAAATTTTGGTGTCGAAAACATACCATTTTCCAATAACATTGACGAAACTGTCTCGAGTTTCTATTCTGTACTGATGAGATGTATTAATGAAACTGTACCTAAGAAAAAAATCAGTCAAACCAACACCTCTTGTCATCCTTGGTGGTACACAAAAGAGTTAAAAAGCCTCCGTAATAAGAGAAATAGGGCATGGAAAAATGATATAAGATCTATGTTGTGAGGATCTGAAAGAAAAATAAAATAAAAACAAAACAAAACTCACACATACAGTACATAATATTACTTACCACATAATACTATCCATAGCACACATACCCATACTTACCACATCAACATTATTCATACAACATACTTTACACACATACAGTATACTTACACACTGAGAAAAAAAAATTAGCTTTGAAAAATTTTGATTTTGAAAAATAAAAACAAAATAAAAATAGAGTCATTCATTCTTTAATCGAAGAATGTAATCGAGTCGGTACAAAAAAAATTTTTAAATACGTAATCGTCTGATATGTATATGTATTATATATTATATATGTATTATTCATCATGGTGCAACACAAAGGATAGAGGTAATTTTATTTTTTTTAAGAATTTATAAAATCAATTTCAATTTTTTATGAATTACAATAAAATTAAAAAAAAAATATTAATTATAATAATTGTATTAAATTTTTTTTTTATAAATATTCAAATTTAGTTAATTTTTTTTGTTCAAATCATTATTAAATTTTACTTCTTTGTGTTGTAAATTAACATGCATATATATTTAATTTTATCAATGTTTATGATTTCTATGATTATTGAATGAAGATCTTTTTTTTATTGATATGAGCGTATAATTTGTTTATATTGGTCATGGTGAGTATGATATGAGGACGGGTGTAGAGAGTAGATTTCCCGCGCTCTACCTTCAGTAACACGCCCTTCCCCTCCTTAAAGCTTCGGGTCCCAGGATTTTTTTTTGAACCCCGAACATTTTCTATTGGCATGAAAAAGTAACAACATCCAGCGCTGCGGCTACAAGAACCCCCCTCCGTCGAGCAAGCCTAAGGCACACGCAAGCATGCCGCGTAGTCGTAGCCTGGATACCCTCTCCATCCTGCTGCCTGGACCGGCCTTAGGGTCCTGTAGAGCTAAGGTCGTAAAGGTGGTATAGGTTGGAGAGGAGGAACAACTGGTTCCGTTATAGGTGGCGCCCAACGTGGGGCCCGAAGATTTGAGTATCGTCAAGACCGAGGGAGGCTTAACACGGTAAGTTGAACATATTGTTGATATGTATTGTTTCCTGGTCATGTATGGTATAGGTATTGGTTTAAAGTAAAGTTAATTACAATTAAATTTAGAGTTAGAGGTTTTTTAAATCAAAGCCTTAGAATAATTAACATTTCAGTTTTATCTTCAGCTGTTTGATTTAATAAATTTTTTTCAGCATAAATTCATACTTGAAATATTATTAAGAGCTTGTCTGCAAGTTTGGCTTGATAAGCTTACTTACAGTGCAAGCCTTAATTTTGATAATACCTCATACGTTTGCCAGGATACAGTATTGTGGATACAGTGTGCGCGGTTTGTCGTGTTAAGCAAGTGTGTCGCTGAAGGCAGCCCTGTCCTCTTCCTGTCTTATTCACCATGACCGTTTTGAAAGAATAGTAATTTATTATATAATTAATTTTAATTATTTTAATTTAACTCTTTTTAAATTTCAAGATTTCGATTTTTTTAAAAGCATTACACACATTTTTTTTTACATAACACAACACTCTTATAACACAAAATGTCAAGCTTACGAATACGTAGGAAGACAAATTCTTCAAATGGAAGAGTACTTCGTTCACAAATTCATGACAATTCAGAACCTGACATTCCAGCCTCGACTAGTCAAACAAAAAGCAAAGTGCGTGAGACTTCAACTGGTCGTTCGACATCTCTCACTAAATATATTCAGGAAGTTGTATCTGCAACAGTGGGTGCAAGCCGCTCTGAGGATTTCCGTATCTTCTCTTCGGAAATGGAACGAACCAGATCCAAAATGAGAGACGAAATAGCCGGAATCCTTCGTGAATCATTGGCTTCAGCTCCAACACCCCGTCACAATCCGTTAAACTCTCAGCAGTCTCAAACACGACGACACAGCCCAACAGAGCCCTCGAACATGAACGACTTTCTGAGTCAACTTCAGGATCTGACGATGAACGATCAAGGTGGTGTTCCACAGTCCGTTCCTCATAGTCATCAAAATTTCCACAAATGGGGTCTGAAATTTGATAATAGAAACATGTCGGTGGACGATTTTTTGTTCCGTCTAGATCACTTAAAGACAAGTTACGGCGCATCTTGGGATGAGGTGGTGATTAATTTTCATCACTTCATCGCGGGTTCCGTCGAAACTTGGTTTTGGGTATATCTAAAGGCAAACCCACACGTCACTTGGACCGTATTGAAAGGTGCACTCATAGAGCAATATAGGAGTTTAGAAACAGACTCTGAGGTATCCAGAATGTTGTATGAACGGCAACAACGTTTCGGAGAGACATTCGATGATTTTTTTGCTGCAATTCAGCAGCTGAATGGGAGATTACGTGTCCCAAAATCCGAAAAAGAAATCATCGATGTCCTCAAAAACAATGTAAGACGACAAATGGGTATGCTCTTGATTACCTTTCACACGAATAACTTGGCGGAGATGTTCCACGTACGTCGGAAAGTTGAAAAGTACATTGCCAACCGTGAGACCCAAAAGTCTCGGAGTGTTCCAATCAATACACCAAGAAGAGCTGTTGCCGAGATAGTGACAGATTCAAGAGAAGTTGAAGAGGATGAACTTTTCCCTGAGTAAGAGGCATTCCAAGCCAAAAAGGAAAGAGATACTCGCAGCTACGTTTGTTGGAACTGCAAAGGAAAGGGCCATTCGTTCTTCGAATGTCCTGACCCTCAGAGGAATCTCTTTTGCTTTAGGTGTGGAAAGGAAAACGTCACCTCACCTCAATGTCCTCGATGCTCGGGAAACGAAGCAAGGAGCAGTTTGAAGCCCCGGGGGAATTGCTCTCTGGAGAAGAACCCGGGTCACCATTAACATGCCCGCCCTCTTCTACCAACCTTATCGAGTCTGTTCCAAACTCTTCACCCAATCAGACTACACCAACATCTACGTACACATTAAAGACAACACCTACACAAATACAACCGTCCAAAACTTTGCATGAAAGACTTCAAAATTACATTGAAGTCAGGAAGCGAATTTTTGGACATCAAAACACGGTTGTGTCGAAAAAAATCGCGAAGCTAAAGGAAAAATTCCGCGAGAAGAAACAGACATACAAGGCAATTGAAGCCACCACCTTGTGCTGCTCCGACGATCCGCGCCCCTATGCTACTGTCAAAATTTTTGACGAACCGCTTTTGGGCTTATTAGACAGTGGAGCTAGTATTAGTTGCCTAGGTATGGATGGTTTCGAGTTTCTTCAGAGACATGGCCAAAACTACAGTAAACTCACTTCCGGTGTTAAGACAGCTGATGGGAAACATCAAGCCATAGTAGGCAAAATCTATGTTGATGTTTCGTACAGAGGGATGACGAAAAAAATTCCCCTATATCTCGTACCAAAATTGCAACAAAAACTTTATCTAGGAATTGATTTTTGGAGGGCATTTGATATTGCACCTCAATTGATTTCAGAAGTGTCTTTACCGACAAAAATTACAGAACCTGATCCAAATGCTCACATACTGACTGAACAACAGTCCAAGCGCCTCAAAGATGTCATTAATCTGTTTCCTTCCAGTGCCATTCAAGGTTTAGGGAAGACGACATTAGAAATGCATACTATTGATACAGGAGAAGCTGAGCCCATAAAACAACGTCATTATACGATTTCGCCAGCAGTGCAGAAACTCATATATGAGGAATTGGATCGCATGGTTAAGCTCGGAGTTATAGAAGAGAGCAATAGTGCATGGAGCTCTCCTGTAGTTCTGGTGCGTAAGCCAGGCAAAAATCGCTTGTGCATAGACTACAGGAAAGTCAATGCGAAAACTAAAAAAGATGCGTATTCACTGGACTGCTATCTCGTCTTTCAGATACTCGGTTCATTTCAAGCGTGGATCTGAAGGATGCGTTTTGGCAGTTCCACTGGAGAAATCTTCAAGGGAGAAGACGGCGTTTACGGTGCCCGGAATGCCTCTAATGCAGTTCACAGTCATGCCCTTTGGCCTTTGTAATGCGCCACAGCGTTTGGTCAGGTAAATCGATAAGGTAATACCTCATCAGTTGAGAGAGAAGATCTTTCCGTACTTGGATGACTTGTTGGTCATATCGAGTACTTTTGATGAGCATTTGGAGCAGCTGAGGATACTTGCGAGTCGATTGAAGGAGGCGGGTCTAACTATCAATATCCAAAAGTCTAAATTCTGTTTCAAAGAGTTGAAGTATTTGGGGTATATTGTTGGCGACGGCTGTCTTAAAACGGATGTGGGAAAGTTGACGACTATTTCAGATTTTCCTGAACCAACCTCAGCTATTCAGGTTCGACGCTTTTTAGGAATGACGGGTTGGTATCGAAGATTTGTCAAGGACTTCGCAACTCTGGCCAGTCCTTTGACCGACCTGCTCAAAAAAGGTAAAAAGTTCATATTTTCAGAGGAAGCTAGGGATTCTTTTACTAAATTGAAAACTGCGCTTACATCAGCTCCATTGCTGGTGAATGCGGATTTTTCAAAGGAGTTTTTGATATTATGTGACACAGGTATTGGCTGTGTGCTTGCCCAAATGGACAACGACGGAAATGAACGGCCCATTTGCTACCATTCGCGAAAACTCAATAAGGCTCAGCGCAACTACAGCGGGACTGAGCGTGAGTGTTTGGCAGCTGTTATGGGAGTTCAAAAGTTTCGAGCTTATGTCGAGGGGCATCCTTTTAGGATTGTTACCGACCATTCGAGCTTGAAGTGGTTAATGAATCAAAAAGATTTAAGTGGACGGTTGGCTAGATGGAGCTTAAAGCTTCAAGGTTTTGACTTTTCCATCGAGCATCGTAAAGGAACTCAGAACGTTGTGCCTGATGCACTTTCACGAGTGCATGAAGTCGACGCGCTGCTTTGCGATGTTTCGATGGTAAATGATTCCTGCGAGGTATTGCATATTGATCTTGAGGACCCCAGTTTTCAATCTGAGGAATACCGCAAGATCATTAATTGCATAGATCAAAACAATCAGCTACCTGACCTTCGTGTGTCGGAAAACTTCGTCTACAAGAAGGTCAAACACTGCACAGGAAACCCAATCGAAGATGATGAAGTCTGGAAGCTTTGGGTTCCTGAACAACTAACCGAACTTTTGATTGCACTGGCTCATCAACCACCAAGAGCTTCGCATGGTGGGATTGCAAAAACCCTCTATCGACTAAGGCAACAATTCTTTTGGCCAAACATGGCAGTTCAGGTTAAGGCATTCATAGGAGACTGTGATATCTGTAAGACCTCGAAAGCTCCTAATGCCACCCTTCGACCTCCGATGGGTAAAGCATTTGTAGCTGAGAGACCTTTCCAGATGGTATACAATATACATGGACTTCCTTGGACCTTATCCACGCTCGCGAATTGGAAATACGCATATTGTTGTTGCGCTGGACCAATTGACTAAGTTCGTGGTAGTGAAGGCAATTCGCAAAGCGACAGCACAGACTGCGTTGAGATTTCTCAATGACGAAGTGTTCTGCTTATTTGGAATCCCTGAATGTGTACTGACAGATAATGGCAAACAATTTGTCAGTCGAGATTTTGAAAAGAGTATGTCGACATTCGGCATTACTCATATCAAAACAGCGGTTTATTCTCCACAAGCTAACGCAAGTGAGAGAGTAAATCGCTCAATTCTCGCAGCAATCAGGGGTTACTTTGACGTGGGCCAGAGGAATTGGGACACTCATTTGCAGTCCATTGCTAGCGCTTTGCGAACGACCGTTCATTCTGCGATAAACATGTCGCCGTATGAAGCCTTGTTTGGGCAAGACTGTGTTGAGCACGGTGCAGATTATCGAATACTCCGAAAATTGAATTCACTTAACAATTCTGAAATGAACTTTATTATCTAAAGCATCGAAAATGAACATCTTACACGCACACATTAAAAACACTCTGGCGAATACTCATTGTCGCTATGAGGACACCTACAATTTGCGGAGCAAGGATGTCAAGTTTTTGGTTGGGGATATTGTATTCCGGAGGAATTTTACACATAGTGATGCAGTAAAGAATTTTTGTACGAAACTCAGCCCCAAATTTATCAAAATGAAGGTTTCTAAAGTTCTAGGAAACTGTTGTTATGAACTCGAAGACCTTAACGGCAAAAAGGTTGGAGTATTTCACGCTAAGGATATAAAAAAATGAAAAAGACAAATGCCCGGCAGCTAGCGTGAGCATGAGACTGTGAGGATCTGTAAGAAAAATAAAATAAAAACAAAACAAAACTCACACATACAGTACATAATATTACTTACCACATAATACTATCCATAGAACACATACCCATACTTACCACATCAACATTATTCATACAACATACTTTACACACATACACTATACTTACACACTGAGAAAAAAAAATTAGCTTTGAAAAATTTTGATTTTGAAAAATACAAATAAAAATATAGAGTCATTCATTCAATAAGATCAGAAACGATCAGTTCTGTATATTTATTTTAATCGAAGGATTACATCCCATCGGTACAAAAAAAATTTTAAAATACGTAATTGTCTGAATAAAAAAAAAAAAAAAAGAGAGACTATCAATAAAGACACATGATATAAATAAATGTGAAGAAAAAAATGAAAAATTTACAAAATAAAAAGAAGTAACAAAATAAATAAATGAAAAATTAGTGAAAAAAAGGAATTGCCTATTGTGAATTGAACCCAAAATAATAAAATCAAAAAAAAAAGTTATCTAACAATATAGATAAAAACAAAACATTAAATAAAAATATACCTGATCAAAAAAAAAAAATCAATACAGAAGAGGAAAAAATCAAGAGATTCAAGAGTTATTATTTATAATTAATATTCTGTGTTTTGTTTTTCAATTTTTTTTATCGTTTAGTGATTTTTTTTTTATGTATGTAATATTCATCATGGTGCACCATAAAGGATAAAGGTAATTTTATATTTTTTAAGAATTATTAAAATCAATTTCAATTTCTTATGAATTACAATAATTAAAAAAAAAATATTAATTATAATAATTGTATTAAATCTAAGTTTTTTGTTATTTAAACATTTTTTTTTTATAAATATTCAGATTTAGTTAATTTTTTTTGTTCAAATCATTATTAAATTTTACTTCTTTGTGTTGTAAATTTACATGCATATATATTTAATTTTATCAATGTTTATGATTTCTTTGATTATTGAATGAAGATCTTTATCTTTATTGATATGAGCGTATAATTTGTTTATATTGGTCATGGTGAGTATGATATGAGGACAGGTGTAGAGAGTAGATTTCCCGCGCTCTACCTTCAGTAACACGCCCTTCCCCTCCTTAAAGCTTCGGGTCCCAGGATTTTTTTTTTTGAATCCCGAACATTTTCTATTGGCATGAAAAGGTATTAACATCCAGCGCTGCGGCTACAAGAACCCTTCTCCGTCGAGCAAGCCTAAGGCACACGCAAGCATGCCGCGTAGCGGTAGCCTGGATACCCTCTCCATCCTGCTGCCTGGACCGGCCTTAGGGTCCTGTAGAGCTAAGGTCGTAAAGGTGGTATAGGTTGGAGAGGGGGAACAACTGGTTCCGTTACAATGTCTTTAGAGAACCAAGTGGTTTATATATCTCTTTTCGAAGAGTTTAAAAGATTGTCATATGATCTTTACAATGATTATATTGTTACTATGGGTGATTCCTTGAAGCAAGACCCTAAACTTTTTTGGAATTTCGTAAACTCTAAGAGAAAATGTTATGTTTACCCAGTTAACCTCACTTTCTACTTATTCTACTATATTCCAACTATCTTTGCGACTTGGAAAATTTCCTTGCGCTTGTAAGGTTGCTTACATCACGCCTGTTTTTAAAAAGGGAGATAAGTCGCATATTGTTGATTATAGGCCAATTTCTAAGCTTTCTTGTATTCCTAAACTGTTTGAACAAATAGTATGTGACAGTTTATCCTTTTACTGCAAAAATATCATATGCAGTGAGCAACATGGCTTTATGAAAAGGAGATCAACTGTCACAAACCTTCTTGCCTTTACGCATAATTTTCTGAACAGTTTAGAATCTGGAAACTGATTGTATATACACTGACTTTTCAAAAGCTTTTGATCAACTGTCTCACTCAGTTATCAAGTTGAAATTACAGTTATTAGGTTTTCCCCCTGGGCTTGTTTCATGTATTTCTTCTTACCTTGAGGATAGAACTTATCAAGTTAAATTCAGAGACATGTTTCGAAGACTTTTACTGCAAAATCTGGTGTTCCACAGGGTAGTCATTTAGGACCTCTTCTATTTATTTTATCAATAAATGATACACCGTTATGTGTTCTAAACAGTGAAATTCTTATTTTTGCAGATGATATGAAGATCTTTAAGAAAATTACATCTAACAATGATCGCATACTTCTGCAAAATGATATTAATTGGTTTTCTGTATGGTGTAATAAGAACAGTTTAAATCTTAACCCGTCGAAATGTCAGACAATGACATTCTCAAACGAGCAACTTCGACTTATGAGTATTATATATCTGAGCAAATTCTTTCTCGTGTTTTTAACGTGAGGGACTAAGGGGTTCTTTTTACACCGAATTTAGATTTTACAGGGCACATTAACAACATTGTTAATAATAATGAATATGCTTCACAGATTTGGAGTCCTTATTATGACGTTCATATTGACAGGTTAGAATCGGTGCAACGTAATTTTACTCGTTTTGCATTAAAAGGTATTCAATGGCCTGATCCTCAAAATATTCCATCTTACGAGGATCGAGTATAACTTCTTCAAATGCAAACGCTGTCTCAAAGAAGGACCAACAATGATATAGTTTTCCTTCATCAAGTTATAACAAGCGACACAGATGCACCAGACCTTCTTAGTGCTATACTTTTTCACTATCGGAGAGGAGGTTATCATCTTCGTAGCGCCGATCTAATTAAAGTCCCAAGACATAGGACCAATTACGGTATGCATGAGCCCTTGACAAGGATGAGTGGGCTTTTGAATTATAATACGGATCTTATTGACTTTCATATTAATAAGAATAAATTAAAGATTATGCTAAAAACCAGTGTGGCACGCTCTTAAATGTTTTTTGTTGTCTATTCATGTACTTTTTGTTTATTATTCGTTATAATAAAATAAAAAATAAATAAGAAACTGACTCTTTTTTATTTTTTTTTTTTTTTTATGAACTTGACAAGTGTCTTCTACACGCGTATTTACTTTTTTCTTTGTTTTTTTATTTTGTTAAAATTTTTGACTTAAAATTTTTAAAATTTTTGATTTTAAAATTTTGCATTTTTTTCTTTTTTTACTTTTTGTAATATTTTAGTTTGGAATTTTAATTTATTTTGTTTTTCCTGTTGTACTCTTGTCTTCCTAGTACCTATTCGTGTCGCTATTTAAGGTTTAACTGATTATCGAAAAAAAAGTTAAAAAAATGAAATAAAAATTCATATTTGTTTATCAGTAAATCGTATACATATCTTCTTCTTCTTCTTCTTCTTCTTCTTCTTCTATATATATAAAAATGAATGTTTGTTTGTATATTACCTATAGACTCATAAACTACACATTTGATCATGTAATAATCTTTGGAAAAGTTGTTGTGCATAAACCCGGGATGGTTCCCGAGTTGGAAAAACTAATTTTTATTGAATTACGTGCGAGAAAAACGCAAATAAAAATTGGGTACCTGTAAATTGTTATCGATAATTTCGTTGATTTATCGATATTTTCGCAAATAAAAATTGGGACTACAAAATTTCAAAATGGGTTTTCGAATGAAAAATATAAAGTTCTTGATGAAAAACTCGGACAACTCATTGGTTTTCAAAGGGAAAATTGCATATTATTGCAGGTGCATTGGTTTTCAAATGGAAAACTGTCAAATTTCAAAGTGGGTTTTCGAATGGAAAATATAAAGTTCTTGATGAAAAACTCGGACAATTCATTGGTTTTCAAAGGCGAAATTGCATATTATTGCAGGTGCATTGGTTTTCAAATGGAAAACTGGAAAATTTCAAAATGGGGTTTCGAATGTAAAACAGAAAGTTCTTGATGAAAAACTCAGAAAACTCATTGGTTTTCAAAGGGAAAATTGCATATTATTGCAGGTGCATTGGTTTTCAAATGGAAAACTGTAAAAATTCAAAGTGGGTTTTCGAATGGAAAATATAAAGTTCTTGATGAAAAACTCGGACAGTTCAATGGTTTTCAAAGGGAAAATTGCATATTATTACAGGTGCATTGGTTTTCAAATGGAAAACTGGCCTGTTCACGCGTCGGAAAACCTTCCGATTTATTCATTTACGCACCAGGTGAAAAAAACAAGAAATATTGTGTATCCTACAGCACTTCGATGAATATTGACAAACGAATAAATCAAAATATATATTAATTGAATATTTGTCTTTCCTTCCAATTTATTTTAGTTGGTGGACTAGCAACGCGCACACATAGTAGTTAATTATGTATTATATCATGTGATGATTCTTAGCAAAGTTGTTTGAAATAGGCTCCCGAAGGTTTCTGGGATGGTACAATGAATTTTCAGCTGTTGGCTCCATAGTCATTCCAATGAATTTCAAAAACTCCTTGACGGAGTTTCATTTAATTCTTCAAATCAAGGCAGGACGACGTCTGCCGGGTCAGCTAGTACGAATATAAAAATCGAGTTACGATAGTAATATTCTAAGGAAAAATATAAAGGTTGAAATGCTTAATAAATTAGCAAACTAGCAATTGCTTTTATAAAATTGTAACCATTATCTGTAATTGTTGCCGTTATTTTTTCACTCAATCCAAAAGATTGATGAATTTCATGAATTTTATACTTGCAACGTTCATATAATCATGTGTTCCATAGAAGCGCTTGTAGGCTATGGCAGCTGACTTTCTACTTAAGTCTTCTTCGTTAAGCTGATTAGAAATTATCACTTTTAATATTATGCAAACATGTAGAGTCCCTCACATTCACCATCTCATAGTCACAATCCTAAGGAACTTAAGGTTTTCGTCGGGCACGGTGACTGTAAGACAGTGTTCAGGGACATTTATTGTGTCTTTTCTTTTCTTACCCAATGTGCTGTAATTCCCAAAAATCTTTTTCGTGCACTTGTCCAAACTTATTAATCATTCCCACGCCGCTTTCCCCCCCAGATATGGCACGCGCTGGGGTCCATTTTCACCGAGTACGACGGCAATAACGTTTGCTAGACGTATCGGCACTTAATTAGAAATTATTTGTAAAATAAAAAGTGATGGCGATACGAATATCAGGAAGATAAGAGTTAGGGACTGCTTAATGCAAGCAGGGTCAAAAAGGAAAAACAAAAATAATAAAATTTTAAATTAAAGTTTTACAAAAAGTAAAAAAAGAAAAAAGTACAAAATTTGAAAAACAAAAATTTTAAAGTCAAAAATTAAAAAAAAAAAAACATAAAAAAACAAAGTAAAAAAGTAAATAAGCGTGTAGAAGACACTTGTCAAGTTCATAAAGAAAAATAAAATACAAAAAAAGAGGAGTCAGTTTCTCTCTACTACATATACATACGTATTTATTTATTTTATTAGTTGTTTAAGGAAGTACAGTATAAAAGCTTCCTTTGTGTGATCTTGCTATGGTTGAAATCAAAAATATTTGAGTTTTCGTTCACCTTACGTAACATTCTCGTAATTGGTTCATTACTGCCGCAATCAGTTTCGTGATGTGATGAGCTTGATGAAATTGGGGAACCGATCTTAGAGAATGAAAGTTAACGTTAATACTCATTGCATCAAGGAGGGTGGAAGATTCTGTAGCACCGGATAGAATTTGGTGTACGAAAATAATATCGGCAACTTCACGACGTTTTTCTATAGATTGTAAGTTAATAAGCCGCAACCGTTCTTGATACGGGGGTAAGTTAAAATTGTCAACCCATGAAAGTCCTCTTAAGGCGTCAACTGTCGTGCAGATATTCTTCTACTAAAACTTTTTTGATGTCATTAATTAAATTTTCATAATTCTCAGTTAACATTTAAGCAGCCGTGTACCGACTCAAGTGCCGAAGTTGTTGGTCTCCATGTTTTACATAATTTCAAAATCTTAAAAAAAAAACGAAATGTGCCCAATGTTTTGTTTCTTTTATAAGTATGAATCTGAATATAGCTTAGAAACAGCATTGTGATTTCTTAAAAGATTGGATAAAGGTTCAAATTGTTAATTTTGTAAAAATGCTTGACTGTAATGAAATTTTTAAAATATTTCATTTTTCATAATGCAATTAAGGTTGTTTTCCATTCTATCTCAGATCTATAAATGTTCTATAAAAAAATGTTTTATTTATGGTTAGTGTTCATCGCTTGCCAACACAAGTTACAGTCAGCGATTTGATGACACCAGCAGAAGCCAGGCAATGACCTGGCCAACATAATTTTACCTTATTAATGACTCAATGCAATATCAATTATTTCTTATCAGCAACTTATCTGACACAATTTGTATTTATGACATAATTTTAACTGTGATGTAATTTGTATTGAATTGTTATGTATCAGCACTTTATGTATTGTAATTAAGTATAAATAACGCATTTGTTAAACAATAAATTCATTCACTCAACAACAATCATGTGTATTGTTATTTCGAATCATCATTAATTCTTAAGAACAAGTTTCAAGTGCTTGTCTCTTATTTTCAACAAATCTTACGGTTTATGTGCCCTAAGATAACTTATATTCAACCTATTTGGTTAACATTTTGGTGACCCCGACGTTTAAACAACAATCGTCCATTTGATAATACATCTGTCCATAATGGAGAACATTATTGCCGAACAACTCCTGGCTGGAGAACAAATCCAAACACTGGTCCGAAACTTCAAGAAAGACCCGCCATCTAGGAAAACGACCAGAGAGTATTTTGCCTCCCGGCTAAATCGACTGAAAGTAATTTGGAAAGGCTTTGAAGTTAACGACAAGGAGATTCGTTCGGTAGAATCCACAACCGACCATGAATACTTCACCTCAAATTATTTCATCAAAATAAGAGAGGTAACCGAACAGTACATGGAGATATTTAAAAATTCGCTAGCTGAAATAGAGCCCAGCGAAACTGAGGAAGGTAAAAACCAAACCTCAGATAAGATCAACAATAAAATGCAATCTTCGACAACAAAACTACGTGTTGTCTTTGATGCTTCAGCAAAAACATCGACGGGCCTCTCATTAAACGACATTCTGCACACTGGACCAACTGTACAAAGTGAACTCTTCTCGATCCTCCTCCGTTTTAGAATGCATAGGTATGTGTTCACAGCGGACATCGAAAAAATGTATCGACAGATTCTCGTTCATCAAGAGGACCAGAAATATCAACTCATCTTTTGGAGACGGCAACCAACAGAAACTCTAAGAATTTACAAACTGAAAACTGTCTCTTACGGAACATCAGCAGCTCCGTATCTAGCCACCAAATGCCTAGAAACCTTAGCAAATCAAAGCAAGGTGAACTATCCAATCGGAAGTCAGATCCTGTTAGAGGACTTCTATGTAGACGACTGCATAAGTGGGTCTAACAGCATCACTAAAGCAATTGAAGCACAAAAGCAACTAAGAACACTACTTCACAACGCCGGTTTCAATATCCGAAAATGGTGTGCAAATCATCCTCAATTACTACATGACATTCCCACTGAGGATCAGCAAGTCTGCCTTGATTTCACCGACGGAAGCGATTGTACAATCAAAACACTAGGTCTGGTTTGGCAACCCAAAACTGACTAGCTATGTGGAAGAGCTCAAGTAAACAGATCTTATTCAATCACAAAACGTGTGGTTAGTTCAGAACTGGCACGAATTTTCGATCCATTAGGACTATTTGGCCCGGTTGTCGTTCAAGCCAAAATCTTCATGCAGAAGCTCTGGCAATCAAAACTTTCCTGGGATGACGAACTTCCACAAAACTTCAAAGAAGAATGGCATAATTTCAGGAGAGATATAGCAGATCTTGACCAAGCAAGAATTCCCAAACACATATTCAAAGGGAACCCGACAACCATACAGATTCATACGTTTGTTGATGCATCAGAACGAGCCTATGGAGCCGCAGTGTACTTGCGTTCAACTTATCAAGACCGAACAATAATCAACAGACTACTTTGTGCAAAATCACGTGTAGCCCCAATAAAACAGCAACACTTCCTCGCCTAGAACTTTGTGCTGCAGTGTTGGGAGCTGAACTTACCCGCAGAGTAAGAGAAGATATACGACTCCCTAAGGCATCAGTATATCTTTGGACAGACTCTAAAATATTGTCCTATCCTGGATATCCGCAACATCATCATCATATCACACATTTGTGGCAAACCGAATAGCAAAAATACAAGAACATTCATGGGGAGCACAATGGCGACACGTTCCATCAAAGGACAATCCGGCAGATTTACTATCTCGAGGAGTTTCTGCACGAAATTTCATGTCCTGTCACATGTAGCTGTATGGACCATTATTCCTTCATGGAAACGAATCGGCGTGGCCAGCACCCACTCCAAGAGAAATTGAAGCTCACCCCGATATTGAACGCAAAAGAAAGCATCAGCAGGTTGCTATAGCAATACAAGATGACTCAGCAAGTAATTTTATATATTCAATACAACATCGAAACTCATTTAAACTCCTACAACATACCATCGGCTATATGCTTCGCTTCATCAAAAAATGCAAGAAAATCAAGGTCAATCCGGAGGGACAGAAGGCACTCTCACCGATAGAACTCAACGAATCTCTTTCAATCATCATGAGGCAGATACAAGCTTCCGAATTCAAAAACGAAATTCAGGACCTTAAGAACCACAAGGGTCTTTCTAAATCCAGTACACTTATAACTTTGGCACCATTTCTAGACAACAACCAGGTTATTCGCGTAGGAGGACGGCTAGAGGCCGCAACGATATCATTTGATGCGAAACATCCAATTCTTCTCCCATATAACGAAACAATTACAAAATTACTATTCGCACAAAAGCATAACGAACACAATCACTGTGGACCACAAACATTACTAGCAATTTTACGACAACAGTTTTGGCCAATAAAAGGAAAAATCACAGCCCGACACACAGTGCATAATTGCGTTAGATGCACGAGATCAAAACCGAATCTGATGACGCAAGTGATGGGGAACCTTCCAGCTGATCGAGTTACCCCAAACAGACCATTCCTTATCAGTGGCGTAGACTTTTGCGGACCTCTTTGGGTACACTATAAAATCAGAGGCAAAAAACCACACAAGGTATACTTAGCAGTCTTTTGCGGCGCAGGGTCATAAGTCCACAGGTCATAAGTCCACAATGGACTTATGACCCACTTGGGTGGGTCAAAAGTCCATAAATTAATTATGGACTTCTGACCCACCCAAGTGGGTCAGAAGTCCACACAAAATTCCTGTGGACTTATGACCCATTCATTGTGTACTTTTGACCCACTAAGGTGAGCCAGAAGTCCACAATGGTGTACAGTTTCATTTGTTCAATTTTGCTTTTCTTCTTTGTAAAACTCAATAAAGTAAACAAAAATAGAATACCCAGCTAAGTAGCATGAAGGTGTTGTTGTGGTCAACGTTCTTAAAAGATGTGGATATTATTTATTTACATCTAAAAACAATACTTAAAGACATTTTTTTGTCCAAATATTTAGTTAACGAAGTTTGAACTTCGAGAAGAGACACCCAGAATTTGTTTTAATTTCACTCCCCAAATTGTTTCTCTGTTTGGCAAAAAAAATTTCGGCAAGAGAAATTAATTTATAGAGCAGCCCTGTAAAGCGAGCGAAGCGAGCCGAAATTTTTTTTGCCAAACAGAGAAACAATTCGCGCGAATTTTTTTTATTTTCACTCCCCAAATTGTTTCTCTGTTTGGCAAAAAAAATTTCTCTTGCCAAAATTCGCGCGAATTTTTTTTATTTTCACTCCCCAAATTGTTTCTCTGTTTGGCAAAAAAAATTTAGGCTCGCTTCGCTCGCTTTACAGGGCTGCTCTATAAATTAATTTCTCTTGCCGAATTTTTTTTTGCCAAACAGAGAAACAATTTGGGGAGTGAAAATAAAAAAAATTCGAAAAAAGTTCTATTTTCCTAATTTTTCTTACATAGGTACAGCATTAGCTAAAAAAAAAAAGTTGTGAACTTATGACCCACTTATTCTTTTTAATTATGGACTTATGGCTCACTTTTTTGTGGACTTCTGACCCACTTGGGTGGGTCAGAAGTCCATAATGAATTTATGGACTTTTGACCCACCCAAGTGGGTCATAAGTCCATTGTGGACTTATGACCTGTGGACTTATGACCCTGCGCCGTCTTTTGCTGTTTCTCAACTAAGGCAGTACATTTGGAAGTAGTAACAGATCTAACAACAGAAGCCTTTATTGGAGCAATGAAAAGATTTATCAGTCGAAGAGGGAGAATCCAAACACTATATTGTGACAATGCAACCAATTTCATCGGAGCAAAAAATCAGCTAGCCGAACTCCAGGATATCTTATACACGACTGAAGCTAGAGAATCCATCATCAAGTCAAGCAGTGACAAGGGAATAACTTTTAAGTTCATTCCACCAAGAGCTCCTCACTTTGGTGGGTTATGGGAGGCTGCAGTCAAATCAGCCAAACATATCCTACTCCGAACAGTCTCAACAGCTTCACTAACGCATGAGGAATTAGAGACTGTTGTCATCGAAATTGAAGCAATCCTGAACTCTAGGCCACTGACTCCACTATCAAACAACCCAAATGATCTTGCCGCACTGACACCAGGACATTTTCTAATTGGAGAACCGCTTACCGCACAAATTGATCCCAACACAATTCCCGAAAATAAAGGCCTAAAGAACCGTTGGAGCACCATCTACTATCTTAAACACGAATTCTGGAAACGATGGTCTACATAATACCTCAATCAACTCCAACAAAGAAACAAGTGGAACAAGAGGCCACAGGACATCAAAATTGGCGACTTGGTCATACTCAAGGAAGACAACCCACCAACCCTCAAATGGCCGTTAGGAAGAATTGTCCACGTCTTTAAAGGACAGGATGGCGTCATACGAGTGGTCAACTTAAAAACACAGTCAGGAATACTAAAGCGACCAGTTCATCGCTTAGCACCACTCATAGAAGATATCGAAGATGGCAATCATGAACCTGAAGATGAGGATACGCAAGCGGTGACATCAGCAAAACGACGGAAAACGTGCAACACGTCACTTATTACAACGATGCTCCTATCATTATGCTTGCTTCCAATGGTTATTGGAGCATCGATAAACATTACAAGATTTCAAAATAGTCCCGGACTATATTTTGAAAACCTTGGGTCCATGAACCTGATTACGAACGAATGGAAAATCATAACATATTATGATCTAGCACCTATCATTACCGAACTTGAAGCATTCAACAACGGAACAAGGGCGCTCCAGCACTTATGCAATCAACTACAGCTCAAAACAACATGCACTGCGATGGTCAACCACCTAACCAATACGAAGATATCACTACAAGGTGATACTAATTTAATCTCGAGACATCGGACCACTAGAGTGCCAATAAACATTGTCGGCAATATAGCCCACTCATTATTTGGGTTACCTACTAGATTCCGAATATGCAGAAGAATTGTCCAAAACAATCAACCATATAAATAACAATGATGCGCTGCTATTGGCAATGTTAAAAAATCAAACTTCTATTATCGACTCAACCATTAACATAATAAAAAATGATCAGCTCCAAGTGCAAAATCGCATAAATATGGTTCAAACTCAAACCAACGAGATCATTGCAAGAATTGGAAACACTACTGACCAAATGAGAGTACCTATTTCAAATCTTCACTACACTTGCAATGCAATTAATGATGATGGAATCTAATCTACAACGTGTAGAGAACGCGATTCTTGACACATTAACAGATGTACATAATGGCAACATAAACCCTCTGTTACTTTCACCTGTTCAACTTAAGGCTGAAATCATGAACATACGAAATCACTTGCCACTATCACAGAAACTACCATTTGAACAAGACGACCTACTCCAATTCTACAAGATATCAAGGACAAAGGGAGGCAATACAGGAAAGCGCTTAATCTTCGTTATCACCATCCCGATCGTTGAACAAGAAGCATTTGAGTTGTTCGAGATAATACCAGCTTCGTTGATAGTAAACAACACGCTTCTCACTATAAACCCAACTATCGAGATTTTGGCTAGCAACCATCATAGAGACCAATACTTTCAAATGAGTTCATCAGAACTCAAGGACTGCCACAAGGGAAGGGAACTGCACTACCTCTGCCCAACCAGAAAGGCAAAATATCACGCAGGTTCACGAGCGTACAACTGTGAATTTTCACTGTTCACCAACAACACCGCAACTTCATGTAATATTGTACGTCCCATCAACAACATTATATGGACCCAATTAAATAACAAAAATCAATGGATATTTGGTACCCTGCAAGATATTCAGCTGACAGCGGTATGCAATACAGAAACCAGTCAGATGGAACTTATAGGAGCTGGACTTCTCTCAATTGAAGGCAATTGCAGATTGAGAAACAACCTTATCACCATTCAAGGAATTCAAACGACAACAAACCACATACAATCATCCTTCATAAGTTTCGGAAATTTGTCAACAATAGCAAGCGCAAGTGACGTTCAATCAGCTTTAGATCAAATTCCAAAATTTGAAACCTCCCACCTTGAATCGCTTAAAACACTACAAGAGCAACTTTCAACACTACAACAGCAGAACTTCGCAAACCTTAACAAAAACGTATTAGCTGACAACACCCATCACTTCGCAATCAGCTACTTGGCACTCATAATAACAGTCTGTCTGGGAGTCATACTTCTGTTCAAAACGCGGAAACAAATAAAGTCAAACGAAACCTCCTCACAACCCAAAGCTAAATACAACGTTTCCGAGGTATAATTTGTTGAATGTGTTCCCATTCAACGCGGGGGAAAATGTTCATCGCTTGCCAACACAAGTTACAGTCAGCGATTTGATGACACCAGCAGAAGCCAGGCAATGACCTGGCCAACATAATTTTACCTTATTAATGACTCAATGCAATATCAATTATTTCTTATCAGCAACTTATCTGACACAATTTGTATTTATGACATAATTTTAACTGTGATGTAATTTGTATTGAATTGTTATGTATCAGCACTTTATGTATTGTAATTAAGTATAAATAACGCATTTGTTAAACAATAAATTCATTCACTCAACAACAATCGTGTGTATTGTTATTTCGAATCATCATTAATTCTTTAGAACAAGTTTCAAGTGCTTGTCTCTTATTTTCAACAAATCTTACGGTTTATGTGCCCTAAGATAACTTATATTACCTATTTGGTTAACAGTTAGCATCAAAAATGTTCCTAAACGCTGAATCTTCTACCAAGCGTATTGGTAGTTGATTTTTTAAAACAAAATCTATAACATAATTTTCAAAGAGATTTTGTAAAAAAATTACAAGTCACTCGGCGAATGACGCGGCTCGATTCGTCTAATAGGGGGGTTCACATTATCAAATATGTTTGACAAGCATGGTTTGATGGACTTGAATTTGACAGTGTGAACGCTCCATCAAGCGGCTTGTCAAACATGCTTGATGAATTTCAAATTTTTTGAAATTTTGCTTGCTTGACAAGCATATTTGATAATGTGAACGCAAATCGTCCAGGCAGAATTTCGGCAAAACAGCCGTATATTTATCATGTAACACATCAGAATCAGCATCCAATGCACTTCAATTAAAACTACAGTAATATTGTAACTGAAACACCTCAAACCTCAAGTACGACTCTGTGAAGGATCTTCTTATGGACGAGGATTATTCCTAAAATAAAAAAAATAAATTATACTTACATTAATAAATCTTTTTAAAACTATTCTTAAAACTATGCATGTTTCAATTATTATAGTGCTTAGAGTGGATTTTGCGATACATGTGGAAAATTTCAAGTCAGAATAATTTTGTCCAGTTGCAAGAAATTTCAATGTTGCAGAAAGTCGTTCGTTGGGTGAAATACAATCCCTCATCTTTGTATTTAGTCGTTCGATGTAAGGTCGTACCATTTCCAACAACTCTCCATGAGTTTCTGCGTTCATCCTTAATAGATAGTTTTTATGATCACCAGGAGAAGTTATTTTCAATTCCTCCAGCAAATTAGAAGATGAAAATCTTGGACGCTTTTTCATCCATTCCTTTATCCAAAGTCTTTTCCTCTTATTTCTTGGCTTTTTTTTTCTTCTTCTTCTTCGTCTTCCATTATTTGGTCAATAACCAGAGCTTGTCAAACATATTTAATAATGTGAAACCCCTTATCTGTCTGTCCCCTTAATTGTCTGTGCAAGAAACAAATTTAAGAAGGCCTTTTTAGTAAAATGTGCCTAGTGCCACGCCCATTTATATGTTATACATAATATACATGTTATAAAAGTATATTGTATTTGACTTCTTTCATGGCACACGAATTTTTTTCAATTTCGTTCTCTCAAAATATTAAAAATTTGGCGTCATTTGGTATTTGCCTTTTATATCAGAAGGTTTATTAAATAGGAGTACCTACTAAAAAAAATTGGTTTGCTTATAATAAGAAACCCCGTCCTCAATAAATAAATTGTTTCTTGATTAGAATTGGACGAATTACGTGCGCTTCAAAATGGAAAATGTATGTTTTTTATGCGAACAAAATTTAAACAAAGGAAGTATCACAGTTGTGAAAGAAAGAGGGGTGGCTTCGCTTTTAGCAGCAAGTATCAGCAGAGGCGATGAAGGAAATACAAATTTTCTACGGAGCGTATTCAACGTTACGGTGCACTTGGCTTGTCAAAAGAACTACTGTAACCGCAAATTCATTTCAGTATACGTGCGGCGACGGAGTGTTCGATTAGAAACATCGCTGACATTGGAGACTCAGACACCCAATTCATTTCTTTTTGAAAGCCTTTGACAACAGTCGTCAGAATATTATGGCGATGAAATTAATAATAAAATAAAAAGTGATGCTGTGCCTGTGACTGAGAATGAACTACCAGGTCCTTCTCAAAAACGAAAAAAAACAATAAAAATATGAATAAGATATGTGGATTAGGCCTATAGGGGAGACCACTTAAAAAAAAAAACGCGCCGGGAACTCTACCTCCAGGGTGGTTTGGAAACGAGTGATGTGCTTAATCAACACGCTCGGGTTTCCCGCTTCCTTTTGTACACTCGTAAAAACAAAATCTGAAAATTTTACTGAAATAAAAAGAGATGTCTTTTAGAAAAGATGTACAAAATTAGGGGTGGCAGTGGGCGGATATATCCAAAAGCACTTTTTTCATATTTTTCTCGCTTAAAGGAACAGACTCTTAACATTTCATTCAAATCGTTAGAGCCATTGCTGAGTAGTAACTAAGATTTTAAAAAAGTGGGCGTGGCAGTAGGCGGATTTTACAAAAAGCATTTTTAAAAAAAAAATTTGGCTTAAAGGAACAAACCCTGAAAATTTCATTTAAGTCGTTGGAGCCGTTTCTGAGAAACAAAGATTTAAGAAAAGTGGGCGTGTCAGTGGGCAGATTTTAGAAAATACATCTTTTTATTTTTTCCTTGCTTATAAGAATGAATACAGAAAAGTTCATCCAAATCGTTCAAGCCGTTTCCAAGAAACGCAAATAGAGCAAAAGTGGGCGTGACAGTGCAAATCCACCCCTAACTACGCTGCTGCAAGGGGTAGGTGGTCGCCATTTTGGATTTGAGTTCACTACACATACCAGAAACGACCTGCAAAATTTCAGCTTGCCTCTATTTTTTTCCATTTACATTTCTCATTTTACTGTACTATATGTAATTGGTACTCATCATATTTATCATAGTGTTTTGTCTGTAAAATTCGCAAAGTAAAATTTTATGGTTTCAAAATATAAACAGTTAAAGTTAAATCATTCAAGTGGTCAGTGGCGGATCCACGGGGGGGGGGGGGGTTCGGGTCCGGACCCCCCCCCCCATGGGATCATATACTTTCAAATTTTATGCTTTTATTGGGCATGTTGGTGAAGTTGAAACACAAAGTTATTAATAAAAATTCGTAATTTATTGAATGTTTTACACAAATTTTAATTTATTTTCGAATAATAAATGCAATAGAAGATAATTACGAAGAAGATAATTACGAAGATAATCAATATGACCGATCAAGAAAAAATATATGATCCACAAACGGTTCTAGTCACTCTTAAATTTTCTAGGCTTTTCAAAAAACTTTCTGAGAATTTCGTCTTCAGTCAAAGCTATGCGATGATGAATGTTCAAAGATGCAAGACCATTGAGACGCTCTTGACCCATCGTGTTTCTCAGATAATCTTTCATTCTCCTCAAAGTCGAAAATGATCGTTCTGGAGTTGCTGTGGTGACGGGTATCACCGCCAAAACTCGTAGGATTTTGTTGACGTTTTTGAAAGTTCTGCCATTTATGATCTGCAAAAATTCCTTCTATTTAGATTTTCAATGGATATTATTTATTTTACTTTGTTCCAAATTGCACCAAGAAAATCTCTTACTCAATTAATTGTCAATAAGTCGTCTATTAGTGATTTTTCTCTGATTCTTTTAAATTAAAAAATTTTGTTTTGAAATTAAATAGAAAATAAATGATAATCTATTAGTATTATAATCAATCAGATTTTTTGGTACAATATATGAGAAACCTGGCCCGCATATCCAAAATATTTGTTTGTCGAACACAAGTAAACTGTTTATCAACGGCTTTAATTCATTTTTCTTTTCTTTTTTTTTCTGTTTCTGCGTCATCTTTAGGAATCTAAAAAAACATTAAGGAGTAAGCAAAATCTACAGAAGAAAAATATTAACGTATGAACACAATCCTTCTTCACATAGGAACAGGGCCAATGTAAGGCACGAGTAGGTTTTCGGCCAAAAGTTTCGGAACTCATCCGCAATCATGGATTCTAGTATTTTCGTGGTGAGTTTAAGAAAAACGAGTTTGCCAATTTGAAAATTCAATCTAGCAATCTACGCTAAATTTGAAATTGCGAAAATAAACAAAAGAGAACTCTAAAAATATAAAAATCCCACCTCATCTCTTTGTTTTTGTATTTTTCATGTACAAGGAAGAAAATAAAATGAAAGAAAATGAAAATTGCGGGATCTAGGGAGTGAAACGTAAGTCAGTTTCCGATCTCCTTTTGTCTCTGACTTGAAAAGAGATTTTTCTCACTTGAAATTATACCATTGTATATGAAACCACCTAGTACAATCAAGAATGGGTTTTTCGATTTTTTGCGCCAGATCGAAACCAAAAAAAAAAAATCCCAATACAAAACCTATGTAAAAAGAGTTAGCGCTACGCCAGAACTCAAGATGGCACTACAATCGATTGCCAGGTCGCGGGTACTAGCTAGATAGAAATACAATGAATTATACTAACCACTTGTCAACTTCGGCATGTTTACACAATGCGTGTTGAAAGAAACAAAGAAATAATTAAAATACGCTCAAACACGCTCATAGATGGCGCAAATATCAACGGAAAAACTTAAAGAAAAATCGCACGGCGCTGTCATCGCGACTAGGTTGGCGCGCAGTTTGAATTTGCGAACAAACTATATGCACTGCCATAACGACTGGACAACACCAATGGCTTTTCTATAACACGGTAGTCCAGCCGTTATGGTGACCTGTATATACGTGGTAATTATGCATATATATCAAGGAAAAAATGTCTACCCCCCCCCTTAAATTTTTTTTTGGATCCCCCCCCCTTATCAAAATCCTGGATCCGCCACTGCAGTGGTGCAACTAGGTACAACATACATGTGTTTGTAGAGTAAAAAAACATTAAGAGCCAAATAAGACTTGACACATAATGTAAAAAACAACCTAGTTAAGCACCGCTTTCTTTTCCAAATGTACCTCGAAAGCGTTATAACCAACCTTCATATGCCGCAATAAATTTGATGATACGTTGACATTCGCAGATAACACCTTTGGACAGTTATTGCAGTTTGCAACTATTTTATTCTTCGAGATAGACTTCATGGTGTCAACCGTAAAAAAGCGTCCATCTAGATTGCTCGTCTTGTAACAATCTTTTAGAAGATTTCTTTCTTCTGAACTTAACGTTTCCGTTAAACTGCTAGTACATGGGGTTGCAGAATTTTCTTCATTTATGCTTATAACCCGAAAAACTTCACTCCCCACAGAATCTTCATTATTTGTTTCCATAATCTTAATTAAACCCAAAAATTAAAATTCTATGCCTTAACAAAAAAAAAATATGTAAAACTTACCAACGTAGATAGATACATATGTTTATTAAATTATTAAGCACGTTTTTTTTTAATTCACTTTTTAACTATTAATTTTTTTCACCTAATCACAATTGGAAATTGTTAATATGTTAATAAAAGATATCTTTAAGCTTTTAAGTAATGATGTATTTGAAGTTTGAACCAGAGTTTAGAATACAATAAAATATTTTCATTGAAACATAAACATAAAACACAAACAATATTGTTGCTAGATTATAAAACAAGTAATTTACAAAACAAGTAGATCAATAACATAAATGTACATGGTATGGCAATAAAGTAATGAGACTGATTATATTGCCGCGATTGTAGTAACCCTGCGACCTTGAAATTCCATTTCCCTTCTCCGATTTTGGGATGAGAAAGTTATGCGCGAAGATGGTTCCAAGGAACCTTTCCGAGGAGCCCTCAGCGTGTCCCAGTATTTGGCCCCTAAAGGGATCGCCGTGCTGCAACAACAGCCTTATTCGTCCGATATGTCACCCTGTGACTTTTTTTTGTTCCCTAAAACAAAACGGTGGTCAAAGGAACCCATTTTGAGTCGATTGAGGACATTCGGGTGGCCGTGACGAAGGTACTCGCGGACACTCCAGTCGAAGCTTTCCAGAAATGTTACGAAGCATGGAAAACGCGCTGGAATCGTTGTATAGCTGCCCAAGGGGACTACTTTGAAGGGGATGGCAGAGTTGTAGAATAATTTTTAAAAATACGGTTTTTATAGAATCAGTCTCAATACTTAATTGTCACACCTCGTATAGAGCTTCAACAATCACTTTGTCCCAAACTTGTCATTGTGGGGTTATAATAACCAATAATTGGAATTAACTTTTTACAATATAATTAATATTTCTTAAACAATTGTATTCAATGATAATCTTGATGGTTTGCTGCGCACTAGTCTGATCGAATGAATGAATGTTTAAACTTTAAATGCTCCAAATTATGGCTTGATTTTTAATATGAAAAACATGTTGTTCGGTCAAGCAGTTTTTTAATAGGAATGAAATAACAAAGAAAACCTAACAAAATTTGAAAATAAAGGGTTTTTCATTAAGAGCGCTACAGAAGTTTCTTTTTTTGTAATAAAACAAGAACCGTTTTAGATATCAATGAAATTTTTTATTCATGCGAAAGTACATTCAATGCCATTATGAATTCTACTCTATTTCTTTTGCATGGCCACCATGGGCACGCTTGCCGAAGTCCAGACTTGGAACCCAATTTTCGACGGTTTTCAAGCATAAGTCGGCCGATACTTCTGCAATTTCACGCTCAATGTTCGTACGAAGATCATCAATAGTCGTTGGTTTTTTTCTACAGACCATAGACTTCACATAGTTCCACAGAAAATTATAGTCTAACGGCGTTAAGTCAAGTGAATGAGGTGACCAATAAATCGAGCGGACTGGGAAGTTAGTCATGTGGATTACCGACCGGGGTCGCACTAATTTTTTTTAAATTTAAACTAGCCGACCCCGCGAACCTAGTCTCGCCTGTCTTGTTTTTAATTCATAATTGACTTTTTAGCTTGTGAATTAAATGAATTCTAACTCATAATTCACTTTTTAGCTTGTGAATTAAATGGTTTTTAGTTCATAAGTCAATTACTGCCTTGGGAATTAAAGTAAGAGTTAAGCTAAGATTTTAAAGTAATGATTTAAGCTTTTGCAACTCTGCTATTCACAACAAGACGTGCCAGTTGTCACAGGAAAAGTTAAAAAAAAAATACGAATGAAACGAGTTTTTGTGGAGCGACGAACTATAAAAAACAGATACTCTGGGGCGAACAAAAACGTATTTTTAAATCAAGCAACAATCATATATCTATATATCTCTTTCTATATAAAAATGGATATACATATATACATATGTTGGTTTTTTTTTTCTTATTTGTTTGTATGTCCTTTATGGACTCCAAAATGGCCTAACAGATATTTTTGAAATTTTCATGGTTAAAACTGGTGTATTCCCTGATGGTTTCTGTGAAAAAAATATGGAAAAACCTCATTGGAAGAATAGGAAAACTGAAAAAACCAAACAAAGGTCGGAAATTTGTTTTTTTGGTTGGAATTTTTTGCTCAAAATGGGTTTTCGAATGAAAAAATAGAAAAACTCGGAAAACTTATTGGTTTCCAAATGGAAAATTGCATGGAATTGTAGGTGCATCAGTTTCCTGAAAAGCAAGACAAATTTCGAAACCGCAAACCAAATGTTTGCATCGATATAACTTATCGAATTGAAAAATACAAAGTTCTTTAAAATTTGTGTGGAATTGTAGGTGCATTGGTTTTCAAATGGAAAACTGGAAAGTTTCAAAATGGGTTTTCGAATGGAAAATAGGAAATTCTTGATGGAAATTTCGGAAAAATCATTGGAAATGGAACATTTTTGATTGGGAATTCGAAAACTCTGCGAGAGCACGAAGAACTTCAAGACCTAAAATCAAGTTTTTGCCTGGAATTAAAGGTGCAATTGTTCAAGAATTGGTTTTACAAACGGAAAAATAAAAATTGCTTGATGGAAAACTATGAAAATTTAGGAAAAGAGCAAAAGGATTTTGACTTTGCAAAGGTGGTTTTGTTGTCAATCTTAAAAATTTCATGTCTTTGAAATTGGAAATAATTGAAAACATCCAGAAATAGTGCTTAATCACGGAAACTCGAAAGAATCGGGTTGTGCCAAGAGTTCTGGTTTGGCCAGGCAGTTTGAGTTTTTGTAAACAACCCTATATCTACGTGTTCGCAATAAAAGAATGCTTCTATTGATATTACATTTTTCAATTATCAAGCAGGTGTATGTAACTGGTTTCGACATACCCGCTAAAGCTTGGCAACCCATAGTTTGTCCAGGCAAAGAATAGGCAACCCAACGTCTGCATATTCTATACGTTTGAAACTTAAAGTGAGGGTCAAAATTTTCTTATTATCATAATGTTACAGTTTTTGATAAAAAATCATTTTTATTTTTAAATAAATAAAAATAGTCTGTCCAGGATTTTTTTAGGCATAACCTATTTTTAACATATTTTCTAATGTACTATTTTTGTTTTAAATTATGTTTCTTATGTTATTAACAGCTCGGTGAAGGTCGTTCTAGGGATGAATACCTACTATATCTTTTAATTACTAAGCAACGGTTTTTGGTTAATTGAACAGGTTGGTCAACTAAACGGGATTCCGTTTGTTGAACCACCCGGATAATTGGCCATGTAACAAATACTCAACAAAATAGCAAGAAACTCAATCGAACATGCTATGAGAGGAGAGTCGACTACAAAACAACTATACAAGGCGATGTTTTCAAAAATTATGATTGAAACTTATTATTCACGAGCAGAACGAGCACTACCCGTCTTGTCTGCCTTTTTTCTGTAAAAATAAATGTTCCTTTTCTTAATCAACAAATAAAATTATATCAATAAAATTTTTACAAATTCATATTGTTTGTTTGTTCATTTATTCACGGCCTCACAACTGACGCTCAACATAAGGCCCGAACTACAAAATCAATACAAATTGCACTCAATCGATCAATTTTAATAATTAATCGACATTTTGCTCTAAGACTGGTCAAAATTATAATATTAACAAAAAACTCTCGCACCTAGACTGGTCGAAGTTTCTCAAATTGCACCTTAAAGGTCAATTTACATAATAAAATACAAAATTTCCGCACCTCGACTGGTCGAAATTTTATAATTCGCCATAAAAATGATCGCACCTACGCTACGGTCGATACAGACACATCAACTTTTGCATCTCAAACTGTCATAATTCATCTTTTATACGACGGCCTTACGAAAAAGCGCTCGTATACAAGACAGAATGAGCATCGTACAGATGTCCGACGAACAGCTGCAAGCACTGCTTACACGGTCTGCCACGATTTCGTCCGCAAACGGTAACTTTGCAAACTGCACCACACGCTACAATGGCGAAAGGTCGAAAGCCAAAGTAGACACGTTCATCTCCAGCGCAACAATATATAAAGATGTCACAAATATGAGTGAGAAAAATGCACTCATTGGTCTTCCTCTTCTTCTCGAAGACATCGCGTCCACTTGGTGGCAAGGTGTTAAAAATCAGCCAAAAACATGGGATGAAGCAATGATAATGCTACGGAATTCGTTTGCTACTCCTAGACCGCCGTACCAAGTATACATGGACATTTTCAACGAGAAACAAGACGACAAAACACCAACCGATATTTTCATCTGCGAGAAACGGGCACTGGTATCCGAATTAGCGGAAGGGTCCCATAAGGAATCGCAACAAATCGATATGATTTTTGGATTATTAAACAAAAGAATCCGCAATAAAATCGAACGCGACAACGGAAGGACCTTTGAAGAACTTCTTCCTCTTGCACGTAAGGTAGAGCGCAATTTAGATGAAAAAAGAGAAGAACCGAACCAATCGAAATTTCATGAAAGAAACAAAAAACGAATAAAGTGTGCCTACTGCTCTAATTTTGGACATAGCATTGAGGAGTGTAGAAGGAGAGAAAGGGATACAAAACAAGGGTGTACAAAACAAGAACAACCAAAGAGCCGAGAAAGCCAAAACAACACTCGCGCCATTCTAAACTGTTACGGTTGTGGAAAACCTGGATACGTTCGAAGCCAATGTCCCAATTGCAACCAACCAATAGAACCAACAAATATCAACTTCTGCTCCATCGATACCTTGCCCAAGAAATTCCTACCGCCACTCCGTCAAAGACCATCTTTTAAGATTTCAATTGGTGGACAACAAGGAGTTGCCTTTATTGACACCGGAGCTCGAATGAGTGTTGCTAGCTACCAGCTTTACAAACAAATGCTTAATCTTGGCTACCAGTTCACAGCATACCGTGCACAAATTGTTCTAGTTGATGGTATTATACGCCAACAAGATGTCTTAGTTTCTAATGTCTTGATTAAACTTGAAGGACGCTGCATTCCAACGAAAATAATGGTCATTTAAAGCTCAACTGACAACCGCACGCTCCTCGGAATTGACTTTGTTGAAGACGCTAGAATGATTATGAATCTGCCTCAACGAATATGGTACTTCGCCGACGTTCCATCAAAGAAATATGATGTTTACCAAACCAAGACAAAGACTTCTATGAGTTTAGCTCCATCACTCTCAACGCCAGATGACGACAAAAAAACACAACTCAAGACATGTCAATCACTCCACCCGAACTGTTGGGACTTCTTTCCCCTGTCCCAATGGCTATCAGTCCAATTGGAAGAACCCCATTACGTGATTTGTCTAATCACTCATCACAGGACACCAACAGAAATAAAGAATTGTTCCTTAATCGAAGAAAAGATTATTCGCCAGATTCCATTGACAAAATTTTTGAAGACGCTATTCCGAAGCAGTCAACACTCTCTCACCTCGAGTTATCGCTACATGATCCAGATTTTGTTTTCTTCGAATCATTCAGCGCAGAAAACATTGTACTTGCAGAGCATGAAGCCACACACCTGGACAATACCAAAAGGACAGAGCTGAATAGACTTCTGCTTCAGAACAAAGAGTTGTTCCAGCTGTCAGATAAACCAGCCAATACTATTGAACATTCAATACCAACAGGCGACCATGAACCAATTGCTGTTCCACCCTATAGACTTTCCGAGCACAAAAAGAAAGTACTGCAAGATGAAGTGAGCGAGATGCTCAACAACGGCATCATAGAGGAATGTGAATCGCCCTGGGCTTCACCTGTCGTTATGGTCCCCAAAAAAAAACTGTAAGGTTCGAGTCTGTATAGACTACCGAAAGCTCAATGCAGTGACCAAACCTGACGTCTACCCTCTTCCACAATTGGATGATCTGCTACATGCCGCAAGGAATGCCGAATATATGACAACCATTGACCTCCTATCAGGTTACTGGCAGATAAAGATGAAGGAAGAAGACAAGGACAAGACAGCTTTTATAACACCTTTTGGTATTTACCGAACCGACGCCAGTGGCTATGCAATTGGTGCAGCCTTACTACAAGGGGAGGGTTCCGATGAAAGACCTGTAGAATACAGCAGTCGACTCTTGACTTCAGCTGAAAGGAATTACAATACAATGGAACGAGAAGCTTTAGCTGTTGTTTGGGCTATTCGCAAGTTCCAGAGCTACATAGAAGCAATAAATATTCTAACACACAACAGCATGCTTGACAAGTTTGCTTGTACCATCTTTTTGAACAAACAAGCTATAAAGTCTGTAGGGATATTTTCGGCAAGCATTTTACTTGTGCAAGCCGCTTGATGATTGATTAATTTCGAATACTGCAAACTTGCGCAAGCTATGCTTGCACAAGCAAAACGGAACGTGTGTACCTGTATTTTTGGCTTGTACAAATAAATTAGTAGTCCCCGACCGTAAATAAGCTTTACGTCACCATATCATCATGTCGAGCGATTTGAAGCAGAGCAATCGTGAATTACTTAAATATTTTATTCGTGCCAATGAATATCAGCCGTGTCTTTGGCGAATAAAATCTGCAATCATGATAGGATGAAGAGGGATGCAGCGTACAAAATCTAACATGATTAGAATAGATTATTACGTAACTGTGGTGAAATTATGGTCAAATATTTAAGATCTTCATAGCTCCTTCCGGTTGCGAGAAATCTTAATGTTGCTGTTAATATCTCTTGGGGAGTAATAGCTTGTCTCATAATCGTCTCTTGCATTTTAATTAAAGGTCACTTTTAAGTAAAGATTCACTCATTCTGAGATAATTATGCCAATCACGCGGTATCTTCAATTCCCTCAGTAAATTGAAATGGGAGTAGCTTCTTCTCTTCAGTAACTCTCATCATAAACTGAAAAATGTACGAGCATGCTGGTATCGTGTGGAGGCGAAATGAAAAATTAGCACGCTTGTACAAAAGGTTCTGAATGAGATGACGGAACAGTTTAATATTCACCTCATTTGGGTGCCGGGCCATAGAGACATTCCGGGAAATTGCAAAGCCGACGAGCTCGCCAAAAACGGAACACTTCTGCCCAATGTTAGACAAAAACATAACATAGGAACACCACTTGCTACATGCAAATATCTTCTCAAACAATATGCTCTAGAATCAACCAATGCTAGATGGTCACAGGGTACCACCTCCCTAGCAACCAAGCAAATATGGCCAAGCATAGACTTAAAACGGTCAAAAGGCTTGATATCCCTGAGCAGACAAAATATAAGCTCTACAATTGGAGTAATAACAGGACACTGCCTCATAGGTAGACATGCTCTGAGGCTAGGGGTCTACACAAATGACTTCTGTAGAAGCTGCATGGACGAGGAGGAAGAGGAAACAGTCCAACACCTTCTATGTACATGTCCAGCACTCTCCATTAGAAGGAACAACTTTCTCGGTAATCCCTTCTTCGATAATACCAGTGAACTGGTAACGATCGACACAAAATGTCTCTCTAACTTCATTAAAAGCACGAATTGGTTTGTTTAAGCTCATTACTCTCCCATGAGTATTTTGTGGTATCACAACGGATCCTTGAGGTCTAAGTGAGTCAACAACAACTAGACAGCCACTATAACCTAACCTAACCTACAAAAAGGTTGTACAAGCCAACTTGTCAAGCATGCTGTTGTGTGTGTAGCGACCTTAACCCGCCATTGGTGATGCAAATTTGACTCTGATCAATGGTGACGCCACGGCGGCGGTCTCACGGACCGGGTTTTTCAACTGAAGATTTTTCGAAATGTGTTACTAATATATTTCGTGTTTTTTTTTTAATATATGCTTCTTTACAACAAAACAAAGATATTAAATCAACAGACGCTCTTTTATTACAATACACAAATTCACAAAATTGTTTTCTTATGCCCAATTTCATAAGAAAATTTTAAACATTTAACAGACTTTTAGACCGTAAAATGAGATTTTTCCATTTCACCAAGCATTTTTTGAGTAAACAAGCTTTTAAACACCTTTTAAAACTAAATGCCCATTTTTGGCTCATTAAATTTCTCATTTTTTCTCACATATTTTAATGAGGATGTCAATTTTGACAAAAAATTCCCTGACAGGAGAACCGGCAAAAATGTATGGAAGCTGGCCTAGGAACCAATAACGACATGATATATATCAATGGAAAGGTTTTTTGTCTACTTTTACTTTTGCTATGGCAGTAAGTCCCAAATCGCTGTGTGGACAAAGTTATTGCACAATAAAGTCATTCACAAGTTATAAGTGATTTCTTGTTTTCATCTTGACCTTGGATCCAATAACGTCGTGATGTATATCAATTGAAAGGTTTTTTTGTGTACTTTAACTTTTGTTTTGCCAAGAAGTCCTAAATCACTGTGGGGAAAAAGTTATTGCACAATTAATCGTTATTGGTTCTTAGGCCAAAATGCCGGTTCTCCTTTCCCATTTTAAGTTGGTGAAACTCAAAAATTTTAAGGGTCTGATAAAATTTAAAAATATTTTTGATAAAAGTAATTTTAGTATTTGTTTATGAAATTGGGCATTAGAGCATTAAAAAGTGGACAAGTGCGAGATAAACTCGCTACTACTTTCAGTTTTGAGGGATTTTTATACAAGGATTAAGATTTGAAACCAAACATTTTCTTGGAAAATAATTTGAATAGTCTTTCTGCTTATTTCCTTCGGCGCAGGGACATAAGTCCCAGGGACATAAGTCCCAAATTTTATTTTTGGGCCTTATGTCCCACCCAAGTGGGACATAACACCCAAATTGAGTTTGGGATTTAAGTCCCACCCAAGTGGGTCATAAGGCCCAAAAAAAAAAGTTGGGCCTTATGTCCCACATATAATGTACATGTATGTATTGCTTAACGATAAAACTAGTAGAATTTCAGTACCAGAAAAGAAACTTAAATACTTAGGAAAATCTGCACCTGGTTCAAACCAGTTTTTTAATATCTTCTAAAGCACCCTTTGTGTTCGATATTAATAGCACTGTTACTCTTAAAATTTTGAGAAAAAATTATGCATATATTCAAACCTTTTAATAACATGAAACATGAATCAAAGTTATAAGATCTTAGACAAGTATACAAATTTTGATAACACAAATATACATGTACCTATGCATCAAACTTATTTTTTGAAAATATGAGAACAGAGACTTGCATATAAAATTTAAGTTTTAGAGACTTTATAAAATTAAAGCCCAAAAATCGCGCGATTTTTGGGCTTTAATTTTATAAAGTCTCTAAAACTTAAATTTTATATGCAAGTCTCTGTTCTCATATTTTCAAAAAATAAGTTTGATGCATACATGTATATTTGTGTTATCAAAATTTGTATACTTGTCTAAAATCTTATAGCTTTCTTTTCTCCACCATTTGTTTAGAAAATCCAAGAAATATAGTGCTATTACCTTGCAACCATTTTTAAATATGTAATGAATGTTTTTGAACGTTCAAGGAAGAGGCAATAGCTCGAAAAAATGAATTAATATGTCCGTTCTGCAGACAGATACTTCAAAATACTTCAATCATTTATAATAAGAAAACCTTCTTGAATTATTTTATTTCCAGTTGTGTTTTGTTTTTAATTTTTAAATACATAAAACAAGAATAAAATTATTAATTTTCTTACTAACTATTTTTTTATTCAAACTATTTTTTTTTTATTTGGGTCTTATGTCCCACTTTCAAGAAAAAAAATTGGGACTTATGACCCACTTGGGTGGGACTTAAATCCCAAACTCAATTTGGGTGTTATGTCCCACTTAGGTGGGACATAAGACCCAAAAAATAAATTTGGGACTTATGTCCCTGGGACTTATGTCCCTGCGCCATTTCCTTCAATGACTTCGAAACTGTGTATCTTAAAAATCTGGTAGCAGCATTTTCGGATCACTTCTATCTACTCTAGAAAATGTGAACCAAATTTAATGGCAATCGGCTTAGCAGATTCTAAGAAATCGCTTGTGAAAGACAAATAAAAGGAAAACGAACTGATCTTATAGGTTTTCGTTTTCACCTGTGCAAGAACCCTAAAAAGAAACAAAAATTTTGGCAAATTACATATTCGGAATTATGCTGTAATGTTTTTTACATTTTCTGTAATCTACACGTTTTAACTACATTTTGAAATCCCTGCCCAAGCCCTTTCGGAGATGAAGAGGGGGTGAAATTGAGTGTTTTTCATAGTCCTTTTTTGTTGGTTTTTTTTTATAACTTCAAAACCATTAGCCTTGAAAATGTAACGTTATTTACATTATTACTGCAATTTTTTGTTGCTGTTCTGTAATCTATACATATGGAACTATCTTTTGAAATTTTTTTGGAAATTCCAGGCCCACCCTTTTTGGTGATGAGGAGGGGGTAAAGTTTAGTTATTTGCATTTTCGGCCTTTTTTGTTGTGTTTTCTTGAATAATTTCAAAACTATTTGTCTTAAAAATACAAAAAAAAATATGTTTGTCATTGCAGGCAATTAATGAATGATTGTACTTAATTTGAAGTCAGTAGGGTTACCACCTGTTCAAAAAAATGGTTTTAACATTTAATGAAATTGGAAATTAGTATATTGAAAAATATTGCATATTACATAAATAACTGTGACTTCTTATCATTTTTCCGGTAATATTCATGTTATAGACCTATATCTCAAATATTTTAAAGAATTTAAGGTCCAGTAGTTTCGGAGATTAAGGGGGGGGGAATGGCCTGTTTTTGACATTTTTGCCTATTTTTCCATATTTTCTTAAATAACTACAAAACTATTTCTCTTAAAAATATGATTGTATTTTTACTTAACACGTTGATATATTGGCCAACTTTCAACTCAATCGGTATAACAGTTTTGGAGGAAATAAATGTTAAAGTTGAGTCAAAAATTAAAAAGTTACTCCAAATATTGAGTCATATCTGTGTTATATGTAACAGTACAGACTTTTTATTTGCTTTTTTGTAATCTACAGGTTGAGACCTATTCTCAGTATCTTTTTCATAATTTTAGGCCCAGTAGTTTCGGAGATAAGGGGGGAGAATGGTCATTTTTGTTTTTTTTTATCTTTTCTCTTTAATAACTTCGAAACTATTTATCTTAAAAACATGAAAACATCATTTTTAGATTACTACTAAATCTACACTAATATATAAAAGCTGAAGAGTTTGTTTGTTTGAACGCGGTAATCTCAGGAACTACTGGTTCGAATGGTATAATTCTTTTTGTGTTGGATGGTGTCTTAATCGACTTAGACATTAGGCTATTTAACATCAAGCTGTGACCAATAGCAGCGAAGAATCTGTGGAAAATATGAAAAAAACGGAAAAAAATATACATTTTTCTGCGTTTTAACGCGCTTATCTCAGAAACTGCTTTATGAAATTGAACAATTTTTTTAATGTTGTATGGTCCATTTATCAAGAAAGGCTTGAAGCTATATAAAATTTAGCTGCGACCAATAGGAGCGAAGAATTTGTGTAAAATGTGGAAAAAACGGCAAACAATACAATACAATCTACATCTACATCTACACTAATATATAAAGCTGAAGAGTTTGTTTGTTTGAACGCGGTAATCTCAGGAACTACTGGTTCGAATGGTATAATTCTTTTTGTGTTGGATGGTGCCTTAATCGACTTAGACATTAGGCTATTTAACATTAAGCTGTGACCAATAGCAGCGAAGAATCTGTGGAAAATATGGAAAAAACGGCAAAAAATATACATTTTTCTGCG
Source organism: Sphaerophoria taeniata (assembly GCA_943590905.1). Taxonomy (NCBI): domain Eukaryota; kingdom Metazoa; phylum Arthropoda; class Insecta; order Diptera; family Syrphidae; genus Sphaerophoria; species Sphaerophoria taeniata. The sequence goes on along the minus strand of OX016540.1, from coordinate 127,455,806 downwards.
TTTTAACGCGCTTATCTCAGGAACTGCTTTATGAAATTGAACAAATTTTTTAATGTTGAATGGTCCATTTATCAAGGAAGGCTTGAAGCTATATAAAATTTAGCTGCGACCAATAGGAGCGAAGAATTTGTGTAAAATGTGGAAAAAACGGCAAACAATACAATACAATACAATATAAAGTTCGTTTGAACGCGGTAATCTCAGGAACTACTATTTCGAACTGTAAAATTCTTTTTGTGTTGGATAGTCCATTAATCGAGAAAGGCTTTATTGTACTTAAAATTAAGCTGCGACCAATAGCAGCGAAGAATCTGTGGAAATGTGAGAACTGAGATTTTTTTCTGAGATCTCTGAGATGAAATTATTTTGGATTCGATTTCTCACTCAGCTATTTGACGTGGCTGACATATGTGCAGCAACAATTAGTAAGGTAACCATTAAATCTCAATGATAACTGAGAATTATGTTCCACCAAATGTTTTTGCCTCAGTCAAGGTGACATTGAGATCTCAGTGGGTGTTGTTAGGTGAAACTGGCCTAATAACTGCTCAAATTAGAATTTTGAGAGTTCAATTGATTTGTGAATGTGATTGATTGCACTATTTGTGCAGATTATTGTGTTTAAACAATATCATTTTATGTACTTCTTAACTAAAAAATATGCTCAGTTTAAAGAAAAAAAAAATTTACTTAACGAAAAAAAACGATGCAGAAGTAAGAGAGATATTAGAATTAGGGAGAGTTCACCCAAGGGAATGCTTTAAGTTTGAACAACTGAAAGGAATCATAAAAAATGCTCAAATTTTTCAAGTTCAAGAGAATTACGACCTAGGGAGAGTTGCCTGCAATGCAATTTTACAATAACTTCCGAACAAAATTCCCACGCGCGCATGATGCACAAGTCGAGACGATACTCTGGCCGGTGGACGAGGGAGAGGCGGACGAAGTCGCGGGCAACTGCTAGTACTTAAATATGTGTACCAAATTTCATAGCAATCGGCTTAACAGAAAACGCTTGTGAAAGACGAATGAACAGAAAACGAAGTGATGGTATAAGGGTTTCGTTTACACTCTGTGTACGGAACCCTAAAAATGAAAGTTTTTTAATAATACATTTTTTTAAAATAAGGTAAAAAATAAGAAATCACATATTTATTAATGAAAATTAGGTTTTTTGGTCTCTCGACTTTAGGAACTTTAGTAAAATGAACAAAAATTGGTATCTTTCCAAAAAAAAAAAAATTAAAAAAAAAATACATCTTAAAAAACTAAATTTCTTAATTGAAACACCTGCCACAATATGGCACTACGTGTTCAAGACAAAAATATTGTTTCGATTTTTGAAAGAATGTGCTTGGTTTTCCTATTTCTTTTCCATCCCCACTCATAGCACCGTCCAGTTCTTGAAAATCCCGATGACCAAAGTCCACCATCTACATGTTAAATCTCTTACAGTATAAAACAATCCTTGATTAGTTTACCTACATAAACGGTGACGCACGGTCTCTCAGACCGGGATAGTGAAAAAAATACACAACGTGTGCTCACAACGAAGTTTCGTCACTTGATGGTGTGGGAAGTGCAATGCGGCAACTACTTGAAAGGGCATCAAAAAAACAATGAAGGAGATAAAAGTTATACGCATTTTTTAAGCACACGCGGCCTCACAGACCAGTACGTCACCATTGGCGGGTTAAGTCTGCTTTTGAAGTCGCTTGTGATTTCGAATAAACATTAATCGAATCCGAACCATTCAATTTTGAAAATATTGTTTTAAAATATGTATGTTAATACAGAATAGGTACAGTAGGTATTACAATATTAACAGCCCTATTATGACTAGCAACTATCGACTTGATAATTCAAATTCAAAGACTTCGTATTATGACTATCAACTGTCAACATTTTTTATCGACTTTGAATTTTATTAGATTTTATCATTAGGTCTGTATAATGAAGAAAAACTGGATCAGAACAGCACAGAACAGCACAAGTCAATGACAACTGTCAGAACAAGTTAGAACAGAAAAGATCATGTTTCTGTCAATTTCTTTTGACTGTTTCCAATCAGCTATTAAATAAAAAATTGTGCAAGTCAAGACAAATTGAATTAAAATTTTATTTGCTTTAAAGACCAAGGATACATCATCAGATTTTTGTGAAGAATTTTTACTTGAGGACAGTGGTGGATTTACGGGGTGGGGGGGGGTGATTGTGGGGGTTCAAAAAAAACCCAAAAAAACTGAGCCTAACTCGAAAATAACTCGCATGATGTTCGATATGAACATCCGCAAATTTTTCGTGTCAAAAAATCCTATAGTTAAAGAAAGAGCTCCTAAGAGAACCGTTTGGCAGTACGAGAAAGCCGACTGAGACGGTCTCAATAATTTTTGCAGGATCTATAACTGGTCACTATGCTTCCTCGATAGTGACGTAGATTCCAGTGTGGATATGCTCACAAGTTTAATTCTTCTGGGTATGAGAACTTTTATCCAAAATAGGGTTAAAAGCAACAGACCCAAAGAAAACGCATGGTGTGATAGGAGCTGTAAAGAGGTTATCAGGGCTAAAGAGGTAAGTTTCCGTTGTTAAAAAGCCAACCCTACTGAAGAAAACCGGAATAAGTTTTAACAAGCCAGGAAGCCCTGCAATATCCATATTTGACGGAACAAATTTTTACATGACCAAAAACTTAGTTAAAAAATACTGGAATGTCCCAAAGGCAGTAAAACTTTTTGGTCATTTGTTAAAAAAAAATGAAGAATTCTTCTTCTTCCTTGGTCCCAACGCTTGTTGATGATGATACTCCAGTCGTAAGCTCTCTCGCGAAAGCTAACCTTTTTGCTAGGCAAAAATGATTCCATGGGACAAATCTACTGTCGCACTCGTACAACTGTAGTGAGGGTCCTAAAAGATCTCAACATACACAAATCCGCTGGCCCGGATGGTATCCCCACTATTGTTCTGAAGAGGCGTTCTTCAACGCTGGCAAAACCCTTGCGTAAGCTTTTCCATCTATCCTATTCTTCTGGGCTCGTTCTGAGCAGTTGGAAAACAGCATTTGTCCAGCCTATACCCAAAAAAGGCGAATCCTCCTCTCCCTCCAATTATCGTCCGATTGCACTAACGTTCCTTCTTTTTAAGGTCATGGAAACGCTGATAAATTATCAGCTTCAGACGTATCTTGAAGAACGAAAGCTTCTTAATGACCGACAGTACGGCTTTCGCAGTAACAGGTCCACTGGTGATTTGATGGCATATCTCACCGAACATTGGAACAAATCTTTACATCGTTTTGGAGAAAGTAAGATTATTGAACTTGATATTTCAAAGGCATTTGATAGAGTTTGGCACCAGGCTCTCTTATCAAAAATGCGTGCTTTCGGTATTGATGAGTCCCTCCTTCGTTGGATTAAAAACTTTCTTTCGAACTGTTCTATACAAGTTGTATTGGACGGATTCAGGTCTGAAACCCACAAAATGAATGCTGGTGTGCCCCAGGGTTCTGTCTATGGGTATGTTGCACACACATTTCATATTTTTTTTTTGCACACAAGGGTGTGTATGGGCCGTTTTACATATAAATTCCATAGACTAGATTTACACTGACAATTTTTTTCAATCGAAACCCCCCCCCCCCCCCCCCCCCCAGATTGAAATTCTAAATCCGCCGCTGCTTGAGGGTATGGATATGGAAGCTTCAAGCAGCTTTATTTTCACTTCCTCGGAAAACTCGTCAACAGAAAGCGATGATGATGAGCTTGAAGATTTGCAAATGCTGTTCGTGGGGCAAGATGAGAGGAATGCGATTTCTAGGTACTTGGAAAAAATAGTACCATCATATACTGAAAAAGAATTTATAACCCATTTTCGGGTTACGCGGAAATTGTACAACACAATAGTGGATAAATTTGGTGCGTCCAGGGGGTTAAGATAAATGATAATTTTTTTCAAAATCTCTATATATATAAAAATGGATGTATATAATACATAATTACGTTTGTTTGTTTATATGTCCTTTATGGACTCCGAAATGGCCCACTAGATATTTGTGAAATTTTAATGGTTAATACTGTTATATTCAGTGATGGTTTCTGTGACAAAAAAAAAGATGGAAAAACCTCATGGAAGAGTAGGAAAAACCAAACAAAGGTCGGAAATTTGATTATTTTTTTTTGCTTGGAATTTTTTTTAGTTTTCAAAATGAGTTTTCGAATGGAAAAATAGAAAGTTTTTGATGAAAAACTCGGAAAACGCATTGGTTTTTAAATGGAAAACTGCATGGAATTGTATCTATGTGCATTGGTTTTCAAACTGAAAACTGAAAAATTGGTGATGGGGAACTTAGAAAACTCTGGGAGAGCACAATATCAAACTATTGCATGGAATTAAAGGTGCAATTTTGGAAAATTAAGGAAAAGAGCAACACGTTTGATTTTGTTTATCACATTTAGGATTTTGACTGTGTTGGAAAGTTCGTTGTCAAGCTAGGAAAATGTCATATCTTTGAAATTGTATTATAGGTCTTATAATCATTTTAGAACTTATCTCTGAAGGCGCCATTAAGGTGATGAAACGATGTTAGCTAAAGATTAATGTAAACAATAAAATGGATGCAGGTTGATTTGTTTGTGTGGTCGGTAAAGACTCTTAGTAGTCCAACGCATTGTTATAAAATTTTGACTGTAGGCAAAGATAACACGAGCCAGGGTTAATGCGAAAACAAATTTTGGGAACATTTTACGGGAAAATTGAAAAATGGAAACAATCAAATGGTGGTCGAAAATTATACTTTTGTATGGGATCATAGCTGCAATTGTTCAAAAATTAGTAAAAAAAATCAGAAAACTCCGCAAAACGAGAATTTTTAAAATTATTTTTAGATTTGATTTAATCTGGTGGCAGGCGAGACGAGGTTCGCGGGGTCGGCTAGTTTTTAATAAAAAAGGAAACATATTTATCAAATTTATCACATTCTTTCACTTACCCGAAGCCAATTCATTTGTTCACGAAACAATTTTTGATGGAAAGTTTAAAAATATTTCTTGAGTGTATCTTTCACTTTAATATTAATCTTTAATATTAATCATTGTTATTAATGCAGTATTTTTAAATATATTGTAAATCACATAATAAAGATTTGAAGATTTCTACTACAAAATTGAAGTCTAACTGAAGATATTGGCTTCAAAGCTTCAGAGTAGATGTTTTTGCATGGTATATTTATATTAGATATATGAATCTTAAATTAAGCTAACTTACCTTTATTGGAAGTCAATAACATTTTTGTATTATTTTGTTTTGGAAAAAGTAGGAGAGAACTTCTTTCATAAAAAGCATTATTGTTTATTGAGGGACGAATAAAAACAAAAGCAGAATGAAAACAAAATAAATACATAAATATAATATTTAACTATATGAAATAATTCTTTTTTTCACACAGATCATCACAATTGTGAATTAATTATATAGAAATAAATTCTTTGAACAAAAAAACATCAATTTTTTTATCAAGCACAAATTCTTGATTGAAACAAATTTGTTCGGGTTTTTTTAAAGTGAAATAATGACTTCGATAGAACTATTTTTTGAAGGAAGTTATGATGAAGCCAATGCAAATCAGCAAATCAAAATTCGGCGACCTTTACGAGATTCTTCAAACCCAATGGATTTGGAAGAACACATGTAATAAATTCAATTTCTATTTTGATTTTTGAATCTTTGGCTAATGAAAAACGGTTTCAGATTCATTACGAACTTTAGACTTTCCAAACAAGCCTTCGTTGAGGTATTACACGATATCGAGGATTATCTTAAGCCAATCAAATGTCAGCATTAAATTCCAAATGTACTAAAACTTGCAGCGGTTTTAAAATTCTTTGCTCAAGGAAGTTACCAATTGGGCGTTGGCAAAAAAAAGGCAAAAATATACTTTTTTTTAAAAATGTGGGATTCCGAATGTAGTTGGAGCCGTAGATGGAACACACATGTTAAAATTATTGGGCCGAAAAATGATCTTCGGCATGTTTATTATAATAGAAAGGGTTATTATAGTATACACTGAAAAA